>OX578134.1:74374774-75592274 GCA_951213105.1 Amaurobius ferox
GGCACATTTTACTCATTGGAAATGTTTTTGTATGGGGGCCGTATAAAAATTTTAATTTTGTATTTCTTCAAATTTA
Organism: Amaurobius ferox; assembly: GCA_951213105.1. Taxonomy (NCBI): domain Eukaryota; kingdom Metazoa; phylum Arthropoda; class Arachnida; order Araneae; family Amaurobiidae; genus Amaurobius; species Amaurobius ferox. The sequence goes on from OX578134.1 coordinate 74,374,851, forward strand.
ATCCCCTGAAAATTTTTATCGATTTCATAAAATTCTGTACCTTTTTTTATGCAACTTTGTAATTTATTATATATGTCTAAGATCAATATTTAAGGAATAAAAGCCAAGGTCAATGTTTTGGGAACACCCTGTATATATATTACAATAAAATATGTATATATTCAAATTTTACATGACCCCCAGTTTAAGAATGACTATGTTTAGAGTATGATGATACTTAATGTTATGGCTGATGATGAAATCACAATTTCACATATTACTCTAGGATTTTTGAGCAGGCCTTAACATGCAGATAAAATATAGCTTAAAATCAGTATTTTGTATTTATTTTAAATAATATACAGTATTTTATTATATTTCTTAGAGAAAATATTTGGCATATAAATTTACGATACCTCTGATCTTGAGCAACTCAAGCCCTGTATTTCTCGTTTTGGATGTTCCCGGGGTGGTTTGTGTACATTTCCAGTTATTTTTAGCCAGTTATTTACATAAGTAGAATCACCAAAAGGAACCTTAAATTATTCATATAAAAATAATTAAAAATGAAAATAAATAATTTATAATTAAAAGCTATAATAAAAAGTAATATTTTTACAAAAACAAGTAATAAAAAAGAAAATAGAGATTAAAATTCAATTATATATATTGTCCAATACAAAATATATTTAACTATGATGGATAAAACAAATTAATTTTGCCTCAAGGTTTAATATAATAAAAAGTTGTACTTTTAATTGAAATATATTTACAATTTTAAAATAAATTTTATACTGACCATTAACTGGCCTTATACAGACAATTGTCAATACTAAAGTTAAGAAATAAAATAATATTGATTTGGGAATTTATACTATAGGTACAGGTGAGATAGGAATGGTTCTCGCTGATTCATAACTGATAATTCTATTTTCTCAGAACCAATGGGTAAATTATCAGAAATGTTTAAAATCCAAATTGTGAAAATTCTAAGATACAAAAATTTATCTGAAACCAAGAAAATTATATGTACAATAAATGCGTAGTAAAAAAACTTGGGTAAAAATTCAGCGATAATCAGCTAGAACTCTTGTCCCACCCAAAGGTATACCGGTAACAAAATGATCCATCGCTGTGACAGTACACAAACATCAGCACTGTACCTAGTCCAACAGTCAGTGGCCAATGCCACCCAAACTGACCACCGCTTGAACCTTGCAAGCCCCAAAAGAGGCAAATGCGGAGAAGAGCAACCACAGTCTGTCATAAGTCAAAAGTCACCTTCAAAGAAGGCTTTATTGTAAAACAAAAATTATAATAAATGTTAACAATACTGGTGAACAAGGTGTTCCCTCATAGGTAGCAATAAAGAGCTCATCTTCATTTAATATGGAGGCCAGCCCAAAGCAGTGCCTCGGGAGGTCTTCTGTACATTAAGAACTTTGAACATACACATTCAATCAGAAGTCCAAAAGAACATAACAAGCTTATCATAACAACATCAACTTCTGTTCCCAGGAATAAGGACTTAGTAAATACAGTTTTTTTAAATCAAAGTAAAATAATCAGGTTATATATAAAAGAACAAATGCTTATTTAAAAACATTCAATTAACTGGCCTGTTATAAATACTTCAAACATAGTATAAACAAGATATATTTAAACAAAATCTCTTGCTCAAGACCAACAAATTAAAAAGATATCTTGCAATAGAAATAAAAATAAATTTCGAATGAATTGCAATATGTAAAACATCAAATAGTGAAGGTAAAAGACAGTTATAATCAGCCAACAGTTATAATCAGCCAAAAGCAAAAACGAGCAAAATCCTCCAATTTTTAATTGAGAAGATTTTTGAAAATATAAATGATATCTTCTCTGCTCTTACTACTTCTGCAAAAATTAATGAGGGACACATTAGAGAAGTTTTTAGGAAAGTATTTTTTCCTAATGTAATTTCATAAATAACAATCACAAGTATAGACACAGTAGTTCCCAGTTTCCACTTTAAGTCAGCAAAAACAAAGTTTGTTTTTGCTAAAAAACTGGGACTGGTATGCTCTAAAAGCCTCGAGATGCATCAAAACTAGATTTAAATAAAAGCTTCTAAAACCACTTTTGAGGAGACAATATGAAGTTGGTCATATAATTGTCTACCTTTAGTATGTGCTTTAATCCAATGTAAAGTTATATTCCCAAATATATTAAAATTGTTTTCTTCAAATGGTAAATCTCTTGTAAGATGGTTGTATCATTGTATATTCCTTCTTTTCATACTTTAGATTTCTCTCTGATAATAGATAATAAATGCATTTCCCACTTTATTATTCATTTTCAAGCCGTCAGTGTAGGTTTCAAAACCCATTCCATCTTCTTGTCCAAGATCCCAAGTTAAAATTTGTTCCTTCCAAGGTTCTTCCTGTTCCAAATGTGGCAGCTCTACATCATATGGTTTAATCAAAGAATTGCCAATTTTCATATTCTGTTTCCAATGAAATAATTCATACACATTTATTTCATTTTTTATCTTGATATCGATAGGATTACACTCTGCTAACACTTGTGTAGCCTCGTATGACACAGTTTTATAATACAGTGTTAACATAAATGAATGACCGGATTTTAAAAATTTATATTTTCAAAACTATTACACATAATACACATAATATAATCATGGGCGCGGTAGCCCATTGGTTAGTGCATTGGAGTTGCACTCGGTAGGCCCGGGATCGATTCCAGCCGCTGCCAAAACTGCCGCCGTGTTCACGCGGAGTACGATCACGTTAAACATGTGGGTCCATAAGTCCTTCCGAGAGGTTGGTGGTAGGGGAAGGAGGGTACGGTCCCTGTGGATGCCTTCCCCACTGGGTTCCAGTCTAAATTGGGTGGCACATCCCGGCCGTCCAAACAGTTACCTTACACCTTTCTGGTAGGTCGGACGGTCAGGGTCTCAACAACAACAACATAATATAATCAGGAGTCAATGGACCTACCGTGCTGATAACACCGGTTCTCGTTAGACCACCGAAGTCAAGCAGCATTGGGTGCAGTTAGTACTTGAGTGGGTGACCGCCTGGGAACACAGCGTACTGTTGGCACATTTCGGGTGCGGTAGCTCGGTAGTTTGCACGCTGGATTTGCACGCTGCCACAATTGTCGCCGTGTTCATGTGGAGTACGATCACGTTAAACATGTGGGTCCGTAAGTCGTTCCAAGAGGTTGGCGGTAGGGGAAGGAGGGTACGGTCCCTGTGGATGTCTCCCCCACTGGGTTCCGGTCTGAATTGGGTGGCACTTCCCGGCCGTCCAAATAGTTACTTTACACCTTTCTGGTAGGTCGGACGGTCTGGATCTCAACAACAACGTAATATAATCAAGGGTGCGGTAGCCCAGTGATTAGAGAGAGGGAATTGCACTCGGTATGCCCGGGTTTCAATTCCCTGCTGCCGTGTTCACTCGGAGTACGATCACGTTAAACATGTGTGTCCGTAAGTCCTTCTGAAAGGTTGGTGGTATGGGAAGGAGGGTACGGTCCCTGTGTCCACCACTAGATTCCGGTCTAAATTGGGTGACTCTTCCCGGCCGTACAAACAGTTACTTTACACCTTTCTGGTAGGTCGGATGGTCTGGGTTTTAACAACAACATAATATAATCAGTGATACATAACAATAAAGAAACACATTCCAAGTTTTCTTTTCAGTTTCAAATATTCAATATGTGAACCTTCCATAATACAACAAACATCTAATCTGTAATCAAATTTGTTCCACACATTTTGCAGTTTTACACTGTCAATGGTTCTTAATAATGCAGTACTGATGCATTCTTTAAGTTCATTGAGTGTTTTCGGCAATGGTGGTTTATAAATAAGATTTTTGATGTAACCCCATAAAAAGAAATCACATGGCGTACGATCCGGGGATCTTGGTGGCCATGTGAATAAGGGTAAATCATCGTTACCCATACGTCCAACCCAGCATTGTGGAAGTTTCTCGTTTAAGTAGCTACGAATATCCAAAGCCCAATACGGTGGAGATCCATCTTATTGAAACATAAATTTCATACTGTCCTCACACAGTTATGGAAATAACCATATTTGCAACATGTCCAGATAGTTGCTACCTGTTACCATTTTCTCTGCGAAAAAAAATGGCCCATACAATTTTGTTTGTGAAATGGTACAAAAAACATTCACTTTTGGTGAATCTATCTGCAACTCCATAATTAAATAGGGAGTCTCACTGTCCCACACTTTAACAATGTGACGATTAACTTTTCCGTGGAACATTGCTTCGTCTGTGAATATCAGTTTATTGGCGAAATCTTCACATTCCAATTCTTGTTGCATCCGAATGCAAAAGTCGAATCGATGAATATTATCTTGTGGTTTTAAATTTTGCAGCAATTGTAAGTGATAGGGCTTGAATTTCAATTGTTTTCGTAAAATTTTCCATACCGTTTTCTGGGGAATTCCAAGTTCACGGGCTCCATCTACAATCGACTTCTGTGGACTTCGAACATAATTCTGCCTCACCCTATCCACCGTTTCTTCCGAGATGATTGGTCAGCCACCGCTTTACTTTTTGCACAAGCAACCTCTATCTTTAAATTGCCTATACTACTGCAAAATGTTCTTGTGGTTTGATGCTTCCTTTCCATAGCGATTTCTAAATGCACACCACACAGAAATAACAGAAGAAAATCTTGCATATTCTAATACACAAAACCTTTTCTCTGTCATTGTCGTCATTTTTAATTTCAATCACAGCATTCGACGGGAGTGCTGCCATCTATTAAGCGATGTTGAAAAAAAAAATGGAATATTTTTCTTTATTTTCATATATCGCTGATTATATTATGTTATTGTTGAGACCCACACCATCTGACCTACCAGAAAAGGTGTAAGGTAACTGATTATATTATGTGAAAAACCCAGACTACATGACAGACCCGAAGACTTACTGCAGCTATATGTGTGGCCGGTGATTATGTGATTATTATGTGTAATAGTATTGAAAATATAAATTTTTTAAATCCGGTCATTCATTTATGCTAATCCTGTATTTAGTCATAGAAATAAGTGCAATCCTCTGAATTCGAATCAATTTTTCGTTGGTGCATCAAATATTGTGGTACCAAACCTCCACTCCATATGAAATCATTTTATCCATTGCTTTGATGTATATTTCTTTAATCACTCTTGGACTTAGTCCCCCAGTTGCTTTTGAGAGCTTATGATGGTAATTGCAAACTATATTATTCATTTCTCTTAGATGAGCAGACCAGAACAGTTTGATATCGAATAAGATGCCTAAATAAATTTCTTTTGTGTGATTCTCTAGCCTCTAAGTTTGATTTCAGTTATGTGTGTAATCTTTTTCTTTGCACTAAACACAGTGGATTGTGTTTTCCCCGAATTATAGATCAAACCAAACTTGTTTGACCAAGTTGATAACTTGTCCATTGCTGAAGTTCCAAGTTCTACAAATAAATAAGAGACTGGGGACTTGATTAAGAGAACAATGTTATCAGTAAATGCTTGCATATTTGTAGAATTATTTTTAGTCAGCATGCAGGATCTGTGATAATTACTATCTGTGTTACACTATCTGTGATAATTAGCTATAAAACTTCTGCGATGCTTGATTCCTGATGGATCCAGATATTATACTTGAGATAATATTATTTCTCTTCATTTACATAACTTTCATGTAAAAATTTTTTATTAGGTTATGAGAAGTCTTGAGCTCAATAAGTTATGTGACTACATCCTTCCAATGGACTGTTTTGAAAGTATTACAAATATCAATTGAAATCATACAAGTTGCCAATTGTTCAGTTTTGTTCTGTTCAGTCTGTTCCACTATTGATTTTATGGCATCCATAGTACTATGGTTTTTCCAAAATCCAAATTGGCTTTTATTTAACTTACCATTGATATAAGCGAGTCTCTTGGTTACTAGTTTATCTAAATTTTACCCCAAATGGGTAATAAGCAGACTGGTCTTTGTAAGCTGACTATACTTTGGGTTTTATTGGATCCTTGCCTTTTTTTCCAAAGTTCTGGAAATATTCCATATCTAAGGCAACTATTTATTATGCTAAAGAACCAATTTTTATCCACATGAAACATTTCTTTGATGATCTCCATGGTTAATATGTTTATTCCGGGAGCTATATCACCATGGAATTCTTAAATAACTTTACTTAATTCATATAGGGTAAATGGTTCAGTACTTTTACTGTGATAACTTTCACCAGGAAAGATCTCTTGGGCAATTTCTGGGAAATGGTACTCTTGGGCAATATCTGGGAAATGGTACTTCAAAATTTCTTCACAAGAATCTGTAATGTTGGCAGTTTGACTTCCATTCTTTTTGTACATGCTAGTGGTGCTGATTTTGTGGGTTCAAGATACTTTTTGAAACCCCAATAATTTTGTTATAGGCTGAACCCCCAATGTTTTTGTGCCTATTTAGAGGGGAAAATGCACACATACATGTACATAATACTTTGTTATCAATTCTCATCAAGTTTTTTATTATTCATTCCCTGTTTACTACATATAAAGTCATGTGTATAAAAATTTGCCCCTCCGACTATTTATTATATTCTGAATACAAGATTTTAACACAGAAATGATTTAAAGAAAAATTTGTTAACATTTTTAATATTGGTAAAAATACCTAAAAATAAATTTTACATTTTTTGTTATTTTTATTTATAAAGATAATTAAGTTGGAAATTCACTTAGTATCTGTATATTGTATTATAATAATGTTGCACCCACAAAAGCAAATTAAATAAAAAAATAATTATATATAGAAAAAAAAAATTTATCTGTTCTAAATAATTTACTTTATTTCAGAATTCCAGATGTCTTATTGTGCTAGATAATACAACTGAATTAAATTTTAAATTAGACTTAAATCCTTTGAAAAATGCATAGATCATTCGATTTAAAATTTCTGGAACCCCCAATAATTTTTCAAGTTGGCACCTATGGCACACGCATGATGTTACTAAACATATTTTAATCTGGTTCTTTGCCAGTTTGTAGTGTGCTCTAAAGGAATTGTTAACAAGTTAAATAATTTTCAAAATGCTGGGTTTTAATCTGGATAAATTTCTTATAAACTTTAAATTCATGACTAAATTTATTTTTGGAGTTTTAATATTTTCATCTGTTTTCCTTTGGAATTTTCTTCTTAGAGCTCTTACTCTACTTCTCAGAATAGTCAATTCATCATAAGTCCACCATGTTGCATTAATATATATATGTACCATATGTCCGGGTTTTGAAGGTGCATCCGACGTAAGAAATCAATCAAAAAAAAAAATTAATATTTAAAAAAAAGAATCAACTAAAAATATTTTTATCACTGAGCTATATTTATATCACTGAAATATTTATATTAATGTCAAAATGCAATTTGCCAGAACTTCCAAATTTAGTATGTACTGGTGATAATAAGATTGATGATCCACAGCCAGGACCCAGTTAAAAATGAAATAAATGAATTACAGAACAACTTTGATTTGTGTAGCTTCCTGTTTCAATAAAAAGTGGTATTGTGTTATGGAAAGTTTGTGCAAAGTATTTTAATTTTACCTTGTGACTAGTAGCCTATTCTGTACTCTAAATATTATTTATACATTCTTTAGGCGAGGCTAGCAGGGGCGGATCTATGGGTGGGGGATAGGGGAAATTTCTAACCCCTCCCCCCCAAATCAGTCAATTAACATTGTTAGTAGTAGCAGAAACTATCATTATCACCACTGTTGATTTGGCAGTACGTACAAGTTTCCACCCAAAATTCCTCTCTGCATCCGCCCCTGAGACTAAAGTTTCACCATAGGGGAGGAGGTGCTGTATGCATAGTTAGAATAAGGGGCAATTGCTAGCAAAAAGGAATATTGCAATGTAATATCCCTGTCGTGGAGTGCTACCCCCCCCCCCCTTGCCCACGCCTCTGTATCTTTTCATTTTTTAAAAAAGTGTTCTGGGTTCGCTTCCAAAATTATGGTAAGCCTAATTAATAAGCTTTTTTTCCGATTTTTAGTGTTTTTATGCAGATTATAGTTGATTGATTTTCAATATTTTCTATATAATCATTTAGATTTTCTTCATTTACCTCATCCCTTCAAACATTATCTACAAGTTTATAGATTTCATTCTTGATTTCCAACCAATTACGGTCTTTAATTCTACATTTCCTGTACCTGTTAATAATATGTTTATCTAAGTCAATATTAAAATCCATCAAATTGTGATCAGTTAGTTATAGTGATACAATTGTGAATAATAAAATTCCAAATATGATTAGACATATTCCTGGTAATACACAAATCTATCCAACTTGACCGTCTTACACTTAGAGTAGAGTAACTAGTTGGGTCATTTTGCATGTAAAGGTTAAACCTTTTAATGAATTTCAATTTCTTTACCATCGTTTGGTCATGGGTTCCAAACTTACAATTTGGCATTGACGTTGCTGCAAATTATGCGACCACTATTCATAAATCTTTCAATTTTCTGGAGAGTCAGGCCTGATTGCTAAATCTTCTGACAGTGATAAATGGAGGTAATGATGTATAATTCTTTACCATACTCTATTTGAATGCATACCATATCTCGGTTTTTATTGATAGTGTTACGTTTAATAACTTTATTGCTAATAGTGAGTCCTGCTCTTGGTCTATATTTCGAAAATCTTGGAAAATCTATATTTCGAAAACTACGAACCCAATCCGAAATCAATTTGACTCTTAACAACTTTTTATAACTATGTTTCAATTTGCTGTATTTTTTCACAATGTGAAATGTTAGGGCTACAAATTATAGAATATGGGTGGGACATGTTATATTAAAATTTTAAAAAGGTCTAACACATCGTACATGTTACAGATGTCAACTGTTAGTATGAAATGAGGTAAAAGCTAATAAATCAAATATTACACAATTATATTATTAAACAAAATGCGAAATACCCCATTTTGTGCCATTCCAAATGGTCCGGGATTCATACCGAGGAAAAGGACTATTTTATGCGAGTTGCAATATTTTTTTACATAGCATGAGTGAGTTTCGCGAGCATAATCTAAGGGATTATATATGTATGAAACTTTGCTGCTAAATTTAATACTTTCTAGCAAACTGCACTGATCTGCTTCTATAGCTAACATCTTTTGCGCAATTTTACTCATTTTTAAAATTTAAATGTTCACTTTTGGCTTTAAACTTTAGCTTCAATGTATTCCAAAAAATCCCCCATTAGTTCAGTTAGTAGTAGCAGTTGTAGTTACTATTACTACTGGCCCATTGCCAAACATATTATCCAAAATTCCCCCACGTCTGAGATCTTTTCTTTTCTAAATGTTGAAAGGATAATTAAAACTTTAAAATATAATTATGAAAACTGAAACATGTCAGTAAAATTTGCCCACGAAACGTAAAACGTAGGCTGTTGCGTTCTCTTCTTGGCAAACAAGGTTAGAAAAAAATCTGTTGTAACCGTGTTATGCAAAATTTTGGCTGCTAGCCAATGTACGTGTTACTTGTAATGTTTACAAGCAAAAGAGAGTAAATGCTTAATACGTAATATAGTACAAAAAGAATTTTGACACAAAAATCAAATAATAAAAAGAAGTACAAATATGTTTTTAATGTGTGACTTCAATGTCTTTATTTCTGATTCTTTCTTGTAATCATCTAATGTTGATGGATATTGTCTTAGCCATTAGCATCGAGACCTGCATTTTGGTAAACATATATACTATTTTCATGATATACTTTACCATATATAATGTAGTTGCTCATCAAACATTTTGAATTGGTATTTATATTTGAACTATTGTACAGGGAGTTAAATGTCTACTGTTTATCTAAATATGCATAATGCGTCTTATTTATTTGTGATTTTTTTCACTTACCTTTCGCCTTTCTGGTAGGTCGGACGGTCTGGGTCTCAACATCAACATCACTTACCTTTCGAATTTATGTTTATTCTACTGTGTTGAGTTTTAATTTAAAGTATGTTACATTCTATTTTATTTATTAAATATTTGTTTGATACGAAAACTGAAAAACAAACAAACATTTATTTGTTATTTTGAATTTTAATTCATATAAAATTATTATGTTAATTGCATATGATATATGAGTATAAAACTGAACATGCACATCTGATTTTATGTTCTCTTGTGGTTATTTTAAAACATTTTTCAAGAGAGGATCTGTGTTCATCGATTCATATAATTTTCACTACTGTGTATATAATACAGCATTTTCAAGACAATATTTATTACAAGAATTTAATATATTTGCTCAAACTGCTGTAAAAAATAATTATAAATCATTTTATTAATAACACAGCCTATAATAAATATTTAAAGGTATCAACTGATTTCAGAGGCAAAAAATCCCTTTCAGGATAAATGAGACAACAGTCATGACAAGGCAATAAAATGTTTGTCTAACTTGTGTTCTTTTAGCTGAACTGAACATGTTTAAGAAAAAAAAAATGTTTGGGCTTGATTTATTCAATAATTCAAATTAGTGAACTTTGAATTAGCCAAGATTTTTTGTATTACTTATTTAATTTTTTCAGCAAGCAGTTCATTGATTGCATGTTTAATCAGGTATTCAGTTTACTGAATTACCATGTTGACACGTGGTCTGATTGCTTTTTGAAAAACAATTAGTAAATCAATTTAATAAATTATTGATACAAAGTAACACATTCTGTCTTACAAAATTAAATTAAAAGTGTATTTTGTCTTGCATAAAGAACCCCAGAACATCCATTTATTTCCCATTTGTCTTTCATCCATTTCAACTGTCTCATATACCTCATCTTTATATATAGATGTTTACTTAGCTTACCTAGCTACTATGTATCTAGGTGTGCTTCACAGTCAAATCCTTTCAAGTGATCCTTTCATGTTATTGGACGTAGTAATAAATTGATTGATATGAAAGTAAATATTTTACATCCTCAAAATGGAGGGAAAATTTAGGAACTTTTATTTTTCTTCAAAATTCTCATTAAAAAGCTGAAGATATTTACTGCTCAAGTCCTTTGGATGAGTCGATCGGCCTTGGTTTTCAACTCTCCAAACTTGTGTATTTATTTTGATGAATATCAATTTCTTCTGTAGATTAAGTATTGCAGAAGGATATTACATGGCATAGATATTTTTTTTATAAAAATCTTGCTTGTTTCTGCATGTCATTTTTAATTGATAGTATAAAAATGTTCAAATGGGCTGAGATAGTCCAGTGGTTAAGGCATGAAGATCACACATGGTAGCAGTGTTAGAAATTTGAACTAGGCATCATTTGATGCCTATAGTTTTGACTCTAGGTGCCAAATATACACAGCTAGTTATCATTTAAATATCTAACAATAACAACTATTTTTTAAATGTCCATTTTTGTTAAAGATACAAACAAAGAATAATTCAGATTTTTGTATAAGAAATTGTTTAATTTTTTTTTAAATATAAAATAAACTAATAAAGAAACCCAAGAGAAAATAAATAGAAAAAAATTGCTAATTTATATTTAGTACTTGGCAAAAAGGACATAAAAAACAACAAATTAAAAAAGAAAACTTCTATCTAGCAATTTTGAATTCTAGTCATCTTGTACAATCATTGCCCCAATAACCCTTCATTTCATGCTTGAAAATTAATTTTCCTGCGTTAAAATAGCAATTAATATAAAAGTTTTAGTTGATGAAAACAGATTGCAAAAATGGAAAATATGTGATAATAAAAAGGGATAAACTGAGAGTCACATATAAATGCACATTTTAGTGACATTTCCATTTGATCTTTCTCATATTACATATATAAGAATTAAACACATTTGAAATTAAAATATTATAAGGGAACTTTGGGCTACATTTAGTCACTTTTTGGGCCAATTTCGTCAAAGTATGGGATTTTATTTTAAAATCTTCAGACTATATTCATCTTAAAAGTCTTAAAAAGGAGGAGAATTTACATATTTGCCCTGAGATCGGCAGTCAATGCAAATATCAGAGCTTCACGAAGAAATGCAGAGTTGGTAGCTAGGAGGTTCAGTATTTGCAAGTCAATAATAAGTTTTTAAGGTTTATAGTTGCTACTCTTTTTCTTGTCACTTTGACAAAATATAAATCATCGTCTAAACTGCTACTCATGTCCTAGGATGAGTTGGACGGTCTGGGCTTTTGACAACCTTTGAGTTAGCTAGGCAGCTTGGGTAATAATAATAAAAAATGTATGAATCACATTAATTTCAGGGATTGATATAAAAACTGCATAGATGCCAGCTTACCAGAAAGAAAAATAGGAACATATTGCATGAGGAAAAATCGCGCACCAATACCTTTTTTTGCCATACTGCTGCAAAGTAGCTTTCTATTTCATTAATAATGCATTTGAAAAATAGTTTTTCTTTATAAAATACAAAATAATTACAAATGTTTTAGACGATGCAAACAAATTGTAACAGTGGAAAAATACTTTCACAATAAAACGAAATATAGAGGATTACGCACAAATGCCATTTATCGCGATACTGCTGCAAGCCTTTCATGTCATTAAAAATACGCTTGAAAAATAGTTTTTCTGTATAATATGCAAAATAATTACAAAAGTTTTAGATGATGCAAACAGATTGCAGAAGTGGAAAAATATTTTCACAATAAAACAAAATAAAAGGAAGATCGCTGACAAATGTTGTTTATCGCAGTACCCAGTAATGGTGCAATATAGCCTTTCATTTCTTTAATAATACATCTGAAAAATAGTTTTCCTGTATATAACACGAAATAATCAAAAATGTTAGTCGATCAAATGTGTTTCTCCCACATTAATTAGAAACAGACGCGTTTGTAGGGAAACGGATTTTTAGATGAAAAAACAGGAAAACTTCCATTTGAAAATTTCTGACTTTGTTTCTCATTTTGTGACCTACTTCCGATTTTATGATTTGTAGATACTCTTATGCAGATGAAAAATATGCAGATTTGCATACAATAAAATATAAATGTTATGGAAATGAAAAATCTGACTACTTTAGCCTAAAATCCGATTCCCAGAACAAGACTGAAAAAAAAGGGAACAAATACGTAAAAGTCGGAACACTTGGCAGCTTTAAAAGTACATCATTTTTTCAATGTCTGGTAACAAAATATTAGCTAACCAAATTTGCAAGACACTGGAACGATTTAATCTGGAACTCGGTGTTCTATAATAGTAAGCAATTAGGATGTAAAGACTTTACAGGATTACCCCCTTTTCTTCCAAGTGGGATACATAGAAGTACTAGGGGATAAAGGGGATGGGAGCAATAGAAACTCGTTAAATACCCAGAAACTTTGTCTTGCCTCCGGTCTCGAACATCGGAATGTCAGAGGATAAAGCAAACAAATAAATTCTTCAGAAGTGCAATTTCAGATCTTTAAAGGTAGGGTGAGATGCAGTACGATAAAGATTCCAATGTTGTCCTTTGCTAAATAGACAGAGGGGAATTTTACTGCCTGTGTATAGTATTCCATTGTGTCGGTCATTTCCAAAAGTTTTCATGGAAGGACAAAATCAGCCCCATATCTGAGATCATAATAATGTCTTGAAACATGACCACCCACAGTTTATCACTGAGGGCATCTGGCTAGTGTATAAAATAATGCCCTTTTTTTTCAACTGCCGTCCAGTCTTGTACCAGGGATCATAATTTAGTCAAAGGAAAAGGGAAGACTGATTGTGAACAATAGCATTGTTAGGCATCAAATTTGATGATCAGATTGAAGAATCTAGTCATCAAATTGAAATTTCTAGTCACAAATTACGACTAACGACCGCTAATTTCGAACTACATGGTAGACCCAGATTCGATCTTTGCTACCTGTTCAAACTATCTTTGTGTCAACTAGAGTAAGGGGAGGTTTAGGGCAGTGGTTTTCAACCTTTTCACAGTTTCCTTGACCAACTACATTCTTTTAGTTGCTTCCTTGTGGCTGCATCTAGTTTTTATAAATAATGTTCATTAAAACTATAGGGTGAATGATAATATTCACATCTACTCACTGTGCCCCTGCCTATCATTCAGTTTGCTCTAGAGTACCACTGCACACTAGTTGAAAATCATTGGATTAGAGAAAGGATAGTATGGTCCCTAAGATTGTCACTTCTATTAGTTTGGGCCTAAAATGGGTCCTAACCAACTAAAACAGTTACCTTGCATTGCATTTTTGGGTACGTCAGACTGTCTGGGTAGGAAAAATAAATGACTACAATCTTTAGGTATTACATATTAGGTACTTGTTTATAGAGTTATATTTAATCCATTTTTTTTTTATTCATTTATAGGTGGAGGCTTGTTTTCCTTTTGAAGGGAACATAATACAAGAAATGTTTACGTAACTCCTCAGCAATGACAATCTGCTTTGCCGTTATTCTAGTCTTAGTTTATTCAATTATGTGCCTTTCAGTACAAGGTAGGTAGAATTTCTTTTAATTCTCAGTATTACAGTGAAATATAAATTTTCTAGTTTCAGCAGATCAGTATAAAAGTATGGGAAACATAAATAAGTCAAATCCATAAATTGTACCATCTTGTGCTCAGAATTAAATTTATAGCTGTGTGAAAATTTTAAACATTTTCTCTTTACATAGCTGAAACCCGCAAAACGAAAATTCATATACACTATATGGTCTAAAATAATCACATTCATTCAAAATTGCTTTCTACTGCATTATGATATATGTAAATTCTTGTTCAATAGTATAAAAAGAAATTACTAACTTCCCAACACATTTAAGCTAAAAAAGATGTCCTGATGTGAATGCATGGATTTTGAGAGAAGTATTTTTGTAGGATGTTCTATTGTTAGTCTTTCTGTGATAGATAAAAAAATCATTTTAAAGATTCTAAAGTCTACTGTTTCAGTTGTTGCATTACTGACTTGACTAAACATGCAAAATAAATAACTACTTTAATTTATTATTTTTTTCAATTTATGAATAGTGTTGAAAGTTAATTTTTGTTTTATCAATATTCATAATTTTATCATTGCAATAATAATATATTAATTGTAGTAACATTTTGTTTTTAAGATGCTGGGGAAAATATACAATTGTTGAAAATTTTGAATGTTTTGATTGCCCTTTTAGTAAATCTAGAATGCATCAGTGTTAATCATTCTGTAGATTTTGTTATTTTTGCAAATTGTATCGGAAAGACACATTTTATTTCCTCTCCCCTACATACATAGATTAATTCAGACCTCATATTTACTTACAGTTGCTATGTCAATTAGGACTTTTTAATTAAATTGACTTGTTATTTAAAAACGAGTGAATGTTTTATAAGTCAAATATGACTCAAATTCACTGATGCTATTTATTTTTTTCTTCTGTTTCACACAAATTTTCAATGTCTGACTATATTATGTACCTATGTTTAAAAGGGGTAATATTTATAGTACAATAACTTTAGTAAAAGTTAAAATTGTTCATCAATTCAAAAATTTAAATTTATTTCATTGTATTTAGTAGTATAAATGTGTTTGGTATAGATGATAAATACATTAGCTTTTTTTTTTTAACAATTTTTAATTTAAAATTACAAATATTAAACATTATAAACTTTCAACAATTTTTAATTCGAAATTACAAATATTAAAAAGTATTAAAAAAGGACTTGCAAATTTTAAAATTTGACTCATACTCTTGAGTTGTGAGAGTCAATCTTTTATGTCAAAAACATACTTATTTGCCAAATTAAAAATATGGACAGTTTTAGAGTTCTAAAGAGTGTTTTCTTAAGTAAAAAAACCACACTTTTTTGTGTTCCATCATCTGATAGTCTATAAATCTATAAATTTGCATAACTGTATTTTTTCTTTAACTGTTCAACATATTGATACTATGGTAGAAAGATAGGCTGTTACTTTAGTGTCAAAACATAGGGAATTTTTTGTATGTGCTCTACCATATGCAGTACACTTATGCACATTTTGTTATCTCCAAAATTATTCAACCAATTGACATCAAATTTGGATGATAAATATCAAGATAGAATATCATATGTAATGAATCAAACAATGTGTTATTTTTAAACTCATTTGTGCTATGAATGTTAGGTAAGGAACATGGATATTTTACAATCCAGTATCAATTTTAAATTCTTATCTGATATATAATGAATTAAGTAAGCAGTAAGCATTATAAGACAATTTGGTATGAGCAATTCAAAAATAAAACTGGGTCTAGTGAATGTGCTCTAAATGAACTGTGTTTGTTCATTTTGAAAAATACAACATTTTATATGATTTGTATAAAATTCTTTTGAAATTTGTAGCCTCAGATTTTATTTTTATAAATTTTGCTATATTTCTTTTATTTTTCTTTATAAAAAGCTGATACTTTATGTGCAAAAATCTGAAAAATTAAAATTAAATGAAATTTATTGAAGTTATTTTAACCCTATATTAATTTGTTTTGTGTTATTAATAAAATATTTTAAAAAATGGCCTTATATGAAATGTAAAATAAAAAATCATTTTTCTAAGCTACCAAGTTTTGTTACTTTGAAAAAAGAAATAGCTACTTGCATTTTTTTTTTATTGCAAATGGTAAATTTAGCGATCATCATTGCAAGGCCTGGGTATAATAATGTACAAATCAAGCTACTTGCTATAATATATTAAATTGAATTTCTTCTCTTATTCAGATTTAAAGACAAATACAACATTTGCTTGGTAACTTATTCAGATATATGCATTTCAGTATTTTGAATAAAACATTAAATGTTATATTACTCTATATTTAAAATGCTTTATTTATCAATATATATCTGATAATTGTCAATTTTCAAATTTTCCATTTTTTTTTTTTTATAGTTTCTAGAAATTTTTGCTTGAAATAAGTTCTTGAAAATGTCTTTTAGGATTTTTAATGGATGCGTTAGCTGATTAACAAGATTAATGAAATTTTTAGGCATATTCATTACTTTCATATGTCAGAAATGACATATGGGTATGTTTTTGCTCTGCCTTTTAATAGAAACTTACATAGAGAAAAAAGTATGCACTATGCATAACTCGCTTTTATGCACTAATAGATGGCATAGTATTTATAAATTTTCATTCATATTAATAACTGAATGTATGTTAGGAATGGCAGGTAATAAACATGCAAAAATCATAACAAGGTTCCAAAACTTCAAGTAAATGTAGAATAAAACTCCAAGTAAGGCAAAACTTCAGACTTAAGGGGACGCTTCAGTTAAAAAAAATCACCGTTCCCTTGAAAATTGCACCCGGTGGCTCAAGAGATGGGCAGTTCCTTTTTTCAAATGATTGGCATCTGATAGGCCAATGAGAGTAAGTAAAGGTGACGAAAGGCCCTTGGACCTCTATAGTTTATGACTTGCTCGCCTGTCCAAGAGGATAAAGGGGGGAATCTTAGAAGGGTGTGTGGTTTGGGGGACGAAGTAAATGAATGAAAGAATGAAAAAAACGTAACTGGAGGCTTTTCCCACTTACTGAAAGGAAAGTTTCCTATCCATTCTATTTCTTGTCAAGGAATAACCAAAGAGTTCTCCTAACCGATTATTATATAATTATATATATATGTGTGTGTGTGTGTGTAACTTCAATGTGTGTTTTGGAGACTAATCTAGGTACAACACTAAAATGTGTGTATTAAAAAACTGGAATTAAAAATAAAATTAATGATATTTCTATGCCTATGAGTCCAGAGCGATGGTATAAAACTAATATTTATTTAGTCATTTTGAATATATCATTATTTCCTTTTTAAATAGTATACATTAAAGTGCATTGTATGAAATTTGAAGTTTGAAATGGACGATACAGCACTAAAAATATGTGATATTCTACATACCGCATTTTTTAGCCTTGCAGAATATATTTGGAAATTATAGTATTTAGCATGAGAATTCCATGTGTTGAAAACGATTTGTTTTAACCGGGGTTACTCGGAAATCTCGGGTTCTGCATAGTAATGAATAGAAATGGCGGTTGCCACTACACGGACACTGCGGAACTGCAATTCTATTCAAATAGCTAGTCTCTAGTAGCGGTACTGCACTTTCACGGCGTTTTTACAGAAAAATGATTTCATTTGTTGACATAGTAACTCAATAGAGACCTATATAATAATTGTCCTGCATGTGTTTTGTTTTTATAAACCCTTCAAAAGCCCAGGTGGCCTAGAAGACTAAATCTTTGTATACTCAAAAATTCAACTTCGGTACAGAACTTAACACAGTCGGAATTTTGAGGGAGAAAAACTACTGGTTCACCGAATATTTATACAAACAATAAATACCTGTATAATTATTATTCTGCGTGTATTTGTCGTTCCAAACCCTTCAGAAGCTTCCTGTGACCTAGAAGACTAAATCTTTGTACACTCATAAATTCAAATGCGGGACAGAACCTAACGCAGCAGGAATTTTAATGGAAAAATCTAATTGGTTTACCAAATAGTTAAACACTAGCTGAATATTTATTGAAATTCAACGGCCTCCTAATGAGCAAACCTACAAAACACGATTTTTTAAATAATTAAATTTTTTCAGTTGTCTTTTTCAGACTGTTCACTCATGCACCAAATTTCAAATATATGCCTCATTTTCGACTGGGCATTTCTCAGTTATTCAGCCAATTAAACATTTAACACACATGTTAAGCACATGCGCATAGGCGTATTTAACCCCCCTTCGAAATTAAAAAGTTTCAAAATGTTTCCTAAACACATATGTGATAAAAGATATTTACTCAATCATTCAGTTTGTCATTCTGGAGTCCTTGAACTAGAAAAGCAACCCGTTTTTATCTTCAATAAATAAATAAATAATAGGAATAAGTAAGGAGTTTTTAGAATTTAAGAATTAAAAAAAAATGTGTTCCGGCTACTGCGTCACTGCAATAATGGGGGGAATTATCTAAATTTGGAAAAATCCCAGTTCTTGGAGCCGGCAGAAGACTAGAGGTCTGCACAGGTCTAATTAAAAAAATTTTCCCGGTTCAAAAATGTCAAGATTTGACTCGTCCAAAGCCCGAAATTTTTTCATTGGAATTCACCTGAGCCGTACCGTAAACACTCAAAACCAACTCCAACGCGGACCGGCCTGAATATTTTCAATACATTGAAACCTGTTGGCTTGTATGCGAATTAAAATTTGCCATTTAAGGAATTAAACACAAGCTCATCACATATAGTATTAAATGTAAAGGAACCCAAATTTTAAAATTAATTTCAAATTAAAAATAATTAAAGTCAAGAATGAGCATTAATATAAAATGAATTTTTATTTATCATTTTGGTTGAAGATGAGAAGGGATAAAAAAGACTGGGATTATGTTTTCAAAAATGCTTTCTTCATTTATCAGTGAACAGTGCAATGACTATTTAGTTAGAACTACTCATCAGCATCAAAGATTCGTTGCAGCAGTAGCAAAACAAACATGTCATATGCCACAATTGTTAGTGTTATTAAAAACTTTTCAATGCGATTAAACTTTCTATGTAAATATAGATAGATAATATTTTCTTTAATTATGACATAATTATGAATATTTTTAAAATTTAATAATTTTAGTAAAAGTGTAAGATGTTTGGAATAAATACATTCAAGGACAATAATTCGCATTATCTATATGTTGATTTCAAATTATGACAGTTTGCTCAGATAAATTTTTATTCAACATTTGTTATAGGAAAGAAATCGTCGGAACTGTGTTTAAGAATAAAATTTATTTAATTTTGATAATTTAGAAACATTCGAAATCTATGAACTGAAATTAAAATCATAGAAGAAATTGCATAAAATATCAGTGATAAATTTTAAAGTAAACAGTATCTTGGATTTCTTATTTTCATTTATTTATTGGATTTCATATTTCCACCACCAGACAAACAATCACAGTACAAAAGAGATTAAACTTTTTTGCGGCAAATTTAAAAATAAAACAAATTGAAACTGGCACTTGACCAATGATAATAATCTAATGATCATTTCCTCAAAAATTAAATTTGGAATGTATTTCTTCCCTATTCAATTTATAAATCACATGATGTTACGAAACATGACAATTGGTGCATCGGTGTATATTTATACTGCTGTATCCAGGCCAGAGCATAATTTTTGTTCTCTTACTATAGCTTTACAAATTTGAATGTTGTGAAGAGCAATGTTTAATTTAGACTTCTTTATTCTACTACATTCCGAAGTCTAAATTAAACATTGTCTTCAATTTCTTATCCAAAATTATAATTTTTCTGTATCGGGTTCTAATTGACCCATCTGCGTTCACCGTGCAGAGTAAAATTTTATTGCCTAACTAGCAGCATGCCTGTTCTTCATACGGAGTATCTCTAAAATGCGATACATTCAACGGTAATATACTGTAATAATTAATTATATTTGAAAACTTAAAAACTTCATCGAAAAAAACGAACTTGATTCAAATGACGTCATCGAAATATAAATCGCCTGGCTCTCTATGGCTTTTTACTGCAGTTATCGTGCTAACGGACAAACAAACAGAATGAACAAAGCCAACTATGTAGTAAAGTGTTAAAAATGGTTATTTAATTATCAGCATTTTATGAGGAAGATTCTTTCTTATGCTGCTATGACTTATATAATGCAATGATTTTTTTACTTTCCTTATATACATAATGTATAAGGAAAGTATTGTGACGGGGTCGAAAATTCGAATTCGAGTTTTCGACGGGAGAGCACGTTTCAAGCATCCCTGATCACGAATCAAACATTTTTGAAGTGATGTCTGTGTGTGTGTGTGTGAAAGTATGTGTGTGTGTGCGTGTGTGTGTGTCAGTGAGTCTGTGGAGACGATAACTGACGAATAAATGGACCGATTTGAACGAAATTTGGTACCAAAATCACAGTCCGTAAGCACTGGAAACCTATTGTTTTTATACGCAATCGAATGCTCAGAACCCCCCTAAATTTTCGAGTAAAAATTAGAAAAAATCGTCAAAAAATCAAAACCACTAATAAAGTTACGCAAATAGACATTTCTTATGTAATTTTTCATTAGAAAACGATTGATTTGAACATAAATTTCAGAACGCTGACATGAACCGTTCTTGAGATATTGCACATTTTTCAAAAAAAATATCAAAAAGTCATATAAAATAAAAAAAATATTTCCTATTAAGAAAAAAAGTTCACTTTTCATATGTAATACCATGCGATAAATTGGGTGACATCATTCTCGTGGATCTAGCTCGTTCCATTCAAGAAAAAAGATACTTTGAGTATTATTTTTATATTTGAACGCCAATAGTCATTTATCTGCAGTAAAAATAACTTATTTCTTAGTGCATAACGCTTGGCGATATTTTGTCGACGAATTTGGCGGAATGTCGCCAACTTGGCGACTTTTTGAAATGTTGCCAAATTAACGAAAATCTCGCCAAATGGATAAAAATGACGCTAAATCAATGAAAATGACGACCAATTGTCGAAAATTTAATATCTTGGAAAGAATATTAGTATCTACTATATGAAAAACCTTTTTTTTTACTGCAAAAGTATTAAATTCATTACATTATATAAGGAAAGTCATGTGTTGCCCCCATCAGATTTTTTTCTTACATAATGCAATAAATTTACATCTTTCACAGTGACAAAACAATGTATAAGATTCATGGCCCTATATGTTTAGGTGTAATTTTTTTTCACAGTTTTGCATGGTAAATCCCGAGCAACACCGGGTATTCGCTGCTAGTATAATATAAAGAAACTTAAAATTTGCAATCATGCGCAAATTACTATAGTATACTAAATGACATTGTTAATCAAAATATTCTGTTAAAATATTTAATTTAATGCCCCTAAAAAGAAGTTAGAGAATTTCTGTTCTCGCTATACAAAATTATCTTCACGGGCCTCCCGGTGACCTAAAAGACTGCAATTAATATAATATTTACATTAAATAAGTATGGAACAAATATATGCAAGAAGAAAAACAGTAAACCAGCGCGAGCCGAATTATCTGTACTGATGCAACAAAATGGAACGCAAAGGACTTCTCTTTCTTTACTGGACCAAAGTCAAAAGACTCCTGCTAAACACCAACAAATGTACCCCTTCGTTCATTTCCCCGATTCCAGTCAATCATTCACCCACCCCTCAAATCTCCACACCAAGAATTTTCACCCCCATTTTTCCCCTGGGAGGATAGGAGGTGTGGCTAACGTTGAAAATTGGAAGTTTCAGCAGTTGAAACACGATTTACTATTCCAATATATTAATCCCAAATTAATTCAAAAATCTAAAAAAAATCTTAAAAAGAAGCCAGAAGTATAATCTATTGAACGCTGTTTTTCAAAATGTGAAACGTTTGATAGTTAATTTTTTATAGTGCAATTAAGAAAGTGATGTTTTATCTAAGAAATTTTGACAAATTAACTCCATTTCAAGATATATTTAAAATAAAATTTAAAAAATTGATGACAGAGTTCAATGCATTAAACTGTCTGCAATCATGTGCAAGAAACAGAATTTTAAATTATTCATTTGCTAATGTGTAATTAGCGAAGAACTTCCCCCATAGGTTAACATGGGCATGAAAGCTAACTGAAGCGTCGCCTTAAGATCATAATTGTTGCCCTGATGATTGGAAAAAGGATTTTTTTTACAACATTGTAATGTCATTTATTCTTGAATAAATGTGTATTAGCAATTATGCAAACTAATATTATTAAAATTTTTATAAATAAAGTTTTTTTTAAGTAAAATCATAATTTAAGTTTCACCAATTTATATCTATTATTTATCTTTTTACTGATATAATTAAGCGATGAAAACTCAACTCATCACTGGGGGACAGTGACAGAATTGCATTTTTATGAAGTCAAAATTATATTTAATATTATTTAAAAAATACATTTTTTTTTTTTTTAAATATGTAGAGCATATTGTATTCTAAATAAATCTGTCAAATAATATGTATCCTTTTTTTTATTATAAGCTCAAGGGACACAAAACTGACATTTATTAAGCTTTATATCAATATTTTTCTGAATTTTATCTTTCAGAAAACAATGAAAAACTTCATGGAATCAACTGTAAAGTTGACCAACATTTTCATTCTACTTTTATTACTCCTGTTGTGGAACAAGTCACAGAAGTAGCAGGATGTCAGTCAAAAGATACAACATCAGAAGCTCAGGTAAAACATGAAAGAAATGGAATCTCTAATAATGTCATTGATTCATTATATAGTAGACTTGCATTATAAGGGGGGGGAGGGACTTGAAGGGATCCTCACTGCAGGGATGTTATGGCAAATGGTCGCAAAGAGCTGTTTCATTAGCTTTGGAAATGTCATCTTCATTGCAACTTTTAATGTTTCTTCTTTAAATAATCTGACTATTTCTTGATTGCCCAAAGAACTTTCATCACACAGCATTTTGAATGTTATTCCATTTCTGAATGTAAAATTTTGCAATTGTCAAACGCTTTGAATGGCGCGTCAGATAGGGCTTTTTGAGGAAAATGTTAGCTTTCTTGTTTAAAACACTTTTATAAATAAGAAATTTTTTCAAACACATATTATTTAGCTATTTTAAAAATTACTTTTCTAGAAGCAGTAATTTTGCTTTTCTGCTCCGCATCCTGTTAGGCAACACACCACATCTGAATTTACAACTTGCAATATGGAGTTGCTTTTAGGAATATTAAACAGCTTGACATTATTTTTTTCGGAAGATGTTTATTTATTGATGCGTTCCTTTTTTTTATTTCTTTCTTTGATATTTTCTTTGATTTTTTCTTTGTCTTGTTGAGGTTAACACGGTTAACTTTCTACAATACATGAATGAATGTGCATTGAGTGAACCTATGGGAGCATTCAATGATCAGCTGTAAGGTTCGCTATGTTTCTATTGGTTCGGATTCTAATCTGCTTCTGATTATAAATACAACTTACTCGCTTACCAGTCCATTAGTGAAATTAATGACTGTTTGTTCTCGTAGTTACTCTGTGATCTATTACTACATGGAACTTGTATGTAACTATTATCAAATTTATATTGCATTAGCATATGGGGATTTTGTAAATAAATAGTTAATGTTTTATATATTTTTGTTGAGTGCTTTATTCGCACAAGCATTTCACTACAGTCTCAATTGAGAACACTGAGCGCTTGGTCTTGGGTTGAGAAAGCAACATTAGCTAAGTGACTAACACTACATGTTAGCTAAGTGACTAACACTGTCAATCCTCCACTGAAATAACCCTCCAATACCCAGTATACATGGCTATCCAGCAAACGACTTTCCCAAAGACTCTGAGATGAGATGTTTTGAGCTTTTGTTTACATTACATGACAGTAGAAGGGAATATGAGGTGCAAGTCAATTTGAGGAAAAATTGAGATGCAGGTCTTTTTGTTCAGTAGGCATTGGAGAGGGGGTGTTTTAATGGCAAAAGGTGCATCCACCTCCCAGAGATAAAAGGAAATTCCTGGACACAAAGTTTTTGTAGGCAGTTCAATGGAAATTTCAAAGAAAAAATCCTTCTTCTGTTGCTTGGAGACTGTAGGCAGTGGTTGGTCTTTGTCCTCAAGTCTACTGATCGATGTTCTAAAAGGTCTTTGTAATGAGATTTCTACCTGTTTTTCAGTAGTTTTATTGATAGTAAAACAGCATTACACCAATATAAGAACAGTCTGGATCTTCTCATTTGGTTGTTATATCACTGTAAGTTATATAACAACCAATAGCTACATTGGTCACTATAAAGCTAGTCTACTGTGATATAAATTATGATTCTAGTTTAATAGCAGCTATCTATTATGCATATTTTATTACCAGGTAACTGAACCTATAGAATAACTAACTATAAAACTTGTCTTTAACTCAGTATTAAATTGTATGTATCACATATGCTGAAATGAACAGGGAAATACATTTGTTTGTTTTGTGTGGTAATTGGGAGTGGTAAGAAAACCCAGTTAATCAATATAAGCTAGTAGCTATTTTGTCTTTATTGTAAATAATAGTTTTCTTATTCTGGTAGCATAAACCTCCTACAGTATCAACTATTAATAAATAAACCATCTACTATATACAAGAGTTTCCACGCACAGTAATGTTTGTAATGAAAATAATAAACAGCTTAAATTATCTGACTTTCTACAAAACAAGGTTAATATGAATAAACACTTGGATATAAAATTGCTTATAGTTGACTTCCTTTAAAAAACGTCAAAGATAAGGAATGAAAAGGTTTTGCAATTTGTGCTAAGTTCAAATTCATACAAAATGCCTATAAGAAAATCTGTTATTTTCAGAAAAAATAATATTTATGAAACAGCTAAAAAAAATTGTGAAGTAAGTTAGACTGTGCTGAATACATTTGTTTACTGGTGATTTTTGGACATTGGTGGCTAACCAAAGTTTCCTTGCAGTTGCTGCTTATTGGATAGGTAACACCTGAACTTTTCAAGTGCTGTTCTGTAAGTTAAAAAAAATAAGCAAATGACATACATCAAATGTCTGCAGAAAAGCAAATAAAGGAATTGAATAAAATAGTAGCAATTTCTACCAATAATACCAGAAACATAACAAATGGCATAAGAGAAGCTGATTTCGATAATTTACTGTGTGTATATATACAAAATATGTACATGTGTTTAATATCTTAAAATGACCGATTTAAACTAAGCAGCCAGTTAATTGATTAATCAGTTAATATTTCCCACCTCTAGGGTTTTTTTCAATTATGAATTTGCTACATAACTGACTGTAAGTATCATTTTCAGTGCATGTCATTTAGCAAAACAGGGATTTCGCTATTCACATCTTTAAAAACTTCAACAACTTTCAAACTTTAATTAACATCCTGAATTTCAACTTTTTACTTTCTTATGCCATTGTACAGTAATAACTTTGTTTTTCTGAAACTTTTCAAATTCAAAATTTTGACTGAAGAGTATGTTTTAAAAATATGTTTACACTTTTGGAAATATGTCCATCTCTGTGTATATATGAGTTGTAAACATGATAAGATAAGAACAAATGCTTGTATTAGTTTGCATGAATGTACGATCTCAATGCTTTAACCATTGAGCTATTTTGGCCCAGTCTTAGCTGACATAGTTTTGTGCTTGTCTGAGTATTCAAATTCAGATTTGCTGTAATAAAGAAATCCAAATGATTTTCGAAACATACATTTGCTCATTTATCTTTATTTGCACTGCATTTCACATTGTGAATCATTTCATTATTGATTGTTGCAAAGTCACATGCTTTACTTATTTCTTATAATATTTTTTTTTGTTATTTTACTGATTGTGATCAGTGTTCGAAATTAGCGGTCGTTAGTCATAATTTGCGACTAGAAATTTCAATTTGATGACTAGATTCTTCAATCTGGTCGCCAAATTTGACGCCTAACAATGCTATTGCTAAATATCAGTCTTCCCTTTCCCTTTGACTAAATTAGGATCCCTAGTAGAAGACTGGACAGTGGTCGAGAAAAAAGCAGCATTTTATACACGCCCACAGTGATAAATCTGCAGGTGGTACACAGACAGTAAAATCCCCCTGTCTATTCAGGGAAGGAAACATTGGGATCTTTATTGTACTTGAACTCACCCCCACCCTTCAAGACCTAAAATTGCACTTCTAAAGAATTTATTTGTTTACTTTATCCTCAGACATTCCGATACCCGAGACTCTGGGTATTTAACGAGTTTCTATTGCTCCCCTATCCTTTATTCCTTCGTAGATCTACGTATCGCACTTGAAAGAAAAGGGGGTGATCCTGCAATCTTTACAATCTAATTGCTTACTATTATAGAACACATTGCATTCCAGATTAAATCGTTCCAGCTTCTTGTAAATTTGGTTAGCTAATATTTTGTTATCAGACATTGAAAATGACGTTTTTATAGCTGCCAAGTGTTTAGATTTTTATGTACTTGTTCCGGGAATCTGATTTGGATCCACAGTAGTCTGATTTTTCTTTTCCATAACAGTTATATTTTATTGTATGCAGATCTGCATAAGAGTATCTACAAGTCATGAAATCGGAAGTAGGTCGCGAAATGAGAAACAAAGTCTGGAATTTTAAGATGGAGGTTTTCCCGTTTTTTCATTTAAAATCCGTTTCCACGTAATTGCGTCTATTTCTAATTAATGTGGGAGAAACACATTTGCATCGACTAAAATTTTTATGATTATTTCTTGTTATATACAAGAAAACTATTTTTCAGACGTATTATTAAAGAAATGAAGAGCTATATTGCACGAGTACCGGGTACCGTAATAAACGGCATTTGTCCACGATCTTCTTTATATTTCGTTTTATTGTGAAAATACTTTTCCACTTCTGTAATCTGTTTGCATCATCTAAAACGTTTGTAATTATTTCGTATATACTATATTATACAGAAAAACTATTTTTCAAGCGTATTTTTAATGACATAAAAGGCTATTTTGCAGCAGTATCGCGATAAACGGCATTTGTGCACGATCCTCTATATTTCGTTTTATTTTGAAAGTATTTTTCCACTGTTACAATTTGTTTGCATCATTTAAAAGGTTTGTAATTATTTTGTATATATAATATACAAAGTAATTACAAACATAAAAATAGTTTTTCTATATAATAGAAAAACTATTTTTCAAACATATTATTAATGAAATAGAAGTCTATTTTGCAGCAGTATGGGGAAAAACGGTATTAGTGCGCGATTTTTCCTCATGCAATGTGTTCCTATCTTTTTTTCTGGTAGCTTGGCATCTATGCATTTTTTATATAAATCCCTAAAATTAATGTGATTCATACTTTTTTTTATTATTACCCAGGCTGTGTAGCTCACCCAAAGGGTGTAGATGAGTTTCAAGGGTATGATTTATATTTTGTCAAAGCGACAAGAAAAAGAGTAGCAACTATAAAACAAAAACTTATTATTGACTTGCAAATACTGAACCCTAGCTGCCAACTCTGCATTTCTTCGTGAAGCTCCGATATTTGTATTGACTGCCGATTTCCGGAGAAATATGCAAATTCCGCACCCCCCCCCCCCCCTCCCCTTTGTTTTTTAAACTTTTAAGATGAATATAGTAAACAAATTTTAAAATGAAATTCCATACTTTGGCAAAATTGACCACAAAAAGTGACTAAATTTCACTCAAGATTACCTTATAATATTTTAATTTTAAATGTGTTTCATTCTTATATTTGTAAGTAATATGAGAAAAATTATATGGAAATGTCACTAAAATGTGCATTTATACGTGATTATCGGTTTATCCCATTTTATTATCATGTATTTTCCATTCTCGCAATTTGTTTTCATCAACTAAAACTTTTATATTAATTGCTGTTTTAACTCAGGAAAATTAATTTTCAAGCATGAAATGAAGGGGTCTTGGGGCAATGACTGTACAAGATAAGATGACCATAATTGAAAATTGTTAAATAGAAGTTTTTTTTTAATTTGTTGTTTTTTTATGCCCTTTTTACCAAGTAGAAACAAATTAGCAATTTTTTCTATTTATTTTTTCTTGAGTTTCTTTTTCAGTTTATTTTAAATTTTAAGAAAATTTAAAACAATTTTTAATACAAAAATCTGAATTATTCTTTTTTTATATCTTTAACAAAAATGGGCATTTAAAAAATAGTTGTTATTATAGATAATGTTATTGAGATGTAAAAATGGCAACTAGGCGTGTCTATTTGGCACCTAGAGTCAGAACCTATAGGCTTCAAATGACGCCTAGTTCAAATTTTTAATTTCTAACACTGATTGTGATACAAATGTACATAAAAGCATGGATATGAATATAAAAAAGACAGGCATGATAGCTTTTCTTACATTATCTTCAAAATAATATGAAAATATCCTTGAATGTTTATATTGAAATTCAAATCAAATTTTTGCAATGAGTCTTCAGAATTTTGCCTTGCTTGAGAGCGGGTACTGATAATTAACTAGTGCTTAATTATAACTAAATTTATGCCCTTTCAAGTGCATGTATATATTTGTATTTTGGTATGTCAACTATTACACCATGTCTCTATTTTACAGGAAGTTCATATTTTAAGTCTTCTAAGCTCTGGTTTTGATGATCCTGTTGGTGCCAGAAATGGTTATCTTCCAAGTGTGAGCTTAGATGTCAGACCTCGTTGGAAACAAAAGGACCATGTGTCCACTATAATTGTCATTCTACATTCTCTTGCACCAGTCATGTGGCAAATGAATTTACACCACATGGGAAACAGTACAAGTTTTCATATTGTTGTATGTCAAAATTACTATCTTTCTATATTTGTAATTTTTTTTTTGTGTTATATGCAGGAGTAAAATTTGTTTCAGAACTGGTTACCAACAAAATATTTTACTCATCATCTAAAGCCTCGAACCATAATAAATTTTTTTATATGTAAACTTTATTTTTCCTAAACATCTGCTCCGTAGATATAAGACAGGCTGAGCCTCTGGATTGGGTCTGGCCTCTGTGGCACTCAATACAGTTTGGACTCGGGCTAAAAATTATTATTTTTATTTTTTATTTTCTATTTTATTTAGTTATGCTCTTCCATTTTATTTAGTTATGTGTTTAAAATTATATAATTAATGAAAATGACAAGGAAGACACAGGTAATACCAAAAGCACACTTTTAAGAAGATTAATTGATGTACTTTTGCAAACTGAAAATGCAATACCTGTGGCTGAAAATTATAGGAAAAACAGATTTGATATATCTGTACTGTATACAAAGAATTTGTGAGACTGCAAGATTCAGGCACCTTGGTTGTTTTGGTGTCTGATTTGAAACAGTGAGTTTTTATTTTTTAATAGTTAAGCACATAGTAAGTCAGTTGGCAATTGACGAGAAAATGTATTGTGTTTAAAACAGCATGCCATGTTTGTGCTATAGTAAGTATAATTTAGAAAAATTATTGACTGATGCCAAAAAATGCCTTTTCCACCAAGAATTGCAAATTTGGCCTGCTAATATTTTGTTACCAAACATTGAAAATGACATTTTTCATGCCAATCCCCTTAATTAATGTGATTTATACTTTGTCAACATGACAAGAAAAACAATATCAACTATGAAACATGATAAAGACTTCTAATTGACTTATGCAAATACTGAACCCCAGCTGTCAACTGTGCAATTTCACTTGCCTTTAGAAGGAATCTTATCTTTTAAAGATTTTAAAATAAAATTCCATACTTTGATGAAATTAGCAAATAAAAAAAGGGGGAGGGGGGGGGGAACCAAAAGGTGTCTAAATTTAGTCCAAATTCTCTTATAATATTCTTAAATGTGTGTAAGTTTTTGTAAGTAATTTCAGGAAGACCATTTGGCATTATCACTAAAATCTGCATTTATACACAACTCTTGGGTTTTCCCTTTTCATTGTAAAATATTTTCCATTTTTTTAATGTGTTTGCATCAACTAAAACTTATATATTTATTTTGCTTGTTACTCGGGAAAATTTATTTTCAAACATGTTATTAACAAAAGGATGGAGTATTAGGGCAATGATTATACAAGATGACCAGAACTGCCTGATAAACGCATGTGTTTGTTTTATATTTTAAGAAAATTTAAAACAATATCTAATTAAAAAAAAATCTGTATTGTTTATTTATTTTTTTAATAATAATGAACATTTAAAAAATATTTATTGTTATTAGAGATGTAAAAATAGCAGTTGTGCCTATTGGGCACCTGAAGTCAAAACTAGCGAAACGTCAAATGATGCCTAACTTCAAATTTCCAATTTCTAACACTGGTTAATGATTAGAAAATTTTTTATAAACTTTGAAATCAAAGATAATCATATTTTATTTTATTACTATTAAGTTACAGTTAACAAGTTTCTGAAAATTTATTTTATCTTAAATTTCTCCTGGGAAAGTGACTAATAGGGTTTCATTTTAACTAATAGAGAGATTAAAAGGGTTTGTATTTAGACAAATTATCTTCAGAGGAAATTTTATTAGAATTGGAGCTGTTCCTGAGAAAAATGATTTTCTTGGTTTTTACTTTTCATACTATTTTCAAATTTTATAGCTATAAACATAGCCTGCCCCTTAGTTGTGATAACTGTGCAAAATTTCAAGCTTTCGGCACCAGCTGTTCTTGAGAAGAGCAGTAACAAAGAAGACATTGGAGTGGACCCTAAAGAACTTTGCTATGCTCAGCTTAATAAATAGAGGCAAACAATTGCCAGGATTCTGTAAAGTGACTGTTTCATAATCTTAAGATTGTTAAGAAATTTTGTAGAACTTTAGAATTTTTAAAAAATTTAATTTTTCATCTAAGAGTGTAATAGAAATTTGGTGATTCAAGTCATAATAAAAATACTCAAACACAATTCAGGATTACATATTCTTAATTTTTGCTAAAAATGTCAATTTATAATAATTTTTATTGATCTGTGATATTTAAACAGGTAACATTTTTGTTTACTTGTAGGTTAATAAGCCATCCTACGTAGTTCCTAGTGTTTCAGCGCACGTTTCTCGTCAAAAGCTTCCCTCCATAAAAAGATTGCCCTCATGGGTGAAAAGTCATCATGGTGCTGTTACTTCTTTCTCCTCAATATCTCTTGCTAATGATATTACTCTTTTTACAGGAACGGGTGAGGAATTATTTTACCTTTCATTGTTATCTAAAATTGAACATTTATAAACATCTAGGTACTACATTTCATATAATTAAAATAATGTTTTGTTGATTTTATTAACAGTTGTACTAGATAATTTTTTTGTGTATACACACTCCAATTTTAAAGCATTGAAATAATTCTTGACTATTTATTCTTAACAAGATTGTTTTGTAGAATAATTCTTATTTATAGGATACCACTTAAATGAATATACAAAATATCATTAGCATGAAATGCAGGATCAGTCCTTACTCATGCCTATACATTTTTTTGTATACTTCTTTGTAGCCAATTTCATTTTCCTTATTAACAAGTTCATGACAACTTCATCTGCAGCCTCTTGCTATTTGTCAGTATTTATCCAGTTATGTATATGTCTTCATAAATGTTTGGATCAAACAGTGATAGTTTCTTAACTAAGTCTAAACATTTCTTATTTCAATTCATTAAACTTTTCTTGATTTTCAGCCTTTATGACTTACTAGCCGCCTTTGGCGACCAGCCTGTTCGCAACCCTTGAAAATGCTGATCGTGGCAAATTCCAACCGTGGCAAACACGTTGGCGCGACCTACCAGAAAGGTGTAAGGTAACTGGTTGGACGGCCAGGATGTGCCACCCAATTTAGACCGGAACCCAGTGGGGAAGGCATCCACAGGGAACCCTCCTTCCCCTACCACCAACCTCTCGGAAAAACATACGGCCCCATATGTTTAACGTGATCGTACTCCGTGTCAGTGGCGGAAATCGAACCCGGGCCTACCACGTGCAATTCCCGCGCCCTAACCACTGGGCTACTTCGCCCTCCGCGACAATCTCCATAACTTTCTTTTTATTCACCCAATTTAGACCGTACCCTCCTTCCCCTACCACCAACCTCTCGGAAGGACTCACGAACCCACATGTTTAACGTGATCGTACTCTGCGTGAACGTGGCGTAAGTTTTGGCAGTGGTGGGAATCGAACCTGGGCCTACCGAGTGCAATTCCCGCGCGCTAACCACTGGGCTGCCCCGCTCTCTGCGACAATCTCCATAACTTTCTATATATTCACCCAATTTAGACAGGAACCCAGTGAGGGAGGCATCCACAGGGGCCGTATCCTCCTTCCCCTACCACCAACCTCTCGGAAGGACTTACGGACCCACATATTTAACGTGATCGTATTCCACGTAAACACAGCGGCAGTTTTGGCAGTGGCGGGAATCGAACCCGGGCCTACCGCTAACTTACCGTGCGCTAATTTGCAATTTAAAATTACCATATGCTTAATTCCATCATCCTCATTCCATTGTTTCATTGTTCCATCATTTAAAATATCCATAAAATTAAAATATCCAAAAGTTAAAATATACATTTAAAAAATCCATATCGTTCCATCATTTAAAATATAATAAATATAATAATTTATATGGAGTAAAGGAGCTCTATTCAGAACCGTGATGTCACCTCCACCTTGACGTCCCCACCCACCACCTTCCCTCCTTCTGCGGGGGAGAAACGCCGGTTAAGAAGCGGCACACCGAGCGGAACGCCGAGAAATTGAAATTCGGAAACTTTTAAAATCCCGATCCTGTGGGCAATACGGAATATTTCCTGACTAGATTGGACTTGTAAGAATGCCAGATGTTTGACCTTTCTAAAAATGTAAATTATTAGTCGAAATTATGAGTACTTTTTTTACTATGCGAGAATTTAAAAACCAAAAATCGTTTTCTTTGGCAAAAAGTGACTTTTGTTTTAAAATCTTTAAAAAATATTTGAAATCGAAATTCAGATTTGAAATTGATATATTTTTACTCGCAATTGTCAGCTCTTTCCGATGGTGTGATTTGTTTTTTTCTACGATGTCCGGATCGTGGGAAAAAAAGGGCAAAAAGGTCAAAAAACGGTCGAAATCGCATAAAACATTAAATAACAAAAAAAATAATTAAAATTTTAAAAATCAGTTTTCTCATGCCCCCCCCCCCCCCCCCCCCCAGTCTCCGATTGCCAAATTTCGTAGCTCTCCGACGCGCGGTCGCTGAACATATAGTGTATAAGACAGACAGACAGACATTGCCTTTTATTATATAGATGCGGGCAATTTAAATTTTGGTCTATCTCTGCACTGCCCGGTAGACAACGTCTTTCAAAGCTTGGTCAAAGCAAAATTTCAGTAATTATGTTGGGTATTGTATAAAATTCTGGTGAACATTTTTGTAATTCCATAATCTGTTTTGATAATTGTTCAGACAAATATATTTGTTAAACTCTTCGTGAATATTAAGTAATGATTCAAAGTAGGGAGGGGTGAATACTCTCTATGGATCCTTGAATGCCTTAAATACTAGAAAGTATTCGAGATTAGATATCTCAAATATGATATCACTAGAAGAAATTTGAATACCTCGAATAGAGCACCATGATTAACAGTGGGTTCCGGAATAAAAAGTCTAGATTCTCTAGAAAATATTCGAAATTACCTAGATGAAAGTTTGTTTACACCAAATAAAAACATTTAACTACTTGAAAATGAACAGTTTGTATCCTTGCTTGCTTGAAGGAATTCTTTTTGAAGTATTTAATCATGCTGTCATCAACAGTTTTTTAAGAGTAAGTCTTCAGCATATTTGGTTTAATTTGAAAAAAAAAATGCAGACTGAATCCTAAATGGGTTTGAGTTTTAATTTTCTTAAATAAAAATCTGCAGTAGGTGAGAAGCATTTATTCAATTAGCATAGTTAAGTGTACCTAAAATAAAAAAACTGATGTAGCCAGTACATGACTTTCCCTATAAACTAAATTTATTTTCTCTGTCTTTCTTTCATAATTCATTAAATTGAGTTTAATTACACAAACACACACAAAAATAAAAAAACATGAATGACTATTTGAAATTACACTGAATTTGCAGTTTTACTTAAATTTTCACTTTCATTTGGCAACTGGACATATTTTCAAAGATAGCATTGCAGATATGGGGGGAAAAAATGAAATATATCAAGAATGGTCAATAAGGTTGGTCTTATGCTTTTTGTTATAAAAAATAACGTTTAAAATAAGCTTTTAATTGATACATTGAGCCTATTTAGTCTTTTGTTTCAAGTTTTAATGATTTTTTCAGGTCATTTTTCAAAATAATATAGGTTCTTTTCTTCCAAATCATATCAAAATCGAATCAGCACCAGGGTAACCCACAAGAGACTTACATACAAAATTTTGTGAAATTTGGTGTATTAGTTTTTGAACTAGAGTGGATACATTGCACACACACACACACACACACACAGACGTCATGTTAAAAATAGGTTTTTTGCTTTCTAGAGTGCTCGAAATGTATAGTTCCGTCGAAAACTTGAGTTACGATTTTCGACATGATTCCAATACTTTCCCTATGTATTACCATGTATTGCATGGAAAATAAAAAATTACTGTAAAATAATCAAAATTTAAAATAAAAAGTTTCATTTCTGAATTAATATAGTTTTATTACTAATAGTAATTAATAATATTTAATAAATGTAAATTTTATTTATTAACAATTTGAAATAACTATTTGTGGTATTCAAATATTAAATATCTGGCTAATATTCGAATCTATATTCAAATTCAAGAAAAGTGATAGTTACCCATCCCTAAGTCTTGAACTTAGATTGCCTATTATCAACTTAATTCAAATCAATTTTAAAAGTGCCACGTGAGCAAGTAAATTACAATTAATAGGTGACCCTTTAATAGGTCATCTTTATTCAGGTCATCTTTATTCAGAGACCACCTATATTAAATGACGTATTACTCTTTCCTGGAATTTTACTTCATATACAAAATTTGCTGTGTTAAATGACCACATGTAACTTGTTTTGGCAAGGTATTCCCTTAAACAAATTTTTCTGTGTGGTGACAAAAGGAACATTGATAATCGTTTATTAGTATATTTATTTATTGCTCATTTAATTATATCATATATTTTTTTATAATTTTGAATTATTATCTTTTTTTTCCAGATTCCAATGCTGCTCCAATTTGTAACTTAAGCAGCCAAGTACAGTCAACTAATGTCAAAGCCAGCTATGTACAACTACAGCCTGCTACTGGGTGTGCTCTTAATAATAGTCAAAACAATGATAAAAAGTATGCTTAAATTGAAATGTTGATTTTTTCTTTAAATTGCCCTTTTTATCAAAATGAAAATTTATTAAAGTATCAGCGTGCTAATCTTGCATAATTAAAATATATGTTTGTGTATTGTCTGTAGTGGAACATCAAAGCTTGATGGTGAAATTCAGTACAGGGTTTTCTGAACTTCCGATATGACACCTCATTGTGGTTGTTTTGTTTTTTATATTTGAATTAGTTGTTAAAAATTATGAACTTTTAAAGCCAAAAATTGCCTTTTCCCCCACCATTTTGTCAAGTCAATTTATCCATCACAGTTGCAGATGATATACTGTGCTCGTTTTACGGATGCAGGTAGTCTGTGAAGGATATATAAGACTTTTTTTTAAACATGGACTAATAAAATTTGTGAATTTAACAGATGAATTTTCAATTTTCGGAACATAGAAATATTTTAGTATTATAACTGTGATCTGAAGATTTGATTTAAATCAGATGGAAATTTGCTGTGGCAGTAATCAATTCGGCAAATTTTACTTGTGGTGTAAAGGAATTTTTTTTTTTTTTTTTTTTTTTGTGACTTCAAGTATTTTCATTTATAAGTTTTTATTTTAAGCAATCCAAAACTGTAACTTATTGAGTATCAGTTTTCTAACTTCACAAATTTGAAAGATATAGCATATAAGATATTTTTGCGTCATTCTGCCAACAATCGGTGAGTCAGATATTTGTGTACATGTGTGGTAAATTGCAGCATGCTCATATTGGGTGTATCAAAGGTATATCTGTATTATTTAAGTAGCAGGCGCTTATTTAGTACCAAATATGTAGGTGCTTATTTAGGCAATGCTGTGTAATTCTAGTGTGTAATAATTCAATGTGTACTTTTTGATATAAAATATCTGTATGCAGTTTCATGATGTTTCATAGTGGCAATTTCATCAACTATTCTCAAGATATGTTTTTTGAAAATTTGATAACATATTTTGAATTGAAGTATCAAAAAAGAATTCAAATTTTAAATAATATTTGGATTAGATTCATTATAATTATGTTCGGCTCTAGTTTCTTTCAATTTTTAAATAAATTCCCTTCTGAAAAAATTCATTATGAAAATGATTAAAAGTTTGTTGTAAATTTTGACAGCCATTTTACTTTTCTCTATAACATATTTGTATGGAAAATATTGTGATAGGATTGAAAATTCAATTTCCAGTTTTTTAATGGATATGCATATTTTTAACATTACTGAACAAGAATTAGCAATTTTATTTTCAAAGTGATGTTTGTGTATGAGTATCAGTCTGTGAAATGATATTTTAAATGAAATGAGCAATTTGAATTAGACTGTGTGTTTACTGATCAGTTTATTACAATTAGTAAACACAAAAATTTTATTGATTTTTTAGTGAGATCAATCCATGGCATGGAAAGGCCTCAGTTTTGTTAAATATTTTTTTTAATTGTGAAACATTTCTTCATTCTATTAAATAAATAATCTTTTTATGCTCAATTTTATATTGGAAAATGATTTTTTTTAGAATTGCAAAATATCTTGAGTTTTCAACATTGATTTCTAAAATTTCAAGGAAATTTTGAGTGTACTAAGTATCTTATCTAGATAGTTTCTTAGCTATTTGTTTAAGTGTGTTCAAGATACAGTGAAACAGATGCTTTTAAATAGCAGATGCCTTCTAATATTGGATGATTCTTAATTCCGTATAATTGAGACTTTTGGTGAACTTCATAAAATCTAGTATTTTTGTCCCCCCTTGAATGTCTTATTTTTAAGTTTCACTGAAAGCAACATTTGTTATAGAGTTCTTTGATAATGTAAACAGTCACCAAAAGTGTCAAATTTTAATCCGCATTATGCTCAACAAATGTTAATTTTACTCGCCTTGTATATAAATATAATTAATCCCTTTTCTAGATTGTTGGATTACTAATATGGTATATTTATCTTAGTATATGAGAAAAATTTTACAACCTTTTATTAGATTTTTTGTATATTACTACATGTTCCCTCTGTATATTTCTTTTATATATGGGATGTCCGGATCAAAGATATCCAAAATAATGAAATTATATAGCTCAGAAAGTATTTATTTTAGACATGTTTTGATTTGCACCATTATGAAAGAAAACTTTCAAAGTTTTTCTTTTTTATTTTAATTATTATATTTAATTTCAATGTTAGTATCCTTGGTAAAATGGCAAACAACCAGATGATAAGTTAATAATTAAAATATGTGATGATAGTCAACGTTATTCCACATTACTTAAAGTATGTTCTGTGTAACTAGCCACAGTGTCCATACAGTGAGCCATTAACTTTGATCTTGTAAGCAATATTTTTGACATAACCCCACATAAAAAATATCTAGTAGTCTTAAGTCTGTTACTTAGCTCTTCTACTGTCACTAGCTAGTGTATGCATGTGAGCGCCTTCCAACTGATGTATACATGGAAGTCATGTATGAACTAAACTTTGAAAGATTCCTTCTGCAATGGTGCAAACTACAAGTTTATATAATAAATACTTTCTGATATATACTTTCATATTTTTGAATCCTTTCATCCAGACACCTTGCATATAAAAAATTCCATTTCCATCAGGGATTTAATTGTTTAATCCATAATCATCTTGACGATGTTATTTGTATAATCAATAATATAGAAATAGGCTATATTCAGCATTCTGTTAGTTTTAATTCTATATCTATTTCTAATATCTTATTTTTTAACTGCAGAATTAAATTTGAACACTGCCATATTTGAGCTTAAAACATGTATATTTTGAACCATAATACGTATTTACTTTCAATCATATTTGTGAACATCATTAAAATGACCATAATTTTTTATAGGTACAATATTCTACATGTAATCGAATTGAATTCAAGTGTTCTCAATAGTGATGTTTTAATCCACCTGCGACAGCATGCTGAAGTTGAGGTGCCTAAAAACGTTGTCATTCAGCAAAATTTAATTTTAGTGCTAAAGTGCCATGTCCCTGTGGAATGGATTATTGAATCAACGGGTATTGAAGGATCCTTGCATGTTGTGGTAAATACTTTTGATTATTTTTTTATGACTTACAAATACCATTATTATTTTAAAGTGAAAACTTTGACGATTTTTATATAGAAAATTGTTAAAGCTATCAATGACTACAAGCTATTTTGTGAATGGATTGCATATTGGTATTATATAAAGAAATTTTAAATTTAAGTAGCTGTACAGGCATTAATTAATTTTTCTGGAACATATTTTTCTTTGGAAAATAATGCTAATATAAAGTAGAGGAGTTGAATGTGTAATCTATAAATTCTTTAAAAATTTTTATATGTCATTAAAAACTCCTTAATTTTTGCTTTTGAAATTAAGTATTTGATATTTAATTAACACTTTCGGGACGATTGGCACGCCCGCGTGTCGGCTGCGAACTTGCATTCAAGGACGGGCGGCATGCACTCGTGACGGAGGAAACTTTGCCGTAAACGGAGAGTGGCACGCATGCGTGCCTTAATGCGGAACGTTTTAATTTGTCTACTAGATGGTGTTAAATGTCCGTGGAACTAACTTCAATGTATTTTGCAGATGCATGACCTTGGCATAAGGAGAATCCAATGAATTATTTCTCCATTTGGAGCGGTGAAACATGATTTTGTAACATAAACATACAGAGCAATTCTCGCAGCTTCAACAATTTTATAATTGAGTTTCGGGTTTTATTTTTATTTCAGCGTTATGATTTCATTGGTGAATCAAAGGAATATAAGAGAGTATTTTTTTTTTCGTTTGGGGTTTAGAGGCAGTGAAATTATTCGTTTATTTCAGATAAAAGAATGGGAGCAACTAATGAGTATTTTGTATTTAGATTTGTATGAAAAATTTACATCAAATAGAAAATAAATATTTCTTTTATTCCTGAAAAAAGTAGATTTCTGTGTTGAATAGGTGATTTTTAGTGAATTTTTTTCGAGAGTTAGGCTTAGCACAAAAAATTTGCTGTCCTTTGGGAACAGTTCGGAAGCGAAGCTCTCCGTCTTTTGGGCCATGGCAGCTCCGGAATGCCGCCGTCGCGAAAGGGTTAAAAACTCCTTAATTTTTGTTTTTAAAATTGAGTATGAACCTTGTAATATCATGAATTAGAACATTGAGAGAACAGCATCTTTTCTATAGTATGCAAAAGTAAAAATATTTTTTTTTTTTATAGGCTGAGCATCCTGTCCATATTCGAACAAACCCGTTATTAATAACTACAACAGTACAAGAAAAGGTTCTTCCATCTGATACGCCAGCTTTATTGAATTTAGTACAAACTTCATTTGGCTTGATTGACACTTTTCTGAAAGCAGCAAAAGCTAACAAAATTAATATAGCTGTGAAAGGAAAAACAAGTAAGTTGATTCTTTTAATTTTTATTGTATGATTTAAAAGTATGTTTCATACTATTTTGATTCTTGCTATATTAATTCTTGCTATTTGTTTGTTTTCTTTTCATGTATTTTGACGCAAAGTAAAATTCAATTCAACTAATTTAGTTAGATTATTTACCCTATTGCATATACAGCTGGCCAAAAATGTATACGGATATTGCTTTTTATTTATGCTCCTTGGGTCATACAGTCAAACCAAAAGTATCATTAAATTTAAAATAATGTTACTTATAAATAAATGGGTATCTATCTCATTTGCATTAGAGGCTGTCTTCATATTTATTTTATGTTATTTTCAAAATTTTAAATTGCAACACACTTTTATATAATTAAAAGATTTATCGCATTGTGGTTATAGTAAATATAAATTTTTGTGTAATTCTAACCAGACTGTATTAAACTGGAGATATACAAGAAAACTATTTTAAGGTCCTTTTTAATATTTAGGATTATAAAATGAAGGTTACATATAGAATTATTTGCTTGCATATTCCTTATCTGCCCTCAATCTGCCAGTTTCTTTGACTTTTAGGTCTCATTTTCAATACAGACAAATGTACCTTTTAATGAAACTTTAAATAATATTTTAAAATATATCTTAACTAGCAGCGATTACCCGGCGTTGCTCGGGATTTACGATGCAGAACTCTTTCAGTTCAGCCGTTATGGATCATACATACTTGCATGATATTGGATCATACATACTTGCATACTTTTCTTTTTTATATAGATTCAATTTAATAAAATTTGTTGAGTAAGCTTGTGAAAAATAAACGATGGTGATAGTTTCCATTTAAATTCATATTTCAAACCAGCAATTTTCAAAAGTGCCTAATACATTCAATAAACTCCCACAAAACTCAGAGATTTAATTGATTTTCACATTTTAAACCAAAGATTTCCAATCTTTTTCGTTAGGAATCATGAAGTTAAAGAGCAGAACTCATAGAAAAAAGTTTTGTTTCCCATTAATATCTTGACAACCCCTGGTCTTAGAAACTGGAAACTTGGAATAAATTTATGGGGTGCAATTTTACAGCTACCCACAAAAATTCATTAAATTCGGTGCAGCTGTTCTCCCGTGATGATGAGACAAACAAAAGTTTCATTTTTCATTAATATCGCGACAACCCCTGGTGTTAGAAACTCGAAACATGGACTACATTTTAGGTGGAGCTATTTTAAGACTACCCACCAAATTTCATCAAATTCGGTTCAGCCGTTCTTCCATGACATTGGATCATACATACATACATAAATGCATACATACATACATTTCTTTATATACAGAGATGGATTCAAATTAATAAAATATGTTGAGTAAGCCTGTGAAAAATAAACTGTAGTGATAGATTTTCCATTTAAATTCATATTTTAAACCTGTGTTTTTCAAGAGTGACTAATACGTTCAATAAACTCCCACAAAACTCTGAGATTTAAATGACTTTCACGTTTTAAACCAACGATTTCTAACCTTTTTTGTTGGGAATCATGAAGTTAGAGAGTAGAACTCCTAGGAAAAAGATTTGTTTTCCATTAATATCTCGACAACTCCTGGTCTTAAAAACTCAAAACTTGGAATACATTTATGGGGGCTATTTCAAAGCTACCCACAAAATTTAATTAAATTTGGTGCAGCTGTTCTCCCGCGATGCTGAGACAAACGAAAGTTTCGTTTTTCATTAACATTGCAACAACCCCTGGTCTTAGAAATTCGAAACATGGACTAAATTTTAAGTGGGGCTATTTCAAGACTACTCACCAAATTTCATCAAATTCGGTTAAGCCGTTCTTCTGTGATATTGGATCATACATGCATACATACTTTTCTTTTTTATATATATAGATTGACATATTATGTAAAATTGTTAACAACTGACATAACATAAAATAATTGCTTGGCAATAGAAATTCTCTATATTATTTACTTTATTTACTAAATTTTATTTAACATTTTACAACTTCATATGAATATATTTTTTATATACTTTTTTTTTTTTTAGAATTTCTTTTAGATTCAAATCAAATTCAAAATCGCTCAGTGGAATCTGCATTAAAAAGCCATGGAATTTTAACTGGATCAGATGTTCCCTATGCTGTAAATAAGATTAAGGATGCTGTTTCTGATCCCAACACAAAAGGTAGAGCATGATGAGATCAAAATTATTTTTTTCAAAATTTAGCATTTAATTTTATGTACTGTTCTGATTTGTGGATATTGTTGTAATGCTCTTAATAGTGTTTATTATAATTGTCTAATAAGAACATAATTTAAGTAATCTGAAATTTTTGAAACTTTGGCAATGCATATAGTTGATTAAAAGTATCAACCAGTTTCTAAGGAAAAGTAAGATTCCTTTAAGACAAAAAAACAGTGCAGTCACACCAGCCAAAGTGAGAGATGTTTCTGTCATGAGAAATTCTGTATATGACTCAGCGAGAAAAATATTGCCAAATGAAAACTACAAATATTAAAGGTAAAAACCAAGGATAAAAGGGAAAGAGATAGATTCTTGGACAATCTGATTGAACATCCTGTGAACCAACTTTAAGGATGGGATGCAACATTTTCCATTCAAACAGTTTGATTCATGTTTTTGCCGAGTGACTTCACTTAAAATTTAAGATGACAGTATAAAAGAGTTTGTTATGCGGCTATTTGACACCACACTTAACCTTTGAATGGGTTAATCCTTAATTGATCTAAAGGATTTTTAGTCAAGTTGTCGAATCTATTACTTTTGTCGCTTTTCTCCTTGACTTTTGTCTTTCAGTTGTGTAATCTTTGATTTGCAATATTTTTCCTTCCTAGGTCACATTTTAGCATAAACCTCTGGTAGTAGAAACCTGTCATGCTTTAACTGCTCTGTCTTTATGTCCTGAGTAAGAGGCTGAATTTTGCCTATGAAACCAGTTAATACCTTTAATCAATTATTGTATGCTGTATTAAGGAAAATTTTTAATTTCGATTTATTTAAATCAGCAATTTGGATGAAATTTCTATGTTTTGTATAATTTAAGTAACTTAAAATATTTTGAAATGCCAACTTACA
Organism: Amaurobius ferox; assembly: GCA_951213105.1. Classification (NCBI taxonomy): domain Eukaryota; kingdom Metazoa; phylum Arthropoda; class Arachnida; order Araneae; family Amaurobiidae; genus Amaurobius; species Amaurobius ferox. The sequence continues at coordinate 74,418,124 of OX578134.1, forward strand.
AACTTTGTATTTGTGTTCCTATGTAACTTTATCAAATTTTGCATTAGTGTGCATTTCATATCGTTACAAAAAAATGAATAAATAAAATAAAGAGATTGAGTACTGACAGCATTTTCAACTGTTATTAAACTATTAAAGCTAAACTTTTGAGAGACTCTGAAACCTTAAAATCCTGAAATTAATAAATCATCACATTCAGTAAAACATTTTAAAGGCAGTGAAGGCATTAAATATTTCATTAAAAAAATGGGCTTTTTTGAAGTTTTTCCCGAGGAAGGCTAAAATCTATAACCTTTTTATCTCAAAACTAGTGCTTTGCTAAGTGAGCAATATAGCTAGTGAAATAACCTCACAAATTTCTCTTAATATACAGTCAAGGCTCATAACTAGACCTCAGCTATTTCTCCTTCATACTTCACTGAAACGTTTGCTTAATGACTAAAATTGTTTTCATAACTAAAATATTTTTGAGTCAAATTGTATTTAAAGGCTTTGATTTCCATAATAATTTTTAGCAGTCTTTCTTCGAATTTATTTAACAGTTTCTTCAAAACTACTCAATCAATAAAAACAAAACTTGATATAAAGATTAAAGATGATGAAACTGGGAAGATTTATATATATATATATATATATATATATATATATATAATATAAAGAGTAATAAAATATATTTTTATAAGCTTTCTAATATTTTTTTACTAATCACAATGTTGCTTCTTCATTATGTTGATTTCTTCTATTTGCATTTTGATAGAGATGGATGGATAACACTATTCTCGAATTTGAATAGTAGCCAGATCTCAAATATTCAGATACCCCGAATTGTTATTTAAAATCATTAATAAATAATAATTACAATATTATTGACTAATGGTAAATACATTAAAAAAGTAAAATATAAAGTGTAATGAAACAACATTAATTTAAAAATAAAACCTTTTTTTTTATTTTAATTATTTTACAGTCGTTTTTATTTTAGGCACTCTTATTACATTACTTATTACAATATTTGAGTAATTGTAAATATTTCTCACCTACTACAAATTTTTATTTGAGAAAACAAGCATTTGAACATGTTCAGGATATAGTCTGCTTCTTTTTTTCATCACAAATTAATAGAGTGGCTCAAGAATCAGTCTTAAAAAACTGTTGACAGTGGCATTATTAAATACTTTAAATAATTCATTTAAGTGAGGATACAGAATGTTATTTTTCTAATAGTTAAAAATGTTTTCATTTGAAAGCAAACTTTGTTCTAGGTACTTTTGAATTTCTTCTTTTGATGACTTTATTCCAGAACCTGCTGTTAACTATGATATTCAAATTTCTTTTAGTGACGTTTTATTCCAGATTTCTAATCTCAAAGACTTTCTTGTATTCAAGTATTTGTGGATAGCATTCATCCATCTCTAGTTGTTTTTTTTTATGTATGTCAGTAATATTGTCCACTCATATCACAGTTCATGTTACATTTGAGCATTTAACATATGTATAGGATACTAAATAATTCATAAGCCAATCTTTTGCTGATATTGAATAATAAATTTTTCTGCCAGTTGTAGTCTTTTCCTAAATTTTTAATTTCCATTATCATTTTAGTATTCACAGAACAGCCATTGAGTCCACTACTGGCTAAACAAATGAAGTTGGAATGCTTTGCAGACAAGATGAGAATTGCCTTTCCGTTTGATGATACAATGGGAATTTGGACTTCAGCATTTGGCTCTCACAGTAAATTGGCATCTGTGACCCTCATGGATACGAACTGTAAAGCTGAATTGAATGAAACACATATTGTCTTACAATCATTTTGGAATGACTGTGGAACGAAAAGCGTATCGAACGGGGATGGAACATCATACCACAACCAGGTAAGATATATTATTACAAGGTACATGGCATTTAATCCACTATTTTGTGCTTTTTTATTTTAAAATATTCCAGTATTCACAGAACAGCCACTGTGCTTTAATGCCTGAATAGTATGCATATGGCAGCCTATTCATCTATTTTAAAAGTAAACAATGCTTGCTTGCCACAATTAGATTCAGAGTTCCCACAATCCTTGAAAGTGCTTGATATTTATTTTGTTTTTAAGAGTTCTTGAAAGTGCATAAATTTTATAATAGGTTCTTGAAAGCTCTTGATTTTTGTCACACGGCTTTACCCCAGGTTCCTATTTTCAGGGTAGGATTATGCAACAATTGGCAATCACTCTTTGGCGTCATCTAGGATGCAAACTAAATATACAACTAAGGATTCCTCCCTGCATTCAGGTTATTCTAAGTCCTTGTTTATATGGCCCTTGAAAAATAAAATTTAAGTTCTTGAAAAGTGTTTAATTTTTATTTGTGTGGAAACAGTGGGAACATTTTTTCATATGGCATGTGGCAACACACTCATAAAAAATTGTTAGTTAAAATCCCATCGTCGTTGAATGGCAAAAAGTTTGTGAAAATTCACAAAATACTAAATAAAAATAAGCCTATCTCAGACATGCCAACTCTCTGGATTTTGGCCGGAGACTCCGGATTTTTCATTACTTCTCTAGCCTCCGGATTACTAACGAAATTTTCAGGCACTGATTTCTACCATTCCAGGGATCCTAGCAAATCCATAATAAAATGCACTGTAATGCCAATCAAATTAATGGAGATTTACAGCTGCCTGTAATGTAAATTAAGATCATGGTAGCTTATTTTATGAAAGTAATAAATATACTTCTTCAAAGGTTGTCTAATTCAACATAAATCACTAAATTGTTATTTTATTCATTAATTTCACATAAACAGTGCGATTGCGCAATTCAGTTTGTTCTCATGAATCCCTGAGAGTACAATAGTATCTTTTTCCATCTGTCTTAATCTTCTAAATATTGCATTTTTGATTGACTAAACTAACCTATTTTCATATTCTGATTAATTATTATGGTTAATTTCTTAATTATTTTCACATAAATAGTGCGATTGCGCAAATTCAGTTACTTTGCATGAACTGCCGAGAGTACGTTAGTATCTTATTCCATCCATCTCTTTCATTTAAATGTTGCATATTAGATCGACTAAACTAGCTTATTTTGGCATTATGGCTAATTATTAAGGTTAATTTTTTAATTATATTTGCATAATACAAATTTTTCTATTTTGAAAAACGGGTATGAACTCTGTAAAGAGTTATTTTCCAAAAAGTGGTATTAAAGCAATAATTTAGACAAATAAAAAGGAAACCATTTTGGCAGGAATATAATTTAGTGCTATATTTTGTTTTCATTAAAGATCAATATTTGTTACTCTCTGTAGTGAAAATCTGTGTTTTATCAAACATAAATATTTGTTTTCATTATAAAGTAATTTTCACCTGAGAAAACCTTTATATATTTTTGTTTTATAATTTATTGTCCTGAAATTTTATAAAATTGATGTTCTGAATTTTCATGTTCTACCAGTACTACGCCTGCTATATACAGAATTTTTTTTGGGAGGGGGGGGGGGCATAAAGATTTAATAAATTAATCAAGAATTAATATTATAAAGTTATTTTTTTTTTTATAATTCGTTACTAACACTACTTTAATTCAAAAGATAGTTCATGAATTTTTTTTCAGATAAGTTTAAAGCATAATGTACTTAAATGGTACAGTATTTTAATGTTTTAAGCAAATATTAAGTGTCATAAGTAAACAATATATTTGCGACAAAATAGTCTCCTGCTTTTTCTGTTTGGAAAGTTGGCATGTCTGCTATCTGTAGTTCTATTTAATTAATAAATGTTGCACATGCACTTACAGGCAGCACCCTTAAATTTGGTAGATGGTTTGTTTTATCTGTGTTACAGATTAACTGAGATCTCAGATAGACAGTAAAAAATATTGAAAATAGAAGATTATATATATTTTAAAATTATATTAGATATGTATTGTGTGTGCTTAAAGAGCTGTTATTAAAATTTAAACTTCCACAGTGTTAAAATGAAATTACATTACTGATGTATTATAAGCATGATCCCATTAGGGATCAATTCAGTGGGGTAAGCAAAAGTCATAACTCTTCATTTGGGGAAAAATTAAGTTTTCCTATAGGGTCAATATTGAAAACTGAAATTCAGTATTGTAAACCCTCTTTGGCTGTAGCTCCTGCCCCCCACCCCTTCTTTTTTATTACCCAAGCTGTCCAGCTCACCCAAAGGGTGGAGCAGTTAAACGGATGGCCAGGGAATACACAGACATACATAAATAATAAACATAGACATAATGTTTCACACATACATAAAAATAAAATTAAAACGAAAGTCAAAATAATGTAGTAAATAAACAGGTACCACTAATTTAAATTGGGAAATAATTATCAATGTAAAATCAAATGAAAGCCAAATAAAATAATAAATTTCTGAAAAATCATTGAAGGAAACAAACAGAAAGAAAGCAATATACAAATAAAAGTCAAAACGAAACAAAACAGTTAAAATAGTATAGAAAGTCAGCAACATTGACCAGGAAAATATTAAAAGCAGAAGTAATGCCACTCATATTCAGAAAACTATTTGACTTGTTCTGAAATTTCTATGGCAATTATAATACAGTTTTTAACACTTTATAATATGGTTGAAAAGTATTTATGACTTTGTTCATTCTGTCTGTCTGTCTGTCCGTTCGCACGATAACTGCCATAAAAATGACTTTATCGAAATGAAATTTTAGTATGTTGTTCAAATGGTCTGTGGGACATATGAGAATGTAAATAAATAATATCACCCAATTAGTTTTGAATTGAACCCGGGTTGAAAAAATGAAATACATTGAACCCTATGGGACCTAATTTTTCAAACAATTTTTAAGCGAATTTAAAATTCACAAATTGCTTCGAAAGTTTTAGAAAATATTCAAATTATCCCATAAAATATATAAAAAAAAATTTCAGCAAAATATATTCGGTAGTTTTTTAAATAAACATTAAAATAATAATTACACCCATATTATATGAAGAGATCATGTGACCCACTTCAAAATAAAATATGGCATTCATCTTGTGTCAAAATCATGATTTTTAAAGTTCTTTTTAATTTATATTTAGTGTTGTATCCATCCTAAAACCATTTTATTTTTGCTTAATTTCTGTGCATCTATATTCTGAAACAATGCAATTACAATATATTTGAGTTTAAATGATCATCAAACTTTGATTATTTCTACATGGAAGCCTAATTTTAATGCATGCAGAATGTAAACTGTAAGATGAGTTATATAAGAATTGCTGAATTTTTTAACACAAAATTATTTAGCTCTGGAGTCTGGAATAAAGCTGGTATGAATGAAATATTCATTGATTTTACATACAGAAGCAGACGATTTTATAGCAATGACTTTTTCTATAAAGTGACTTTTTCTATGAAGTTTTAAGCATAGAGTTAAAGTACTTTTACCTCCGTTTTAAGTTTTTAAATAAAATAAATTGTTTTAGTATTGTGATGAATGAAAAGAATGGCATAAAAGTGTATGAATGAAATATTTACTGCTTTTACATAGAGAGTCAGGTGATTTATATTTCAATGACGTCATTTGAATAAAGTCCATTTTTTTTATGAAGTTTCAAATATAATAAATTATTGTAGTATTGTGATAATTTTAAATATATTACTGCTGAATGTATCACATTTTAGAGATGTTTAAATAAGATTGCATTGAAGTTGAAAAGTGTTTCATAATCAATACTTTATGCATGATTGATCTTTTTGTTTATTTGCTCAATAGCATTTTAATTTTAACAGATATTAGAAAATCAAATAGATTGATTTATAGTGGTTGGCCTACTAAGGTGAAATTTTTTAAAATGTAGACAATCAAAAATGTAATGCTCAACATTACCCATAGCATTAGAGGCCCCTGCCCTTTGGGAGATCCTGGCTTGGTGTTGTTAAAATTAATTTTTATATAATGTGCAGAAATTGACTCACATTTTTAATGCTATATTATTCAGTGCAAAGCTTGTTTGCTAATTTTTGATTAAGTAGTTAGTTAAATGGGTCATAGCATATGTTTAATGCAAGAACAAATCGTTTTGAAATTTATTATCTAGTAGAACTGAAATGCTCAGTATATAATATTTTCTGATTGCACAAGTAAGTATTGTGTGAAAATTTTCAAATTTCCAAAAAAATATTCATATTTTAATAGTATAGATAAATTGCAGAATATTTGAAATTTATTGCCCAACATTCTCCTTTTTTTTTAATTTATAAAAGTTAGAATATATTTTCTACTCTTGGCAACACAGTAGGAATAAATTATTAAATATGATTTGATTAATTATTTTATTAGATTTTAAGTTAGAGTGTGTTAAGGTGTGAAGTTTTGAGTTATATATAACTTTTAGAAAATTTTATGAAGCTTCATGCTGTGGTCATAATCTAGTATTGTGACTACAGCATTCTTAGAACTAGGATGATCACCTTTATTTCCCTTTATTTGCTAATTTAATGTTGCTTAGATGATCACTGCTGAATTTTTCTCCAGGTTCAATTTATCATTACAAAATATCAATCTGGGAAAGAGTCCTCAAACGATCCCAAGCATCTTCCTACAGATGATGATGATTATATATCTGAAGATGGATCTGGTTCGGATGATGTCTCTTCTACCCGTCAAAAGTACCAAAAAGAGGAGCAAGTTATTTATCCATTGCCAGTTTTTTGTTCACCATCTATCATCAACAATAATGCAAGTGTGAGTACTAAGATGTTATGAAGTTTTAAGGTTCAAACCACTAATAATCTAGTTTACATAAAGATATAATCAGCAGGAAGCAAATGTATAATTCTAAGATTTTTTGATTAAAAACAAAGATTTGTATGTAAGTAGCAGTGGCATATCCAGAATCCAAAAATGTACTATCTTACCCCCATCTACTTCCTCTAGTAATATGTTAGTTTGCCAGAGGAAGTTATTAAGTTAACTTGCAGTGGTAAAGTTTTGAACTTGAGTAATAGTAAATATAAAAATTCAATCAATTGGTTGTCTAAATTAATTCACGATAAAAATATTTAATTTAATAATAGCATGAAAGTTGATTAAGAGTATCAACCAGTTTCAAAGGCAGCACCCATCTTCCAATGACTCTTTAAATAGAGAGGCCTAGCAACTGCACCAGCAAAGGCAAGAAACCATACTTTTAATCAATGTTTTATGCTGTTATTTAAGTATTTTTTTTTTATTGCAGATTAGTTGTAAATTGTTCTTAAGCATTTTGCTGGAGGTTTTGGATGAGTTGATATAGCTCAGTTTAAATTCACAATATACCACTGATTAGAAATATTCATTAAACAGTAAAATATTTGCATATTGAACCCTTGTTTCTTTGTACAACATGGAAAAATTCACTTATATTTATTTTGTCCCTATTTATTTTATTTTTATTTCCATCACGTAACTGCATTTCACACTGTAATATCATTTGTCACTTCTTAAAAAAACTTTATTTGCTTTAATCTTTATTAATCTTTATTTTATCAACTTCTGATTAAATGTAAACATATGTTATTTTCATTTTGAGCAAAATAAATTATATTTATCACTGAATATATTATATTATTGCAACAAATATAACTGTATCCTACTGCTAGCTATATGTTAATTTGATTCTTACTGTATGAGATACAGTGTGAGTAACTTTTGTAACTCTCAAAAATAGATGTTTGGAAAAGGCAGCATTATATTTAGACATGGATCAGCTTAGAAGTTATCTACGACAGTTTTTAGACCCTTCTCAGGATTTCACACCTGAAGAATGGAAACTTCATGAAATTTCTAATGCCAAAATCACACTTAGCAAATTTTTAAATCTCAAAAACAGATCCTTCACAAAATTCTAAATGAAGATGTCACAAAATATAAGTTTAAGGAAAAAAGAACCTCTTCATATAAGTTTGATCAGTTGTGTATGCTATATCATTCACAAAGCATAAACTCTAAAAAGGCTGAGAAATTAAAATATTATCCATGCAAGAAGCAAAACTAATGACTTTGAAGTTTTTCCCTATACTCTTCTAACCGTTTCATAAAATTATTTCTGAATGTGACAATTTTTCTTGAATTTTCCAGCATGTAATGTGAATAATGAGCAGTTTATATTTCAAAATTCTCTACAAAAGACACGCCCCTTGACAATATGGCTATATCTTTCCCTTGCATAATAAAATCCCCTTTCTTTAGTTTTTACTTTCATAGAATGAGAAATTTTACCAAAAACAAATTTTAAGAAAACCAAAATGTAAAGAAATATCCTGGACAGATTCCTGACTTGGGTCGTATCTGCTATGTTTTTAACTCTCATAAAACTTTCATCGTAAAATGGTGTGGTATCTTGAAATAGCATTTTCTTACTTTCATCATGCAGGCATGTATGTATTAAAATGGAAGAAAGATATTTTGTCTGACCTTATTGCTGTCTGCAACAGAAGAGGCTTTTGAATGCTTTCTACCAATTTTTGCATTTGTTATATTTGTCTGAGTTTGTGGGATTCATCATTTTAAAAAAAACAAATTTTTTCAGAGCAATGTAATTCATGTAGTTCTTTTTAATTTTTAATGTCAGTTTTATGTTTTATCTATCGTTATAAATGCTTTATTTTAAGAGGAGATTGAGAAATATGCAAAAATTCATATATAAATATATATATACACTGACAGCTTGTACTGTTACTATTACATTGACTTGCATTTAAAAAGAAATTATAATTAAAGTTTTATTCCTGTATTGCTAATACCATTACTTCTCTTTTGCAGTCATCCACTGAAAAATATGATCTAAAAATATATACGAAAAAAGACTTTCGTCAGGTTGTGTTACAGCAGTCATTTCCATTAAATATTGTGGTGCATGATCATTTGTTTGTAGAAGCTGTAATCAAAGCAGGTATTTTATTTTCATTTGTTAAATTACATATTTCTCTTTTGAAGCTTTATTATGTTTTCTTTAAATAAGTTCTATTATTAAAATTATTTTGTGCATTGTATAGGTATGTCTGATGTTTAGATGTATTGTGTAAGCAGTAGGTTCCAGTCAAATTAGTTCTGGAATGCTCAAAGTAACTATAGCAATCAATCAATTAGGCATATTTATTAGAAATGGGCTAGAATAACACTTTTCTCAAATTTAAGTATTGACCAGATCATGGATATCCGAATACCCCAAATAGTTATTTCAAATTGTTAATAAATAATATGTACAATTATTAAATATTATTCATTATTAATAAATCAATCAATCAAGTAAAATTATAGAAGTAAAAAGTGTAATGAAACAAGATTAATGTCGAAATAAAACTTATTAATTTAAAGTTTAATTTTTTTACATTTTTATTTAAGAAAACAAGCATTTAAACCTGTTTAAAATGTAGTCTTCTTCTTCTTTTTTTGTCTTAAATTAAACTAGAGGTGCTGCGGGGTGAGTTGCTTTTAAAAAAACTGTTAATGGTTACGTAATTAAATACTTGTAAAATAATTTCTTCACGTAAGGATATTGCCTGTTCTTTTTCCAGTAGTCAAAAATGTTTTCATGTGGTAGAAGCAAACTTTCTGCTAGATACTTTCAAATTTCTTCTTTTGGGGTATCCCAACGTTTTATTCCAGAACCTGCACAGTCATCATAGCATGATATTCGAAGCATTTAAATTTCTGTTAGTAACGTTATCTTTGGTATCTCAAATATAAAATACTTTCTAGTACTTGAGGTATTCAGGTATTCACAGATAGTATTCGCCCATCTCTAATACTTATGTATATAGGCAGACTGGTCATAAAACTGTATGGTATAAACACCAAGCTGGGCTGACTGAGGGCTAGTTTGAAGTCGATATTTCTGAATTTTTTTCATTATCACTGTTATAAATAGAAATGCTAGGACCATTGAAATTCAAAATTACCCATCCGGTTCAGTAGTCTCAATTTCCATGTGCTTATGTATATCCAACACTACCAATATTCAATCTACATTTTCACTTTACCTACAGTAAGGGATGAAAGGGGAACTATTTATTTCTTAAATTAAACCATTATATTATTCACCCAAGGCTCAATAGATAGTGTTAAGTGTGGCAATGATGATGCAGTATGTAAGTGAGGCTGAACTGTGCCAAAACAATATTGCTATCAAGTGTTTTTCATTTTCAATATCCATTCATGTAAGCAAGTGAATTATGAAATTAATATTTGCAAAAAATATAAATAATTACTTTGATATATTTTAATGCAAGTAGTTTCAAAAGGACTTTTTATATGATTATGTAAAATTTCAGCTTTTTTTTTTCTCTGTAATGTCTTCGTTACAAGATAATATTTATAAAAGGCACAGAATTTCATTGGTTATTAAGGCATATTGTACCCCACTTTTTATACAAATTTTAATAACTATTGGGCAAAGGTCCATTATATTAAATACTGGAAAATGTACCAAGCATTGTGTGGAATTTAAAATGAACAGTCATGGCATAGCTGTGTGTGCACCCATGCAACAGAATTTTATTTTTGTTTGTTTTACATTATTTTATTTTTGTTATAAGCAGACGCAAACATTATTTGATTTTCAGATTTTCTCTGTGAGTTCTGGTATTTATTAGATGTATTTATTAGATGTTTGCCTCTTAAATCACGGGCAATGCTGGTTACATTTTCTATTAATAAATAATGCGAATGAGGATGAAAATAACATGCAATTTCCAAAAGACTTGTTTTGAACAAAAATCATACAAATTTAATGCCTAATTTTACCAATGAATCATGGAACATAATTTCACTCTTCTCTTTTGTTACACTACACACAATGAGCAAGCTTCCCGGCCGTCCAAATAGATACTCAAGTCCTCAGGATGAGTCGGACGGTCTGGGTCTTCTACACAATGAACAAGAAGCCCCCCCTCCCATTAAATTTGTACAAGTTATTTTTATATCTTTCAAATCCTCATTAAAGTTTATCATTTAAATGCATTTTCAACACTTTACAACATAGTTGAAACGTGTTTATGACTTTGTTCATTTATTCTGTCTGTCTGTCTGTTAGCACGATAACTACCGTAAAAATGACTCTATCAAAATGAAATTTTACATGTTGTTCAGACGGTCTGAGGGACCTATGGGAATATAAATGAATAATATCACCCAATTAGTTTTGTATTGAACCCGGGTTGAAAAAATGAAATACATTGAACCCTATGGGACCTAATTTTTCAAACATTTTTTAAGCAGATTTAAAATTCACAAATTGTTTCAAAAGTTTTATGAAATATTCAAATTATCCCATAAAATATATAAAAAAAAATTCAACAAAATATATTCAGTAGTTTTTTAAATAAAAAGTAAAATAATAATTACACCCTTTATATGGAGAGATCACGTGATGCACTTCAAAATAAAATATAGCATCCATCTTTTGTCAAAATCGTGATTTTTTGAAGTTCTTTTTAATTCATATTTAGTGTTGTATTCGTCCTAGAACCGCTTTATTTTTGCTTAAATTCTGTGCATCTACATATTGAAACAACACAATTACAATATAGTTGAGTTTAAATGATCATCCAACTTGGATTATTTCTACAATGAGGCCTACTTTTCACTTATGGAGAATGTAAATACCAAAAGATGTAGAATGAGTTGTATAAGAATTACTGCATTTCTTTAACGCAAAATTGTTTAACTCATGGAGTCTGCAATATAGCTAATATGAATGAAACATTCATTGATTTCACGCAGAGAAGCAAACGATTTTTTGGATGAAGTTTTAAGCACAGAGTTAAATTACTTGTACCTCCATGGTTTTAAGTTTTTAAATAAAATAAATGATTATAGTATTGTGATGAATGAAATGAATGGAAAAATGTTTATGAATGAAATGCTGCTCTTATAGAGAGAGCCAGGCGTGTTATATTTCGATGACGTCATTTGAATAAAGTTCATTTGTTTTCGATGAAGTTTTCAAATATAATAAATTATTGTAGTATTATGATAATTTTAAAAATATTTCCGAGGAATGTATCGCATTTTAGAGATGTTTAAATAAAATTGCTTTGAAGTTGGAAAGTGTTTCATAATCAATGCTTTATGCATGATTGATCTTTCTTGTTGTTTTTGTTCCCATGTAATCAATATGATCATCCCCTTTTGATATTGGAACTTTTTTCTTAACCCAAAACCAAAGCAGCTCTGACCACGGTTTGGAGATGAATGGGTGCCATGATTCCTTCCTTCCAGGGTGATTTGAGTTAATTTGCCAAAGTTAATTTCCATTGACATCACTAGGACTTAAAAATAGACAATTTAATCAAATTTAAAAAATAGAAATTTTTAAATACTTAGGTACATGAAATCTGAACCATATACATGTGTTTTTCATTCTGATAATGATCACGATGCAAATTATCTTTTCAATCAAATGTAATGAAATTGTTTCCCTAGAAGAAAAGATGATCAGTATTCCACAAATGAATCAGCACCATGCCATAGAAATTATGATGAGCAAGTTGAGTAAGAAAGCCTCCCATCATTAAATTTGTACAATTTACTTTTATACGTTTCCAAATCATTGTTACAAACTTATTGAAATATATTTTTGTTTTTATATTCCCATGTGACCAATATTGTCACCTCTTTTTGATATCAGAGCTTTTCTCTTAACCCAAAACCTAACTCCTTCCTTCTTGGGAAGCTTGCTTTAAAATTAAATTTTCATTGACATCACTAAGACTTCAAAAATAGGCAACTTAATCAAACTTAAGAAATAGAAATTTTTAAGTACTTAGGTACATAAAATCTGGAAATTACACATGTGTTTTTTATTCTAATAATTATTGTGATCAAAATCCTCTTTTCGATCAAACGAAATGAAATTGTTTCCTGAGGGGAAAAAAATGATCAGCATTCCACAAAATGAATTCACCAGAATTTGAAATTGAATGCCAAGTTTCACCAATGAATATTGTATGCATAATAAAATCAAAAATCGGCAAATACAGTAGTGTTCTAATGTAAAGTTCTAACTAATGTTCTAATGTTATTTAATGAACGACGATTTATATTTAAGATCGCAACACCAGATGGCACCATCAGCTACCGTGTCGTAGAAGATATGGTACAAATCAACCATAAACGGGAAGAGTCTTGTAACTAAAAAACTACAAATTTAAAAAGAATCTCACCGAGACGTATTAACCCAGGTCTTGAAGTATGTGTATCCTAAATTTCATGTCCGTACAACGTTAAAATGTTTTTCTATAGACACAGGCAGACATCTTCCTTTATTATTATAGATAGGGTAAGTTTCCAGAATTTTCTTTAAAATGTAATTTTTCAAGCTAATTATTATTATTATTTTTTTTTTTTGTAACTAATAGATGACTCCTAAAATCATTGTAATGATGAAAGTTTTAATATATTGTAGCAAAAACCCACTGTGAGTAAAGAGATAAAATTTTGCAGTCAAAAAGTTCTCTTGAATTGCTTTACATCAAAAATTTTCAAAGTTGCTAATTACATAGATTTTGTTTAGATCATTTAATAGTAACATAATAACAATTCAGCATGATAAGGTTATTTCAGAAGATGTGAATAGTCTGATAAACTAAATTCTCATTAGAAGTATAAAACTTTACATACTCATGATTTAGAAATGACTGTACCAAATGACTTGAAACTTGGTAACATATTATAAATTTTGAAGTATATTTGAAATCTAGTATTAAAATTGGGTGTTACCATTGGAAATTTTGAAGCTTGTGCACATATAAAGATGGGTCTGTATGCAAATTTTAATCATATAAATTTGTAGAGGATGTTATTCCATATCGTATGTTATATTTGAATTTGATCTACTATGAACAGGATGCAAATAACAAAGGTGGTTCATTCTTATTTTTTCTCTGCAACCGTACATATCTACTGTAGCTCAAAAACTATTCATCAGATTTTCATGAAATTATTTCATTTAAGTCATGTATGTGTTACTTTGGTGCTGATTAGATTTTGCATTTAAATATCAAAATAGTCCACAATGTAATTTTATTATGTTGCACATTTTTTATTTTCTTTTATATAATCTGAAGGTATGAACATTTAGTTATCAAATAGGCTAGCATAGTTCTAGTCTAAATACATTTTCTGAATTTTTAATTTTTAGATCCCCGATTGTGTATCAATGTTGATGAATGCTGGTTGTCAGAAAATGATGCTTTCAGTAAAAATGAGGGCAAAAAGAATATATTGATTAAGCAAGGGTATGTTGTATAATTTCATTTTTTAGTGTGAGCAAAGTTTTAGATAACCTGTAATTTTCATTTCATTTAACAAATAGATAATTTAACTTTGAGTACAAATTTATATAAATATTTATACAAATTTATATAAATATGATACAGTTTATCTGTATTTCAATGGTGCATATCTTTGCCAGTATCACATATTGCTACCACATGAATGAAATGTTTGTGTTATATTTATTTTCAGTGATATTTTTATTTATATTACTTTCATGGTTTCATATTTTGTAAAAAAGAAGTTACAGGTTTTAACCCCATTAAAATGTTCAATTTTACTGTTTTATAATAGATTTTCCCTCGTAATTTTGTATTTACAGATTAATATTAAGCCAATTTATCATTTACAATTTTATTAACTTTTGAAAAATATTTATTCTTAAAGTTTTTAGAATTCATACAGCTTCAAGAGCATGAAAAACATGCAGATATCACTCTTCAGCTTCATCATTTAGCTCATTTACACAGGCTCTAACATTTGAATACATACTTCAATAGGTATTAAATATTGCAGATCAATTTATTAAAACAAAATTTTTATTGCTATTGATTTTCAAGATGATCATCAGTTTTTGTGTCTATGAAGTATAGGCACATTTAATCTGTAAGTCCCAAAATTCCATCTGAGAGGTGATGGGTTAGGGCAGGGATCGGCAGACCACGGCTCTTTGCATAGGCATTTGCGGCTCTTCAGACTTCTGTCTCTATGTATTGTATCTGTAGCATTCGCAGTGGGATGGGCAAGCAATTTTGATTGGATTGGATTGGAACACGTGTACGAGCGGCTTACAAATAGTTTTAGTCTAAAATAAAATTTAAAATAATAATCTACTGAATATATGCCCAGAACCCTTTTCAAAATTCAAGTTATTGCTGAAAAAAAAGGGAAGAGACCTTAACCAGCTTTTGTCCTGTAAAGACCATTGTGCTCTATTAATAGTTATATTTAAAAGTAAATACTAGGTAAATTTTATAAAAATAAGACAAATCTTTATCTTTAACCATTATTTCTAAGAATACAAACTTGAAATTGTAACAAAAGAAAATTATTGTTCCCCCCCATTTTTTTTTTACTGATATTGATACAAGAAGGTGTTGTTCCTTTCTCTTTTCCTTTATAATTATATATTGAACATTTTTACCTGTATTTGCATATACATTTAAGCATTTGACTGGCTTACGACAGTTACTTTTGTATTTCCTGATAATGGTATTTCCTGAGATGATGACACAGCACAAGTATCACTCTTTGTGCGATATATGTCAGCACAAGGTCCCAAAGAAGAACTTCTCGGATTGCTGCCGCTCAAGGGACACACACACGGAGAAGATATTGCGAATGCTGTAGAAACATAGCTGGAACATACCAGAATGGACTTAAATAAAATAATTTCCATTGCTACTGATGGTGCTAAAAGTATGACAGGTGTAAACAAAGGAGCTATTTCAATTTTAAGGGGAAAAAATTGACCATGAAATTCTCACGTTCCACTACGTAATAAATCAAGAAGTGCTTTGCACCCAAACATTTCCTGAAGAAATGGTTACAATAATGAACTTCATTATCAAGGTAACTAACAGCATCTTGGCCAAACCACTCTATCATCGCCAATTTAAGGTACTCTTGGACGAAATGGATAGTGAGTATGTAGATTTACTTCTGCACAATAAGGTTCGCTGGTTTTGCAGAGGAAACGTTCTGAAGCGCTTTGCTTCATGTTTTTAAAAGAAATAAAATTGTTCCTACGTGAAAAATGCATCAAACATCAGGAATTGGAAGAAGATGCGTGGTTATAAAAATTCCATTCCATGGCCGTCCTTATTTCACATCTTAATAATGCTTTCAATGTATTGTTACAAGGGAAAGGAAATGTGGCATATACGTTATTGGAAGAGATAGAATGCTTTGAAAATAAACTACAAGTTCTCGCCGAAGATATAGAGAAAGGTGAATTACTTCACTTCAAGCATTTAAAACAGTATTGCGACAAAAAAAAGCGCTTGTTTTGATACGAATTATTTCAGCACGGTATTAAGAAAAATGATGAACAGATTTGGTGAATGTTTTCAAGAATTTAGAGCAAATAAGGCTACACTAGCTTTCATCATACGTCCTCTCAAAATAAAAATCAACAAACTTAACTTGGCCCCGTTCGACACAGATGCTACTTCACTTCAGATGCAGTTAATAGATTTAAAAAGCAAGGAACTGTTTAGCAACAAATTCACAGATCTGACCAGCCACTTGGAAGAAATAGAAACAATAATATTTGATACATGGAATAGTTTGCCTGAAACATATGACGCGATAAAAGAAACTAGCATTTGCTGTTCTCACAATCTTTAGCTCTACATATTCATGCGAACAAGCATTCTCTTCCATGAATCAAATAAAAAATAAGCTAAGAAGCAACTTAACAGATGATAATTTACAATCATGCCTAAAATTGAAAATGAAAACAAGTAGCTATTTGCCAGACATAACAAGGCTTTCAAAAGCGATGCAAAGTCACCTTTCTAAGTTTTAAATAAAAAGTCTTGCACTTATCATGTTTTTTTTCCCCCTACAAATCCATATATATATATACCTATATATACATACATTGGCGTACCCAGCATCTTGACCAGGGGGATCTAAATTAGGGGGACTTAAATATAAAAATATATGTTTGATAGTTCTTAGTTTTTGAAGGAATAAAAAATGTTACTGTATTGTAAAACTTTATTTAAATAATATAAAAATTTTAATTTCATAATGACATTCTGGATTGCGCCCATGTATACATATATATGGCTCTCTGATACCTTCGTTGTCCTGTTTCCTTGACGACTTGGCTCTTCCCTCTCAAAAGTCTGCCAACCCCTGGATTAGGAGAAGGACGGTATGGTCCCTGTGGTTATCACCCCCATTGAGTTCTGGTCTAAATTAGGCAACATTGTCTTGGCCATTTAAACATTGTCTTACACCTTTGGGCAATTTGGATAGTCTGAGTATGGAAAAAAAAAAGATGAATGGTTAAAAAATAAAATGTCATTGTGAATGTTGATAATCACAGAGAATGACACTGAATAATCTGCAAGGAGGAAGTGTGTGTTTTACTTTTAGTAGATAATAAATATTGATCAACTTATTGCTTTAATTTATTTTGATGTTTGTGAATATCACTATTCAACTTAATCATTTGGCGCATTTATATGGGTTCTAATTTTTGAATCTATTTGCCAATCAGCACCAAACTTTGCCATTGAATGATTAAGTTCTGATTCATAAATAATTTTTTTGATTTAATTAAAACTTTTTGTTTATTTTTATTAATAGTTAAAAACTTATATGAAGCTAAAGTTATATACTACATTATAAAATATATAATAAGGACAGATATATGATTTTTCACTGTGCTATACATAGTCATGTGTGTATCAATTTCAGGCAACATTGAAGTCAATCCAGTTATGATTGGCTTCAAATCAGTTTAACAGTGTTCATACTGCTAAAGCTTGTATTAGTTTAGAAAATCAATCAGAAAGTTATTTTATTTTATATTTTAATTCTATTTTTATACAGTAGGCTCTTGCTAATCTGACCATTCCTTGCACTGAGGGTGCTAGATTAGCAAGAGTACCAGATTACTGAGAGTATGTAAAATAATTTAGTTTAATTCTTTATTAAATTTAATGTTATATGTTTACCATATGTAGTATTTAAAAAAAACTTGCAGACAAACATATGATAATGTTAAATAAAAATACGGTCAGTATGTACTATACTATCTCATTTACTCATCTCAGTACAGTCACTTTAAAACATGTCACAGATGTTTGTCTGCTTTAATTGAGATTCTTGTTGATGGCACACTTAGTTACACAATCAGTTTACTATCATTACGTAAGTACTGCACTATTGTTGCATTATCTATCTGTCTGGTACTGTCAGTATTCTCTGGTTGTTGCATTATGTATGTTAAGAAGGTGCCGATGGCTTTGGTGTCAGAAGTATGAGAAATTTTTTTGCTCTTTGCTTCTGTGGTGCCCTCTTCTCATCACTTTCAACTTTTTTTCCTGCACATCTTTAATGATTTTTTCATCTGTTAAATCCTGGTTTTCTGTGCAATTTTCCACATTCAGCCACTTAGTAACATCCTTTTCATCAACTTCATTACTACCTGGAAGCTTGTGGAACATGCCAGTGAACTCAGTATCTGGAAATGATTCTAATTTGACTGGCTCAACACTGTCAACCGATGCTGGCTTTAACGCAATGTTAATCGAAGGTCAGATTTTTTCCAACACTTCAGTAACTATTGTAGTGCTTTTTACAATGCCCCATGCTTCTGCTGTTTAGAAAGTTATTAGCATGTTGATCTCTTTCCACGTTTTCAGCATAGCTACAGTGAAATCGTTTTCATATTCATCCAGAGAGGTAACAATCACATGTCGGTTACAGTGCTTAATGGATTCCATATTTCCCTTGATCCATAAGTTGAATCAGAGCTGTTACATTGGGCACCTGGTATATCACTTATTTTCAGAGACAAGCCCAAGAGATGACAAGTATTGTTATCAATAAGGAGGATGGCTTTTAACTAAGTTCTTTTTTTTTCTTTAAATTTTGCTTCACAGCTGGCATGAATTGATCATGGATTTTGTGAAAATATCATTCAGTGTAATTCTGACATACTTGCAAGTGATTAGAAATCATTAAAATTCATTTATAACAGGTATTTACCTGTGTTTTAATTTCTTCTAATATTTTATAAAAACAACTATAAAGTTCTAGTTTATGAATTGCCTAGGATTGAAGTTATTTAATTTATACATTTGAAAAACTATATTACAAATTGTTTTAGGAGTATTTTCCCTTTAAATTTTAAGGATATTTTTTTATTTTTAAGAGCATTTTCCCATCTTTTTAGAAGAAGTTTTTCATATTTCTAAGGGAATTTTTATCAACATCTGGACCCTATTTAATATCTAATATCCTGTAATATTTTACTAAGTTTTATATTGTGCATCCAAAATCTCAGCTAATACTAAAATACAAACCAGATACAAACATAGAAATACAAACCAGATAAGGTTTTTTATTTTTACACATTTTTACAACATGTTGTGTCTAAATTTCAAACAAAAATCATTTATGCAAGTTGTTGCCACATGCTTTGCATTGATTTGATTTGCAATAAATATGGTAAACTAAATTTTATCATATTTATTGCAAATCAATTGCAGCACAGCTAATTAATCATCTACATTATTAATTGATCAAATATCACCACATCAATATCATTGAGGCATCAATACATAGATATTTGAGATAGTACTGTTTATTGATGTTTGAAGGGAAATAAAGTTCATTTCTCAATAATGTGATTTTGTAATGCCATTTAAAAGTCAGTAAAAGCACTTAATTTTGATACCATTTTTATTGTCTATATCATCATTTTATATTGTATGTCGAATTCAATGTTTTTTCATTAGTGTTTTCTTAATGTCCTTAGGTGTCCAACTGACCTTAGCGTTGATCTTCTTTCAAAAAGCCACTGTGGAAATCAAGATGATGTAGATCACTACCGTATGAGGTTTTCATTTCAGCTTAGTGAAGAGTTTTTAAACCAACATCTATTCTTGCATTGCCGCTTTACATCTTGTGCAATGAAAGACAGCAAACAGTTAAACATGAAACAGGTTTGTAGCTTCTTGTACCATCATTTTAAATAATCCTTAATTTTCATTTAGTTGTTCTTTATGTGAAAATACACAAAACGAAATTTTATTGAAACTTGTTAGTTTGTAGCAAAATATAATGAAGGAAACCATAAAATGATTAAAATAATGAAGGAAACCATAAAATGATTAAAAGTGATACTAGAAAGTGTGGTGTTTTTAAAAATACAACCATCTTAAGAACCGGCCGTCCAACTAGTTACTCTAAGTCCTCTGGACGAGTCGGACGGTCTGGGTCTTCAACCATCTTAAGAAAGTAGCAGTGCTCAGAGTTTGCACACTCTCTGTTTTGTCATTTGAAGAGGAGCGACAGCAAATGCTTCATAAAAATTATGTAAATTTTCACAAGGTAAAATTGATGCCACTCTAGAGCAAAAGAGTTGGCTAAAATTATAAATTGTCACACATGCAATTTTTATTGGCTTAAACTGGCTTTTATTGGCTTTTTTGTTTTAATCTAATTAAACAATTTAATTTTAAGCAATAACTGTTTTATGATCAATTTTATCACTTAACAGAATTTAAAGACATTTCAATGAAAATATAACATAACAATCCTATATTTTCAGTACATAGTCGGTGTACATTTGGTGTTTAATATAAAGACCTTCTATTCCTTCTATTAACATTGTGTATTAGGAAAACACATACACGAATAACCTTTACTAAATCATTTGAGAAAGGACAAAGCTCTATTTTTATTTATTTTTTTAAATGATAGAGATTGATGATTTGGTAACAGTTTTGTATTTTGTTGTTCAAATTATAACTGCATTTAAATTCTAGAACTGGCAACAAAATTAATAAATATTTAAATTAATTTAACAGCTGTCATCTTTTTCACTTACTTGAGCATTTTAAAAATCACTTACAATTAAAATGATTTTGGAATTATGAATCAGAACCCACTAATTGGTGAAATGAAATAGTTGTACTCATGTATTTTATGGAGTACAGCTCGTATCCATTGGGTTTGTCAGATATAGATTTTATTTATTATTAACTTTGACATCTTAAAAATGATTTTGCTATAATTGAAGTAATAAGTAAAATAAAGTAAAATATTTGTTTTTAATGTAGTAGTTTTTACATTATGTAGTAACTAATACAATTTTTAAAGTTTGAGTATTTACAGGGTTATTGTTATATAGATTATTAAGTAAGAATGTATTTTATTGTTAAGTTGTGGAAACCCCAGGCCGTCCGACTCATCCAGAGGACTTGAGTAACTATTTGGACGACCGGGCTATTATTGTTAAGTTGTATTTCCTCTCAATATAGATTTATTTTGCCAATTTTAATTGACAGTTGTCATAGTATATTCCTACTGCTACTAGTATACAAACATGATTTACTCACTAATCTGTTAACATTTAATGTTTATTAAATGCAAAAATTTAACAATTGTTTGAAGTTATTTAGTAAAAAGTTTTAAGAAGGCTTTAAAATTTGCTGTATAAACTTTATTTTTATCATGTTTTAAAAAAATCCAGCTTTTTAATTTGAAAAAAGATATATTTTGTCTACCTTTTAAAAAAGTTTGCTTTTTTTTAATAAAAGTCATTTTTTTAAGTGGTTTAAACACAAAGAAAGGCAGCCGACTTTTTTTGACCTGTTTAAAATCCATCAACTCTTCTTCTAGTGAGGTTCTAGTTACCCTATTAAACATCAACATTTATCCTAGCGGAATTCTGAATTGATTTATGTGTCAGCAGGGGGTTAAATTTACCCAGAATGCAAGATAACATTTTTTTCCTTTTTAAATATTTTTCTTGGGTAATCTAGAAAATTAAAAAACAATTTATAGTTAACTTCAGTTATAATGATATTCAATGGGCTTCAAAATTTTGACATTATAACCAAATGATCCTATAACCAATAAATAATTTTAAAATGTTGGTACATAGTATAAATTTTGTAAGTGGCATTATTAGTGCATGTAGTACTTTTATTCTAACATCTTTTGTGTTTGAGGGAAATGTACAAGCTAATACAACAAGAAATCAAATGTTTAAGTATGACAATAACAAATTTCATACATACCAATTTTGTATGTACAACAGCCATAAATGATATCTAGTCAAAAATGCAACTCCTATATTATTTACTTATATATACATTTCTTAATTGTTTAAATCAAAGAAAATTTAATAAAACACCTCCTGCTTTATCAACTTAGTGGGCTTAATTCTGTTGCTTAGAAACATAATTTTTATTTCAAATAAATTTGTAGAAAAAATATTGACTGCATAATGCTCTCTATGGGAGATTCATCTTTTATTAATATCTCCACAACCGCTGGTCCTAAGAAACTTCAAACATGGACTAAATTTTAAGTGGGTCTATTCCAAGGCTACCCCCAAAATTTTATTAAATTCGGTGTAGCTATTGTCTCATGATGAGAAGACAAATACACATACCCACAGACATATTTTCAATTTTATTTGTATAAATAAAGCAAAAAAGAAAAAAAAATGCCGTGCTCAACATGCCAGTTCTTATCAGATTACTGAAATTTAGTAGTATGGAGTGCAATTAGTGCTTGGATGGGTAACCACTTGAGAACACTGCATTTTATTGATGAGAGCACAGGTAGTCAAGTGGTTTAAGAACTTGCTTCAGAAACTATAGATGCTAGATTTAAATATACATTGATTTTGGGTGCTTCCGTCCACCTAATTTGTGATGGATCTCTGACTCTTGGTTGGGGAAACTAAACTTCAGTTGAGCTTGATACTGTCTGTATTTCCCCTCATCCACAATTAGCCAAGAAATAAAATAACTATATCCTACTGTGATGGTTTATGCCTTCACAGGATGTTGCAAGACTGAGTTCAGTTTCTAAAGGTATGGTATTAATATTTCTGCTCCTTAATATTTCCTTCCAAAGTTCTCGGGTTCAGCTTTGAAGCAAGAGTGTTGATGGGAAGCAAGATCACATTAATTGATTACTATTAATTGTTGTAAAAAGTATGTGAAACACTTTTAGTGTGTATATTAATATATTTTTTTAGCTGAAATGAACCAGCAGTGATTTATATATATATTGATCTTATAAACTTTTAGTGCATTATGAATGAAAACTTTTGCATCACACCAAGTCTTCGTCCTTACTTGGATCCACTTCGAGAGAAGAGATTCAGTATAATTGTCCAGGGACCTTTCCACGTGATTTCAAAATCAAAAATGGATAAAGGAAAAGGTATGATATGCTTGATTTTATTGTGTTTTCAATTTTCTTATTAAAATAGCTGCATTTACAAATTTGTTAAGGATTATTTGACATGATGTAAACAAACCATTTATTTTTATAAACTGAAATTGCAACATATAGAACTGCTTGTTTGATTAGGCTGAAAATTTGCATTTGAATGTCTCAGTGACATAAACGATTCAAGTTTCATAGCAGTCTTGTAGAAAAGTCAGCTGATATATGAGATAAAACCTGGCAAGTTATGACTTTGATGTTTCATGCATTTGTATCAAACTACTGTTTGCAAAACAAAATTTAAATACTACTTGCTCCTGGGAGATGATTTAAGTTGTTCAGAATGTCTAAAACCTGTTTTTGCAAGGAAAACAGCATTTGTGTTTGTAGAAGTTGTGTGCGCCATTCTTTACTCTACCACTACCTCAACTCATTGATAACATCATTCAGATTGGTACCATTTTCAAGTGTCCTTAAATGCAGAATAGCATCCTCATCTTGTGTGACAAATTTCACTTTTGCTTAAGCTCAGACCATGGCTAAAAATTCATATTGAATCTACATAGGAAACGAGTGTGTTGAACAGCATACAGCCCGGACACAAGATCTTATTATCTGGAAATCGATCGGCTATAATTGTGTCCTTTTATTCTGGTATATATTAAAGACAATTTCATATCTTGACATTATGTTGAAATTTTAGATAGTGGTGTGAATAACACCTTATTTAAGCATGATTACGCCCATCCACATACAGTAAATGTCTCACAGGAAAGTCTACGAGGCACCAGCATGCTACCATGTCCTGCCAGGTCCTCTGATTTATCCTCAATGGAAGATTTAAACAGATTTATCCTTAATAGAATGGCATATCTACTATAGACTCTGACACAACCACATCAGGCATCCCAAAATCTTCAACATGTTGAGCAGTTTCCCTAAACTGTACATACAACATTTTGTTTGATTCAATGCTATAGCAGGTATTGAAATGCATTGCTAACAAAAGACGAGCCTTTCCACAATAGTATGGTCGGTCCTATAAGCCCTGCCTCCCCCTTTTTTATACAATAAATAGTTTCTTTTGTTATGGAAATTTATCATGTATTATTTACTGTCTAACAATTCTTGTCCATATGCTTCAGGTGAATCATACTTCCCCTCCTTGGTGTTGCAATTTCAATTTCTTTAAATGTAATTAAATATCCAAAAACTGAAGCAAATTATTTTGTAGGTGCATACATTATGTATTACATATATTATGTATTTAAATTAGGAATTTAGACCTATAATGAGAGAGAAAAGAGTCAATTGTCAACATTTAAATTTAATACAAAATTTTATTAAAATAATTAATGTTATATTTAAATTGAAATATAATTATTGTGAAATTATGTATCAACATAAAGCACACACCAACCAGCAATAAAATCACATACAACCAGTTTTAGAAGCACTGAAATAAGCTTCTTTTTTATCAAGATGCTATGTAAACCAGCTCACTGAAGCAAATCTAATGTCTGAATGTTTTGCTACATCACAAGGATGAACTGACATTTTAAAATTCTGGATTGTAAAAATTTACACTGGCTTTACCCATCCTCAATTATCTGGATTACTGATTATGTTCCTTTACGATTTTTTACAATTACAAATTTCATTTTATCCTCATTAACATTTAATAAGAAGAACTTGGATAATTGTATGATAAGAGTGAAATTGGATAATTCTGCAATATTTAAATAAAATTGGCTTAGGAAGATGCATTACTAACAGGAATTCAAATGTTATATGCATAAATATTTTTGCATTTCTGCTATGCAAGTTGGTTTCTTGCTTGTAATTTAATTTCATAAATCAACTTCTTTTAAGAATTATTTAAGTTCACCCATTTTCAGTAGATTTTTATAATTTGAACTTAACAGGGCTTAAAATTTAGTTTCGATTATCCATAATTCCTATTAATGAAAGTTAATAAAAATGCATTAATTTATCATAACTTAAAAGTTAGTTTGAATTGTGGAAAAATTCAAATCAATAATGTTTTAGTTAACAAGCTTCTACAAATAAATTTGACTAAATACTGTTTTTAAATCTCAATTTTAGATCTTCTGTCTTTTGCCAATCCCGAGTCAACAAGCTCGCCTGAAAATTTTGTTGTAGACTACTCTTTTGACAAGTTGACTGGAACTAAAAAGAACCCTGTGTCTCAACAGCTTGTTTTCATAGGCCTTTCGACTGAAGCTGTTGTAGGAATAGCATTTGCTTCCTTCATCATTGGTGCTGGCCTTATGGCCACCTTATGGCTTATTCATATGCATACAGGTATATTTGTATTATAACTTATGTACTATTTTAAATACATTTTTAGCAGGGATGAGAAAATCCTGGGTGTCACTGTGATTCATACAAATCTGTACATGGCACCTAATATTTGTGACTAGTTTGCTGAAATTTTCATATTTGTAGAACCATCAGAACACGAGTTCTCATATAAAGAGGTCTACAACTTATTGCTCACGAATTTCAAAATGCTCGTTCAGATTAATATAGCACTTTTCAGAAAACTTAGAAATTTATTTCATGTATATTTAATTTTGATATTCCAAATTTTGATTATGAAAGGATTATTGTACTCTACAAGAGAAATTAGCTATTCTTAATGTTATTCTCATTATTATATAAAAAGCAGAACTGTATCCTTAAGAAAATTATATGTTTGCCATGCTCCCCCCAACCCACTAGTAGTATTTAATAGAAGTTGAAAAAATAACCTTGAGTTATAATTTCTTCACTCTCTTTCTTTTTTTCTTTTCTTCTAATATTTTTACATTGTGTATAAAAATTATAGCTTTCTTCTTATTTAATCGAAACATGTGTCATTATTATTCTTAACCATTTTTCCAATTGTACATTTAATTTTTATTTATTTATTAATTGTTTGATTTAAAGTTCATTGTAGTGGATTTACTGTAAATATATTAACTTTAGAAAACTTAAAAAAGGGATAAAAGCAATGAATTGCTTAAATACTTTAGATAAATTATTGTGCATAAGAAGGAAAATGGAAATAACTAATTGAGATAAATTATAGTGCATACAAAATAAATTACTGTTTAAATTTACACTGTTCAATTGTATTCCCAGAAAGAATTTGACATAGCCCTATCTCTAGCAAATGCATAAAGGTTGCACATCCTTATGATGGCAAAATGATGTATCTTGAAAAACATCATTCTGAGATGAAATGTGTGAAAGTATTTTCAAATGGACTAATGCTATGGAATTATTTTTATTCACATTCTCATATATTCTTTACTAATGTAGATACGTCTTCAATAAAATAATATAAAATTAATCCATTAGAAGAAAGTGAGCTAATTTTGTAAAAAAAAAACGACATATCTTGAGATATGTCCTGATATCGTGCAGACCCCCTGCTATGAGGTCAAATCTTCCTCTGCTGGTCATTACTAGAATAAGAATTGCACCATGTATGTGTAATCACCAACACATTCAATTTTTAGCCTAAAAAATTTGATATATTGATAAAAAAAAAAAAAAGAAGCATGCATGTAGCTACAAGATTCTAGACAAAAAAAAAAAAACTTTTGTTAATGTTAGTTTACATTTTTATGAAATTTCTTTATTCTTCTTGTTTTAGTTCTCTTGCTTAATGGTGCTGAACACAAATTTTGGGCTCTTTTTTTCCCCTCTTTACTATCTAGAAATTCAAATAAAGGGTTAAAAAAAATTGTGTTGTCAAGTGTAATATGATGACATTCTGCAATATCTAAATTTTTGACATGACTCCCAAATAGTAATAAAATTTGTCAGCTCTTGTTTATAGTAATTGTATGTTGTATTTGCAAAAAATTCAATTCAAAATTTTAATAGGTTATATTATTTATTTGCCTTAGACTTCTTAAACATATTATTACAATTTTTTTGCAAGTCTTAATTAATCAGTAACAAATCTTGCAACCTTGATAACTGATAACTTTGTCTATAAATATGGTGAATGCATTAAATTTTGACTGCCAGAAATGGTTTTGCAACTTTTAAAAAATAAACAATTGTTTAACAGATAGCCTTGTATGCAATCCTAGACCTCCATAAACCTGTTTAGGGATCAAGGGATTAAAACATATAAAGCCATGTATGTTAGTATGTCATTCTGGCAATTTAAAATGCAAGTTCTTGACCTAAACAGTAATAGTTTATCTGAAATGGGAGGTTTAGATCTTAAGATGTCTATGAAAATTTAAAAGTATTAATAAATTTTTAATTATTTGTATAAAAATGTCCAAATTTCAATAACATATCAAGCTGTTTGTAAAACTTTTTGAAATTTTGACACACAATGTCACCGATCCCGGCCGTCCAAATAGGTGCTCTTAGTCCTCTGGACGAGTCGGACGGTCTGGGTCTTCAACACAATGTCACCATTTCCCCTGGTCAAGCTAAATATTTGAGATCGTAGATTATATATTTGAGAAAACAAAACAAAACAAAAAATAATAATAGATTTTTATTTTTCTGTTTGATTTATTTAAGATTTCTGTAGATCTCCATTGCGTTTTACATGAATGTGTCATTTTCTTTAATTTTTATTTCAGAGCCAACTCGTCGTTTCAAACAAAGCAGGAAGCAATCATCCAAGCAGTATCAAGAAAACCAATTAAATTATGACCACACAGAAAGTGCTGATAGTTCAGTTCCAAGTTCTCTGAAGCCAATGGCAGTGCATATCTGCACCTAAAAGTCTCATAGAGTTTCACTGCTCATTCGAAGTAATGAGCCAAACTGTTAATAAGCTCTGAAAGTAAAGACTCGGGAATTTGTGATTTTCAGTTTCACGAAGATAAATTTGATGATTTTAAATTGTGCATTCATGTAAAATTATGGTTTTGTGCTTTTATGCACAAGTTTTCCTTTTGAAATTTTTCATTTTAAGTTTTTAACAGAGTGCTGAATTACAAAAGCTGTATATCAGATTTGTAATGTTCATTGATAAAAGTTGATGAAAATATTTTAAGCAAAAAAAAAAAGTAGCATTTTTGACGTATTTCTAGGGTAGAGTTCCTTTTAAAGTGCATGAGAAATGCATGTGTATATATTGCAGAGCTTCCAAATGTTTGGATTTTTTATACTTAAAATGAATTCAGGCTTACAATAAAAATAATAAATCATCATGAAAGAGACTAAAATTTTGCCCTTTAAGTGGACAAAAAGAGAACATTTTCCATATCTCTTTTCTTCTTCGAGAAAAACTGAATTTGAAACTACTCGTTTCACATGTTTGATAAAATTTCATTTGATAAACAATAGCAGTGTCAATAATTTTAAATAAGCTGATTGTCTTAAAAAATATTTTCTGTTTTATGTTTAAAGGGAGAAACACTCTTCACTCTTCTTTGAACACTTATTTAAACAGAAAAATTTAACCCAAACTTCTCAATGAATAATTTTTAACCATCTTAGCTGTATTCGCAATTTAACTTATTTTTTTAATATCAAGTCTGATATTGATATTGTTGCCTGTTTTAAATTTCTTTTACTTTGATTTTCACCTTGGTAGGTTTAAAATATTTTTTTTCACTGCTTTGCTATATTGGTTAAATTTTAATGTTCAACTTTTTATAAATGATTTTTGTGAAACATACCTTATATTTTATTAATTCAATTAGAAAAAAACTACCTTCATAGATCCAGAAAAATTTCACATTCTTATGATACAATTTAACTTGCAGATTTGCTTTTTTTCCCCCACAGATGTTAAGATTTGAGTCTCTTTCATAGTGAAATTGAATGTCAAATGTTCTCAAGTCTTTACTCCAGAGCAATTCTATCACCTTAAGTACAAGAATTCTCATTGTTGTGCATATCATGTTTTGTTTTTGTAATTTGTGTATAATATTATTGTCATTATACTCTTCCTATTATACATACCTCATAATTTGCATACTGTGTTTATTTTTATCATTATGTGGCAGTTCTTGACCATACATCAAACAATTTATAACTTGAGCATTATAAGTTTTTGTTACGGGTATTGTTTAGTGAACCAGTTATTACAGTATCTGAAATCGATTGGAAATTTAAAATTGTTTGATTGCTGTCTCCCCCCCCCCCCCCTCTAAAGTTCTGAAACTGTTTTGAAGTACAGCATGGACCTAGACCATTCTTGGTTAATTTTTTGACTATGTAGGATGATAACTGTATTATTTTTTTAAGTATTTTACTAAAACGAATAGCAGCTTGGTAAAGCATTTGCTGCAATTTTAGCTAAAAAGCAAAATTGTAATCAACTTAAATTTTTCTATGCAATTATACTAATGCATTTATACATTAAATCCATTAATTGATTATGGGCATATGTGATTAAGACACAAGATTCTTTCATTTTTACTGTAAAAGTCTTTTGTTGTAATACAAATTTTTAAATGTATTTTACTGTTTTCAGATGAACAACTCATATTTATTTCATATGAAATATATAAAAAATAACACCTAGTCTGTACAGTCTGTAGTGGGAAATCTAAGTGTTGTATGGCAAACAAATTTGTTACAAATGTACTTCAGGATTCAGGACAGTGCACCTCAGTGAAATTTATTTTGTTGTCATGGTTTTCTCAGTGGGCATATAGTTAAAGCATTATTTAGTTATCCCCCCCCTCCCTCCCACCAAGCAATGCTGGGTGCATTTTCTTGTGGTTAAATAAAAGTGCCACCAATCCATCACTGATGTCTTTCATTTGTTCATCTATTTTAAGAAGTAAAAAGATAAAAACTAACAATTTTTTTAACTAGGAGAATCAGATACTCATTAGGATAAATTTATTGTACATGCCAGGTTCGCCAAACATTTTATTTAACAGATGATATGCCAAGGAGTCATTTCAGTTTGCAATACACAGCTCCCAAACTAGCGTGTTGTCCAGAACTGGTCAAGAACTGCTTAAATTATTCATCCTGTAAGCCCATTTTGCCAATAAGTACAATTTTTATGGATTTTAACATCAGTGTTGTGTCAGATCACTTGTATAATAGAAATTGTGTCGAATTATATTTTATTTCTCAGATAGCTATGTGCAATTTGTTTTTAAAAGTTACTTGTGCTGTTATAAAGCCCATCAAGTGATGTATTTTCATAGGTACTTATCGTTAATTTCTCGCAGAACTTTTAAAAATAGTCACATGTGTAGTATGTTGTGTTTGTCTGAATGAAGATTTTATTTTTGGTACAATGCTCATGTTTCATTTTCAGTCACAAATTCACTAAGTTAAGATTTTTCTGTTTGAGGAGTCTAAAGTTACAGCAATAACATTGTAGAAAATCTGCTAAAGATCAGTATTCAGATGTAACATTGACTAGTTATTTTATGTGCTGGCATCCCTTTACTAAATTTTGAGCAATTTTTCTGCAGAAAAATCGCTCTTTTAAACAGGTATACAGGGCCTTTTGAAAAGGTGTTTACAGTTGTTATTTTTTTTCTTAATTTTGATCATTGACATATACTTGTAATTACAAAATTGCTTAAAATAAGGTGTAGAATTTTTTGATAATAGTTTCAACTTTGGGAGCTGTATATGTGGAAAAAAGCAAAATTTAACTATTTACATGTGCACATAGAGTAAATGTGCTAATTAGTAGAATATTCCTTACCTTATGACTTCATTAGTTAATGAACTTCACATAATCAAGTAAGTTTGACTACTGAAGTAAAATACATAGTTGAAGGTAGGAGAAAGATTGTTGCCATCACCGTGAGAAGAGATGAAAAGAGAAAAACCAATGAGACAGGAAAAGCCAAAGCAGGATACTACGGATGAATGACGAAAACAAAAGAAGATAGAGAGAATAGTAGAAAATAAAGAATAACCGGAAAGAAAACACATTCATTTTTTTCTTGCTATTCTTTATTTTCTGCTATTCTTTCTTTTCTCTGTTGCTTTTTTCCATTCATTCATAATGTTCTATCTTTCATTTTCTTGTCTCATTGGTTCTACCTTTTTCATTTCTGCCCATGGTGATGGCAAAATCTTTTCTTCTGCCTTTATCTATGTGTGCTATTCTACCACAGTAATCAAACTAGATTAAATAAGGTCATGCTTCTTGTCAGTCCTGAAGAAGAAGGTGGTTCTGTGCCTTTAAAGCCAGTTGACCAGTATATGATTGTGTTTATTCTGTATTTACAAAGTTTTTCATTATGTAGTTATTATAGCTTTTTTTTTTTTTTAATATAAAATAAGAGTTTGAAATTACAACAAAATATCATATTGATAAATAAATGTACTGGATTAAGTCACTTTACGATGCCTATTACAGGCTAAAATTAAAGAATTTTCTTGGTGAATTCAGTGATTTTATGAGTTTTGAATAAAAATTTGGAAATTTCTTCATTTTTGGTGAAAATTTAAATTTTCATAAATTTTCTAGACAAATGGATGGAAGTTGAGTATTTTAACTAGTGAAATTGAAAAGAATATTCTACTTATTAGAATTTTGCTTTTTGGCGACTTGTGTCAAAAGTTAAAGTTTGTATTTTTTTTTCCTTTTCAGAATTTCCACCTACATAGTTGAGAATGTTTTCAAAAAATTTTCACCTTATTTTAAGGAACTTTGTATTTGCATGTAGGATCAATATTTAAGAGAATAAACCTCATAATCACATTTTTGGAACACCCTGTTTATAAGTTTTGAAGTTTTCCCTAATGTTTTTTGACTGAGCGTTCATAAATATGTAAGTTATAAACTGCTGGGAAGTTTCAAAATTTCAATTAGCAGCTCCTAAAAATTGTTTGAAGCCTCTTTTATAAATTGTATATCTAAGAGCAAAATATTTCAAGGAGCAACCAATATTTATTAAATTTGTGCTGTTATTGATTAGTTTTTGGTTGCCAAATAAATGTATGCAGTATTTTTAGTATCTGTTTCATATTATATAGACTTCCTTTCATGTGAATTGCAACTCTTAAATTATGCGCTATAATTATAATTATACACTATCAATATCCAAATATCAAGAAGTTATGTCAGGATTTAAACTGTGTTAGCTTTTTTTATCTGTTTGCTAAAGTACTTTCTGCCATTTTAGCTAAAATGCTGTAGCTCAAACCTAACACTAGTCCTAGGCTTTTGAATAGCATGCATATTTTGAGCAAAAGAAATTTACAGGGTGCTTGTGGTCATTAAAAGTCCTTAAAGACTTCTTAAATCCTAATTTTGGTTTTTATGGACCTTGAAACTGCTTAAATTTGAACCAAAGTGCTTAAATTTCTTACAGATATCCCATTTCATCAATTCAACAAAAGTAGGAAAAATTGCCTCCTGTCAAAGAGGGATGATCAAATTGCAAACTGCAAAATTATTTTCATCGCCATATGGAAAAGGTGTTAAGGTGTTTTATATTATTTGGTTCCTATTTCTTCCTGTTTCATTCACTGTCTTGGTAAAAATCCAAATCTGATTCCCCGAGTATTACTACAAGTAGTTACCCATAATTTGGTGCATAACATTTATTTCACTTTAGTTTACAATTATATCTATAACCACCTGATTTTCTGATCGGAAAAACTTTCTTCTGTTTTTATGATTCATTTGTAAAAGTTTTTGATATACTCATGAAAATATCACCTTTTCTTATGATCATTCGCATAAAATATCCAA
This sequence comes from Amaurobius ferox, assembly GCA_951213105.1. NCBI lineage: Eukaryota > Metazoa > Arthropoda > Arachnida > Araneae > Amaurobiidae > Amaurobius > Amaurobius ferox. The sequence goes on from OX578134.1 coordinate 74,451,024, forward strand.
GAGTCTGCCAAATATTTTCAAATAAGCAAGATCCAAAATATGCTATATTTGTTGAAACTTAAAGAAATTAGTGTTCAATGATGACAGACATTTTTATAAGCATTCCTTGAGATTTCTGATGTAGTGTTGAAATCAAATGATTTTAAATTAGGTGAAGTTTGATAAAATTTCATAATGCCTTAAACCTACTTTTTTTATAGTACTTGAAATTTTTTCTGTGATACTAAAAAAGTGCTTTATTTTATTAATGAAAAATGTGCAAGAACCCTGATTTAAATTGTGTATTAACGTGAAAATGATATTAAAAATCCAGCCGTAATATTTTCAGTTTTTACATTTTATAATTAGTTAAAACTATTCAAGATGAAAGAGGGGGGGGGGACTCTAGACTAGAGACATATGCTGTGGGTTGGAAGTTAGTGAATCACCTAGTCCTTGATTTTATTTATTATCTGACAACTAGTACCTGCTGTTCTGGTTGAAATGATTTTACCATATTAGGATTTTTTTGTTTTTTTTTACATTGCAGATTTCAGTACAGTATTTATCTCAAATAGCATTGTAATGGAAAATTTGTTAATTAGTAACAATAAGCATATATTTCTTCAAATGAGCATCTTATATTTATTTCACATCAATATTAAACAAAATTCATGTCTGGCATTTCAAAAAAATCTGAATGTGCTAAAATAGTTTCATAGATTTTAGCTGAAATGCTAAAATTTATTATTTGCCAGTTTAAATCCGTTTATACTATTGATATCAGTGGTGCAGTAATAAATTATTTGATATTCACATTTTCTTGAGTGAGGAGTGTTCCTTGTTTAAAATGTTTACTGAATTAAAATTAGTGTAAAAATGTGTTAGATGCTAACTAATGCTATTTGTAGTTGTTTCTTGAAAGTCCAATTTTCATGTGAAAATAAATACTTTATACCAAATGTATAAAATTTATAAAACTTAATAAATAAATTAAAATAATAAACAATTTGAATGAATTAAATAAAAACTATTTTTAATAAGATAAGAATACATTGTAGCCCTATATATATCTAGAAAAAAGTGAATAAGTGTGTATATTGTGCACTTTATACTATAAGGAGGTTTCCTTCTAGAGGAGAAAGGTGAAAACCATCCTTCTTATGGGTGGCCAGGAGTGTAAATCCAGTGCTACTCATGGCAATAAATTTTAAAATATAAATTTTTAAGTAAAACAAATTAAAAGTAGATATTAAATGAGTAAATCTTAAACCATTTATAGTTTTACAAAGATAAATATAACACTGATTGGCTCCAGAAAATTATAGCAATACAACTCCAGAGTTAAATATGTATACTGTTAGTGCCATCATTATGAGCACTAAAAATTTGAGAGATTTGTTTGTCTCTATAATTAACCTAATAGACTGTTGATCAAAATTATCTTTAAATATGCAATTCTTTTATGAAATGCAACTTTTTATTATTATTATTATTATTTAAAATTTTATTACTGTACAGTTGCAGCAAATTATAAACTATGTATTTTTACTAAATTGAAAAACATTTGTTGACTATGCATAGAAAAAAACGTTTATAATTTCCATTTTAGCAAGTTTTAAGTATTTATAGTTCAAATATAAGTTCAAGTATTAAGTATTTATTTATAATATTGACATATTTTTAATTGTTAATATACTCACCTAGAATAAAGTGGGCATTTTTATTTCAGCTGAAAATCACAGATTTTAGCAAATAATTTATACAAGGCAAACATTGAATTCTCTTTGACCTACTTTTCTCCGAGAAACATGTCAAATACTTGCCTTGGTTTATACAAGCATATTTGTTTTTAATAAGGGATGCCAGCAATGTAAATTATGCAAATTCATATTTTCCATTCCACTACTTGGGATGTATTTTAATGACATCCAAAATATGGGCAATAGCATGGCCTTACCACCCAGCTACTACTTTTCTACTAGTAGTAAATTATTAGTCTCTAGTGAAAAGACTCAAGTACAAGCTTAAAAAAAGTACAATAAAAATGTGCATAAGGTACAAATACCCTACATTTGTACAAAGAACATATTAGTTTTTGTTGTATAAATCATTTTTTACAATATTGTAATTTTACTATGTGCTTCTCTGTAAATAATTTTCATATTTAAAAGACTAAAGGATTTTATAAAGAAATGGCATTTTATTGTTTTTGCTCAATGACAAAATCATCTTAAGTTATTCTTATAGTCAAAGAGTGTTCATCCTTGTTCAACTCATGTCCATAGAAAGATTATAAATAGACTTGGAATTGCTGGTTCAATATATTTTTATGTTTAACTCATTTGGAATGCAGGATTCATTTAGACTGTAGTACAAGTTTTTATTAGTTTTGAGTTGGTGATTTATGTTTGTTTTAAACAATATATGGACATAATTCACCGGTATTGTCAAAATTGGTTTTAATGAGCATATGTCTTAGATATTTTGTTACATCATCAAACTTATATTTAAGAATGATTTAATTGAGAAAATTTGTACTTTTATAAAGTTTAATTAGATGTGAAGCAACCGTGATTATGTAAAAACTAGAGATATAATCTAACAGTTGTAGTTTAAATTATGTAGTGGATAGTGTTAACTATGTTAGCTGAAACCCCACTTATTATTATTATTTTTTTTATTTAAAATGTATAATGTACAATTTGACTTATTAAATCATTGCTATAAGTATTTCACATTTAAAAAAAAAATTAGTTTTGCTAATTCATCCAATTCATTTTACCAAAATATTGATCAAACCTATTGCACAAACTATATACAGAAGCAATGCTCACTATAATTTTTTTTTTATAGATCACTGAAAGATGATGGTATACTTCTTGTATAATCGATTTTCCGAGAACTATCATTATTTCTCCATGGAAAAGGCTATTAATATCCTAAAGTTTTTAATAATACATGTTTTGATTGTGCAAACTATAAATATTACATTCAGTTCTTTTATTTTATTAAATTTTTGAAGTGTAAAATTGTAAGGCACCTGCATTCATGCTTCGAATTTGAGTCCACACCTCACAGATTGATATAATTTCAAAACTATTTAAAATGTGATGAAGTCTTAAAATGTATGCCAAAATCTCAAATCTGGAAATTTAAAAAAAAACAAAACACCTATAATTAATTAGTATGTGACAGATTTATCTCACATTATTAAATTTAACTCATATTTGAAAGTAGTGAGTTTAAAATTTAATTTTACTGGTTGGTCAGTAGCTTGGCTAAATGAATCTTATTTTTTCTCTTTTCTAACATTCCAATTCTTTTGAAATTTACATCTGCAAACCCTTAAAATTCTTTTCTTATCATTTTTACGCTAGTTGTGCAGCCATCACCAATAATCGCTGCAATTATAAAACTGTATTATATTATGGTGCTCATTGTAATCAAGTTTGACTTAATAGTACAATATCAGTTTTGCTTTTATTTTCCATTCATATGACATTTTTTTCCCCCTATTTTTATATGCAATTAGATGTTATGCATCAGAAAAATATGCTAAAACAAATTTTGTTGGAGTGTATTTAGAATTAGCAAATCCGAATAAAATCAAAAGCTATTTCAACTTTCTGAAAATCAAATTTTTTGTGGTTTGTAATCTCAAATGCTGAGAAGCAATTTTAAATAGATTTTGTTTTTACCTTGTACAGGTTTTGCAGTATGTACAAATATAAAAGTGTTGAAGTCTCAATACTTTTATCTAGTCAGAATAGATTTATCTAAAAACTGGTGTGTAAATGGAAATTTGCATTTTATACTTGATTGTATTTGTTTATGCCAAATGCTAAATAGTTGTAAATTATTAGCTTATTATTTTAATTTTCTATTTAAATGTTGCCCTATAAAATACACTTTCTGCAGGGTTCCCACATAAGTATCAGGACTGTCCTGGTTAATCAGTATTTCAGACATTTGTGTGCCAGAAATATTTTTGTAAATAACTCACAAACTATGAGTCAGTATATTTAATATCTGATAATACAATGAAATCAAAATAGCTTAAGTAATGCAAAATATTACTTTTTTTCATTAATCACAATTTTTTCTATTAAATCTTTGTTTTTCAGGTTCATATCTTTATTCTTGTTCTAGCTTTAAGCATCATGATTTTTTAGGTACTATTTCATGATTTTTAAACATCATGAAATAATAGCACCTAAAAATTCACTATACTTTCTTAAATACCTCAACCAATTTTTATTTATGTGTTTCAATAGTCATCTTCTGGTATTATGTTTACTAAAACATTTTCCTTATTTTGAATTGTTTATTTTAACTTTTTTTGCATTATGGAATTAATTCACATGATCTTTATATTGATATGAAAATTAAATTTGTATGCACGTGTCACATCATTATAGATAAGAGTTGAAACTAAAATTTTTACTCTGAAATATATTTTGATCTTTATTTTGAACATAGAATGTAATGGGAATCCTGCAGCTAGTATTTCTCGAATGAATTGCATCAGAAATTTCTGGTAAATTTGATCAGTTTTAATTTTGGGCTCTTATTTAATCATTGTGGTGCATAGTAATGCTATAGAGGAGTGCCCTTTTTATTCAGATAGGAAACATGTTTGAAATAGAAGAATAGTTATTTCATTCTAATTTGATTTTTGCCATCATTCTTTTTTTTTATAAATGCATATATATATATATATATATGTATATATATCAAGCTATTAGGATTTAAAATATATTTTTTTCAGTCAAACATATTTGAAGGTAAATTTAGATGACAGTTTGTGTCATAGAACTTTTATACAGACCATCCATAGGGCAGGGCTTGCTATTATTATAGTATTGTGGGAATGCTATCCAACATTAAGTTCATGTTATGTGGTCTAAAACCCACACAGACCAGTCCAGGACTTCTATTAATACACCTCTGGCAATACAAAATTGTTCGACAACTAATTCTTCTCCCAATGCTGAGTCCGCAAGTATGTTACCACATTATGTGATATACACTATGTTGTATATACTATAAACACTATGTTGGATACAGAAAAAAAAACCTCCTCTTAACTTATCTATTTTGAAAGATCTATTGTTTGTATGTGAGGGGTACTACAGTTGCCTTATGCACATAATGGCTAATGTTACTTAAATCTGTAGTTAAAAGATAATTCCAATTCCCTTGACATTTTCTTGACAAGTCAGGTATTAATAAATATGGTAATGTTTTTTCCAGTCATAATTTTAGATATATGACTACTTTCAATTTAACTCGGAGCTTACACAACATTGTCACTTATTTCAGTAATATGCCTTATTCTGTTCTATTTACAAAATTAATGTATGGGAAAACAATCAACCTGCCAATCTAATAGCATGTGGGATAGCACTAAAAATATGATAGTTTATGACCAAAATCTACTCATTATATAATGACAATTCTCCTTTATCATTACATCTTCAAAATCATAAACATTGATAGCTGACTATGACAAGTGTGAGCAGTCAAGACAGATTCAAAACCAATTTCTGAAAAAAATGTTCCCCTGCATTGTAGTATTTATTATTATCTTAATTAAAAGTTTTAATGTAACTTTGAAACAACAGTATTTTCTGGAAAATGTTAAATGTAGTTTGTATGGGGGGGGGGGGGGAGCTGTTGATAGTGAATATCTAAAGTTTTAGTGTATCTTCTTTTCTGCTATTAATAGGTTTAATGGAGTTGATTATACCTCAGCTCTTAATAAACTAGACAGAGCTTTAATTGGGTATATCAGCACATAGATGTAGACAGTATCTCTGAAAAGGGTTATGACCAACTGTGAGAAGGGAGAGGTTGCAATACTGAAACCTTTGGAGCACTAATGCAATTTTTCCACCAATGGGGTGTTACGACACCATCCTACACTGTATGAACCATGGACTTAACCAGGATATCAGAGTACATGGTCGGGGATTGAATGGGAGGTTTTAAAAATGTTTGCCCAATATTATTGTTCAGACAATGGAGAGCTATTACCCCTACATTTCTGACTATGCCACTGATATTAATGATATATTTTTATAAGCATCTCCACACTCTATTTTCTCAGGCCATCCATCTAGTTACTCTATGTCCTAGGATGAGTCGGGTGGCCTGGGCTTTGGACACTCTATTTTCTTCATGATAAAAAATTTGTCACAAACTCATGTATATTGTCTTATTCAATGGTTAAAAAAGTTGAGTAGTTTACAAAAACATTATACATGTTGTATTCCTTTGTTGTTTTGCTCTGTTCATGTTATGAGCAGCTTTTTGCTCAATCAGTGGATTGAACAACAGTAGAGGTTAATTAATAAATTGGGTAACAGAAAAGACCAGTTGATGAATTTGGCATAAAAGCCTAGTTTCTGAAAGTAATTTCATAATTGGGATACAAAAAATATGCTGTACATAAACTTAAATATACAGGTATAAATATTTATAAATCAGTACAAAATATATCAATACAATTAAAGTAATAATACCAATTTTTTTATTACTGAATTTTAAGTAATTATATGAAAGGCATATAAGTGTTAATAGTAATTAACATACACTAATTCACAAATACATTCTATAAACACATTTATCATATCGTGGATATGCATGTGTAAATGTATGTATGTAAATAGGTTTTACAGATATCAGTTCCTTGTATTACTGTGAGTTCCTAGGTATTTAGAATGGTTCCATTGGAGGTATTTTTGTTAACTATATATATATTTATCATACTAATATTGTGCCATTTTTAAAAATATGTTTAACTTGTTTTATCTTTTACGTTGCACATAATCTAGTATACCTTAAATTACTTTTAGTTTTTAAGGTTCCTGTATAAAATATTAATTTGTTATAATTACATTTTCAGTTTTGTTTAAATATTTTTTAACTTTGTACATAAATTTAAAGGTCATTCTTTTTTGTTAATCAAAATATAATGTATCTCTTTAAACATTTTTGAGAATGCTTTGCCACATGACCTTTTAGCCCTTTCGGTCCTGTGATGCCAATTGGAATCAGATTTTTGTTAAAAATAAATATTTGGGACTGAAAGGGTTAACTGTACTATTCATTTTATTAAATAATGCACCACAGTTTGTAAATAAAGAGCCTTTTAACATATTTATGTTATTGTGTGCAAGTATTGATTATAATTTAGTTTGTATTAAGTTATATCTTTATTTTCTACCTCAGTTTATGTTCATTGTGTATGTATTTATAGGATTAAAGTTGAAAGTTATAAGCATACATCATACATATAGGAAGCTTAATGTATACCTCAAATCATATACATGTCAACTTAAAACTCAGAAATCCCAAGATATATATATATTAAATTGTTCCTTTAATGAGAAAAATTACAAATTTATCATATTTTGTTTATTTCATCTTTGTAAATCCATTGTGCATGCATCATATATTGGCTTTATGTCTCATTTTAAATTATAAATAGGTATTAATATAAATACTAACTCATTTTTATATTTTCTGTGTTTATACATTATATTATTAAATTTAAAATATACAAAGTTTGAACTATTTTCAGAATGAAGCTTTTTTAATGTGAAAGTAATAATATATGTGTTATTTATTTATTTTATTAATGGTTTTTATATATGTTCCTTAACTTGATAAATGAAGATTATATTAACTCATATTTTGTAAATTCACTTTAATATCTATATATGAGTCCTGTCAGTAAAAGATAAGTTCATAAAATGCTATTTAATGTTGTTTAATTTGTTTTTCTTTACTAAACCCTTACAGTTAATTTTTTTTTTTTATTAAAATACCACATAAGTATGCTATTTATGCTGGTCTCTGAGTATTGAATCATAAACAATCATTTGGTAAATGCATTAGAATATAAAATATGAATAAGTATATGTCACATAATGCTCTTAAAATTTAAATGTGTTTTTTATTTAATTTTATTTATTTATTTTTTCAAATACATAAGTATACAAACAAGTCCTGCTACATATATGCAGATTATTATCTTAAAAAGATTTCTTATGTGAATTTTCATATTTATGCACATTGGAGAATGTGGTTATATCTGAACCTGGTCTGGGAGCATATTTTGTGTGCATTTGGATGGTGGGGGGGGGGGGGGGAGCTTGGTTTTTTACTGTTTATAAGGCCAGTTCTAAATATAAGGATAAAATTTTTAATTCATTAGTTTTGTATTATGGTTTGTGAAGCAGCATTCTTCCTCCATATTTTAACCTATTTATAATTTTAGCATTGGATAGCTCTAATCCCCTTGAAGCCTTTTAGTTTCAATCCTTTTTTTTCACTCTGCTAAAACTGCATTGTCTAAAAATTCCATACTATTCCATATTACTTTTAATTAGTTTATACTGCATTAGCACCTTTTAATATTTGGACTATATTTATACTAATTACATTAGCAAATTTCAATATTTTGACATTTCAATTTTAAATTTTTATTTGATTTTGTTGTAAAATTCTTTCATGTTTTAATGTGTTATTGGCCCTGTGCTTGGATATACAGTCAAACCAGGTTATAAGAAATTCCTAAGTCTCTTGAAAAATCCTTTGTTATACAGTGTTTTAATAATAGAGTGATAACAAAAACTTTGTTATATCATTTTTATGAAATTTCTATAACACAATTTTTACAAGATTTTAATTTATACAAAAGTTTTGCATAAAATATTTTGAAATTTCATTTAATTAGCATTTTGAAATTATTTAAGAATATTTTTTTATCAATTTGTCATGAAATAATTTTAAATTCATTGTTACTAAGATATAATTTTTTGTAAAAATATTTTCATTAATTTTTTTTTTTTTTTTGTATCCAGCACCATTTTGGAATATTTTAAACATATAAGGAAATATATATATTTATAAAAAGCATTAATTTAAATTTTCAGGGCATATAATACTGATAGTATGACATACCTAGTCTTTGAAAAAAGTTAACAGACTATTTTTAAGAGTATTATCGCTTATTATAAATTCACATCTTGTCAAAATAGGAGTTAACTTCATCATTCACTAAAGTTTGTTATCAAAAACATTCTGATGTGAATGAAGGTATTGCATCATTATTCAAGTGGATTGTCACGCTGTACTGTAGTTGAAAACGCAGACCACTTGACTCACCCTGAGATATGAGCAGCAGATTGAGTGGCCGACGCTGTACTGTAGTGTAAAAGATACTGTCCTGTGTAAATTCTTCTTATGTTACTAAATATTCATCAATACCTCATTGATTCAAACTAAAGAGGTAAAGTTAAAAAAGACCACAGACAACTTTAAGCCATTTAGAGAATGTGTACCATATCCTGTTTTTTTTTTACTGAACAAAAGTATGTAAATTAGTTGAGACATTTTTAAATTATGAGTCATCCTTACAGATCAACAAAACAGACATTTTAATTTCTGTTATTTCTCAAAGTGTAAGAGGGTAAACATATTAAAACAATCCATTGGATTCAATCTCATTGCTTGAAAAAAAAGGTGTAAAATTGGAAGTTTTGTTTAACCATAAACTTGCTTTTTATTAATTATAGCAAATCAGCATGTAAAAGTATGTAAATCTTGTTGAGTCATTTTTGAGTTATAAGCAGCCATGACAGATAGACAGAAACAAGTTTTTAATTTTCATTTTTTCTGTGCTTCTTTGTAGGCTGATAAAACTTGCATTAGAATGTTCCCCATACTCAGCTTCATTGCATGAAGAAAAAAAAAATAAATAGATAGATAAAAATGTATTGCTTGATTTAGGTGATATTTAAGATAAAAGTATATATTTAAATTTTTCCTTTTATATATTAGATGTTGCTTCATTTTATAAAAATAAAAATCCTGCTTTTGCATTGTTTTTATTATAAAGTTTTTAAATTTATATCTTTTAATGTAAAGATCAGTCAAGTTCAGGATGATTTTGAAAAATGCATCTTTTGTGTTATTGTATTTCATTGAAATTTGCTTCAGCTGTACATAGATATTTTAAAGAAAACATTCAATTCAGATTTCTTATACTATTAACAAAATATTAATTTTGTTTGTCAATAGTAAAAATGTCAATTAGTAGAGTTAATTGAGACTCTCAAAAGTCATGCATCATTATTATAATGTTACCTTGCAATTTATTATTAGGAAAATTTACTCTTGTAATTAAACACGCAATTTACTTTTTGAAAATTATGCCTGTCTCATCTGTAAATTTAATTATGTGAGTTATGTTTTATGAATAGATTGTCATTTCTATGCTAAACGAAGCTTTTAACCAAGTATTATAATGTTATTTTTTATATTATAAGAAAATTTATCATGAAAAGTTACTCTTGTATAATTACATGAATCAAGTACAGAATAGAAAGAGTAATCTCAATGTGCAGAATAAAAAGAAAAAATAATAGAGCTAACAATATCATGAGATGAATTACTATAATATACTGCAGTAATATTACAAACCTTCAAAATATCAATATGAAAGTATAAATTAAAAACTTATTTTGTATCCTAAATTTAGAACTAAAAAAAAATTCTCTTCAAAAATGTTTTCCCTCAATATAAAATACATGAAATAGTTAAGAGTTGGAGGTTAATTGAAAAATGCTGATAGAAATTTAGAATAATATATATATATGTGTATATATATATATATATATATATATATATATATATATATATATATATATATATATATATATATATATATATATACATAAATAACGATGAGTGGATTTCAATAGGAAAGGTTCCACATATACTGAGTTATACCAAAAACCATTTCGCTACCAAGGAAGAGGCGCAATGCTGCTCTATTTCCGAAGTAGAATACAAAGATATACAAATGGAAAGTATAGAACGGGGGTGACCATATGTTTTTCATAAAATGGTAGGGGTGGATTGCGACACCCCTTTCCCGTTTAAAGCAGCTTTACCGCCCGGGCAACGCTCACGGAACCTATGTAATACAGTGGTCAGTCCTCCATATGTGCAAAGACAAAAGCACTTCAACAGTAACAAAATCAAAAAAGGAGACCTGGATTGGATAAAAGACGCCATAGATTACTGTTCCCAGATTCCACAGTATTAGCAAGTCAATTCGCGCATGCGTGTTGAGATAACTATATAGCAGTATCGCAGATACGTTTAACTACGCTCAAAATCTCATATGAATAAATCAATGTCTTTGAAAAAGGAATTATAATAATTTTTTAAGAAGTAGACTGGATAATGTTTTTTTATGGCATCCCTTACAATTTTTTGGCTGTTATTTATGCAGTCCTTGAATGTGTTATATATAAGGTTTCTTTTGAAATGTCCGAAAATGATATTTCTAAAAACATTCTTTGTGAGATTAGAATTCCAATCAATTATAGGGTTGATCTTGATCTTGTATGAATCTTGTTTGTCATGTAGTGTCGTGTATATCCCATGTTGCCAATGTTTTCTGATTGACAAATCCAAAAAATCCACCGCTCCGTCTTCTTTTACTTGATTTTCTACCAATTCCAATTCACATGGATAAAACTTGAAATCAAATTTGGGGTGTGCTCAAAATACCCCAAAAGCACATCGTCAACATAATGGAAGTAAGGCATTTCTGATAAAATATGCTTTTGTCTTTGCACATATGGAGGACTGACCAATGTATTACATAGGTTCCATGAGCGTTGCCCGGGCGGTAAAGCTGCTTTAAACGGGAAAGGGGTGTCGCAATCCACCCCTACCATTTTATGAAAAACATATGGTCACCCCCGTTCTATACTTTCCATTTGTATATCTTTATATATATATATATATATATATATATATATATATATAAGGGGATTAGTATCTTAAGTACCTGCATTACATATATGATTTATATAAAAATACTTTCATCTTAATGTGTAGTTACAAAAAAAAAATTCACCCATCTTTACCACATGTAATTCTTATTCCATTCCTTAACTTTTATATGGAACAGGGGAAAAAGGGTATTTCATACCAATTTAGTACCTGTTTTATTTATAATGTTTACTTATCATGTTTTTTTTTTAAATATTCAACAGCTTGTCGTATAGTGTTTTTGATGTCACTTTTACATTTCAGTCCATCTTCCTTTCACTTTTGCTATACAGCACATTTTCTATTAATGATTAATCTCAGGTATATATAATATAAGTAAAATAAAAATTCTTCAATTTTATATATATATATAAAATTGTAAATCCAATGTTAGAATGTAAGTAGTAATTCATAATACACTAAAATTTTCATAATACACCAAAATTTTCTACAAAATACAAAGAAATAAAAGAAATTCAACCATAAAGAGGAAATTATAAAGTGTAATGCAGGTCATAAAGACAAAGACAATCAACAAATTTCAAAGGTGAGGAATGAAAATAAGAAAACAAGAAAATCAAGCAAAAAACTTGTACATGGATGAGCTTTAGGCTTAAGATAAGTTCATTTCGAAAAAATTCTTGTCAAGTCCATATATCCCTTCGAAATGAACACAAAAATGCTTGTTTCTGAAACACAAGATAGATTTTATCTATAAACTTGTGTTATATGGGCGACAAGCATATAGATTGGAAAAATAAAGGAAACATAAATACCTTAAAATATAGTGCATTAGTATAACCATGACGAGCAAAATATGACTAGACCAATGTTGCCATATGCAGAAATGAAAAGATGTGATTTGCTGTTGCCAAAGAGAGTAATAAAAACCGTACTGCGTAAAAGCAATAAAATGAGATATTCTACAGTTAAAGCTGCAAGATAAAAGGATGAAAATATAATAAATTCAAGAGAATGTAGAAGTACGGCTAAAATAAGATACTAAGGAGAGATTATGAGAATTTTAGGCTGATTGAAACTTATTAACTATACCATTTACTAAATATGCTGTATATTTATAAAATTTACTGGTAATTTTGAGGTTATTAATGTGCAAAGCATGAAATTTTTTATCTGATAATCTATAAATTCTAAAAAGTTGATTAAGTATAATATTTCTAAACAATTGAATCGAGTTGCAGGAATTAAAAGGTAATAATTTATTAATATTAAATTTAAAAAAATCTTTTTTATCATATAAATTAGTAACTACTATCCCATTAGTAGGTTCTATAATTAGATTTAAATCCAAATAATAAATATTATTACTAATAGTAGTTTCATATATATATATATATATATCGGGTATATATTACAAGCAAAAATCAAAATCTTCAATTATATATATATATATATATTATTTATGTAGAGTACATATTTTTTTTATATAGGTATATTTTAAACAAGTATAGTTTACTTGGATAATGAACTTATGCCTAATTAGCAGGACTTGTGTGTTACTTTATTTCTCTAGTTTGAAATATTTCAGATGTGTTCATTGTATGTTTGGTGATTATATACCAAACATTTAGTAAAATTTAAATTATTTTAATTAAATCTTCCTTTTAAATTTGACTTTTTATGATTGATAGCCTTTAATGTGATACTTTTAATTTTGGAATCATTAACATTAAATTCTTTGATTCTTTAGACACATTTTATTTGAACTGATTTGTATTTTACTATAAAACACGGTATTATATGGTTGCAAATTTTAATATTATTGGTATGTTTATAGAACTCATAGACTATGCTGTCCATTAATTATGTATATATATAATTTGACTGAGATTCAGATTACCTTTTAAAATTTTGATTTGTAAAACATTCTAATCATAAGAATATATAAAAATTATATATTTTTTTTATACTTATGTATGCTAGAATGATTTGAAAAAAAAATAATAATTTGAAGTATTTCTCCATATTACTATATATTTGATACAGCCATGTTTAGATATAATTCTGAAATGGAAACCATGATTATATAACTGAAAATTACTTAATATATATGTTGAATATATTATTGGGATAGAATTTGTTTCCATTTTATTTACACTAAACCTTTAAACTAAATTGTTTAAATGTCTTCTTGTAATTTAAGTAAGGGTTTCTGGTTTACATGCATGCATATATAAATCATTTAAAAATATAGCAGAAAATAGTTTATGAAATAATCATAATTCAACCACCAATATTACATGGAATTTTATGATTTTAAAATATGTTTAGAAAGTAGTTTTAAAAATAAATTAACTTCACTGCAATACTTTTAAAAGTATTAAAAATTTAAGTAATTAATATAATACAATGCATTTTGCTCTATAACAAAGTGTGTGCAGAAGTCACTCACTGTATTCTTGAGCATTTTACAAAGCTGTGGGTGGGACTAAAATAATGCCTTGCTCTGTTACTGATTTGTAGTATATATTTTTAAACTTTTGAAAAAAAAAAAATCTTTGCTTTAAAGATCTTTTTTTAATTTTGTTAATTGTCAGCTATTCAATTTTTTGAATTTTGGAAAGAATCCTGAACCTAAATTTCTTCAAAAGCGACACTCTTTTGCCAAACTTAAAACATTAAAAACCATCTCAAAGTTCAGTAATTCTAATTAAATACAAAACTCAACTATTGAGCAGAAAATGCAATTAAATATATTTAAAGATGCTTTTATGTAATATCTTAATTGTGTGTCATATAAATCAAACTAAATTAAAAATGATTCACATGAATGGGAACTGTATCAAGTAAGTGATTTCTATAGTCTCAATGCATAAAAATGTGGAATGTTGTTGTTGAGATCCAGACCGTCCGACCTACCAGAAAGGTGTAAGCTAATTAATTCTTTGGACGGCGGGAAGTGCCACCCAATTTAGACTGGAACCCAGTGACAGAGGCATCCACAGGGACTGTACTCTTCTTCCTCTACCACCAACCTCTCGGAAGGACTTATGGACCCACATGTTTAACGTGATCCTACTGCGTGTGAACATGGCGGCAGTTTTGGCAGTGGCTGGATTTGAGAACCCGGGCCTACTGAGTGCAACTCCCGCGTGCTAATCACTGGACTACAACACCCCAAAATGTGGAACGTGAAATGCTTAAAATAAAATGCACTTCATCGGTTCCAAGAAATTTGACATTGAAAAAATATTCAAAATTGTACATTTATGTGAAGAATATATCATGCATCACAAAGACAATTGACACAACACAAAAAATTCAATTTGCCAGAAAATAAAAAAAAGTACCTCTAGAAGTGAATGTATTTTTTAAATAGCAAAATTCTTTACCTTAATTAAAGCAATAAAACATTAATTGATGATCAAATAATGCTAAAAAAATGCTGTAATAATAACACAATAAATGTAAACTTTGTGAAATACAGCATGTATAGAAAAATAAACTGGTTAAATGGTTTCAAAAAAAAGAAACAGTCTTTTTCTTCAGGACTGACAAGAAGTGTGACTTCTCTTACTCAAGTCAAATGGACAACTGGTTAGTTTCTGACTTGATTTAAGCGAGGTTGTGCTTTTTATCGGTCTTGAAGAAGAGGCTGTCTTTGAAACCAGTTGACCTTTTTTTTTTTTTTTTTTTTTTATATGTTTGTTTGTTTGTTTGTATATGTGAAAAGTTTTAATTTATCATGTCGTTGATAGCTGTGGGAAAGATAAAGTTTTTAGGTACACATAGATGAAGTTTTTGAGCGATTATTTTTATAATAGATAAGTGTTGACCTAACTTAATTGTAACAACTCAAAAGTTATAAATTACAGGTCATGTCATTTTTCTGGAACATGTAAAACAAAGTGTTATTTTTAAAATGCTATTGATCTAAAGTCCGAGTGAAAGTTTAAATATAGCTTTGCTTGGTAGTGGTATTTTAATCCTGAATTCCAATTTGTATGAATTGAAGTTCTAAAATTTAATTTACATAAAATGGAGAAAAAATCAAAATTGGGTATTACATTTAAACTTATATATGCTTGATTACTGTTGAATAGTCTTATGCTGTTAAATAAAACTCTAAAGTTTGGAAGGAGAGGGGAACATTTTTGAATTATTAAAGTTATCTAAAATTATTACAGATACACAAAAGTGTAGATGAAGTATAAGTAAAATGTTATTTTTGTAAAGTATATAACAGTATCTAAACTAAAAAAAATGTATAGGGTGGTTGTTTTGAAAAAGAAAAAAAAATCTAAAAAAGTGTTTTAAGAATAACTTATTACTGGGAATTGAAAACAAAATACAAAGGATATATTGTAAAGATCATTCAGGAAAATTTCTAGTAATTGAATTATTCAAGTTTATAAAATGTGTCCCATTGCGAATATTATTCATTAGGAGTATATTTTAAAGGGAAAATATATTTTATTTCAGCTTATTAAACATTTCAAATTATTCAGATATCCAAAATGTAACCTTTATTTCCAAAGCCCATATCAGTAAAATATTCTTTTATTCTATAGTATTATGAATTTCTTAATATAAATACATATTTGCATGCATGTATAACCAATATTTTGAAATAATATATTTAAAATAATGTAATGTTTAATTTAAAATATAAGTTGGAAATAATATAATATTTTTAAAATTAATTTTGCTGATTTTCCTCTTACACTCTTGTTAATGTTGGAAAATTTCTTCATTACATTTTAGACTAAAAAATACCAGTGCCAGCTTAATCATTTTTATGACCCAGAGTCCATCATTATTCAAGGGAGCCCCATTCAATATTGGCATTACACATTTTTAGCACTGATCTAATAATGCTTAAATATGTCATTTTAGAGGCCTCTAAAGTTTGAAGGGCTATGGGTCCTATAAACCCTTTGATAAAGGTAGCCCTGGTATACACATAAGCAAAGTCTTGTGAAACCGGTATGACTGTTGCACAGTCTGTGGACCATGTTAAACTCATAATGATCTGTTTAATTGGTTACTATTTTATATTCAATTGTTATACTGTATATTTGTTAACTGTGAGGTTTTAAAAAGTTGTTTTGCTTCAAGGTCATATATTTGTAAGAATCGGTTGTGAAAACGAGAACGTTTTGTGTGAAAGCGAGTTTGCATAATTATTTGTGTAACTGGTTTTGAGTGACAAATTGTGTAATTTTCATCATGCTACCATGGTTTATGTCTTGTATTATTTTATTAAAAATTAAATTCAACGGCTTTATTTAATTGTATTAGTGATTTTAAAAATAAATCTTGCAATTAGTAATGAGAATGTGTTCTGTATTTTTTTGTGTGTGTGATATCTTCATTTATTCATTGTTTAAATTGAATCGGTCATTTTAGAAACATCATAAATCACATATTTATCGATTTTCATTTTTCAATTTCCAGATTTTTTACCCTTTCTCTTATCATTCAACATAAAATATATACAGGGTGTCCCAAAAACATTGACCTCGGCTTTTATTTCTTAAATATTGATCTTAGACATATTATATATAATAAATTACAAAGTTGCATAAAGAAAGGTACAGAATTTTATGAAATCAATAAAAATTTTCAGGGAATTAAATTTGAAGAAATACAAAATTTAAATTTTTATGCAGCCCCCGTACAAAAATATTTCTAGTGAGTAAAATGTGACCCATACATTAATAAGGTGATGTACAAAATTTCTGCATTTTGTCATAAAAAGTCCCAGAGATATGTTTAAACAAAGTTGGTGAGGGATTAATCACAAATTAAAATGTAAATGTTTACAGCAAAAGAGCAAATGGCAACACAGAAATGCATCATTGGCAAATAATATCTGCCTCTTATCTTTAATGGATCTTTGGCATGGATGAAAAACATTTTGAACAAGCCTTGTAATCTTTGTAAATTTATTATTTCTACACAATGTAGATACTTTTGTACCAATAAATAGCAAAATTATTATTTATTTATGTAATCATTGTTTTCTTTCGTAATTTGTGTATGACCCCTGAAACGTGATATGCCGACATGATTTTTCCCCTCTGAGAACCCATGTCGATGCATCAAAAAATGGTTTAAATCAGAATTTTTGCCTTTTCATATCTCTGGGACTTTTTATGATAAAATACTGAAATTTTTTACATCACCTTAGTGTATGGGGACACATTTTACCCATTGGAAATGTTTTTGTATGGGGGCCGTATAAAAATTTAAATTTTGTATTTCTTAAAATTTAATTCCCTTGAAAATTTTAATCGATTTCATAAAATTCTGTACTTTGTAATTTATTATATATGTCTAAGACCAATATTTAAGAAATAAAAGCCGAGGTTAATGTTTTTGAGACACCCTGTATATATATATATTATAACTAACCACTTTTCCTTTGTTGTAGAAACGTTTGAAAATCCCATTCAGTTTATAAACATCATCAAGCTACAGACTCGTGTTGCTTGGTTGAGCATACCCAATCTCGGCACTGCAGTCTATCCTTATAACCTACTGAAGGCTGACTTGTGCTTAAACTGAGATGGCTCAAAAAGCGAGCAATACATTTCTTGTATTATCTGTTATTGAAATGTAAGGATTAGTGTCCTCTCCATTATAAGAAGAACACATTGTCTATTGAATCGATGAGTAATTTAGTACCATAAGAAAAGAAAAAAATCCTAAGCCAGCTATTTCCCAATTTTCGGAAATAACACACAGGTCATCAAAACTGGGCTCAGCGATCTGCTCAAACTTTATTGGAGTACACTTTATAAACATCATTTCTTCTGTTTGCCGTTGGGTAGAAAGGTGTACCAAATCATCCTTCTCTCATGCAATAATTTCTAGCAAAAATCCACTAAACTCTAAGAAGTTGCTGTCATACATACCACAGGAGTATATGACACTTTAGCAAACCTTATTAGAATGGCCTACTTCGCAAAGAAATCGGTGACTAAGTTTTCTTACACAATAATGTGACTTAACATAAAAATTAGTCTTAATAATTAACCAAAATGTGAAAATAAGCTAGCTTAATCCATCTAATGACTAATATTTAGAAGATGGGGATGGATGGAAAAGGATACTTGTGGACTCCCAAGACTACACGAGCATTCCCTGAATTTCACAATCGTACTAAATGTGTCAAAATAATTAAAAACTCTACATGAATAATAAATCAACCTATATTAATAAGCAAGTTTTGTTAATTTAATGTGCAATAATTACTGAATGGATATAGATGGAAAACGACAGAAAGATGGAAATAAAATAGGCATTTTCCGTAATTTTACATGTCTTTTCCGTAGTCCGAAATAAAATCCGTAATGGTTGACATCTCTGATATGTTCATTGAATTACAAAGATTGTCATTATTGTAATATTATTATTGTTATTATCAAATTTTGAACTTTTAAGTGTTCATTTAAGAAATATCATACGTCTGTAACTAACATACTAATATAAAACAAAATTCAGATTTATTTTATGAGGGGGGAAGGGGGGGGGGGCATTTAGTCATCATGTAATATTTATTTAGGTAGCCCCAAACAGAAAATTAAATGATTTTGAATAGCATTTTATTTTCCTAGTAATATCAGGTTTGTTTTCCCAACAATTTGTATTCTGTGAATCATGGCATTTCTAAAACGACCGATTTAATTGGGGTGTAAAAAAAAATATTTAAAAAAAAAAAATCTTTTTACTTTGACTAGCAACATGCTGAATGTGCTTTATTATATGTGCTTTATTATATTTATGTGCTTTATTAAGGACTTACGTACCCACATGTTTAACGTGATCGTACTCCGCGTGAAAATGGCAGCAGTTTTGGCAGTCGAGGGAATCTAACCTGGGCCTACCGAGTGCAATTCCCGCACGCTAACCACTGGGCTACCGTGCCCTCCGCGACAATCTCCATAACTTTCTTTTTATTCACCCAGTTTGGACTGGAACCCAGTGGGGGAGGCATCCACAGAGACCGTACCCTCCTTCCCCTGCCACCAACCTCTCTGAAGGACTTATCGACTCATATGTTTAACGTGATCGTACTCCGCGTCAGTGGCGGGAATCGAACCCAGGCCTACCGAGTGCAATTCTCGCGCGCTAACTTCCCGCGCGCTAATTTAAATTTTATAATGGCCATATGCTAAGTTCTTAATTCCACCATCCTCGTTCCATCATTTAAAATATCCATAAAATTAAAATATCCATTTAAAAATCTATAAATTAAAATATCCATAAATTAAAATATGCATTTAAAATCAAAAATACATCCATATCGTTCCACCAATCCATAAATATAATAATTTCAAATACATCACCACAATTCAAACCACCATAATTCAATCATTTAAATTATTTAAAATATCCATTTAAAAATATCCATTTAAAATATCATTTCGCCCGATGTATACAACACTTATGCTCGGCTCTCAATTCATTTAAAACCGAAAGCGCGGTCTCCATGGAGCCGGTGAAGAAACTACTGCGGATGGGGGGGAAATGCCGTTGAAGAACTGAGCCGATGCCGAGAAATTTAAAATCATGACGTCTTTAAAATTGCGATCCTGAAGGCAATTTTTAATATTTCTGGACCAGATTAGACTTGTAAGAATGCCAGATATTTCAGCTTTCTAAAAATGTAAATTATTAGTCGAAATTATGAGTACTTTTTACTATATGAGAATTTAAAAACCAAAAATCGTTTTTTTGAGCCAAAAGTGACTTTTGTTTTAAAATCTTTAAAAAATATTAGAAATCGAAATTCAGATTTGAAATTGATATATTTTTACTCACAATTGTCTGCTCTTTCCGATGGTGTGATTTGTTTTTTTTTACGACGTCTGGATCGTGGAGAAAAAAGGGCAAAAATGGCAAAAAACGGTCGAAATTCCATAAAACATTAAATAAATAAAAAAAAAATTAAAATTTTAAAAATCGGTTTTCACGTGTCCCCTTCCCACCCCCCCGGGTCTCCGATTGCCAAATTTCGTAGCTCTCCGACGCGCGGTCGCGAAACGTATAGTGTATAAGACAGACAGACACACAGACATTGCCTTTTATTATATAGAAGACTAGCCGCCTTTGGCGACCAGCCTGTTCGCTACCCTTGAAAATTCTGACCGTAGCAAACTCGTTGGCGCGACCTACCAGAAAGGTGTAAGGTAACTGCTTGGAAGGCCAGGAAGTGCCACACAATTTAGACCGGAACCCAATGGGGGAGGCATCCAAAGAGACCGTACCCTCCTTCCCCTACCACAAACCTCTCGGAAGGACTTGCAGTCCCACACGTTTAACGTGATCGTACTCCGCGTGAACACGGCTGCAGTTTTGGCAATGGCGGGAATCGAACCCGGGCCTACCGAGTGAAATTCCCGCGCGCTAACCACTGGGCTACCGTGCCATCCGCGACAATCTCCATAACTTTATTTTTATTCGGCAATTTTGGGAATCGAACCCGGGCCTACCAAGTGCAAATCCCGCGCACTAACCACTGGGGTACTTCACCCTCCGCGATATTCTTCATAACTTTCTTTTTATTCACCCAATTTAGACCGGAACCAAGTGGGAGAAGCATCCACAGGGACCGTACCCTTCTTCCCCTACCACCAACCTCTCGGAAGGACTTACAGACCCACATGTTTAACGTGATCGTACTCCGCGTAAACACGGCGGCAATTTTGGGAATCGAACCCGGGCCTACCGAGTGCAATTTCCGCGCGCTAACCATTGGGCTACTTTGCCCTACGCGACAATCTCCATAACTTTCTTTTTATTCATCCAATTTAGACCGTACCCTCCTTCCCCTACCACCAACTTCTCGGAAGGACTCACGGACCCACATGTTTAACGTGCTCGTACTCCGCGTAAACACGGCGGCAATTTTGGGAATTGAACCCGGGCCTGGTAACTGGTTGGACGGCCAGGATGTGCCACCCAATTTAGACCGGAACCCAGTGGGGGAGGCATCCACAGGGAACGTACCCTCCTTCCCCTACCACCAACCTCTCGGAAAAACATACGGACCCATATGTTTAACGTGATCGTACTCCATGTCAGTGGCGGAAATCGAACCCGGGCCTACCGCGTGCAATTCCCGCGCGCTAACCACTGGGCTACTTCGCCCTCCGCGACAATCTCCATAACTTTCTTTTTATTCACCCAATTTAGACCGTACCCTCCTTCCCCTACCACCAACCTCTCGGAAGGACTCACGAACCCACATGTTTAACGTGATCGTACTCTGCGTGAACGTGGCGTAAGTTTTGGCAGTGGCGGGAATCGAACCCGAGCCTACTGAGTGCAATTCCCGCGCGCTAACCACTGGGCTGCCGCGCCCTCCGCGACAATCTCCATAACTTTCTACATATTCACCCAATTTAGACGGGAACCCAGTGGGGGAGGCATCCACAGGGGCCGTATCCTCCTTCCCCTACCACCAACCTCTCGGAAGGACTTACGGACCCACATATTTAACGTGATCGTATTCCACGTAAACACGGCGGCAGTTTTGGCCGTGGCGGGAATCGAACCCGGGCCTACCGCTAACTTCCCGCGCGCTAATTTGCAATTTAAAATGACCATATGCTTAATTCCATCATCCTCATTCCATTGTTTCATTGTTCCATCATTTAAAATATCCATAAAATTAAAATATCCAAAAGTTAAAATATACATTTAAAAAATCCAGATCGTCCCATCATTTAAAATATAAATATAATAATTTATATAGAGCAAAGGCGCTCTATTCAGAACCGTGACGTCACCTCCACCTTGACGTCCCCACCCACCACCTTCCCTGCTTCAGCGGGGGAGAAACGAAGCGGTACGCCGAGCGGAACGCCGAGAAATATAAAATCATGACGTCTTTAAAATTGCCATCCTGAAGGCAATTTTCATTATTTCTGGACCAGATTGGACTTGTAAGAATGCCAGATGTTTGACCTTTCTGAAAATGTAAATTATTAGTCGAAATTATGAGTACTTTTCACGATGCGAGAATTTAAAAACCAAAAATCGTTTTCTTGAGCAAAAAGTGACTTTTGTTTTAAAATCTTTAAAAAATATTAGAAATCGAAATTCAGATTTGAAATTGATATATTTTTACTCGAAATTCTCTGCTCTTTCCGATGGTGTAATTTGTTTTTTTCTACGATGTCTGGATCGTGGAGCAAAAAGGGCAAAAAACGGTCGAAATCGCATAAAACATTAAATAAATAAAAAAATAATTAAAATTTTAAAAATCGGTTTTCACGTGTCCCCTTCCCTCCCCCCCGGGTCTCCGATTGCCAAATTTCGTAGCTCTCCGACGCGCGGTCGCGAAACGTATAGTGTATAAGACAGACACACACACAGACATTGCCTTTTATTATATAGATGGATATTTTAATTTTATGGCTATTTTAAATGATAGAACGATGGAACGAGGATGGTGGAATTAAGAGCCTAGCATATGGTCATTATAAATTTAAATTAGCGCGCGGGAAGTTAGCGCGCGAGAATTGCACTCGGTAGGCCTGGGTTCGATTCCCGCCACTGATGCGGAGTACGATCACCTTAAACATATGGGTCGATAATTCCCTCCGAGAGGTTGGTGGCAGGGAAAGGAGGGTACGGTCTCTGTGGATGCCTCCCCCACTGGGTCCTGGTCCAAATTGGGTGAATAAAAAGAAAGTTATGGAGATTGTCGCGGAGAACGCGGTAGCCCAGTGGTTAGCGTGCGGGAATTTCACTCGGTAGGCCCGGGTTCGATTCCCTCCACTGACAAAACTGCTGCCGTGTTCACGCGGAGTACGATCACGTTAAACATGTGGGTCCGTAAGTCCTTCCGAGAGGTTGGTGGTAGAGGAAGGAGGGTACGGACCCTGTGGATGACTTTCCCACTGGGTTCCGGTCTAAATTGGGTGAATAAAAAGAAGGTTATGGAGATTGTCGCGGAGGGCGCGGTAGCCCAGTGGTTGGCGCGCGGGAATTGCACTCGGTAGGCTCGGGTTCGATTGCCGCCACTGCCAAAACTGCTGCCATTTTTACACGGAGTACGATCACGTTAAACATGTGGATCCGTAAGTCCTTCCGAGAGGTTGTTGGTAGAGGAAGGAGGGTACGGACCCTGTGGATGCCTCCCCTACTGGGTTCCGGTCTAAATTGGGTGAATAAAAAGAAGGTTATGGAGATTGTCGCGGAGGGCGCGGTAGCCCAGTGGTTAGCGCGCGGGATTTGCACTAGGTAGGTCCGGGTTCGATTCCCGCCATTGCCAAAACTGCCGCCGTGTTCAGGCGGAGTACGATCACGTTAAACATGCGGGACCGTAAGTCCTTCCGAGAGGTTGGTGGTAGGGGAAGGAGGGTACGGTCCCTGTGGATGCCTCCCCCACTGAGTTCCTGTCTAAATTGGGTGGCACTTCCTGGCCCTCCAAACAGTTACCTTACACTTTACTGGTAGGTCGCGCCAGCGAGTGTGCCACGGTTAGAATTTGCCAAGGTCAGAATTTTCAAGGGTAGCGAACAGGCTGGTCGCCAAAGGCGGCTAGTATTTTAATAAAATGTTATAACATTCACAAAATTTCTTAACATATTATAGGCATTTCGTGTTTCTGTGTGCATCAATAAACTAAAATCTGTTATCGATTGCCCATAAACAAAAATGCATGATTCAAATTTATTCTTTGTTTTTGTTTAGTAAGAATTTTCATCAGATCTGTGGCTTAATTTTCCAGTTTTGCATTTAAAGAATCTTACAGCTTTTTCTCACTTTTTATATTTTAAGGATGTTTTATAAATCTACAAATTAACTACTATATTTTGCCCTTAGAAATTATTTTACTGATTCACAATTTTATTTTCGCTTTTTTCATTGTAGAAAACACCTTGCACTACCGGCGCAAATCGCACCATTCATCTGCTCTGTGTGGCAAGTACAGTCCATTATAATTGAGTAATATATTGCTTTTTGAAATTCACTTAGTATATGATATTGAATCCGTGCTGAAATGAGAGAATTAAAATACACTAAGGCCATTGGTACTGAAACAAATTTTAACTGTTAAATTCATAACTTTTAGACTAATTTAAATTAATCAAAATTCAATTAGTTTTGAAGATGATGCAATAAAAATTAATTTTCTTAAAAAATCTGATGTGGGCAACGCATGACTTTCCTTATATAATATAATGAATTTACTACTTTTACAGTAAAAAAATAGGTTTTTCTTATAGTAGATACTAATATTCTTTCCGAGATATTGAATTTTCGACAATTAGTCGTCATTTTCATTGATTTAGCGTCATTTTTATCCATTTGGCGAGATTTTCGTTAATTTGACAACATTTCAAAAAGTCGCCAAGTTGGCGACATTCCGCCAAATTCGTCTCCAAATCTCGCCAAGCGTTATAGACGAAGACATAAGTTATTCTTACAGCAGATAAATGACTTTTGGCGTTCAAATACAAAAGTATTATTCAAAGTATTATTTTTTCATGAATGGAACGAGCTAGATCCACGAGAATGATATCACCCAATTTATCGCATGGTATTACATATGAAATATGAATATGTTTCTCAATAGGAAATATTTTTTTTTTCATTTTATATGACTTTTTAATAATTTTTTTGAAAAATGTGCAATATCTCGAGAACGATTCATGTTAGCTTTCTAAAATTTATGTCAATCGTTTTCTAATGAAAAATTACATAAGAAATGTCTATTTGCGTAACTTTATTAATGGTTTTGATTTTTTGACGATTTTTTCAAAATTTTATTCGAAAATTTAGGGGGGTTCTGAACACTCGATTACGTATAAAAACAATAGGCTTCCAGTGTTTACAGATTGTGAATTTTGTTCCAAATTTTGTTCGAATCGGTCCATTCGTTCGTCAGTTATCGTCTCCACAGACTCAATGACACACACACACACACAGACATCACTTCAAAAATGTTTGATTCGTGATCAGGGATGCTTGAAACGTGCTCTCCCGTCGAAAACTCAATTTCGAATTTTCGACCCCGTCACAATACTTTCCTTATACATTATGTATATAAGGAAAGTAAAAAGGATAAGATTTCTTAAGAAAAGGTAGTTTTTACTTTCCTTATATACATAATGTATAAGGAAAGTATTGTGACGGGGTCGAAAATTCGAATTCGAGTTTTCGACGGGAGAGCACGTTTCAAGCATCCCTGATCACGAACCAAACATTTTTGAAGTGATGTCTGTGTGTGTGTGTGTGTGTCAGTGAGTCTGTGGAAACGATAACTGACGAACGAATGGACCGATTTGAACGAAATTTGGTACAAAAATCACAATCCGTAAACACTAGAAGCCTATAGTTTTTGTACGCAATCGAATGTACAGAACCTCCCTAAATTTTCAAGTGAAATCTTGAAAAAATCGTCAAAAAATCAAAACCGCTAATAAAGTTACGCAAATAGACATTTCTTATGTAATTTTTCATTAGAAAACGATTGACATAAATTTTAGAATGCTAACATGAATCGTTTTTGAGATATTGAACATTTTTCAAAAAAATTATCAAAACGTTATATAAAATAAACGAAATATAAATCCTATTAAAAAACATGTTCACTTTTCATATATAATACCATGCGATAAATTAGGTAACATTATTCTCGTGGATCTAGCTCGTTCCATTCATGAAAAAAAGATACTTTGAGTAATACTTTTGTATTTGAATGCCAATAGTCATTTATCTGCTGTAAGAATAACTTATTTCTCCGTCCATAACGCTTGGCGAGATTTTGGCGACGATGTTGGCGGAATGTCGCCAACTTGGCGATATTTTTAATTGTTGCCAAATTAACAAAAATCTCGCCAAATTGATAAACATTACGCTAAATCAATGAAAATGACGACTAATTAACGAAAGTTCAATATCTTGGAAAGAATATAAGTATCTACTATAAGAATAACATTTTTTTTAACTGTAAAAGTAGTAAATTCATTGCATTATATAAGGAAAGTCATGTGTTGCCCACATCAGATTTTTTATCACAGGATTAAAAGAATAATTAAGTGCGTTTTCTGGTGGCAATGCAATATGATATGACAAATGCAAAATAAACTAATTATGATGATAATATGCAAAATAATCCAGTTTATATTTAAATTCGGTCTGAAAAAACACTAAAAATATCAATAAATTATTGGAATCAAAAATATTAATCAGAGTATTTTTAATTTAAGGCCAACATACAATAGATGGCAGTGTCAATTAAATCTAGCCGCTCTATTGGAATTTGGGATGGATGCGAATTTCAACTATTAAATTCATAATTTCATAATGCGGAATTTAAAAAAAAAAAAATCCCACCAAGACGTATTATCCTGGGTCCTAAAGTACCCCTGCACCAAATTTCGTGGCCGTACGACTCTTAGATTTTTTACTACAGACGACACAGATAGACATTTTCCTTTATCATTATAGATAATTTAGAGCAGAATTTTTTAAGAATCATATGTTTTCTTTATATTTTAATAACATTTTTACTTTCCTTATTTATATACGTAGTATAACGTATAAGGAAAGTATTGTGACGGAATCCGAATTCGAGTTTTCGACGGGAGAGCACGTTTCAAGAATCCCTGATCACAAATCGAACATTTTTGAGGCGATGTCTGTGTGTGTATGTGTGTGTGTGTCAGTGAGTCTGTGGAGACGATATCTCATGAACGAATGGAGCGATTCGAATGGCATTTGGAACAAAAATTACAATTCGTGAATACTGGAAGTCTATTGTTTTTAAAAGCAATCGAATGTTCAGAACACCTCTAAATTTTTGAATGAAATTTTGAAAATATCATCAAAAATCAAACCCTTTAATAAAGTTACGCAAATAGACATTTCTCATGTCATTTTTCCTTAGAAAACGATTGACATAAACTTTAGAACGCTAGCATGAACCGTTCTCGAGATATTGCACATTTTTCAAATAAATTTATCAAAAAATCCCATAAATTAAAAAAAATATATAACTGTTGAGAAACATGTTCACTTTTCATACGTAATATCATGCGATAAATTTGGTGACATCATTCTCGTGAATCTAGCTCGTTCCATTCACGAGAAAATATACTTTGAGTAATACTTTTGCATTTGAACGGCAATCTACTATAAGAATAACTTATTTTTTTACTGTAAAAGTAGTAAATTCATTACATTATATAAGGAAAGTCATGTGCTGCCCACATCAGATTTTTTTGTTTATGCTTACATAACAAGATGGGCATAATTATTTCGATCGCTGTATAATTGTATGAGAAAATAAAAATGTTAATATTGTGATTCTGGAGCTATTTTTATAGCTCTCAGCCGTCAGATTGGATATGTTGCTGGCTCGTACTCTACTCTACAGCAGGTGCTTCATGTCGTACGAACACGACCTACTTACGTTACGAATATTTTGCAGTAGAATGTGTTTTTTAAACGACGTTCTAAGGTAGCGTATTTCTATCTGTGATAATATTTCTCTCTTGAAGTCTATTGAGGTATTTTATGTTTCATTTTGTGAAAGAAATTATAATTTTTTGGTAAAAACATCATTTTATAACAAAGTAATTTTGTGAGTATTCCAAAAGAACGTGGTAGAAAACTTCTGGAAAATTCATTTACATGGCTAATGTTTGCGATTTGTGTAGTTTAAATTGAAAGAAAATATATATATATATATATCTAGAGAATGAGTCTCTACTTGACTTTGTTATACATTCATATTCATAGTGTTTAGTACTAATAAAATTAATGCAAAATGCAATCTATCCAAAGCCATTATTTTATAGCAATTTGTAGAGGATATAAATGAAGCAATAAACATAATTATTAGCATCCTCCTAATCAAATTTGAAAAAATCTGATGTGGGCAGCACATGACTTTCCTTATAGAATGCAATGAAGTTACTTCTTAAGGATGAAAAAGTGATGAAAAGATCCACGACACAGTTTTTGCCACGTTAAATTGTACATCCGGATGGCAACATCTAAAACTATTGCGTACCCAATTAACTTATATTTTACGTAACTCTAAATTAACAATTATCAATATTGATAGCATCCTCAATAAGCAATGTAGTCCATATATTTGAATATTTTAATAGTAAATTCATCAATTAGGCAACATTTTCATTAACTCGGCGTCATTTTTGCAATTTTGATGATATTTTCGTCAACGTGGGATCAAATATCTCCAAGTTGGCGATATTTAAAAGAACATTTCTTTTATAATAAAAGGTATGTCCATCATATGACGAAATTAAAAATTTGTAAAATATTGCATCCTATTTGGCGTCATTTTTATCAATTTGATAATATTTTTATCAATTTGGCAACAGTTTCGTTAATTCGGCATCATTTAAAAAAGTCGCCAAGTTGGCGATATGTCGCCAAAATTCGTTGGCAGAATTTTCCTAAGCGTTATAGAGGGAGTCTTATGGTAGAGTCTTATATTCATTCCAAAATATTGAATTTTAATCAAGTAGTTGTCAATGTCATGGGTTTAGTGTCATTTTTATCAATTTGCCCATACTTTTATCAATTTGGCGACATTTCAGAAACTCACCTTGGCGATATTCCGCCAAATTCGTCGCTACAATTTCGTCAAGTATTATGGTAGGAGAAATAGGTTATTTTTACAGCAGATAAACGACTAATGGCGTCCAAATACACAAAACTATTACCTAAAGCATCTTCTTTTATAGTAGATTTTAATTCGTTCTAAGATATTGGATTTTCATCAACTAGTCTTCATTTTCATTGATTTACCGTCTTTTTCCAATTTGGTGACATTTTTATCAATTTGGCAATAGTTTCGCCAATTTGGCAACATTTAAAAAACTCGCCACGTTTGCCATATTCCGCCAAATTCGTCTCCAAAATTTCGCCAAGCATTGTTTATGGAGAAATAGGTTAGTCTTAAGGTAGATAAATGACTAATGACGTCAAATTACAAAGCTATTATCCAAAGTATCTTCTGTCGTGAATGGAACGAACTAGATCTACGAGATTGATGATAATAAATTTATCGCATAATGTTACATATGAAAAGTGAACAGCTTTCACAATAGTTAATATTTTTCTTAACACTTTACAACATAGTTGAAAAGGGTTTATGACTCTGGTCATCCTGTCCGTCTGTCTGTCCGTTCGCACGATAATTGCCGTAAAATATGACTTTATCAAAATAAAATTTTAGCATGTTGTTGAGACGGTTTGTGGGTCATATGGGAATGTAAATGAATAATATCACTCAATTAGATTTGGATTGAACCCGGGTTGAAAAAATAAAATATATTGAACCCTATGGGACGTAATTTTTCAAGCGTGTTTTAAGCGAATTTAAAATTCACAAATTGCTTCGAAAATTTTAAAAAATATTCAAATTATCTCATAAGATATATAAAAAAAAATGTCAGCAAAATATGTTCGGTAGTTTTTAAAATAAAAATTAAAATAATAATTGTACCCATAATATATGAAGAAATCACGTGACCCACTTCAAAATAACATATGGCATCCATCTTGTATCAAAATCGTCATTTTTAAAGTTCTTTTTAATTTATATTTAGTGTTGTATCCGTCCTAAAACCACTTTATTTTTTTTTCTGTGCATCTATATACTGCGCCAACGCAATTATAATATTTTTTAGTTTAAATGATCATCAAACTTTGATTACTTCTACAACGAAAATTAATTTTCACATATGGAGAATGTAAACACATCAAGCTGTAAGATGAGTTGTATAAGAATTGCTGAATTTTTTTAACTCAAAATTATTTAACTCTGGAGCCTGTATAGCTGATATAAATGAAGCATTTATTGATTTTACATAGAGAAGCAGACGATTCTATAGTATTGCCTTTTTCGATGAATTTTTAAGCATGGAGTTAGAAGGTACTTTTACCTTCACGGTTTTAAGTTTTTAAGCAAAATAAATTATTGTAGTATTGTGATAATTTTGAAAATATTCCCGCTGAATGAAAGGAATGGAATAAAGTTTATGAAGGAAATTTTCACTGCTTTTATATAGAGAGCCAGGCTATTTATATTTCCATGACGTTATTTGAATAAAGTTCATTTGTTTTCGATGAAGTTTTCAAATACAGTAAATTATTGTAGCATAGTGATAATTTTAAAAATATCACAGCTGAATGTATCGCATTTTAGAGATGTTTAAATAAAATTGCATTGCAGTTGGAAAGTGTTTCATAATCAATGCTTTATGCATGATCTTTCTTGTTTAATTTTATGTGATTTTTTGATTAATTTATTTGAAAAATGTGCAATATCTCGCGAACGGTTCATGTTAGCGTTCTAAAGTTTATGTTAATCGTTTTTAAATGAAACACTACATACGAAATGATTATTTAGGTAACTTTATTGAATGTTTTAATTTTTTGATGATTTTTTTTTTAATTTGATTTTAAAATTTAGGAGGATTCTGAACATTTGATTACGTGTAGAAACAATAGCCCTCCAGTATTCGCTGATTGTGATTTTTGTACCAAATTTTGTTCGGATTGCTTGATTCGTTCGGGAGATATCGTCCTCCAGAGTCTCACTGATATACACACACACGCGCGCGCGCGCACACACACACACACACACACACACATCACCTTAAAAAATCTGATTCAAGTTCAGGTATGCTTAAGACGTAATTTCCCGTCGAAAACTAGAATTCGAATTTTCGACCTCGCCACAATACTTTCCTTATACATTATACTATATATATAAGGAAAGCAGTGACGATTCGACGTAATTTGTGTGTGTAGGGGGGGGGGGGGGGTACGTCTGCATATTGCCGACTGCAAATTGAAATTTTCCGACTTATTTTGCTAATACTTAGTATTAAACTAATTATAATAAACTAATACGTAAAAAATCTGATGTGTGCAGCACATGACTTTCCCTGCAGACTCAAATTCATATTTTCTTTATTTCTTTAATAATTCGTTAGATTGAGTTTAATTGAACAAAATAACACTAAATTTGCATTTTTAATTCAATTTTTGCTTTTATTTGGTAATTGAACATTTTTCTGAAATCGGCGTAACAAAACTGCAAGAAATCTCAAATATCTTGAGAACGGTTTATCCGAAAGTGTAATGGAGTGTGTTATATTTTATCCTCGTCAAAAATTGTGTATAAAACAAGCATTTAATTGATATATTTGAAGATACGTAGATTTTTTTAGCTTTTAGCGATTTTGGTGGGCCATTTCATAAAAAAAGTAGGTTGTTTTTTTCCGATTAATACCAAAATCTAATCAGCACCAGAGTATCCTACAAGTAACTTATCTACCAAATTTTGTGAAATTTGGTCAATTATTTTAACTAGAGTGGATACATGAAAGTTTTACGGGTCATTTCGCAAAACAAGGCGGGTTCTGTTTTGACAAATCGTACCAAAAACTAATCAGTACCAGGATCATACCCAAGTGATTTTATGAAATTCGATCCATTGGTTTTTGAGTTAGAGTGGACACATACATTGCGCAGACAGACAGACAGACAGACAGACACACAGACAGACACACACACAGACGTCATGCTAAAAATAGTTTTTCCGTATTCTAGAGGTTTCGAAACGTGTAGATCCGTCGAAAACTCGAGTTGCAATTTTCGGTATGATTCCAATACTTTTCCTATACATTACCATGTATTGCAGGGAAAGTAAAAATCTAATGTGGGCAGCACATGAGTTTCTCTGCAGACTCAAATTCATCGACTCTCTTTTTTAATAATTATTCATTAAATTTAGTTTAATTGCACTAAATAAGACTCTTAAATAATGTACTCAAAATGAACATAGCAAAAATGTGAAAAAACTAAAATATCTCGAGAACGGCTTGCGCAATGCTTTTATTGCAAGAAATAACTCCCACAATTATTTCAAATGACAGTGACTTGGAACTTTTAATGCAATTTTCGTTCTCGGTAACTGGGCGTTTTTTCAACGCTGGCGCAGCGTAAATGTTAAAAAACTAAAATATCTCGAGAACGGCTAGTCCTAGTGTAATGGGGTTGATCTTATTCTTTTCATTGTTGAAAATTATGTATTAAACAAGCATTTAATTGATATATTTGAGCATACGTAGTATTTTATTTAAGATTTTGAAGATTTTTGCGGACCATTTCCCAAAAAAGGCAGGTTATTTTTTTCCGAATCGTACCAAAATATAATCAGCACCAGGGTAACTCACACGTGACATATATACCAAATTTTGTAAAATTTGATCCATTAGTTTTACAGCTAGAATGGATACAGGTAACTTTTGCGGGCCATTTCGCTAAAAAAAGGCGGGTTCTTTTATCTCGAATCGTACCAGAAACTAATCAGCACAAGTGACTTACATACCAAATGTTATGAAATTTGGTCTTTTAGTTTTTGAGTTAGAGTGGATACATACATTGCACAGACAGACAGACACATAGACAGACACACACACAGACGTCACGCTAAAAATAGTTTTTTCGTATTCTAGAGGTCTCGAAAAGTGTAGATCCGTAGAAAACTCGAGTTGCGATTTTCGGCATGATTCCAATACTTTCCCTATACATTACCATGTATTGCAGGGAAAGTAAAAATAGGATAAATTCATTATTTCTTCAAATTCGTTATAAGAAAAGACACGAGCGGATAGGAACGGTATTTGCCCCCACCCCCCACCCCACCCCACCCCTAATTTTGGTTCATTCGTTTCTGGTAGTGGCTGCTAACAGATTTTTTAAAAGGAGGAACCCAATATTCAACTTTGTTCCCCTTAGAGCTAATGTTATTTTTCAATACAAAATGATCCTAAATCCACGCCTGATTTCTGGTTACAATTCTATGCTGAACAGAGAAAAAATTATCCCTAAAATAGAGATACAGTTTCTCCACAATAATTCGTTAAAATGCCAAATTTCAAATGCATTTTTCTCGAGAACGACAAGAAATGAGGAACAGTTGATGCGGTTAATGAGAAGATTTGACTTCGTGTATAAAACGCCATGCCAAATGCCCCACAAGACTCCAAAGGGGTAGGGAGACGTCAAATCCTTCTGGGATGGGTTCTTAAATGCATGATCGGGAAATCGGAGTTTTTAAATGAGTTAATGTTGTAGCCATACCATAACCCTTAATAAGCTTTGGGTGATTGGCCTTCAGTAGAGAAATCAGCATCTGTATATCTTGCATTATTATACAGTACTAGCTACTAATTTAACATTTGGAAGGCTCCTTCTAAAAGGTTACAGATGCTAAATGTTCTAAATTTACTTTATTTCACGTAAATTCTTAAACGTTTCAGCGTTGTCCAGTTCTTTACAACAGAATTGAGTTCAATGCTGTCAGCAAAATCTTTTCCACTATTCAATAACATCATAGCGTCTAATCTGCTATCAGACATTTTGGAACGCAAATACGTTTCTATTAGTTATGTTTTTAAGAAAAATTTCATGTTCGGCATTTTGAAAATTGGATCTGGAAACCCTAGATCCGATGCATGCTTTTTATTCTGGTGAGGTTTCGCACATTATTTTTTCTTCAAATCTCGTCTAATAAATTAAAATTTTAGAATAAACTCTGCATGTCCGATTTTACCTGGGTCCAAAGTTTTCACACAGCGACCATTTATCTCTTTGTAATTCCTAATTACAAAGGTTGAATAGAATAGTGTTCGCACGTTCCCCAAGTAGTGTTCCTGTTTCAATTTGTCATGATTGTAGTTTGATATTTGCATAGTTTTAGAATAATTGTTGGCTTTCTGTTTCTTTTTGCGAAGTGAATTGAAATGGAGAAAAAACATTGCGTTTTTTTTTTCGTACGTAAAATTGTTCAGCCGATCAAACAAAAGATCAAATACTGTTTTTAATGTGACGATTTGCCGACTCAAAAATTAGTGGGGGTGACGCACCCCCTATACCCCCCATAGGATCGTCCCTGAAGGAAAGTAATAAAAGTTTTTCAAATTCAAAAATAATGTTATTTCACCTCTAGAATATGAACAAAATTTTAAAATACGGTCATTTCACACATCAATTAACTTCATATTTTGCTGAAATTTTTTTTGTATATTTTATGGGATAATTTGAATATCTCCTAAAACTTTCGAAGCAATTTGTGAATTTTAAATTTGCTTAAAAAATGTTTGAAAAATTAGGTTCAATGTATTTCATTTTTTCAACCCTTAATCAACCCAAAATTAATTGGGGTGATATTATTCATTTATATTCCCGTAGGTCCCACAGACCGTCTGAACAACATACTAAAATTTCATTTTGATAAAGTAATTTTTACGGCAGTTATCGTGCTAACGGACAGACAGACAGTAATTGGACATTTTTCCAAAGGCGGCATAACAAAAATGAGGAAAATCTCAAATATCTCGACAACGGTTAGTCCTAGAGTAATAAAGTTGTACTTATTCTTTTCCTCGTCAAAAATTAAGTATAAAACAA
The DNA here is from genome assembly GCA_951213105.1 of Amaurobius ferox. NCBI lineage: Eukaryota > Metazoa > Arthropoda > Arachnida > Araneae > Amaurobiidae > Amaurobius > Amaurobius ferox. The sequence goes on from OX578134.1 coordinate 74,486,307, forward strand.
GCATTTAATTGATACATTTGAACATACGTAGTCTTTTTTTCAGATTTTTGAGATTTTTTGAGAGCCATTTCGTAAAAAAAGGCAGGTTGTTGAATAGTACCAAAAACTATTCAACACCAGAGTGACCCACAAGTGACTTATCTACCAAATTTTGTAAAATTTGATCAATTAGTCTTTCAGTTAGAGTGGATACATGCAATTTTTGCTGGCCATTTCGCAGGAAAAGGCGGGTTGTTTTATCTAGAATCGTACCTAAAACTAATCAGCACCAGGGTCATACACAAGTGACTTACCTACCAAGTTGTATGAAATTCAGTCCATTAGTTTTTGAGTTAGAGTGGATACATACATTGGACAAACAAAGACACAGGCAGACAGACAGACACACACATAGGCGTCACTCTAAAAATATTATTTTCGTATTCTAGGGGTCCCAAAATGTGTAGATCCATCGAAAACTCGAGTTGCGATTTTCGGCATGATTCCAATACTTCCCCTATACATTACCTTGTATTGCAGGGAAAGTAAAAATCTGATGTGGGCAGCACATGACTTTCCTTATATAATGTAATGAATTTACTTTTACAGTAAAAAAAATAGCTTTTTCTTATAGTAGATACTAATATTCTTTCCAAGACATTGAATTTTCGACAATTAGTCGTCATTTTCATTGATTTAGCATCCTTTTTATCCATTTGGCGAGATTTTCGTTAATTTGGCAACATTTCAAAAAGTCGCCAAGTTGGCGACATTCCGCCAAATTCGTCGCCAAAATCTCGCCAAGCGTTATGCACTCAGAAATAAGTTATTCTTACAGCAGATAAATGACTATTGGCGTTCAAATACAAAAGTATTACTCAGAGTATCTTTTTTCATGAATGGAACGAGCTAGATCCACGAGAATGATGTCACCCAATTTATCGCATGGTATTACATATGAAAAGTGAACATGTTTATCAATAGGAATTTTTTTTTATTTTATATGACTTTTTGATATTTTTTTTTGAAAACTGTACAATATCTCGAGAACGGTTCGTGTTAGCGTTCTAAAATTTATGTCAATCGTTTTCTAATGAAAATTTGAGGGAGTTCTGAACATTCGATTGCGTATAAAAACAATAGGCTTACAGTGTTTACGAATTGTGATTTTTGTACCAAATTTGGTTCAAATCGGTCCATTCGTTCGTCAGTTATCGTCTCCACAGACCCACTGACACACACACACACATACACACACATACTTTCACACACACAGACATCACTTCAAAAATGTTTGATTCGTGATCAGGGATGCCTGAAACGTGCCCTCCCGTCGAAAACTCGAATTCGAATTTTCGACCCCGTCACAATACTTTCCTTATACATTATGTATATAAGGAAAGTAAAAAGGTTCATCTTATTCAGATTCCTTACCCAAGTTATTCTGTTACAATGTTAGGTAAAAAAGAAAATCTTTAAGAAAGTTTTTTAATTTGACGACGGCATAGGGAGGTCAATAAATTGGATGCATTTGGCTTATTTGTGTTAGTATAAACTATTTTGATATCTTCATATTCATAATGTATAGACAAAAGTGCCCTTGCTCTTGTTGGCACAATTGGTCTGTTTCTTTCATCCTGACGAAGAATCTCTTTCGCTTTTAAAACCGGTTTATACTGTTACTATTATGTTCTATGCTATATAGTAGCGTTGGCAACAGCTTATTCACACCGGTGGATGCATTTGGCTTATCTGTGTTGATAAAATCTACTTTTATGAGATTAACATCATTGGTTGTTCAAACTATAAATTTATCCCTTATCACAGAATGTGAAGAGTCTCGTTCTAGTCCTTGTGATGATAGAAGGAAGTATCTCCTATATGATCCTTTAACCTCTAGTAACAAATTTGAAATAATCATTATTATTTTAGTCATTAAATTATAATCATTAGTTTAGTAACCCCCTTGGGCGTTTCAAGATATTTATTTTACATTTATATTTTTGTCTATGTCCCTGATGTGCCACTTTAGTATACATTTAGGTTCACTATAGCTTTCTGTTTTATGTCTTCGTCTTCTCCATACATTAACCATATGGCCTGAAGTGGACCCCCAGACCAGAATCTTTAGCGCCCCCCCCCCCCTATATACCGCTAAGTTTAAGGGTAGCGTGATGCTCTATAGGACTTAATAAAATAGGCCAGTTTAAAATGATGATACAAAAGTAATATTTATATTTATTTAAAAAACATGGATTTACATGATAAAAACTTACAATAATATAAAAAATCTAATGTAAGCAGGAGATGACTTTCCCTGCAGACTCATATTCACATTCACTTTATTTCTTCAATAATTCATTAACTTGAGTTTCATTGCACAAAATAACACCCATAATTATTTTAAATGACACTGAATTTGCACTTTTAATTCAATTTTCGTTCGTATTTGGTAACTGGACTCATTTTCAAAGGTGCCTTAGCGAAAATGCGAAAAAAAACAAAAATATCTTGAGAACGAATAGTCCTAGTGTAATGGGGTTGGCCTCATTACTTTGCTTATATACAATAATATATAAGGAAAGTATAGTGACGGGGTCGAAAATTCGAATTCGAGTTTTCGACGGGAGAGCACGTTTCAAACATCGCTAAACACGAATCAAACGTTTTTGAAGTGATGTTTGTGTGTGTGAAAGTATGTGTGTGTGTGAAAGTATGTGTGTGTGTGTGTGTGTCAGTGAGCCTGTGGAGACGATAACTGACAAACGAATGGACCGATACGAACGAAATTTGGTACAAAAATTACAATCCATAAACACTGGAAGCCTATTGTTTTTATACGTAATCGAATAATCAGAACCCTCCTAAATTTTCGAGTGAAATTTTGAAAAAATCGTTAAAAGGTCAAAACTTCTAATAAAGTTATGCAAATAGACATTTCTTGTCTAATTTTTCATTAGAAAACGATTGACATAAATTTTTGAACGTTAACATGAACCGTTCTCGAGATATCATTTCTAAAAAAAAAATTATCAAAATAGCATATAAAATAAACAAAAAATATTTCCTATTGAAAAACATGTTCACTTTTCATATGTAATACCATGCGATAAATTTGGTGACATCATTCTCGTGGATCTAGTTCGTTCCATTCATGAGAAAGGATACGTTGAGTAATACTTTTGTATTTGAACGCCAATAGTCATTTATCTGCTGTAAGAATAACTTACTTCTCCGTCCACAACACTTGGCGAGATTTTGGCGACGAATTTGGTGGAATGTCGCCAACTTGGCGACTTTTTTTAAATGTTGCTAAATTAACGAAAAACTCTCCAAATGGATAAAAATCACGCTAAATCAATTAAAATGACGACTCATTGACGAAAATCCAATGTCTTAGAAAGAATATAAATATCTACTATAAAAATAATCTATTTTTTTACTGTAAAAGTTGTAAATTCATTGCATTATATAAGGAAAATCATGTGCTGCCCACATCATATTTATTTTTTTATCTTTAAAAATTATGTTTAAAACAAGCATTTAATTGATATATTTGAGTATAGTTTTTTAGTTTAGATTTTGACGATTTTTGCGGACCATTTCGCAAAAAAAAGGCAGGATTTTTTTTTTTCCGAATCGTACCAAAATCCAATCAGCACCAGGGTAACCCACAAGTGACTTATCTACCAAATTTTGTAAAATTTGTAGTTTTTCAACTAGAGTGGATACAGACAATTTATGAGGGCCATTTCGCAATAAAAAAAGCAGGTTCCCTTATCCCGAATCGTACCAAAAACTAATCTGCATCAGGATCACACACAAGTGATTTACCTACCAAATTTTATGAAATTTTGTCTATTAGTTTCCGAGTTAGAGTGGATACATACATTGCACACACACACACACATGGACGTCACGCTAAAAATAGTTTTTTCGTATTCAAAAGGTCACGAAATGTGTAGATCCGTAGAAAACTCGAGTTGCGATTTTCGACATGATTCCAATACTTTCCCTATACATTACCATGTATTGCGGGGAAAGTAAAAATTATTTCAAAGTGTATTTTCTAGCTTTTGTCGACTCAATTTCTTCAATAATTTTAGTAATATCAATTTGCTTAGCTAAATCATTTTCAATACACAAAATTACTAAATGAGAAGGTCGCTCTTGACTAGTTGTGCTTCTTTGCTATGTCTTTTCAATGAATTTGCTAGTCTGTTGAACGATCTTTCAGCTGAAGAAACAATAAATGGTACTGTACAAAACAGTTCAATGGCGAGAAAGGTATTTAAAAATCTTGCTGTTTTTTGTTCAGAGGTTTAATCAGGTTTCTTTCAACGCCGAAAACTATCTTATGAATACATTTAAGGTAAGTGACTTTGTGCAGTAAGTCTTTTGACATATCTTTCTCATATGTATTTACAAGTTTTGCTGCTTTTGCGATAGGTTGACCATCGTCAAAGATCATCGTCCTGAGAATAATTCACATATGGCATCTGCTGCTTCAAATCTTGTCTTTAAATCATTGATAATTTTTGTTGTTATTCCTAATCCCTAATTGGTCCAACAAATTTAGACCAATTCCATCAGTCCATGAACATCTAAAAAGTCTAAAAACAAAAGAGGATTTGAAAACACCTCATCTAACTTAAAGTCAATGCAGTTTAAAATATGCTCAGGCGAAGCCTGAGTTGTCCTGCACTTAGTGCAGAGCTTAAAAACCTCCCGTCCCTGCTCATAGGTGAGACTCCTCAAATGTCCACTAACAAAGCGAGACAAACATGTCTGCCAGGATCTCTGACCCTCAAAAGAAAGGGCACCACCAGGGCGCCTTCCAGAGCACCAGCCATGTACCGGAGGGACATTCCAGAGATCGCTGTAAATCCTCCTGCACTCCTAGTATACCTCACTAAACGTAGAAGGCATATCATGCCGGGGAGATTCCATAGAAGCAGCCCTCGCCAACGAGTCCGCTTTCACGTTTCCCATTACACCCACGTGGGACGGAATTCATTGGAAATGCACCTCAAATTTCTCAGAGAGCCTATTAATTAACAGTAAGAAGGAAATTCCTGCTCTGTCACCAACACTCCTCCAGTTACTAAGGTTTTGAATTGAAGATCGGCTATCGGTCAATATTCAAATGCTCACAAAGTCAGGCTCTGCAATTTGCTCAACATAGCTAAGGCCTTTTTCAATAGCTATCAGTTCCGACCTGAAAACCGAATAGGAATTTGAATTTCTATATTTAAAACTTAACTGTGTAGTGGGAGTCCTGTTAAATACACCACTACCAGAATGACCATGATCACTCTTGCTGCCGTCTGTATACACCTGAAGAGCGTCTCCAGGTATATGGCTGATAGTTTCAAGAGCCATTTGTCTCATAAATTCGGGGTTGTCAGCATCTTTTTGAACAGGGTACAAAAGATCGGTATGATAATGGGCGGCCTTGAATTCATTTACAGGGCTAAAGCAAGACCGCAAAGAGTGATGCTCTATTCGGCATTGAGAAGACAAAGTAATTATGTTTTGCAAAATTGCCTGGGGAAAGGGACTGTTTCTTTTCAGTCTTTGATTATTATCCCAGCTCTTGAGATATGAGGAGGTTCTATTCCGGTCTCCAATACCAATAAACTTGCTATAATATTTCACAAGAGCAGAGTTCCTTCTCAGGCTCAGTGGCTGTAGGTCACACTCAAAAAGAACAATATTGTCAGGGCAGCTACACCTCATGCCAGTGATGATTTTCGCTGCGCTGACCTGTATTCTTTCCAGCTTATCGAGATTGGAGTCTGAAGCACAAAATTAGATTGGAGACCCATACTCCAAGATTGGTCTAATAAGGGAGGTATACGTCAGTTTCAGAGTTTTGGCGTCTGCTCTCCAATCACGCCCGGAAATGTATTTGAGGATAGTTAGTCTTCTCCTGCATCTCGCCTCAAGAGCTTGTATATGCCTATTACTAAGAATTTCTTAGTCCATAATAAATCCCAAATACCTAGCATTTTCTTCATAATGCAAGGCTTGGCCGTTCAAGGTTATGTTAGGATGATAATTATAAATATGTCTATTAGTAGTATAAAAACTAGTCACAGATTTAGAAGCATTAAAATTCAACTTATGCGCTTCAGCGAATTCGCTCACCTCTTTAAGCGTAAGGTTTATGTTATCCTCTATGCTCTTGACTTTGGTACCAGAGTGCCAGAGAACAACATCATCGGCAAATATGCCAACTTTACATCTCTTGGATATCACTTTTTCTATTCCTGCAAAGAATAGCGAGAAAAGCATAGGTCCCAAAACTGAGCCCTGGGGGACTCCCTGATTAAGCCTAAAATCCTTAGACAGGGACTTGTTAAACTTCACCTAGATAATTCTGGCCCTCAGTAAATCTGTAATTCAAGGCAGTGCATTGCCCTTTACACCAAATTCTTCAAAAAGTTTTACAGCAAGCTTATTTAGCCAAGCCTTATCAAAAGCCTTAGTCAGGTCCAAAAAGGCGACCACTGTATGATTTGTAGGCCTCATCATTGATAATAAAATCCAGTACTGGGTAAATTCTGAAACCTTGTTCAGGTTTTATAGAAGTTTTTCGGTTTTCTGAAAATTGAGGTTGCACTCCTACAGATTCGGTAACTACCACTGTCTCTTGAACAACACTTTCCCATGAGTGACGTGTGCTGCATCTCTTGCACTAAATCTCTTAAGTGCAGTCTTGGCATCAAGGGATATGCCTTTACTTTGTATGACAACTCTCTTGTTATCAATACTTGCTAATATTTTGTGTCAAAACATTGTCATTAGCAGACCTTTATAAAATCTAAAATATTTTTTTAGTCCTTTAGTTGTATTCAGTGCTGAAGGAGTTAATCCTGCAGGAATTCCTGTAGAAATTTCCATTATGAACATCTTCTATCTTTCTATTCTCTCCTTGAAAAGCTAAACCTCTAGATCATAAAAATAATGTTACGTCTACAATCCTTTGCAAAAGTGCTCTCCACTTAGTTGTATCACATTCAATTTGCAGCTGTAAGTCTTTGTCGATTCCATGTACTTTTAATGACTGCAAAAGAAATTTCCAAGTCAAATTTTGTTTCTTATGTTCAGCACTATTTTTGTGAGGAGGCAGAATACGAGTATCACACAACTTTCTCCAAGGTTTATTTCTAGACGAAAATCATTCTTGGACTAAACTGCTTAAGTTCTTGTTACTTAAGTCGCAAAGAAAAAGAAAAATCTACATGGTAGACAGTAAATAGTTTCTTTTGATGATGCACTCCATGTTAACCATTCTCTTCTCAAGAGAAATGTTCTCTTGTTCTTTTGTCTTTCGTTTTCGTATATAGAGTAAGGCATCTTGAATTCTCTACCATTAAGATTTTTTGGCAATTCCTTATAAATCTTTTGAAATTCTTGAAAGCTGATTGTTTGTACTATCTTTTGTCGCAGGTTATTTGAGATTACTTGGGGCTAAGTTCCAGGATCATCATATTTTATATCAAAGTTTTCGATAGGATCTGCATCTAACATATCGACTTTATCATGTTCATTTACCGTCACTCCTTCTTTAGGTTTTTTCACTTGCTATTTTATCTTAAGTTGCAACAGGTTCCATGTAATAGTCGCTTCTCCTGCGATTGATTTTTGAGCACATGAATCTATTTAAAACTGATTTTCTGTTTGGACTTCAATGTCACAACTATCATCATCACCACTTTGACTATGATCAGCACCGGGGTGGACAAAACAAAAGTCCGTACTTTATACAGCTGCAATAGGTTCACATGTAACAGTCGCTTCTCCTTCAACTGGTTTTTGCGCTCATGAATCCATTTGATACTGATTTTTTTGTTTAGATTTCAATATCACAACTATCATCATCGATGACTATGACCAGTACCGGGGTGTACAAAACAAAAAGTCAGTACTTTAAAATCTCTTTTTGTCTTCTGTTCATCGCACATATCTGACCAAATCTCGTTCTCTCGGCGGGTCTTCCTATCCTGGGCCTCTAGGTTGGAACCCTGTCATCTCCTTCTTTGTGAGGCCATTATTAACCATTTAGGAGGATGATCTTTGGCATCCTAACTCACGAATGTTTTATCCGATTTTAAGGAGTGATACCTTTCTAGTAGAAACGTGGACTCTTAACAAATGTGCTTTTCTAAATTTTATTATTGCGTGTCTAATAGTTTTAAAAACATTTCGATCCAGATTATCCACTAAGAACATACCATTTGCAACAAATCGACATTTATTACAAAAAAAATATTTATCCATTAAAAATTCGGAAAATATTAGAAGCAAAAATGCAGATGGCATTGGGAGAACCCATTTATGTTTTCTTTAAAATTTAAAACCGAAAACGTGCAGGTATGAATGTTTTTTAGCTAATATTTATTTAAAAATTTTAAATATAAACCCACAACTTATGACAATATTGTATATTATAGTTCATTATTTCTTATCATTGTCATTTCAATCACTGCTTTCTTTCATACGGAATCTTAAAGATATGGCTTGTATGGCGGACGACGGAAGATATTAGAAGGCAAATCGAACATTTGTGTGCGGCATCCCCTAAAGTACTAAATATTGGAAATCTGAAATTACGCACTTTCTTCCTTTTGAACGATTTACCCATACACCAAATTTGAAGTCTCTATCTCATCTCAAAGCCTGCTTTTCTATCATTTCACTTTTCGAAAGTTTTGGTGTGGATCACCCCCTCTACAAAACATTTTTGTAAAATTCGATTTTTCCAGGGGGTTTTATCGAACGATCGGCCCAATGTACCAGATTGCAAGTCTCTATCTATTCGGGAAATATCTAAAAAACATGACAGACAGACGGACACTTGGCAGTTAGTATATATAGATCAAGTTTTTGAAGTTCCCAGACTTGGTAAACAAATCCTCATTTCTAAACAACTTTTCGCTATTTGACCTGTGGATTATACCTCCCTTTTGAATTCTATCGCGCCCTTCCCCATTGGAAGTGAAATCGCCCCTGGGGAGTTCTACCACCCATGTTGAGAACGTTTCTTTCGACACAGACTGTCCGACCTACCCGAAAGTGTAAGGTATTTGTTTGACTGGCGGGGATAGTGCCACCCAATGTAGGCGGGAACCCAGTGGGTGCGAAATTCACATGGATTGAACTCTCCTTCCCTACCAGCAACCTCTCGGAGGGACTTTCAGACCCACATATTTAACGTGCCCGTACTCTGCTTGAAACCGGAGACAGTTTGGGCAGAGACTGAATCGAACTCGTGTCCTCCGTGTGCAATCTTTGTGTCTTAACCACTGGGCTGTTCCGTCGCCATGTTTAAAACTTATATTGTTGACCATGAATCCTCAGCATTTCACCATAGAGAGCATCCGCTTGTAAAATATTCTTTCAAGTATTGAAATTAGTACAGCCAATGCTTGTTTAAACATGCTTAAAATAATAATTGCTTAAACTAATGACTTCCCAAACTTGCTTAAACTAATTATTGTTTTAACAAATTGAGATCATGAAAGCCAAATGTAACAATAAAAATTATGAAACAGAAATATGAAATGGATTGACTGTTTTAACAACTCACAAAACTACTAACAACTGACAACCAACAAAATACCACGAGTCGAACTTAACTAGCTTAGTCAGAACTAGCTTAGTCAGATCTAGCTTAGTCATTTTAACTAGCTTAGTCAGAGGTGAGTAAGAGCCCATTCTCATCAAATACGCAAAACGCAAGCGGCTGTTAAAAATTTTCACAAGAAAGTGTGAGAAATGTACTGAAAGACTTGATAATTATTCAGCAATGGAAACGGTTAATAATTACAGAATGACACAATAAATCAAACGATGAAGGAATTCATAAATATTCAATATACTTACTGTATGCTTATATTTATTCCTTTTCAACGTATCGTGAACATGGGAGTGACAAGACATTTTTAATGGTACTGGTATTTCACATTTAGAAGGGAACCGGTACTTAAAATTTTAGCAGATCAGCATTGAGTCTGTAATAACTTTTTGTAAAATGTTTGCAAATGGTAGTTGTTGTTGAGACCCAGACCGTCCGACCTACCAGAAAGGTGTAAGGTAACCGTTTGGACGGCCGGGAGGAATCACCCAATTTAGACAGGAACCCAGTGGGGGAGGCATCCACAGGGACGGTAGCCTCCTTCTCTTGCCACCAACCTTTCGGAAGGACTTACGGAACCACATGTTCAACGTGATCGTACTCCGCGTAAATACGGCGGCAGTTTTGGTAGTGGAGGGAATCGAACCCGGGCCTACCGAGTGCAATTCCCGCACGCTAACCACTGGGCTACCGCGCCCCTTATAAATGGTAGTGTTAACATTACTGTATATTATAAAGTTCTAACTTATTTAGTCACGATGAAAGATGATGTTATCAACAAAATAATGCATATCACCATACAATAACTTCTATTATCATGCACATCGACATAAACATATGTGGCTGTCTATAATGACAGCATATCAGGTTTACGTGAATTTTTGCTTCTTCACCCTGTCCCCATTTCAAAATCTTCTAGTGGCAATGAGTTTAATCGAATTATAGGTTTTAAACATAAATTCACACATTATTCGTCAACTACTTAAATGTCTGGGTTTATTTGGTCGCAGGTTATCTATGTCCAATTTCAAACAACCAAGGATCTGTTAAATCTAATGTCTATACTTTATAACTATAACAAATAAATCTGTCTATTTTATAACTATTGCATCAAGTACACTATTACTACATTTCAAAAATTATTTATTCATCGTAGTTTGAAACGCCCAGTTGCGTTGCTTTCTTCCCAAATTTCTAAAACCAAAGCATTCTCTACATATTAAGGAAACGCCCATAAGAAAAGCAACAAGCTTAACTCTATTAATTTTTATGCATTTTCTGCCTCGGCATTATTGAGTTGAAATATCTGTCCATTTGAACTCGCATCAGTTGTCCTCCGTCCATTTCAACCTCTGATCGTTTAAAGAATTGAAGTTCAAAAAGAACATTCTGAGATAATCTGATTCAAGTTGACGCCTTTAACTAGAATCTAGAAGCACCATTTTTCTGAAAGGTTAGGCTTCGTGGGAGGAAAGCCAGTTTAAGTTTATTTTATACAATGCATCAATCTCAGAAATATTATTCAGAAACTGAGAACAAAGTGAAGGTCTTGCCACAATAGAACTGCTTCACAGCCTTGAGGCATGGATATAAAAATAAATCAATTCCCTTGGAAGTTTTGGGTGTTCTCCGGCAATAATAGATTGCTGCGCATTATCGTCATTCTAAAGTGCCTTCCTTGGATTTGGAATAATTTTCAATTGATAATACAAATTCCAGATGCGAAAGATTACATCATACGCTATTTTCTATTTAACCAGTTTCTATTTAACCATAAATGTTTCTCTGTATGGGTGTTACATTATCTACACACCAGTTTCCACCATTTTCAATTACGGAGCATTGGCGCAATTTTTAACAGTTAACAAAAGCGTTTCAGAATCTAACATGATCTGGACTTACATTAGATGTTATTGGCATAAGTAAAAGTATGGGGGAGTCAATGAGGTTCAAACATGCCTCAAGTTTTTGGAGATGCATTGACTTTTAAAACTTCAATGTCTCTGCTTCATATTTTCTTACAAAATGCATAGTAAAAAAATCTCATCTGGGCAGCACATGATTTTTCTTATATAATAAAACAAATTTACTACTTTTGCAGTAAAGAAAATAGGCTATTCTTATAGTAGATACTTATATTATTTCCAAGATAAATTTTCGCCAATTCGTCGTCATTTTTATTGATTTAGCGTCATTTTATCCATTTGGCAAGATTTTCATTAATTTGGCAGCACTTAAAAATGTCGCCAAGTTGGCGACATTCCGCCAAATTTGTCGCCAAAATCCCGCCAAGCGTTATGGACGGAGAAATAAGTTATTCTTATAGCAGATAAATGACTATTGGCGTTCAAATGCAAAAGTATTATTCAAAGTATCTTTTCTCATGAATGGAACGAGTTAGATCCACGAAAATGATGTCACCAAATTTATGGCATGATATTACATATGAGAAGTAAACATGTTACTCAACAGTTAATATTTTTTTAAAATTTATGTGATTTTTTGATACATTTATTTGAAAAATATGCAATATATCGAGAACAGTTCATGCTAGCGTTCTAAGTTTATGTCAATTGTTTTTTAAGGAAAAATTACGTAAGAAATGTCTACTCGAGTAACTTTATTAAAGGTTTTGATTTTTGATGATTTTTGCAAAATTTCACTCGAAAATTTAGGGAGGTTCTGAACATTCGATTGTGTTTAAAAACAATGGGCTTCCAGTATTTACGGATTGTGATTTTTGTACCAAATTTCATTCGAATAGCTCCATTCGTTCGTGAGATATCGTCTCCACAGACTCACTGACACACACACACACATACTTTCACACACACACACACACAAACACATTCTTTCACACACACATACTTTCACACACACACACACACTTTCACACGCACACATACTTTTTTACACACACATATTTTCACACACACACACACAGACATCACCACACACACACACACATACACAGACATCACCTCAAAAATGTTTGATTCGTGATCAGGGATGCTTGAAACGTGCTCTCCCGTCGAAAACTCAAATTTGAATTTTCGATCCCGTCACAATACTTTTCTTATACATTATGTATATAAAGAAAGTAATACATTGATTGTAACACTATTTAATACACATCACATATTATGCGACTTGAAAATGATTAGGGCCTGATTAACACATTGTTCAGAAGGGCTGTGACTCTGCCCCAATACAGAAGAATCTAAATTTTACTATGAAAATCTGAAATTGCAAAATAGTTGAAGAATATAATCTTTATATAAGAGAATTCAAACAAAATTATTCTGTTTAAAATTTTCTTACTGTAATTTTAAGCAAAATATTTATTGCTGTGATCAGCACTTAGAAAATTGCCTCATAACATTTTCTATTTACTTTAAACTTTAGTTTACTTTGAAGATGGCATTGCTTATTAACATCTTTAGTATGAATAAACATCTATGATCAACAAAGCAAACTAGGAGCTGGGCATAATCTTTCAGAAATCCCTAAATGATAAGAAACATACATAGCAAAGAAACGGATCTTTTTTTGTTCCGAAGAACCCTAATATAGGTGCACAACCCTCCCCTCAAAAATGAAAATGTCCATGTTTCACACATGATTACAAAAGTTGATGTTTGAGATTCTAAAAATTAAGTACATCGAGATATTTAGTCAATCTGTTTTGTTAACAATAATATTCACTTATCTACCAATAGGTTGTTCAATTTTTTCTTAAAAGTATTTGTTGAAACAAAAACGGGCTGCAGCAGGGGTGCTCGCACCCCCGGAGAATGACTGGCTTAATTATTTTTACCTCGTTCTGCGCGTGTGACGACATGGAAATGAAGAACGTGCGCATTTTGTTCTGGGACTCTCAGAGGGGCTGAATTTGTTCACCGACGTCACTAAATTACCTCGGACATCACTAAATTACCTCGGACGTCACTGAACTCTGTGTGCACAGCACAATTTAAAATATTTGAGCAAGCAGTTTACTTCTGGGTAGCCACTTCAAAATTAACAAACTATTTTTAACTGTAATAATGCGTGTGGTTTGACAACTCATCCCAAAGTTTACTCTAGATCTTGACATTACGACTGACGAATCTTAATTCCTATTACGTAAAACTGACAAGTTTTTCATTGGGTGCCAGCCTAAGTACCCAAACTTATATTAAAGAACCTTGGGCTGCGGCTAAAGGGGTTCTCGTCCCGGGGATGACTGACTTAATTATTTTTACCTATCTCTATGCATATGAAGTGTTGAGGATTAGAAACGCGCGCATTTTGTTCTCGGGCTCTCAAGAGGGATCGCACTTGTTAACTGCGAATATCATCTTACCCCACCGACATTAATAAATCTGCCAGGACGTCACTATGGGTCCTGTGTGCACACCATAATTTAAATTCTACTTGCAAGTTGTTTACGTCTGGATATTATCACTTCAAAATTAACAAAAAAAAATTAACTGTAATAATGCGAAAACTTTCTGTGGTTTGGCAACACCTCTCAAAGTTTAATCTAGACCTTGACATCCCGAATGGCAAAATCTAATCCGCATGACACCAAGCTGACATCGTTTTAATTCGTTGCCCGGCTGAATGTTCAACTTTATATTAAAGAACCTTGCTGCGGCTGGCCATTGGACCTTGTGGTGCAATAACAGAGCTTCTATGACAGGACCCGTTAACGAACAGTTTTCCGCATTTCTGAAATATATTTATTTTGTATCACTTAATACTAGGAGAGCTGGTGAAAGCGTGAAGTTCAAAACATCCGTGGCTGTTTGATGTCCCAGTCCACCCCAGAGCTGAAAATAAAAATGATGGATGCTGCTTAATACTTAGACTACAATTTCTTATCACGTGATTAATCAAATTTCCAGAATCGTGCCAAAATAGACGTCTAGAGGATTGTCCTTTGGTTTGTCCTCTGGTGAATGTAACTACGATGTTAAACAAGTTTTCAACGTGATATTTTTCTTGAATGCTATCGATATTAAAAAGAAATCCCGGATACTAGGAAATTTTCTAATCTAACAAAGCATCCAATCCAGTATTGAGCTGCCACAATTTTAACTAATGGCCTAATGGCATCTGGTCCGGTTGTCCATTTAGACCATTCCTATTTCACCATATGTTATGCACTACTAGTGAGTGTACTGCACTTTAAGTGTGCATTTATTGAGCAAGTTTTTTTGTTTAAGATATAATATTTTAATAACATATTAATACTTCAAGCATTTTGATAATCAGTTAGTTCTCAGATCTTTGAAAAATTACAAAAACGGGTTCACGTGTGCCTGTGACGACCTGCTTTACACAATTTAGGTTTTGTGATTTGTTTCACTATGAACATTATCTTAATTAGCCGCATCCTAATTAGACATATCTTAATTAGGCTTCATATGAACACTAGACTTATCTTAGTTAGACATGGGATATACATTTAATTAGACTCTTAGATTTAATCGTATCTCTAGGGCAGCATTTTATCACAGATAAAAAAGCACAATTCGCGGAGCGATCGATGGGTAAATCACGAAATTTCACTTCCAAGGATTTACTCTAACATTCCCGAAGAAAGTTTACCAGTCGCGAAGTAGTAAGACAAATAACTACTACGTAACTCAATAAGTATTATATTATTACTAGCGGGCTTTGTCAGCCAGCAGTCATTAAATATAATAACCAGTTTTTATAACAATTATATTTTTAGTACGTTTTGCAACCGCTACGCGGGAACAAAAGCCGCAAATCAACAAAAGTGGGTCAACGTTTAGTGTGAACAGGTAGAATGGACCCATTACAGAGTAGAAAATGTAACGTAAAAATTGCATCAAAATCAGAGTAAGTGCCTCTAATATAGGTGAACACGAATATTTCTAAAAACCGCTCCCTCCCACATCTTAAACGGGCACAAAAGTAGTAAAACAGCAAAGGTGGGTTTAAATATGAAGTGAGGAAATCGAGTGGATCCACTGGATACAAATTAAATCGCAATTTCAGCAATCATAACACAATTAGACTAATTGTACTAACTTGCACTATTAGGTTGCACCATGCACTAGACCAATTTCAGTATTTCTAGACCAATTGCATTATTGCTAGAATAATTGCACTATTTCTAGAACAATTGCACTAAGAAATCTATGAGAATTAACTTTGAAGATTCGCTTATGGGAATTATTTCGGCAGGATACCGATCTTATCCACAGCTTGATAAATTCTATGCTGCAACACATCCAAGAAGTTGTTGACAGGAGCGACCACCTTGTTAGGTCGCAATGTATTATGTATATATTGGCGATTATAGCAAATTGCATCAAATCAAATGTATTGAGTATTTCTGTATATATTAGTAAGTATTTTGAGTTTTGTCAATTAGTTATTAAGTTTAAAGCAAGTTGTGTCAAACAAGAAAAAATTGTGTTTTTGCCGTTTAATGTTTTAATGCGATTCTTATTTGTGGGCAAGAAAAATAAAAGCCAATAGTCAAAGACATATTATAGAATTTTCAATTAAATTATTCTAAGTAGAAATTGAAAACGAATTTTTAGATGTTTCGAATAAAATGTCAATGGTCCCCACCCCCCAACTTTGTGAGGAAAATTAATTAGTGACCCAGAGGGCATTCAATTTTGTGACTTCAACAAACATCATTTTATACTAACATATTAATGGTTAAGAATGCCATTTACGCTGCCCTTAAATTTCATGGGCTCTGGACCCCACAAGTCTTTTGATAAGATGTTTTCGAAAATAATGTGTCATATCTTAGAAAAGGTATTAAGATACTCCCAGAGCATATGTGACCCTTCATTTTACTGCTTTAAATATGGAGACAGACCCCGTAGGGATTTTTTCACGTATCTCCCATATTTATGATCAGAATCTCACACAAATTTATATGTAGCATAATGTTGACATGAGAAATTTTATAGTGACATGAAAAATGGGTGTTGCCATTTGAATTTTCAAGAATAATGAACGACAAAATGAAGACGTTCTCTTATGCTAATTAGATGAACATTTATTTATAGTAGACATTATTCCTATAGTCTAATGATATTTTTGGTTTGACTGCGCGGTGTTCGAATTTTTTTCATCGACTCTACATCATAATTTCAAACTGAAAGAAGCAAAATCATTGCATTATGTAGGGAAAGTAATGTGCTGCCCGCATAATAATTTTAATGTGAATGACATATATGGTTGGGGTGTCTCTGGTTGAAATCGGAGCTTTGTAAAAAATGAACACTCTGGGTGCTTATATAACAACGTTTACGTAAACACTCTGGGCGCCGTATCTAATAGATAAAAATGTTTAAAATTTTTACTTGTTTTGTTGGAAATACGGTACCATTTATGAATACACAAGGAAAATTTCAATATTTTAATGTTTGGTTTATAACTAAAGAAGTTTTGTTTCAAAAACTATAAAGTTTTTATTTACTTTGCTTACTTTTACTCTAAATATTTCTATAAAAGGTTACAGGGTGTCCCAAAAAGATTGAAACGTGCTTTAAATCTTTACGTATTGGAGATAAGTGGGCAATGTAAATTGCAAAAATGTTGAAAGTAAGGTAGGAAATAAGACTACGTTAATGAAATAGTCCTCCCATTAATTTTCAAAAAGTTACCCTTTTTAAATTTTTATACAATCCCCTTCAAATTTGGTCAATCAGGAAATTTCTATTTTTAATGCAACAAGAGCATTAAAAAACCCCGCATATCTGTATCTTTAAATTGAGCGAGTTATATTTAATTGAAAATTGAACATTGAGAATGGAGACCATATATAAAATTAGAAATGTAAATTTGTGACATATCACAAAAAAGATAGAACTGGATGATAATACATAGGAGACATTTTTGCGAATTCCGCGTAGGCTCATGAAGTACTTTTCAATAACTAAGTACTTTTTTAATAATTAAGTACTTTTCAGTACTTTTTTTTATCTAAACAATTTCCATCATCAATTTGTTTATGATCCTTATTTTCACTGATGAAACAGCCTTTCACATAGTAAGGAAACGTGGCATAAGTCAGATTTTTACTTTCCTTATATACATAATGTATAAGGAAAGTATTGTGACGGGGTCGAAAATTCGAATTCGAGTTTTCGACGGGAGAGCACGTTTCAAGCATCCCTGATCACGAATCAAACATTTTTGAAGTGATGTCTGTGTGTGTGTGTGTGAAAGTATGTGTGTGTGTGTGTGTGTGTGTCAGTGAGTCTGTGGAGACGATAACTGACGAACAAATGGACCGATTTGAACCAAATTTGGTACAAAAATCACAATCCATAAACACTGGAAGCCTATTGTTTTTATACGCAATCGAATGTTCAGAACCCCCCTAAATTTTCGAATGAAATTTTGAAAAAATCGTCAAAAAATCAAAACCACTTATAAACTTACGCAAATAGACATTTCTTATGTAATTTTTCATTAGAAAACGATTGGCATAAATTTTAGAACGCTAACATGAACCGTTCTTGAGATATTGCACATTTTTAAAAAAAATTCTTAAAAAGTCATGCAAAATAAAAAAAACAATGCTTCCTATTGAGAAACATGTTCACTTTTCATATGTAATACCATGCGATAAATTGGGTGACATCATTCTCGTGAATTTAGCTCGTTCCATTCATGAAAAAATAATACTTTGAATAATACTTTTGTATTTGAACGCCAAAAGTCATTTATCTGCTGTAAGAATAACTTATGTCTTCGTCTATAACGCTTGGCGAGATTTGGAGACGAATTTGGCGGAATGTCGCCAACTTGGCGACTTTTTGAAATGTTGTCAAATTAACGAAAATCTCGCCAAATGGATAAAATTGACGCTAAATCAATGAAATTGACGACCAATTGTCGAAAATTCAATATCTTGGAAAGAATATTAGTATCTACTATAAGAAAAACCTATTTTTTTACTGTAAAAGTAGTAAATTCATTACATTATATAAGGAAAGTCATGTGTTGCCCACATCAGATTTTTACCTTTATCATAATTCAGTTGAATTTAAAGATACAGATATGCGGTTTTTTTTAATGATCTTGTTGCATTAAAAATAAAAAAATTCTGATTGACCAAATTTGTCTAAGGGGTCGTAACAAAATTTAAAAAGTGTAACTTTTGAAAATTAATGGGAGGACTATTTCATTAACGTAGTCTTATTTCCTACCTTACTTTCAACATTTTTGCAATTTACATTGCCCACTTATCTCCAACAGGTAAAGAATTAAAGCGCGTTTCGATCTTTTTGGGACATCCTGTATAAACAGTAAGGGATAAAAATATTCAGTAGGAAATCGAGTTTCTAGATCAACATTAAAAAAAAAAATCTTATAGTTTTCGAGGAATTGTCTGGTTAAATTTTAGAAGATTGATAATGTACCTTTTTTAAAGTTTGCAATGCTTATATATCGAAAACTAAAAGCACTAACTGTGAATAATAAGGAAGTAATTTGTAGCACTCTGAAAGCCATTCAAGGATATATAATTGGATTTTATAAGTATATATAATTGGATCGAGCTCTTAGTTTGTGAAATATAGGGATTATAAATTCTATATTTTAATATTTTGATCTTCTAGAGTTTATCAATAGTTGTAACATTTAAATGTTACAAGTGTTGTAACTCAACGTGATTCCTCCTTGGTAAAACATATAGGTGCCGATACACGAATTATGTGGTTTGGCTTAAAAAAATTATGAAGTGAAGTGAATTGGGGATTCGAAAGATGTTTAACGATTGATAAAGTATAAGAGAAGAAATGGAAATAATTATTCACGTGCCACCAAGCTAGGTTTAATTGGCAATATTTAAGATTCACCTGGATTTTAAATATCGTCAGAAATTGTGTGTGTTCAGTTTATATGCCATCAAGCAAGAAAATAAAATAACTTGATATTTTGACAAGAAGTCTGTGGTCGATATATCCATCTGATATTGGAGCGGAAGCTAAAAGTGACTGTGAACATTCCCAAGTAATTTTTATCCCTCTGAAAGCCCTATAAGGATATATAACTACATTTCGGATCAGGTTTGAAATATAGTGATTATAATTTTGATAATTTTAATACTTTGAACTATTTTGTAAAGGTGGTTTTAATTTCGATATTTTGATATTTTGAATTGTCTTGAGAATAAACATACCACGCCCAAAGAAAGTCATTGTTCACGTAAAACCATTTTGGCTTAATCGGGCTGGAGCTACTGCTAATTTTTTCTTTCTCATACGCCGTATTGGGAAAGTATTATTTTCCGGAAAATTTTCGATTTCGACGGCAATATATGTTTTAAAGCCTCCTGAACACGTTTTGACTATTTTTGGAGTGCTGTCTGTTCGATGTCCTTGATCGATTTCTTGTGCGCCCGATAGCTGTTTAAAAATATTGTTGGAATCTCACGAAATTTTATATCCGGCTTTCTTATCGAATAATCTAGAACTAGATAGCATTTTTTTAAAATTCAAGCGAAACTTCGAATTTTATTCAAAATTTTATATTTTTCTTTTAACATGGCAGCATAGAACAAAATTTCACGTAATTATGCATAAAAGAAATTATTTATAGATAAATGATCACGAGACGTAATAGTTTCACTCATTCATTAGAAAATAGCCGGGATACAAATTTTGTGTTCATGATGTCATTGGCCCCCCTCGAGTTACATTGTCAAGTATCATTTTCTTGTTTAAAGTACCTTGGTCAAGTATGGTATAAATCAATCGAAGATTTTGCCCCAAGCCCTTTAAAATGAAGGGTAATATGCTATAATTATAATCATTTAGATCAACGATACCGATTTAAAATTTTACTTCTAAAATTAAATTTTTTTTTTAAAAATCTAACACGCTATTTAAAAACGAATTATAGAATGAAAGCTATATGAATAGTATAGTATATGAGTATAGTATATGAGTATGCTATATGATATAGTATATGAGTGGAGTTGAGCCACACTTAATTTCTACTCTGAAGCTGATTATATTTGTAAGCAGACCTACGCAGTATGGATTAGTCGAGTAGAGACACACTCCAAATATTTTTCAATTCTGCTACATTCCATTGTTTCATTAATTTAGAAAAATGAGACGTTTTAGCACTAAATTGCTCGATGTGCCATAGTAAAATCCTGCAACTCCAACAGTTGATTTTTTTTTTTTTAAATCTTCTTGTGTGGGGTCCGGTTCGTGGGAGAACAACTAGTTAATCTTTATTTTATGCGGCAGTCGAGCGACACATCAATCAAGAAAATAGCATGAAAAGGTATACGGACAAAGAGGTTTAACTTATTGGTGGTTCTGACATAGCAAACTCCCTCAAACAAGTTTTTTTTTTCCTATTGAGATAAGGGGAAGCACAATAAATCAGAATTATAAAGACAAGTTTCGAAATTGTTTTTGTTAAATGGCTTGTAAATTTCAAAGAGATATCGTACTTGAGTTGATTTAATACAAAAAATGGGTCGCGATTTGAACACAAAATGAAAATTACAAATAAAACGTTATGCAACATAAGTTGGTGTATCAAAAATGAAATTATGTGTCCGACTCTTGACTTTCCCACAAATTAATAAACTTCGATATTGTGTAAAAAAAATCAGATGAGGGCAACACACGACTTTCCTTATATAATGCAATGAATTTACTACTTTTACAGTAAAAAAAAAGGTTTTTCTTATAGTAGATATTTATATTCTTTCCACGATATTGAATTTTCGACAATTAGTCATCATTTTCATTGATTTAGCGTCATTTTTATCTATTTGGCGATATTTTCGTTAATTTGGAAACATTTCAAAAAGTCGCCAAGTTGGCGACATTCAGCCAAATTTGTCACCAAAACCTCGCCAACCGTTATGGGCGGAGAAATAAGTTATTCTCATAGCAGAAAAATGACTATTGGCGCTCAAATACAAAAGTATTACTCAAAGTACCTTTTCTCATGAATGGAACGAGCTATAGATCCACGAGAATGATGTCACCAAATTTATCGCATGATATTACATATGAAACGCGAACATGTTTATCAACAGTTAATATTTTTTTTTTAATTTATGCGATTTTTTGATAAATTTATTTGGAAAATGTGCGATATCTCAAGAATGGTTCATGCTAACGTTCTAAAGTTTATGTTAATCGTTTCCCAAGGAAAAATTACATAATAAATGTCTATTTGCGTAACTTTATTAAAGGTTTTGATTTTTTGATGATTTTTTCAAAATTTCACTGGAAATCACGGATTGTCACTTTTGTACCAAATTTCGTTCCAATCGCTCCATTCGTTCGTGAGATATCGTCTCTATAGATTCATTGACACACACAGACACACACACACACACACACACACACACACACACTTTCACACACACACAGACATCACCTCAAAAATGTTTGATTCGTGATCAGGGATGCTTGAAACGTGCTCTCCCGTCGAAAACTCGAATTCGAATTTTCGACCCCGTCACAATACTTTCCTTATACATTATGTATATAAGGAAAGTAATAATAATGGATACTTTTACATGGTAGATTTCTGGGAAATGTAAAAGCTGTTGGTTTGAAAGGACTGCTTAGGTAGTATATTTTTTAAAGGTGAGGCATTTTCTGAGGAAGATTATACAATATCCTCTGGATTAGAAGATATATCCTGAGGAAATGGAAAGTTGCTTCGGGGCAGGGGTCCCATTTCAGCGCGAACCCGCGAGATTCTCGCGAAATCCATAAAAAATCTCGCGTAAAAATTTAGGCTGCGCGAGAATTTCTCTCCCTCCAGTTCCGGTCTAAAATTATTTTTTCCTTCAAATTCGATATCGAGAAATCCGATGACTAGAGATGCAGATTCGCGGTGGCCATGTCGCCATTTTTGGTGACCGAAATTTCTCCAGAATCCTTTCAGTCCTCTGCGCCCCGCCGCTGGTAGATCGGGCCGATTGCTTCGCGACCGCAAATCGTTGTTGCGAATCGTGGGCCGATTGCCGCGCGGTCGCGGACCGCGATTCCGTAGCCTCGTGTGAATCGCTGTCAATCGCGATTTGGGCACACTAAAAGTACTACGTGTTTCTAATTAGCGAGATATTTTATAGAAAACTATAAGTGTCTCCCCCGCTTACGTGGGTCGCAAATTTGATCAAATAAAATTTTTCTTTTTTTATAAGATTCTTTCACGGATTTGAATTACGTTCTTTCCGAGTACTTCCCGCATTTTTCGTGTGTTGTTCGAGAAATTTTCTTCTTTCCTCGGACGAAAATCCTTTTCCCCCTACACAGTATGTCTACAGGTTACAAAAATCCCGAAAATGTCGTGAAATTGGCCATATATGCCCCAAAAATATCGCAAAATTTGAACACAGCCACGAATTTTTTATCAAAGACATTTCCTTCTTACATCTGAAAATCTGTTTCTCCGCGATTGCGTAAACGACGCTCGCATACGGCGATCCCCACAGTTTCTGAGGGGAGATGACCAATGAATATCTTTTTGCCATTTTTACAATATATTTGTATCGACTGATATTTTTTTATAATACTTTCGTTTAATATACAAAGAATGAAAACCAAACCATTTCTCTACCGTATTATTAATAAAATTAAGGGTTATTTTGCAGCAGCATCACGAAAATCTGCATTTGTGCGCGATCCTCGGCATACCTCGTTTAATTTGAAAAATATTTCCCATTTTTCCAATCTGTTTGCATCGACTACAGTGTTTGTAATTGTTTCGCGTTTTATACAGAAAAATTATTTTGCAAATGTATTATTTATGAAATAAAGAGCTATTTTGAAAACAAAAAGAAAAAAGTCTACACTTTTCAAACAAAATGGCTAAAATCACATCATTGGCTTGAGACTGAACAAAAGGACGATGCAACCCTATGTTCTGCAAGTTTTGTAAAAAATACAAAAAAAAGAATCCAATTTCAAACATCAAGTCAAAATTATTACCTAATTATATTTGCCTAGTGAAATAGTTTTCGTCGATATTCGCCCTCGGCGATCAAAAATCGTTAAAATTTTTAATTGCTGCATGAAAATTGATCATAAAATGATTTTAAAAATCAAAATATAAAGTAAATACAGTCGGCCCTCGGCTTTTGCAGTTTACAGACAAAAAATCGTAAATTCGCATGTGAGTCATTTTACTTAAAATTACCCATGTAGACGTTATTATAAGCAAATAAAATCATAACGTCAGCATGGGGGAAGTCAGGAATTTGAGTATTATTGCTAACAAGTGTGTGTGTGTGGGGGGGGGGGAGGTATAAAATTACCAAACATGTGCTTACTTAATACTTAAACGACTCCTAATTATTTTTTAAAAAGAATGTTAGTTTTAAGAATTAAAAAATTTAAACGTCGAAGAATCTGAGTTACAGTTAATGCTTTCTTTTTTATTACTTTCTAAATTAGCATGGTAAAATAAAAAATGAAATTTTAAGTTTCTCTCCTTATGACAGAAAATCTCTCTCAAAATTTTCTCGAAGGAGAGAAATTCTCCCCCTCTTTTCCTGACTTAGTGGGAACCCTGCTTCGGGGTACTTTTGGTATAGAGCAAAGCTTCTTAAACCATGGTAAGTAGAGTCCCTAGGTTTCTGAGCCCCCCCCCCCCCCAAGCAAACTTCCATGAAAAGGCCTTATCTTAACAATAAATACAGTAGAACTTCACACATCCAAAAATTGTTAATCCAAAAAATTCGAATATTCGAATTAATTATGTTGCTTTTATAAATTCAAAAAATAATAATAAAATACGGATTCTTTAAAAGACTCACACATGCGTTAGTTTTTTTTTCTCTTTAGGTTCTGGAATAGAAAGATCCCCCGAGTCAGCAATATTTTGGAAGCCTTAGTATGATATAAAATACTTCCGGGTTCGAAACTACTTTTTTTCCAATGGGTAATCCTACCCTGGTTATGTATGACAAAGCGCAGCATAGGAATTATATTATTATGATCTCAATATGCTCAACTACAATTCGATAAACAGGTTGTAGTCAAATCGTTCGTAAAAAAACACTATGAACTGATGCCTCATAATAATAAAAAGTAAATTTTTATAAAATACCAAGTACACATTGGATTAGGTATAATGTATAATGCACTAATGAATCTTTTTTAAAAAATGCAAGATAAATCCTATACAAATAAATGTACAAAATTTTGAGGTCCTCTGCAAACACGAGGCCCTAAGCGATCACTTGGGCTGCTTGGCCCTCCGGACGCCCCTGACCGTGAGTCGCGACAACAACTAAATGTGGGGGTCGCGAAAAATTTGGAAACAAAAGGTTTCTGAACGCGCTACGACCAAAAATTAAATCAAAATGAAACACGTAATGAAACTGAGGTGTTCCTGGCAGCTTCACAAGGCGAAAACGCGCGCAGAGAATTTCCGAAAACATCTGCAATGTAGTGAAAAGGATTGAGAGAAATATGAAATAGAGGGTTAGGTAGCAGGATTCAACATGACTAGATTCGAACGAGGAGACATTCACTTGAGTTTTCTGCTTTTACAGGAACATAATAATTTAATTACGAAAATAAAGACTTATAATATTTTCATACTGTTATTCTTCAGCATGTACGTATCAAAGTAAGATATCTTTGGATTATATTGTGTTAGAATGTTTAATTTTCAAATTGCTGTTATCTCCTTCTTTTACAGAAACATAAATGTTTAATTGCAGCAATTAAAGACAAAATCCCCTTAATAATATTTCTCCACCACCACCGCTGTATGTGTATGCAAGTACGAACATTAATTTTTTAAATAAAACACAAACAAATGTAGTTTCATAAACTAAAGCTAGTATTTATTTGACGAATTATTAGCAATATTTTCTTATACTTTAGGAAAAGAATATTTTTCGGTTATGGATAAGTGGCTAATAAATTTAAGCAGAAGAGGTAAAAATACTGATGATAATGCAGCTGAATCTTTGCTGCTAGGTTGTAGTGTACCTAAATTGACAAAAAAAAAAAAGAAAATATTTCGAATCATTTTTGCAATATGGATTTATTTTTAACAATTATGATGGTGTGGGAAAAGCTCATTGCTTAATTTGTAATGAAGTTTTAACTGCTAAAAACATGAGAGTACTGCAATAAATCAAAGGAATGCTCTGAATGACTTTTGAAAACATCAAATAAAGAAAAGTACGCTTTGAGAAATGTTCTACGGTCAAAGAAAAGAATTTCCTTGCATCTTAAAAACTTCTTATTTAATTGCAAAAATTAAAAAGCTCTACATGGTAGAAAATCTCTTGTTACCTGCTACTATTAAAATATCAGAAATAGTTAATGGGAAAAAGTATGGGGTTGAAAATTTCAAAACTCCTTTATTGAATGATGCTGTTTCCAAAAGAATTTCTGAAATTAATAGTGACCAATTCCAGCAGCTTATCACTAGGCTTAAGGGCAGTCCAAAGTTTGCAATTCAGCTGGATGAAGCAGCTGATATTTATTTCTAACATGGCAAAGTTGTTGCTTTATGTAACATATTTTTACTTTCCTTATATACATATAATGTATAAGGGAAGTAGACGGGGTCGAAAATTCGAATTCGAGTTTTCGACGGGAGACCACGTTTCAAGCATCCCTGATCACAAATCGAACATTTTTGAGGTGATGGCTGTGTGTGTGTGTGTGTGTGTGTGAAAGTATGTATGTGTGTGTGTGTGTGTGTGTGTGTGTGTATGTGTGTGTGTGTGTGTGTATGTGTGTGTGTGTGTGTGAAAGTATGTGTGTGTGTGTGTGTGTGAAAGTATGTATGTGTATGTGTGTGTGTGTGAAAGTATGTGTGTGTGTGTGCGTGTATCAGTGAGTTTGTGGAGACGATATCTCACGAACAAATGAACAAATGGAGCGATTCGAATGAAATTTGGTACAAAAGTTAAAATCCGTAAATACTGGAGGCCTATTGTTTTTAAATACAATGGAATGTTCAGAATCCCCCCTAAATTTTCGATGTAACTTATTTTTACTTTCCTTATATACATATAATGTATAAGGGAAGTAGACGGGGTCGAAAATTCGAATTCGAGTTTTCGACGGGAGAGCACGTTTCAAGCATCCCTGATCACAAATCGAACATTTTTGAGGTGATGGCTGTGTGTGTGTGTGTGTGTGAAAGTATGTGTGTGTGTGTGTGTGAAAGTATGTGTGTGTGTGTGTGTGTGTGTGTGTGTGTGTGTGTGTGAAAGTATGTGTGTGTGTGTGTGTGTGTGTGTGTGTGTGAAAGTATGTGTGTGTGTGTGTGTATCAGTGAGTTTGTGGAGACGATATCTCACGAACAAATGGAGCGATTCGAATGAAATTTGGTACAAAAGTTACAATCCGTAAATACTGGAGGCCTATTGTTTTTAAATACAATCGAATGTTCAGAACCCCCCTAAATTTTTGAGTGAAAATTTGAAAAATCCATCAAAAAATCAAAATCTTTAATAAAGTTACGCAAATAAACATTTTTTATGTAAGTTTTCCTTAGAAAATGATTGACATGAACTTTAGAGCGCTAGCATGTACCGTTCTTGAGCAATTGCACATTTTTCAAATAAATTTATAAAAAAATCCCATAAATTAAAAAAAATATATAACTGTTGAGAAACATGTTCACTTTTCATATGTAATATCATGCGATAAATTTGGTGACATCATTCTCGTGAATCTAGCTCGTTCCATTCACGAGAAAAGATACTTTGAATAATACTTTTGTATTTGAACGGCAATCTACTATAAGAATAACTTATTTCTCCATCCATAACGTTTGACGAGATTTCGGAGATGAGTTTGGCAGAATGTCGCAAACTTGGCGACTTTTTTAAATGTTGCCAAATTAACAAAAATCTCGCCAAATGGATAAAAATGACGCTAAATCAAGGAAAATGACGACTAATTGACGAAATGCCAATATCTTCGAAAAAGTATAAGTATCCACTATAAAGAATAACTTATTTTATTTTTCTGTAAAAATAATAAATTCTTTGCATTATATAAGGAAAGTCATGTGCTGCCCACATCAGATCTTTTAGGAAGAAAGCATACATGAGAAATTTTTGTTTTGTCGTCCTTTGGAAAAGCAAGCACACAAGCTATATTTTAAAGTCGATAAAATTTTCACCAATGACGGTTTATAGTGGAAAAATTATTGCATTGGAGTCTGTACAGATGGTGCTGGAACAATGATGGGCGAAAATGTTGGATTTGTCGCTAAAGTGGTGGCAATGGACATATCACTTTTACTCTCTGTATGATCCATTGGGATGCACTCGTAGCCAAAAAAATATCACTAGAGTTAGATGGAGTTCGCAATACCATCAAAATCATTAACTTCAACTGTGCCCTTAACAGTCGTTTGTTTTCAAACTTTTGCAAATCTATGAACTCCGATTACAAAAGCTTATTACTACATGCACCTTACCTAGTAATAAGCATTACTATATGCTTATTACTAGGTATGGTGGTTCTCAAGAGAGGCTTAAACATATTATTGAAATTGAGAGATGAAGTTGTTTTATTTTTAATTGAGCAAAAATCTGATTTTGTTATTTTTTTTCAAATTAACTTATGGCTTTCAAAACTGTGCTATTTATCGGATATTTAGAGAAAAAAAACCCTCGATAATTTAAAAATGTCGTCTTAAGGAAAATATTGTAACATATTCATGTTAAAAGATAAAATTGAAAATTTTACTAAGAAACTTAACATATTGAAGAATAAGGTAGAAAATTGTTCTTCTACCCTCTTCTTTACCCATGCATAGTTCTTTTACGTATAACCGTCACAAATGTTTAATTGTAAGCGTTATAATTTATCATTTGAAGTACATAGAAACACAGTTTCAGGTACAAAGTTTGAGTCTCCTGAAAAAAGGTTAAATGAATTTTGACTTGGTATTAGGACAGAGTTTCCAACAATTTCTGAAGTGGCCCTAAACATACTTCTGCATTTTGCACTACGTATTTATGCGAAGCGGCGTTCTCAGCATTGACGATTATAAAATCAAAATATCGATCACCTCAGAAAAACGTTGAAGATGCTCTACGTCCTGCAGTATCAAATATTCAGCCAATATTAAATGCTTTATGTAAAAATAAGCAAGTCATTTCATTAGTATGTAAATTTGCTTTCATCTAATGGTGAAATTATGTGTGTACCAGAAATTGTTTTAAATAAATTTCTTTATGATTTATTAACAGAAAGTATGCGATTCGTATGCATCTATCTTATATACCAGTATGCCCACTGTCGAATAAAAGTGTTTTGAAAAAAGATGTCGAGAGTGGAAGAAGTTTAAGAAGCCCTGGTATCGAGGATATACGTGCCCTGGAGAACTTATGGATCTATATCTTTATAGAAACGATTTCAAGGTACTCTTTAGATTGAGAACAACAGATCATCTCAAACCTATGACCTTCCACTTAAATCTAAAATAGTTTTATAATCGTGTAAAGAATCTTACAGGTCTCGAACTGTGGATCTTCGTATTGGCTAGCCGGCTATCTCCCAATGGAGCTACTGGGGCAGAACTGTGAACTCTTATCGTCGAAGTGGACTCTGGTTCTAAATGCAATAGTAATGCTGCTTCCCCAGGACATATTGTATCTTGTATAGGGATTACTCATACTTCAATTTTTTTGGAACTGGATAAAGTTTTGAGGCTCCCTCAGTCATATGGTGTATATGTACTATGGATAAGAAAGAAGAATAAGAAAGATAATTAATTTTCTTCACACTAGATCTTGCTTGTCGTGACTGTTTAAAATAAGCATCCCAGATTTCATAATTTACTTGATTATTTCTAGAGATAAATAATAATTAATGGTTCCTATATATTTTCATAGAAGAAAGAGTTCTACAGGCGTGAAACTTATATTCCACATATTTTATAGAGTACTTCTCTACTACATACACACAAAAAAGGATCTTGCATTAAAAATCCTTCTTTCTAGCTCGTTGCAATGTTGTTTAAAGATTTTCCACTCTTCATGAATAAATATGCTCGGACGAAACAAGTTATTGCAAAAAGAGTTGATTTATTTATATTGAACATTTCGTTGGACCTTCAAGTTGTACCAGTATCATTTTTGTTTAGTTAATCAAAGCAAAATGCTTGCTTTTATAAATGAATCCAATGATTCTCTTCTGTCAGAACTTTATCATAAAAGTAACGAATATTTAATGATGAAAGAATACCACTCGTTATCTAGTTTTCCGTTGTCAGGTACAATGTAACGTATCAGAATTTCAATGTTGAGGGTGGATGCATGGCACGTTTTCATGATTGCGTGCTTCACCGCAAGTATCATGTCAAGTTAGACATTTAAAATAAATAAAAATCTTCCGGAATAAGATTTTTTGTAGTGAATTTTTAAACACACACGTTATACAGGTGTCAAATTAAGTTGTCAGTTTGTTTCTTATAATGGGGTTTAACATTTTACCGTCAGGGATTTTATATGCATATTTATTCAGTGAGGATTTTTGATATGGATGGTGATGTTTGAGGATGTTAATTCTTTGGGTGTTTTCTACGCAAAATCCTACGCCTCATATTTTTTATACTTGAATTAATTTGGAAGTAGTTTGACACTATGTGAATTTGGCATTTTATAATTAAATCCAGTTGAAATAAAAGGAACAGGATTCAACTAGATTTCTATTGTTAAGTTAAAACTAAAGAAAACAGGATTAAACTGATATGAATAAAATTTAATTGCATTTAGATATCCTACGTCTTACCTGTCTCTCTCTCTCTCTGTGTGTGTGTGTGTGTGTGTGTGTGTGCGCGCGCGCGCGGTCTGTAGTGGGAAATTTAAGCTCTGTACGACAATGAAATTCTGTACACTGGTAATTCAGGACCCGGGAAAGCGTACCTCAGCATTTTTTTTTATTCGAATTAGTTTTTAACACATTACAACATAGTTGGAAAGTGTTTATGACTTTGCTCATTCTGTCTGTCTGTCTGTTTGTTCGTTCGCAGGATAAATACTGTAAAAATGACTTTATCAAAATGATATTTTATAATATATTGTTCAGAGGGTTTGTAGGAGATATGGGAATATAAATGAATAACGTCGCCCTATAGTTTTGTATTGAACCCGGGTTGAAAAAATAAAATACATTGAACTCTATGGGACCTAATGTTTAAGCGAATTTAAAATTCACAAATTGCTTCGAAAGTTTTTAGAAGTATTCAAATTATTCCATAAAGAATATGAAAAAAGTTTCAGCAAAATATATTCTGCAGTTTTTAACATAAAAATTAAAATAATAATTATACCCATATTATATGAAGAGATCACGTGACCCACTTCAATATAAAATATGGCATTCATCTTGTGTCAAAATCGTGATTTTTAAAGTTCTCTTTAATTATATATTTAGTATTGTATCCGTCCTAAAACGGTTTTGTTTTTGCTTAATTTCTGTGCACCTATATTCTGAAACAACGTAATTACAATATATTTGAGTTTAAATTATCAATGCCATCCATCTTGTGTCAAAATCGTGATTTTTAAATTTCATTTAAATTTATATTTAGTGTTATATCCATGCTAAAACGGTTTTATTTTTTCTTAATTTCTGTGCATCTATATTCTGAAACACCGCAATTACAATATATTTGAGTTTAGATGATCATCAAGCATTGATTATTTCTACAACGAAGCCTAATTTTTACTTATGGAGAATGTAAACACATCAAGATGTAGGATGAGTTGTATAAGAATTGCTGAACTTCTTTAACGCATAGTTATTTAGCTCTGGAGTCTGCAATATAGCTGATATGAATGAAACATTCATTGATTTTATAGCAGAGCATATTGAGATTTCAGATTTTATATTGAAAAGCAGATGATTTTATAGCAGTCTTTTTTGATAAAATATTAAGCATAGAGTTAAATTACTTTTACCTCCATGATTTTAAGTTTTTAAGTAAAACAAATTATTGTAGTACTGTGATAAATGAAATAAAAATGTATGAATGAAATATTTACTCCTTTTACGTAGAGAGCCAGGTGATTTATATTTCAATTACGTCATTTGAATGAAGTTCATTTTTTTTCGATGTTTTAAATTTTCAAATATAATAAATTATTGTAGTATTGTGATAATTTTAAAAATATTACCGCTTAATGTATCGCATTTTAGAGATGTTTAAATAAAATTGTATTAAAGTATAATAAAATTGCACAAAAGTATTGAAATCTCACATAAACACCATTTTATGGTATAAAACTCGGGTCAAGTACAAAAAAACAACAACTTTTTGTTATATTTGTCATATATGTAGGTTGGGATAAAAGTTTGTTGATATTACAAATACTTATAAACTTAGTATAATAATAATATTAATATTTACAAATTTATTTAGAATATGAACACATTTTACATTTCAAAGATGAACAAAATCGCAATAATTTTGATGAAACGGATGACACATTTTAACAGTTATTTTTATATTTCTAAAAATGCTTATTATTCTTATAAACGTGGATTCGCAAGTACAGGAAACATACTGCTACGAACGTGTAAAATGCCCTCATTGGAGTCTCTTTTGAGAAACACAAGGCGAAAACAGCCTTACAGTCAGTCATTCTCATGACGTGAGTTTAGGGTTGCCATATTAGAACACTCGTGGCAAGGTTGCTAAATTTGACTATGTATCGCCAATTTGGCGACTTCTCGGAAGTTGAGAACCTTCTCGAAATAGCTAATATTCTTCCACATACGAGCTCCTTCGGGAAGTTTCTACGGAGAGTACATAAAAGGAGACATCGTTTAGTTGGAGAGCAGTTGACATGATACGAGCTACATTGAATTGTGAGATACGTTAATGGTTTGAGAA
The DNA here is from genome assembly GCA_951213105.1 of Amaurobius ferox. NCBI lineage: Eukaryota > Metazoa > Arthropoda > Arachnida > Araneae > Amaurobiidae > Amaurobius > Amaurobius ferox. The sequence goes on from OX578134.1 coordinate 74,518,792, forward strand.
CAGTATCGGCAGTTTTGTAAAATTAGTGGAGCATTTAATTGCTGTTTTACTGAACCTGACAGTTGTTTAGTCATCTTAGAGATCGTTTTCGAGCTATTTGCTGTATACTATTCCTGTTTACGCTGTGTTTGTAAATAAACGTGCTAGCTATCCTGAAACTAGGACTTATTCTTGTATCCTGACAGTGCACTCACATTTCCAGAGGAGTCTTAACAATACTTAATATCGTCTTATTTAAATATGTAAAAGGTACATGAACATTTGCTGACGTTTGAGAAAACAAATAAAATATTTGTTTATATAATCTCTTCGATAAAATTTGCGAAACTCTTTATTATTTTTGCGAAAGATGTTTTTGTAGGTGAATCAGTTTAACCTTTTAAGAAACCAGTGTAATAATTTTAATGTCTTATTATCTGGAAACAAATTACTTAAATGACAACAGTTACAAATAGATTTTAACTCAGTCTGCAATCTCGGTGCAATTTATTGGCGTTTTCCATTAATTTTATATCCTAGGGTAATATTTTTACTAGCAGAGTCAATTTTGGTAGAATTCGTAATCAATTATAGATTAATTTTTTGATAAGTGTGTACAAAGGATTTCTAGTGTCCACACAAAAAATAACAATAGTCACTTAATGTATAAACATTTCATGCAAAATGGCAATTTTTCGTAAATTTTACTCCATGAAAATATTACTACCTATCTATTATACACTGAAATGACTGACTGACTGAGGGGTAGTGTATTAAAATTACCATGCAATTCCACCGTAGCTAGAATCTGGGTTTTTGTCTCATTCGATCCGTCTCAGCTACCGGGTCAACAGAAAAATCTAATATTTCGAATATTCGGATTAGGGTTGACTATGCAAAGGACTAATAAAAAAAACTCAAAATCACTTTCCTTCATTATTGAATACTTTCAGTCTAACCAGAATCTTGGTTTTGGTCTCATTCGATCTGTCTCATATTTAAGATCAAAACTCCGCAACTAAATCGTGCTGGTTTTACGTGTTACAAAATTATTTCACAATCTGGATGCGGCCTGACACGCAACTGGGCAATCGCATAGAAGTAATATAATATTCAAATATTTTATATGTATAATAAATAAGTTAGTATCACGTCTGATTTCAATAAATAAGATTAAGGGGACGGTGGACGTTGAAATGAGCAAAAATCGACTAAAAAAATTTTTTTTAATATATAACATTGTTTTACACATTTAACCTTTTGCTTACGGGTGGGACAGCGTCCATTCCAAACGAAGAACCTCCCAAAAAGATAGGTATTTGACATACCCTATCCCAAACAGTTCGAGTCAAATACCTGTCTTTTTGAGAGGTTCTTCGTTTGGAATGGACGCTGTCCCACCCGTAAGCAAAAGATTAAATGCATTTTTTTCGACACGGAATTTTCAAAGGTTTTACATTTTTAAAATGCTCCATGCGTCTTAATTTTTTTTTTAGATACATGAAATTTGATAAGAAGACACATTTCATACTTTTTAATGAAACTGGGTATACATTTTATAATTGAACTTTATTAAGGTAATTTAAAGTGAATAACAACCCAATTAAATGATGAAAATTAAGTTTTAATGCAGAAAAACATTTTTAGAAAATTAACTTTCTAAGGGATTTAAAAATGAATACCCAAATGTATTCATAATGTGTTTTTGAGTGATCATAATGGGAAATTAATCAAAAATGTGAACAAATGGCATGCAAGGAGTATTTTCAAATTTTCTTTAAAAAAATTAAATTAAAAAAAAAATTCAAAATTATAACAAAAATTAAAACAAATTGAATGATATTTTATATAGTAATGTTAAGAAGAATATTTATACAAAGTAAAACATGCCAGAGCGCTTTTGAGCGTTAATACGCTCTTCATCCGCGGCTACATGGAAAGTAAATAGGATCGTTCATATATAGACTAGTAACATAGAAAATTTGCATAAATAAATATAAAATTAGTAAATGTAATCCAAGAAATATACACAAAAAATGTGGAATATATTTTAAACGGATTCAAAATGCAAGTATATCACGAGAAAAGTACAATTATAAAATATTATTTTATTACAGGAGAAATGCAAATTCGAAAGGACAGTCAAGCCCGATCTTTATGAGAATGACGTCAAAGGTAACTATGAAGAGACTTGAATTGCACAGAGTTGAGAATGAGTCGCCAAGCATAACTTAAAATTGAACTGGGTCATAACTACAAATCGACGCACGGTAGATATAAATAAAAAGGGATTCATAAAGGAGACTATTACGTGGGTTATTACAACGCATTAAAAGGTAAAGTTTTTTCAAAAACGGGTAGAAAATTATCATTAACAACATATTGAGCAAGAGCCGTAGAAAGTTTACCACTTTTGACATCACGAGCGTGTTCTGCTAAACGGATGCCAGCATTACGTTTGGTACTACCAATATAAAATTTATAGTCACCATCGGGAGACAACACGGGAACCACATACACCCCAGGATAGCTTTTAATGTCATCAATATCCCCAAGTTTATCAGAACGAATACGATTAAATAAAGTGGTAATATCAGAGTGAGAAGGCTTGAAACCAAATTCATGACATAACTGAATAAAGGGAAGGGAGATCTTAGGATGGTAAAGAAAACTAGATTTATAAGCTAAACGATCTTCTAAAGCAACAAGTTCAGTATTAATTTGAGTAAATTTACGGCAAACATGGGCGAAAATCTTATGCAAAAACTCAAAAGAATAAGCAGCCTCATGGCCAAGATTGAAAATAAAATTAATTTCATCAGTCAAAGCAGAGATAGAAGAACAAACATTAAATGCGCGATTAAAATAAGCGTTAAAAGGGGCGTTTTAGAGGAAATAGGATGATAAGAATTAGCGGGGATACAGGAGTTAGTAAAAGAGGGTTTACGGAAAACAGAAGTGTGAAAATCAAAAGCAGAACGGGTAACCAGAACATCAAGGAAAGACAAAGAACAATTTGATTCATGCTCAACAGTAAAATTAATCGAAGGGTAAAAATCATTAACCTTAGACAAAAGAAGAAAGATATCCTTTAAATCACTATCCCAAATAATAAAAACGGCACCACATAACGGCACCAAAGAATGGCACCTGTTACGTGGAAATCCCACACGTCCGGTAAGAACGCGAAATAGGCCGCCATCGTATAAGGAAGTAAATTAAGATTAATTACACAAGTATTTAAAATGAAGAGACTTAAATTAAAAACAATAACAAAATATTTATTAAGAGAAAACAACCTCTAAGATCACTTTATAAATTTCAACTCACATAACATTATTCTATAAACAACATTACTAATAACATTTTAGCATTCCTACTATATCCACACAATACATCTCTCACAGTGTTTTAATTAAGGGATTTGCTTTTCTAACCTTATTTATTCTAAAATGGGGTGAGAGAGAGAGCTATAGTAAAATATGTGTAAGATTGCCTACCGCCTTCATCCTTGAAGATCACGAGCTCGGCACAGTCTCGTCGGTGCGCTGTTGACTCGTCGCTCTTGCGACCTTTCGTTATCACAGCCCAAACTCAAGTCTCCGATTTTCCAACTTAAAACTTCAAAATTGCTCTTTCTCTCTCTGCCCCCCCCCCTCTACAAGGGGTCCCTGTCTATAATTGGCCAAGTAAATTAAAAACTACGCCCTCCAGCTATATTATTGGCCCTTGAAATATTAGATATCAAGCCTATTGTTTTTACATGGAGAAAATTCTCACGATTCTTTTTCCCAGGGTCCCCATGATATAAATTGATCTTTTGGGTCAGCTGGGTCAACCCCTTCCGTTCGTATAGCATGGGATTCTCCCTAGAACTTGAGTAGCATCCATACTTCCTGTCCGGTGCAGCTGCGTTACAGGGGAACCTTATAACAATTGCCCCATTGCATGAGGAACCGTCTTCTTAGGTTCGCTTCCTCCTCTATAACTGTAATGTTACATTGGGATTGCAAAATTCCATGTAACAGCACCCATTCTTGAACGATCCTATTTACTTTCCATGTAAACACTGATGAAGTGCGTATTAAAGCTCGAAAGCGCTTTGGCATTTTTTTACTTTGTACGTCTTATAAGAAGTTTTAAAAGTTGTGTCCTTAATCTTATTTTATATGTATATAATATGCAAATATTTTATACAAAATGGCGAAGTAGTGGTCAACTCCGCTAAATTAATATTGGCGAGATTTTAATTAATCATACACAGAAGATTTTTGTTCCTCACGATATGTTTCCTCGTCCCCAGTCAATGCGTTCCGGAAAGATAGTACCCCGTTATTTGTTTTACGTATTTCAATTAACAGCGACCTTATTTGGCGCAGTTCTCTTAATGGATAGTGAAGACAATTTTATAAAACTAATTATTAAACAAAATTTTTCATAATATATACTTTTAAAATATTATCGAATCATATGGATAGCATATATAAAAATATTTGATTTCGCAATCTCAGACTTTTTGGGAAGATATAATCAAGTTATCCTATTTGGGCTTAACTAAGGGCTGTCCAAATGGCTGCAGTCAAAGATGTTACCAGATGCTACAATCAAAGATCTGCCAATCTATGAATAAAATTAAATGAAATTTTGACTTGAAATAGCAGAATTAGTATTAATATGAAATACATACCGAAAATTTGTTTCAATTTTTCCTTTGAAAAGTTATTCGGTAATTATCCTTCATCATTTTAGCACTGCGAAAATAGTGATGTGGAATGAAATCACTTGCTTAAAAATTTTATGCCCGTCTTTCATATTTCTTTTTTTCTAATTCCCCCGTGGTGAAGGGGCATCTACACACCACGTCCACAAGACCCCCTAGGGTATCTCATGGCGAAGGGGAGAAGAATTGCAGCTTCACTTTTATAGAAGCACCCCGAAGGGCGGAAGTCTGACTTGGCTTCGACATGACAATATCCATGCCCGCTGGCTGGATTCGAGCCCGCAACCCGGCAATCCAACGATCAGACGGAAATGCATGCCCCTGACCGCTCGACCACCGGATCGGCGTCTTTCATATTAATTGTACGTAAAGACTATTTCAATGCCTTCCAAAAAACGTCGAAAGCTACAAATGAGCGTGTACAAATGTGGGCGTGGTTATATATACAACTGATGCATGTCTTAATTATTAATAATTGAACTTGAAGATTCAATTGTAAATAACCGGGTAAAAAATGTAAAGCTTTAAATATTGTTTTTTTTTTATATTTGAACATAATTGTGAGGAATTTTGGTATGTTTAATTACTAGTCTGTGGCAGAGCTGCCGTAACCCGTAAAGTGTAGCTGCGGTAAAAAAGCGTAATACCTCTCTTTATTCTGCCATTGTTCATAATACAGCAAATTTAAAAATATCATTTAATAAGGAATAACATCTTCTAAAATCCATATGCAACAAAATAGCATAAGGAGCGTCTTCATATCAAATTGAGCCCAAACTTCAAAATTTCCGATGGAAAGACCCCGATTTTGATCTCATAAACAAATTATACATCCCAAATTAATCTAACTATAATTTTTTATATAGTTTCTGTCGTTATATCCTGAGAGATTGCGGTTCTAAACATGGAGATAAATTGATATATTGAAGTGAATCTTTTGATTTCTATGAAAGAGAGAGAGAGAGAGATTAGATTTAAAAAAATAAGAAATCATATAGATGATATAATCAAATATAAGAAATCATAAAGATGATATTAAATTAGAGCAGTTTTACTTTGTAGCCAAAAAATATTCTGTAGGAATCTGGAAGATTGATATCATATTCTTAGTGATGCGACAGAACCGATATATCAGTGTCTTATTTTCTCAGCGCTCCTCTGCAGGCAATATCCGTTAACTCCACAGGAAGAATTTGCTATGTAACAATGTTTGTGTAAATTGTACAAATCAGATAAACCTCGCTGATAATGACATTTAGCACTACATATATTTCCATGCTACCAAAGTTAATGACAATTCGTTGCTGCTAAACTTTAATAAGAACTGATGTTATCCAACTGTTTGCTGACTATGAGCAGGATACTAAACTTTAATTTTAGTTATTACTTTCCTTATACACATAATGAATAAGGAAAGTATTGTGAAGGGGTCGAAAATTCGAATGCGAGTTTTTGACGGGAGAGCACGTTTCAAGCATCCCTGATCACGAATCGAACATTTTTGAGGTGATGTCTGTGTGTGTGTGTGTGTGTGTCAGTGAGACTGTGGAGACAATATCCCACGAACGAATGGAGCGATTCGAATGAAATTTGGTACAAAAATCACAATCCGTGAATACTGGAAGCCTATTGTTTTTAAACACAATCGAGTGTTCAGAACCCCCCTAAATTTTCGAGTGAAACTTTGACAAAATCATCAAAAAATCAAAACCTTTAATATAGTTACGCAAATAGACATTTCGCATGTAATTTTTCCATAGAAAACGATTGCCATAAACTTTAGAAAGCTAGTACGAACCGTTCTCGAGATATTGAACATTTTTCAAATAATTTTATCAAAAAATCCCATAAATAAAAAAAAAATATTAACTGTTAAAAAAAATGTTCACTTTTCATTTGTAATATCATGCGATAAATTGGGTGACATCATTCTCGTGGATCTAGTTCGTTCCATTCACGAGAAAAGATGCTTTGAGTAATACTTTTGTATTTGAAAGCCAATAGTCATATATCTGCTATAAAAATAACTTATTTCTTCGTCCATAACGCTTGGCGAGATTTTGGCGACGAATTTAGAGGAATGTCGCCAAATTAACGAAAATCTCGCCAAATGGATAAAAATGAGGCTAAATCAATGAAAATGGCGACTGATTGAAGAAAATTCAATATCTTGGAAAGAATATAAGTATCTACTATAAGAATAACATTTTTTTTAACTGTAAAAGTAGTAAATTCATTGCATTATATAAGAAAAGTCATGTGCTGCCCACATCAGATTTTGTTTATATTGTTGCGGCATTTAATTGCTATTTTAGTAGAAGAGAAAGGGGCGTTCACCGCCAGAGGCGGAGCAATGCGGAGCGCGGAGCAAAATGGCCGCCATCTTGAATTCCGTAATCCTGGACGGGGGTGTAAAAGGGGGGGAAATGAAAAAAGGTGGGGGTAAAAATTTTGGAGAAACTTTTTTTTTGGGTGGCAACGATATCGTAGTCTTGTACGAGAGGTTCAGGGGGAAATGAATTTTTTGGAATGAGATTTTTTCTAAGTATAGGAGAAACTTTTTTCAGGTTGGCAACACCTCCGCCTCTGCGACAGAGGCGGAGCAGTACCATTAGCGCCCCCTAGCGGCGAAAAGCGGAACTATCGGAGGTTAAACTTCAGATTATTTTCTAAGTATAGGAGAAACTTTTTTAGGGATGGCAACACCTCCGCCTCTGCGACAGAGGCGGAGCAGTACCATCAGCGCCACCTAGCGGCGAAAAGCGGAACTATCAAGGATGGAACTTAGAAATATTTTCTGTTTCGGTTGCCATAGCAACACCTGTATGGGAGAAACTTTTTTAAGGATGGCAACACCTCCGCCTCTGCGACAGAGGCGGATCAGTACCATCAGCGCCCCCTAGCGGCATAAAGCGCAATTAAAACTTGTGATTTTTCTGATTGTTGCGATTTTTTTCTTATATTTTCTCGCAAATGTAAGTTTTTTACTTTTCAAAAACCACACTTGTGCCGTTTTCTCTCTGGAAATTAACATAGGTTTTCGCACTTGTGCTATTTTTTAACGTTTTTTCACAAAAACATACTTTTTACTAACAAAATTTCGTAAATGCAAGTTTTTTTCTTATATTTTTTAGCAAATGTAAGTTTTTTACTTTTCAAAAACCACACTTGTGCCGTTTTCTCTATGGAAATTAACATAGGTTTTCGCACTTATGCTATTTTTTAACGTTTTTTTCACAAAAACATACTTTTTACTAACAAAATTTTGTAAATGCAAGTTTTTTTTCTTATATTTTTTCGCAAATGTAATTTTTTTACTTTTCAAAAACCCCACTTGTGCCGTTTTCTCTATGGAAATTAACATAGGTTTTCGCACATGTGCTATTTTTTAACGTTTTTTCACAAAAACATACTTTTTACTAACAAAATTTCGTAAATGCAAGTTTTTTTCTTATATTTTTTCGCAAATGTAATTTTTTTACTTTTCAAAAACCCCACTTGTGCCGTTTTCTCTATGGGAATTAACATAGGTTTTCACACTTGTGCTATTTTTTAACGTTTTTTCACAAAAACATACTTTTTACTTGTAAAAAACTAACAAAAACGCGTTTTTAAAGTAGCAGAATCGCGTGAATTGGTGTTTTAAAGTAGCAGAATCGCGTGAATCGGTGTTTTAAAGTAGCAGAATCGCGTGAATTGGTGTTTTAAAGTAGCAGAATCGCGTGAATCGGGTGTATGGGAATCTTGAGAATCTCGGGGGTTTAGGGGGTGTGTTTCTACAATCATTTCGATCTTGGAGTTTAAAATTTTTATATTCTCAAAAATAAATATTTTAAATAATCGTGAAAGTTTGCTTATGCCTAAAATACTTGCGTGTTATGAATTTCACAAGTTAATGAAAGGAAGCGATAAAGTCTTGTAGTTTAAATAATAGCAGATACCAATGGCTGTATACATATGTTTTTACAAGTGTATACTACCATAGGAGTTTCTTTAAACCAACATGTTTCAAAAACCGCAGAGTGCATTAAATCACGATGACAGATCTACCCCTCCCCACCACGCGTGAATGTGGATAGTTACATTAAAACATCTCATGGCTGTCGGAGTTATAAGCGTGGTTCTGTACCAGGATATAACTTGAGGCTATATGTCGCGTTGGGCTTGGGTTTGGTCGACTGTTTAGAACTGCTCTCGCTGCTATTGTTAACATCTGTGGTGGAGGATAGTTTTTACGGGCTCATAGAATGTTTGTGTTGTTAGATTAAAAATACACCACTAAATATCATTGTATTCTCAGCTGGGAGAGACTCTTTTAAAGAAGTTCTTATTAAATTTTAACATGTTTTAAAAAGAATCTTTCATTCATTAGTGTTATGAATATCGCAAGTTAATTAAAGGATGTTAATTAAATTAATTGATTAAGTATTGAATGCCTGTATACCAGGAGCATGTCAAAGACATGTCAAGGGATATGTCAAAGCGTACCAAGGGTGTACCAAAGGAGTATGCTGAAGGCATGCTAAGGCCCTACACTATCCCTCTGCTATATCGCGGTTACGAAGTGAACTGCGAGAATCTTGTAGGGTCTAGGGGTATGCCAAGAGCATCGAACATAAATTTTAAGAATGTGCCGCTTTTAGCGTTTTTTTCACAAAAAGTTTTAAAAACGTTAAAAAAAAACAAAAATGTGCGTTTTTTCAACAAGTTGAAGTTTTGGAGTTGTTGGATTTCTCTATGGAAATTAACATGGGTTTTCACACTTTTGCGAAATTTTTAGAAAAAAAATGTGGTTTTTTGCAAAAAAGCGGCCAAAAATGTGTTTTTTGAAACACGCGGAATCGGCTGATTTTTTTCAAACTGTCGGATTTCTCTATGGGAATTAACATAGGTTTTCACACTTTTGCAATTTAAAAAAAAAATGTGCGTTTTTGCAAAAATGCGGCCAAAAAAGGGTGTTTTTAGAGTAGCAGAATCGCATGAATTGGGTGTATGGGAGGGGGTGTGTTTCCCCAACCATTACGGTCTTGGAGTTCAAATTTTTTAAAAATAAATATTTTCAATAAATATTCCCAAAAATAAATATTTTAAATAATCGTGAAAGTGTGCTTATGTCTAAAATACTTGAGTGTTATGAATCTTGCAAGTTAATGAAAGGAAGCGATAAAATCTTAAATTTAAATAATAGCAGATACCAATGGGTGTGTGCATATGTTTTTACAAGTGTATACTACCATAGGGGTTTCTTTAAACCCACATGTTTCAATATGTGTATTATTTTATACATGTGCTATTTCTTTAAACCAACATGTTTTAATACGTGCGTTATTCTAAGAGGGAGAAACGCCTAATATGCTGATACATATGACACACGCGCTCAGCACAAATCGATGGAAATAAATGGTGAGATAGTTTTTAAAGACGAGACTTTGAAATTGTTTTCGATAAATAAGGTATTTGAGGTTATTTAACGTATGAATGAACGATACATGCCAATAAAATGAGGAACTAGGCTAAGTTTACAAGTATAGGACTCTAAAGTTTTGATGTTTTAGGGGTAGAACTTGAATTTATAATTAAACATGATTTCTACTAACTACTGCAAAGGGAGAAATGCATAGCGAAAGGGGTTATGTGCGTATATATATATATATATATATATATATATATATAATGCATATAACCAACACCCACCGGTGGAATGCAGATCTAAGATAGTATTTTTAGGAGAAGACATGGGATTCTTAAGTAAATGGAGTATTTAGAGACATTTAAAGAGATATAAACATGAGATAAGGTGACATCCATAATACACACAACTAATATAGGACAGCGAAAGGAAAACTTTAGTATTGTTTAGAGACCGAACATGTGCGATACACATGTCTCCGATCACAGTGGTGGAAAAGTGATATCGGAGCAGTTTTTAAAGATGTGACTTTAACTTTTTCAATTAAGTGAAGAATCTGCTAAATATTAGAGGGTGCTGACGCTTACTGAGGGTTTTATGTATAATACACATAAGCAGCATATAACATTAGGAAGGGGATATTAGAAAAATTTTTAAAGACAGGACTTTAGATTTTGAAACTAAATGAGATATCAAGAAACATTTAAAGGGGATGAAAACATCTAATGAGGCGGAATGGGGGTGTACCTACCCAAGATACCCAGCACTGAAATTATTCACTAAGATAAATTTTTTTTAAAGTAAAGACTTTAGAAGTTTCACATAAAAGGCAATTTAAACTAGTTTTTAAAGAAATGAAAACGCCCAGCGAGATGACTTAGAATGAATACAACGCCGATATATATATAACAGTGAAAAGAAAACTTAAATATTGTTTAAAGACTGCACTTCAAATTTCAAAGTAAATGTACATACCCAGAAACTTTTAATGGACTAGTATAATACACATACTCGATATAACAGTTAAATGACGAACTAAGAATAATTTATAAGTATGTAACTTTGGATTTTTTTTAGTTAAATAGGGATTTCAGCTAATTTTTAGAGGGATAGAAGGGTATACTAAAGGGTGTACAACAAATTTTTAGAAGGAACTAAGAGAATTTTCTAGCTAAATAGGGATTTCCACTACTTTTTAAAGGGATATAAAGACATACTAAAGGGTATACAGTAAATTTTTAGAGGGGACTTTGAGAATTTTTTAGCTAAATAGGGATTTCTACTAACTTTTAAGGAATAGAAACACGTACTGAAGAGTATAGAGCGTAATCATTACTAACACCTAGTGCTAAAATGAAGAATTAGAGTAATATTTAGGGGATGGGACTTTAGATTTTTAAGTAAATGTTATGTTTAAAAACTTTTAAAGTAGCGTAAATACCTACTAAGATGACATATGCGATACACATAGCCAATACATAGTTATTAAATAGGGAAAAGCTAAGATGGCTTTTTAGAATAACACCTAAAATTTTTTCTAATTAAACGCCATATATCAGCACTTAAAGCAGACAAATACGAAGATTCAGACGGCATGTGTGATACACATCGCGGACACATAATAGCTAAATGTTAATTTAAGTAAGTTTTTATGGATAGAACTCTGAATTTTTTGGGTAAATGAGATGTTTAAGAACATTTAAAGAGTCAAAAACACCTAATAAGGTGGTATGAGATGATTTCATCATCATCAGATAACAGCGAAATGGGGATACTACAAATATTTTAAAGGGGAATCCTTAAAATTTCTAAGTAAATAACCTTTAAAGGGGCAAAAAATATGTAGTGAAGTTGTGCAGATAATACAGATCATCGACATTCTAAAACAGACAAGACATGTCTATACAAGATAAAAAAATGTTGTACGTTAATATAAACATACATTATTCTATGTAGCAATGTAATACATACCCCAAGATTTATATAAAGTAATCGTGAATCTATTATACTATTACCATCAGAAATCAGCTAAAATAATAAAATTACCAAGTCGAATAATATATCTAGATACTAAAACACCAACAAACTACATTAAATTGATAAAAATCTTAACTAAATAAAATAATGAAGCTGTAACATACTATAAAAATACAAAGTTTAATAAAATTATAGAATAAAATCATATTAAAGCAAGTACTTACAAGTTCAATCCGACTCAAAAATGCTGCATTAGGTGTACGCCAATGAATAATGACAGATATAACATCTCCAGCTTTACCAACTAAAACCAACATATTCGCAGAACAACTTTAAAAGCGTCTTAACAGCACGAAATCCACAGCAGAAATGACAAAATCGATACCTGATCGTCACCGACACCCCCTACACGACAAGGTCACATCAAGGTCATATCATGGTTACTGTTAAACTATGGTATATGAAATAGAATCACATGTTAAAAAATAATAGATTTTAATAAAATGATTAAAGAAAATCCCTTTGTGATTATGAATGGTCTGTCTATTTTTACCGTGTTTATGTGTGTGTGTGTGTGTGTGTGTGTGTGTGTGTGTATGTGTGTGTGTGTGTGTATGTATGTGTGTGTGTGTGTGTATGTGTGTGTATGTGTGTGTGTTTGTGTATGTGTATGTGCGTGTATGTGTGTAATTATACCTTAAAAAGCTATATATCTGTAGTATCCCAACGGATACTAGTTCTTCAAACTTAGAAAAACTTTATTTCAGTTGCACTTATTCTAAGTGTAATTAAAAAAAAGTTTTAACTAAATGTGTAAAACAAATATTAGTATCCGTTGGGATACTACAGATATATAGCTTTTTAAGGTATAATTACACACATACATGCACATACACATACACACACACACACACACATACACACACACACACACACACACACACACACACACACACACACACACACATAAACACGGTAAAAATAGACAGACCATTCATAATCACAAAGGGATTTTCTTTAATCATTTTATTAAAATCTATTATTTTTTAACATGTGATTCAATTTCATATACCATAGTTTAACAGTAACCATGATATGACCTTGATGTGACCTTGTCGTGTAGGGGGTGTCGGTGACGATCAGGTATCGATTTTGTCATTTCTGCTGTGGATTTCGTGCTGTTAAGACGCGTTTAAAGTTGTTCTGCGAATATGTTGGTTTTAGTTGGTAAAGCTGGAGATGTTATATCTGTCATTATTCATTGGCGTACACCTAATGCAGCATTTTTGAGTCGGATTGAACTTGTAAGTACTTGCTTTAATATGATTTTATTCTATAATTTTATTAAACTTTGTATTTTTATAGTATGTTACAGCTTCATTATTTTATTTAGTTAAGATTTTTATCAATTTAATGTAGTTTGTTGGTGTTTTAGTATCTAGATATATTATTCGACTTGGTAATTTTATTATTTTAGCTGATTTCTGATGGTAATAGTATAATAGATTCACGATTACTTTATATAAATCTTGGGGTATGTATTACATTGCTACATAGAATAATGTATGTTTATATTAACGTACAACATTTTTTTATCTTGTATAGACATGTCTTGTCTGTTTTAGAAGTCGATGATCTGTATTATCTGCACAACTTCACTACATATTTTTTGCCCCTTTAAAGGTTATTTACTTAGAAATTTTAAGGATTTCCCTTTAAAATATTTGTAGTATCCCCATTTCGCTGTTATCTGATGATGATGAAATCATCTCATACCACCTTATTAGGTGTTTTTGACTCTTTAAATGTTCTTAAACATCTCATTTACCCAAAAAATTCAGAGTTCTATCATTAAAAACTTACTTAAATTAACATTTAGCTATTATGTGTCCGCGATGTGTATCACACATGCCGTCTGAATCTTCGTATTTGTCCGCTTTAAGTGCTGATATATTGCGTTTAATTAGAAAAAATTTTAGGTGTTATTCTAAAAAGCCATCTTAGCTTTTCCCTATTTAATAACTATGTATTGGCTATGTGTATCGCATATGTCATCTTAGTAGGTATTTACGCTACTTTAAAAGTTTTTAAACATAACATTTACTTAAAAATCTAAAGTCCCATCCCCTAAATATTACTCTAATTCTTCATTTTAGCACTAGGTGTTAGTAATGATTACGCTCTATACTCTTCAGTACGTGTTTCTATTCCTTAAAAGTTAGTAGAAATCCCTATTTAGCTAAAAAATTCTCAAAGTCCCCTCTAAAAATTTACTGTATACCCTTTAGTATGTCTTTATATCCCTTTAAAAGTAGTGGAAATCCCTATTTAGCTAGAAAATTCTCTTAGTTCCTTCTAAAAATTTGTTGTACACCCTTTAGTATACCCTTCTATCCCTCTAAAAATTAGCTGAAATCCCTATTTAACTAAAAAAAATCCAAAGTTACATACTTATAAATTATTTTTAGTTCGTCATTTAACTGTTATATCGAGTATGTGTATTATACTAGTCCATTAAAAGTTTCTGGGTATGTACATTTACTTTGAAATTTGAAGTGCAGTCTTTAAACAATATTTAAGTTTTCTTTTCACTGTTATATATATATCGGCGTTGTATTCATTCTAAGTCATCTCGCTGGGCGTTTTCATTTCTTTAAAAACTAGTATAAATTGCCTTTTATGTGAAACTTCTAAAGTCTTTACTTTAAAAAAATTTATCTTAGTGAATAATTTCAGTGCTGGGTATCTTGGGTAGGTACACCCCCATTCCGCCTCATTAGATGTTTTCATCCCCTTTAAATGTTTCTTGATATCTCATTTAGTTCCAAAATCTAAAGTCCTGTCTTTAAAAATTTTTCTAATATCCCCTTCCTAATGTTATATGCTGCTTATGTGTATTATACATAAAACCCTCAGTAAGCGTCAGCACCCTCTAATATTTAGCAGATTCTTCACCTAATTGAAAAAGTTAAAGTCACATCTTTAAAAACTGCTCCGATATCACTTTTCCACCACTGTGATCGGAGACATGTGTATCGCACATAGTTCATTAAAAATTTTCCAAACACCTACATTTACTTAAAAATTTGAAGTTCGGTCTCTAAACAATACTAAAGTTTTCATTTCGCTGTCCTATATTAGTTGTGTGTATTATGGATGTCACCTTATCTCATGTTTATATCTCTTTAAATGTCTCTAAATACTCCATTTACTTAAGAATCCCATGTCTTCTCCTAAAAATACTATCTTAGATCTGCATTCCACCGGTGGGTGTTGGTTATATGCATTATATATATATATATATATATATATGGATTCAAATGAATAAGAAATGAAAGAAGTAAAAACGGATGGGGATGCTTACAAGGAAGTCGAACGGCCAAGGGGGATTACGACCCCTTGTTCCCGGTTGAAGCACGCTTTTAATCCCAGGAAACGTTCCCGGAACCAGACTCGCCTGAAGCAGTCCTCCATATACCAACGCTGGAAAAGCAAAATCCAATCCACTGAAAAAGCAAATCCAATCCATTGAAAAAGCCAAATTCAATCCATTGAAAAACGTACTTGAAAACCCAGATCACCAACATGAAACGATACTAATAGCAAGACTACTTGGATGCCTAATGTCTAAACAACCTATAACATCCATATCAGCACTGACTTTTCATTACGTGCAAGTCCTTGTAAATCCTTATAACATGTTACGGTTAAGATACATGTCACAGTTAATCTTTTTGCATCCAGCGTGACGTAACTATAATAGTTCATAGAATTTTGCATAAAAGTCCTGATCATACTTTTTGTATGATTTTTCATAATAATGCTTTAGGAAATGTAACGGATATAGCTGTTTTTTCGCTTCACATACCAAATTACGTTCGCATATAATGCGTTCGGTCTTGGTTGTATTTAATCTTTTAATTCTGTTAAGATGATTGAGTATTAAGTTACGTAGTACGCCTATACTCAAGTTGGAATTCCAGCTGATGATATAGTTTATGCTGACATCAAAGGTCTTTCTTTTATCATACATTTTAAAGCAAATACTTTCTTTGTTGTCGTAATAAATGCTTATATCTAAAAACTCTGTTATTTCTTTCTTCACTTGTTTTGTTTCGATCAATTCCAAATTTGCGGGATAAAAGTTGAAGTTAAATTGATAATTACTTTCAAAATTTCCAATAAGCACATCGTCCACAAATCTGAAATAGGGAATTTCATTTAGATAATGAGTTCCGATCTCATACTTATTCAAATAGATATCAGCCAACATGGAGGAACAGCCACCCCCCATGGGAATACCTTGAATTTGGGAATACCTTGGGAATACCCCCCATGGGAATACCTTGAACCGAACGCATTATATGCGAACGTAATTTGGTATGTGAAGCGAAAAAACAGCTATATCCGTTACATTTCCTAAAGCATTATTATGAAAAATCATACAAAAAGTATGATCAGGACTTTTATGCAAAATTCTATGAACTATTATAGTTACGTCACGCTGGATGCAAAAAGATTAACTGTGACATGTATCTTAACCGTAACATGTTATAAGGATTTACAAGGACTTGCACGTAATGAAAAGTCAGTGCTGATATGGATGTTATAGGTTGTTTAGACATTAGGCATCCAAGTAGTCTTGCTATTAGTATCGTTTCATGTTGGTGATCTGGGTTTTCAAGTACGTTTTTCAATGGATTGAATTTGGCTTTTTCAATGGATTGGATTTGCTTTTTCAGTGGATTGGATTTTGCTTTTCCAGCGTTGGTATATGGAGGACTGCTTCAGGCGAGTCTGGTTCCGGGAACGTTTCCTGGGATTAAAAGCGTGCTTCAACCGGGAACAAGGGGTCGTAATCCCCCTTGGCCGTTCGACTTCCTTGTAAGCATCCCCATCCGTTTTTACTTCTTTCATTTCTTATTCATTTGAATCCATATTCGTGCTTATATTGTATGTGCTGCAATGCGCCTTATGATAGTATGGGCATATCCCGTTTTAATATTTCTAGTAAAAGTTATATTTTACTTAACATTTGTATTATATATATATATATATATATATATATATATATATATATATACGCACATAACCCCTTTCGCTATGCATTTCTCCCTTTGCAGTAGTTAGTAGAAATCATGTTTAATTATAAATTCAAGTTCTACCCCTAAAACATCAAAACTTTAGAGTCCTATACTTGTAAACTTAGCTTAGTTCCTCATTTTATTGGCATGTATCGTTCATTCATACGTTAAATAACCTCAAATACCTTATTTATCGAAAACAATTTCAAAGTCTCGTCTTTAAAAACTATCTCACCATTTATTTCCATCGATTTGTGCTGAGCGCGTGTGTCATATGTATCAGCATATTAGGCGTTTCTCCCTCTTAGAATAACGCACGTATTAAAACATGTTGGTTTAAAGAAATAGCACATGTATAAAATAACAGACATATTGAAACATGTGGGTTTAAAGAAACCCCTATGGTAGTATACACTTGTAAAAACATATGCACACACCCATTGGTATCTGCTATTATTTAAATTTAAGATTTTATCGCTTCCTTTCATTAACTTGCAAGATTCATAACACTCAAGTATTTTAGACATAAGCACACTTTCACGATTATTTAAAATATTTATTTTTGGGAATATTTATTGAAAATATTTATTTTTAAAAAATTTGAACTCCAAGACCGTAATGGTTGGGGAAACACACCCCCTCCCATACACCCAATTCATGCGATTCTGCTACTCTAAAAATACGCTTTTTTGTCCGCATTTTTGCAAAAACGCACATTTTTTTTTAAAAAATTGCAAAAGTGTGAAAACCTATGTTAATTCCCATAGAGAAATCCGACAGTTTGAAAAAAATCAGCCGATTCCGCGTTTTTCAAAAAACACATATTTGGCCGCTTTTTTGCAAAAAACCACATTTTTTTTCTAAAAATTTCGCAAAAGTGTGAAAACCCATGTTAATTTCCATAGAGAAATCCAACAACTCCAAAACTTCAACTTGTTGAAAAAACGCACATTTTTGTTGTTTTTTTAACGTTTATAAAACTTTTTGTGAAAAAAACGCTAAAAGCGGCACATTCTTAAAATTTATGTTCGATGCTCTTGGCATACCCCTAGACCCTACAAGATTCTCGCAGTTCACTTCGTAACCGCGATATAGCAGAGGGATAGTGTAGGGCCTTAGCATGCCTTCAGCATACTCCTTTGGTACACCCTTGGTACGCTTTGACATATCCCTTGACATGTCTTTGACATGCTCCTGGTATACAGGCATTCAATACTTAATCAATTAATTTAATTAACATCCTTTAATTAACTTGCGAGATTCATAACACTAATGAATGAAAGATTCTTTTTAAAACATGTTAAAATTTAATAAGAACTTCTTTAAAAGAGTCTCTCCCAGCTGAGAATACAATGATATTTAGTGGTGTATTTTTAATCTAACAACACAAACATTCTATGAGCCCGTAAAAACTATCCTCCACCACAGATGTTAACAATAGCAGCGAGAGCAGTTCTAAACAGTCGACCAAACCCAAGCCCAACGCGACATATAGCCTCAAGTTATATCCTGGTACAGAACCACGCTTATAACTCCGACAGCCATGAGATGTTTTAATGTAACTATCCACATTCACGCGAGGTGGGGAGGGGTAGATCTGTCATCGTGATTTAATGCACTCTGCGGTTTTTGAAACATGTTGGTTTAAAGAAACTCCTATGGTAGTATACACTTGTAAAAACATATGTATACAGCCATTGGTATCTGCTATTATTTAAACTCCAAGACTTTATCGCTTCCTTTCATTAACTTGTGAAATTCATAACACGCAAGTATTTTAGGCATAAGCAAACTTTCACGATTATTTAAAATATTTATTTTTGAGAATATTAAAATTTTAAACTCCAAGATCGAAATGATTGTAGAAACACACCCCTTAAACCCCCGAGATTCTCAAGATTCCCATACACCCGATTCACGCGATTCTGCTACTTTAAAACACCAATTCACGCGATTCTGCTACTTTAAAACACCAATTCACGCGATTCTGCTACTTTAAAAACGCGTTTTTGTTAGTTTTTTACAAGTAAAAAGTATGTTTTTGTGAAAAAACGTTAAAAAATAGCACAAGTGTGAAAACCTATGTTAATTCCCATAGAGAAAACGGCACAAGTGGGGTTTTTGAAAAGTAAAAAAATTACATTTGCGAAAAAATATAAGAAAAAAACTTGCATTTACGAAATTTTGTTAGTAAAAAGTATGTTTTTGTGAAAAAACGTTAAAAAATAGCACAAGTGCGAAAACCTATGTTAATTTCCATAGAGAAAACGGCACAAGTGTGGTTTTTGAAAAGTAAAAAACTTACATTTGCGAAAAAATATAAGAAAAAAACTTGCATTTACGAAATTTTGTTAGTAAAAAGTATGTTTTTGTGAAAAAACGTTAAAAAATAGCACAAGTGCGAAAACCTATGTTAATTTCCATAGAGAAAACGGCACAAGTGTGGTTTTTGAAAAGTAAAAAACTTACATTTGCGAGAAAATATAAGAAAAAAATCTCAACAATCAGAAAAATCACAAGTTTTAATTCCGCTTTATGCCGCTAGGGGGCGCTGATGGTACTGCTCCGCCTCTGTCGCAGAGGCGGAGGTGTTGCCATCCTTAAAAAAGTTTCTCCCATACAGGTGTTGCTATGGCAACCGAAACAGAAAATATTTCCAAGTTCCATCCTTGATAGTTCCGCTTTTCGCCGCTAGGGGGCGCTGATGGTACTGCTCCGCCTCTGTCGCAGAGGCGGAGGTGTTGCCAACCTGAAAAAAGTTTCTCCTATACTTAGAAAAAATCTCATTCCAAAAAATTTATTTCCCCCTGAACCCCTCGTACAAGACTACGATATCGTTGCCACCCAAAAAAAAGTTTCTCCAAAAGTTTTACCCCCACCTTTTTTCATTTCCCCCCCTTTTACACCCCCGTCCAGGATTACGGAATTCAAGATGGCGGCCATTTTGCTCCGCCTCTGGCGGTGAACGCCCCTTTAACTTATTTTACTGAACTTATTTCTGGCGGTGAACGCCTCTTCAACTTATTTTACTGAACCTGGCAGTTATTTAGAAATCTTGTGAGATAGTTATCGATCTATTTGCTGTATACTGTTTCTGTTTACGCTGCGAAATAAACGTGTTAGTTATCCAGAAACCTGTACTTATTCTTGTATTCTGAGAGTACAACTACAATTCCGTAGGATTCATCGTAACAATATTTAATGTCCCTTTATTTAAATCTGTAAATCACACATGAACATTTGCTGACTTATGAGGAAAAAAAATATATATTTGTTTATATAATCTCTTTGATGAAATTTGCGCTTTCTATGACTTTTGTGAAAGACGTTTTTGTAGGTGAATCAGTTTAATCTTTTAAGAAACCAGTGTAATAATTTTAATATCGTATTATCTGGAAACAAATAATTTAAATATTAATAGTTACCAATAGATTTTAACTCAGTCTACAACCTTGATGCGATTTATTGGCGTTTTCCATTAATTTCATATATTAGGGTATATATATATATATATATATATATATTCCCCAATGTATGAATATATTCCCTTCATGTATTTCATATATTTTTTTTTCAAGCAGAGTCAATTTTGATAGAATTCGTAATCAATTATAGATTAATTTCTTGATAAGTGTATACGCAGGATTTCTAATGTTCACACAAAAAAGAACAACAGTCACTTTATGCATTAAACATTTCATGCAAAGTAGTAATTTTTCTTAAATTTTACTCCATGAAAAATTACTACCTATCTACTGTATACTATATCTTACTACTCTACCTATATCTATATTACTACCTATCTACGCTACTACCTATATACTGAACTGACTGACTGACTGAGGGGTGGTGTATTAAAATTATTAAGCCCTTCCACTATAACTAAAATCTCGGTTTTGGCCTCATTCGATCTGTCTCAGCTTCCGAGTCAATTGAAAAATCTAATATTTCGAATATTCGGATTAGGATTGACGATGCAAAGGAATAATAAAAAAAAAACTCAAAATCACTTTCCTTAATTATTGAATGCTTCCTATCTAACCAGAATCCTGGTTTTGGTGTCTTTCGAGCTGTCTCATCTTTAGGATTAGAAGTCCGCATCCTAAATCGTGCTGGTTTTACCGGTTACAAAATTATTTGGCAGTCTGCATGGGGACCGAGACGCAACTAGGTAATCATTCAAAAGTACAGACATATAATATTTTTACAAAATAGCGAATCAACTTCTCTAAATTAATATTGGCGAGATTTTAATTAAGCCTACCCTGCACAATGCATTTCCTCGTCACCAGCCAACGCGTTCTGGAGAGAATAGTTTGCTCTACTTATTTCAATTAACTGCGGTCTTATTTGACGAAGCTTTCTGGATTAAGGATATTAACATTCAATGCACGATTAATCATAAAAAAAATTATTCATAATATGTAATTTCAAAATATTATCGAAATATATGGATAGTATATATAAATATATTTAATTTCATAATCTCATACCTTGTAGGGAGATATAAAAAGTTATCTATTTTGAGTTTAGCTAAGAGCTGTCCAAATGGTTACAGTCAATGATGTTACCTATAACCTGTCAATCTATGAATAACATAAAATGAAATTTTGACTTGAAATAGCAGAACTAGTACTAATATTTTAATACATGCCAAAGAGTTATTTCAATTTTTCCTTTGAAAAGTTATTCGGTGTTTCTCCTCTGTCATTTTAGCCCCTGAGAAAATAATGATGTGGAATGAAATCACATGCTTAAAAATTTTTCCTCCGTCTTTCATATTATTTGCAAGTGAACGCTATTTCAATGTCTTCCCCAAAACTCCGAACGTTAAAAATGGGTGTGTACAAATGTGGGAGTGGTTATATATATAATTGATGCATGTCTTAATTATTCACAATTGAATATATTTTAATAAGTTTTAAATAATGCTATTTTTGTATTAAAACATAATCGTGAGGATTTTCAATTTGTTTAATTTCTGGTAGGTGTCTGAGCCACCGTATCCCGTAAAGTACAGCTGCAGGAAATAAGCGAAATACCTCTTGATATTGTTACGAAAGTATCCTCTAGAATCGTGGGTGTATACGCAAGGTACAAGAATTAGTCCAAGTTGCTGGATAACTAACATTTATTCGCAAGCACAAAGTAAGCATTAACAGTATACAATCAAACACCACTTAAATGCTCCACTAATTTCACAAAATAACTGATATTATTCACAGAATGTTGACGAAAGTAATTTCACAAACAACCGTTACTATTCTCAAAACATTGAGAAAAATCGCAGTCCAATGTAGCTTGTGTCACGTCAATTCGTCAACTCCAGTCCAACGGAGGGATGAGGCCCTTTTATAGTCTTTCTATTGAAACTTCTAGAAATCTTTCCATATCATCTAGACTAATCTAGACTAGGTGAAGTTTCTGGAACATTCAGGAAGTCGCTAATCTTTCCATATCATCTAGACTCATCTAGACTAGGTGAAGTTTCTGGACCATTCAGGAAGTCGCCAAATCTGGAAACCCTTCTTTATCTGAGAAATCCTGGAAACCCTGGTCCCACGTCATGATGACGTCAGGGACTGTGTTTCCTTCATCTGGCATTCGAGACAGACGAAAGAGGAGGCGCAAAAGAGAATATTGCGCGTTCGCAAGACTGCACGTCCCGGGCAGTATCGATCTGTTTTGATCCAAAATATGAGGCCAATCTGTCGGTATGGACGATTTTGGGCTTGGTTGAAAACGATATCTGGATTCGATAAACGACACTGTTTATTATTTTCTTGATGACGTAGAGTCCCTCCCAGTTGTGCTGTTGTTTTGGTGAAACTCCTGGTCGTGGCCGAGGGTTAAACAGCCACATTTTGCCGCCCTTATGGAATCGTAATTCATTAGCTTTGGTATCGTACTGGGTCTTCATTCAATCGGTAGCAATATTTAACCTCTCACAAGCGAAATGATGAACCTCCTCCAACCGTGCCTGCAGATTTTGCACATATTCATTAGGCGATGAAGGAGCATCGCATGGTCTTTCAAACATTAGGTCACATGGCATTCATAGATCCCGGCCGAATAGCATTTTTGAGGGAGAATGGCTGGTCGATTCATGAACGGCACTTCTGTAGGCCGGCAGGAACAAAGGTAGGTGACGATCCCAGTCTTGCTGGTTTCTGAATACGAATATGGGAAGATGATTAAGTATCGTTATGTTGAATCTCCCTACCGTGCCGTCCGATTGAGGATGAAGTAGAGTAGTTCGAGTTTTGTCTATTCCAAGTAGTTTGCAGAGTCCCGTGAATACCCCTGAGCTAAAGTTCTTTCCCTGGTCAGAAGGGATAAGAGAGTGAACCTCGTAACGACATATCCTGTTCCGAGTTAGAACTTCACTAATAGTTGCAGACTCTTGGTCAGGGATTGCGTAAACTTCTGGCTATTTTGTGAAGTAGTTTATCACTACTAGGATGTATTTGATATTGTTTAAAGTTCGTAGGAGTGCCCTCAAAACGTCGAGTGCAATTCTCTCGCAAGGAGCTCCGACAATGTAACATTGAAGAAGCCCACATGTCTTTTTTTTTCGGTCCCTATCGAGAGCCGCATTCCGTGAATTTTTTGCACCAGTGTTCAACATCGGATCTGGTATTGCACTAGAAAGAGCGTTCACGAACTTTGTTCAGCGTCTTGCTGAAGTCAAAATGTCCTCCAGTGAGGTCGTCATGTATCTCTTTCATCTAGTCTTTCATCGCTTCTTGCCCGACTTTTATCTCGTCTTATACGGCTTTCATAGGCTCTTTCATCTCGTCTTGTCCGGCTTTGATTTCATCTTGTTCGGCTTTCATCGCGTCTCGTTCGGCTTTCATTGCGCCTCGTTCGGCTTTCATTGCGTCTCGTTAGGCTTTAAACAAAACCATCATCTCGTCTTATTCGTTTTTAATCAAAGCCACCATCTCTTTCAACTGTTCCTTCATCGCTTCTCTAGTTACTACCATATACGTTTGTCAACTTTCCAGAAATCCCACTTATGGCACCAGCTTGTTAAGCACGTATCCTATAGAATCGTGGGTGTATACGCAGGATATAAGAATGAGTTCAAATTTTTGTATAACTTGTGTTTATTAACAATCACAAAGTAAACAGGAATAGTATACAATCAAACAGCACTTAAATGCTCCACTAATTTCACAAAATAA
The DNA here is from genome assembly GCA_951213105.1 of Amaurobius ferox. Classification (NCBI taxonomy): domain Eukaryota; kingdom Metazoa; phylum Arthropoda; class Arachnida; order Araneae; family Amaurobiidae; genus Amaurobius; species Amaurobius ferox. Next base: position 74,543,149 of record OX578134.1, read on the forward strand.
CTGATATTATTCGCAGAATGTTGACGAAAGTAATTTCGCAAAACAGTTTTTTCTATTCTCAAAATTAAAACACCCGAATTCTAAATATGCATATATATGTATTCATGCATATAAGCATGTATATACGTATGTTGCATATGTATTCATAGGTAGGTACTCGTATGTATATATAACATATTCTTTTTCGGGCACTCGCTAAAATTTTTTGAAGTTTCTGGGTGCTCATGAGTGGTGAAATGTTTGCGGATACTGGAGCCTTGATGATTATTTTAAAAGTATATATAGTTTTCAAACTATAACTTATTCATAAATAAATATATACAGAAGCAGTGCACTCATTCTTCCTTAATTGTAATGTTAGGGACACGACAACAACAACAAATAAATATATATTTTTTTGAAAGCATGATACGTCAGTTTATGTAATTAACAACTGTTAACATTTTGTTGTAATGAATGAAGGAATAAAAATATAAATATTTGTAAAGTTTTTTGCTTTGTGAAAATTCAATTTTCATTGCTGTAAATCGAATTCTTCATTAATATGCATCACTAGTTCGTAGTAACATGTGCGAATTGGGATAGGAATATATGTTCAAAATGTTTTAATATAAATGTAAAACAAATGTGTGTTTGCTATAATATATTGGTGTTAATATATGATTAAAGAATATAGTAATTTATTAATTGACATAGGCAAATATTATCAAATCATTTAGTTTTACATTTGTTGGCACTTTCGATTTAGCATAAAATTGGAAAGTATAATTTACATTTCTTTTCATTATCACTGGAACTATATATTTCAGGCAAGCGTAGTTATGAAAGGTTTTAATGTTACATAACATGATTACTCATTCTTATTTCACTTAGCTAGGGTCGAGGTCTATATTTGATATACAGGGTGATTATAATTAAAGTTGCGATTTTAAAATGCTGTAAAGTAAGAACCACTAGTCAGAATGGCCTGATATTTGACTTGAGTGTACGTGAAGCAATGGAATTTTATTTGGCGAAAAAAAAATTACTTAAAATGTACCGATAGATGACAATGTACGAATCCAACATGGAATTTGCTTGACGAAGAACAAAAAAATTAGCTATTAGGTCGCGCATGGAAGCACACCTCTATTCTGGAGGTATGCTAATTAAGACTGGGCATGCGTACCGCACATTACAGTTATGATAAAAATGAGGAGCACATGCAGTTCTCATTGAGTGCCTTGTCATGTCTCTGTCACTGAAGGATCGTGCTTTGCTCATAAAGCTTTTCTACCAGAACCGTGACTTTGCTTTAACTGCTCTCAGGAGGTTCCGGACATTAAAAGGTTTAAAATCTGGTCCAATGTCTGCATTTGGCCTACCGAAGATAATTCTTAAATTTGAAGAGATTGGTTCATTGGGCGTGAAACGTTGCGGATGGAGGAAAGCAATTGTTGGGACATCAGCGGAATACGTGGCTACAGCGTTACAGGAAGAGACGACCAGTGGTGTGGGAAGCTGCAGTGCACGGGGATTTGCCCGATCGTTAGACATGCCTGTCAGCAAGGTCCGTAAAATTTTACGAAGCATCCTGCAATGCTATCCGTACAATATTACGTATGTTCAGGAGTTGCTTCCTGCTGACCTGTCACAACGAGAAGTTTTCGCCCTATTATTTCTTGCTCGGATCGAAGTGGACAATGGATGGCCATGAAACATTTTGTGGACAGACGAAGCCTATCTCCATCTGCAAGGTGCTGTCAATACGCAAAATTGCAGAATATGTGCGAATGAGGATCCATTTCCACTGCAACCATTGCTTTTTCATTCTGTAGAGATCACTGTGTGGTGCGGGTTTACGGCAACGTTTATCGTTGGCCCATTCTTTTTCGAGGAGATAGGTCCTGCGGGCCCCGTTATTTATACCGTCACTGATCAGCGATACGAAGTTCTTTTGCAGAACCGCATCATTCCCGCACTTCAACAGCGTCAATATCTGAGTGGCACAACTTTTATGCAAGATGGATCTCTTCTGCACATTGCAACATCAGTGAAGCAGCTGCTGAATATCCATTTCGGAAATGACAGGATTATCAGCCGTCATTTTTCAACAGTTTGGCTGTCACGTTCACCTGGCCGTAATCCTTGTGACTTATGGCTTTGGGGGCACCTCAAGAGTGTTGTGTACAGTGGTCGGATTGTGAAATTGGCTGACTTATTACGCACGCATTACGCACCACATCTACAGCATTACCTCTGATACACATCGATCTGTTGTGGAACATGCTGTTTTGCGGTTCCAACTCGTAACCGAGCACGGTGGACAGCATATTGAACATGCTTTGCGTATATCGTAGGTGTTTGTTTCATGTTTTCTTGATGTTTCAATCAATTATTAAATTAAGTGATGTTGATTAAATTGTCATTTTCTTTAGTTGACTATTGGCTTCTTTCGGCTAATAACACCCCGTGTTTGGCAAATATCTATTGGTACATCTTTGAAGTATTTCTTTTCCTTCGTCAAACAAAATTCCAATACTCATGTCAAATATCAGGTCATTCTGACCAGTGGGTTTTACTTTACAGCGTTTTAAAATCGCAACTTTAATTATAATCACCCTGTATATTATTACTTTTGAAGAATGTATAAATATTTAATTTACTTTCTCAAGTAAATACCAATAAAGTACAAATATTCTATAAAAATATAAAATTTCGCTTTCATGTTCTACGTAATTAATTTTTTTCGAGCTGCTTATTAAACAAGCTGGTTAAAACCATAAACCAGTTTTGCGACACAAGATACTGCCTCTTTCGTCAGAGTAAAAAAGTGCCAACACCTATAAGAGTGTTGGTGCATGCTGGGCCAAATGCATCCTTGTCCTTGTTGGTGCATATTCTTTTTGGAGCTGAGTTGTCATACCAATGACTCAAATTGCAAAATACCCAAACGTGTGTTACTTCAAAATATTTCAACCAATTTTGATGATTTTTTGCCCATAATTATATTCCATTGAGATCAAGGTTGTTGAAGGCCCAGACCACTCGACTGACTCGAAGGCTTACAGTAGCTATTTCTGTGGCCGAGAGAGAGAGATCAAAGTTGTTGTTGTTGATGTTGAGACCCAGACCGTCCGACCTACCAGAAAGGTGTAAGGTAACCGTTTGGACGGCCGGGAAAGAGATCAAGGTTGTAGAAGACCCAGACCGTCCGACTCATCCAAGGGACATGAGCAACAAGAGATCAAGGTTGTTGAAAACCCAGACCACACGACAGACCCGAAAGTTTACTGTAGCTAAGTGTGTGGCCGGGAGATCAAGGTTGTGACGAAGTTCAAATTTTGAAGTCAGAACTTATAAAAAAAAATATAGTTGACTAAAAGTGATGCAATGTAAACTCTATGTAAAATTTTCGTTTGCATCGAACCAATAAGAAATATTTGTTTACATTCTCATCATACTTCATCGCTGTTATTTTTAAGTTCATATCTAGACAAAAATTGTACTTTTCACTCTGCTCTAGTATATGCAAGTGCATTACGTGCTAAGTTCACAATTTAGTACTTGTTATTGCAAAAGCAAATGCGGCCACAGATTGAGAATCTAGTTATCCTGATGAAAGAGGCTGTCCAAAACCGGTCGGCACTTTAACCGGTCGATTTGTTTCCAAAACTGGTCGATACTTTTAATCAAACTTCTATTCTGTTCATTAATGAACCTTATAAATATTGGTTTATTTACTTAACCTTTACTTTCTGAAACAAAACTACAATTATAAGTAAAGTACACTTTGTGCGAAGGATAAAGAAAACATGAGCAACGTATAAAAGGCCAAATATCACAATGCAGCATACACCTGTTTTGAGGATACGTTAGATCCCCTTTGTCAGTGCAAAAGAACCAACAAACTCGAAGTGCAAAAGAACCAACAAATCCGAAGTGCAAAAGAACCAACAAACCTGAAGTGCAAAAGAACCAACAAACCCGAAGTGTAAAAGAACCAACAAACCCGAAGTGCAAAAGAACCAACAAACCCGAACTGCAAAAGAACCAACAAACCCGAAGTGCAAAAGAACCAACAAACCCGAAGTGCAAAAGAGGAATGGGCGGAAAAGAAGCATAGAGGGTTATATACAGATGCCCTGGCAAGGGCGCATTCATAGAGGGGGTCCGGTGGGTTCGCCCCGAAATGAAATTTGCAACATATGCATTGCTAACATAGTTAAGTGTTTCTGACATGCATTTTTCTCAAAAAAAGTTTTTTTTCAATCTTTCCCTAGTTTTAATTGCGTAATCATATTTTTACTTTCCTTATATACATAATGTATAAGGAAAGTCTTGTGACGGGGTCGAAAATTCGAATTCGAGTTTTCGACGGGAGAGCACGTTTCAAGCATTCCTGATCCCGAATCAAACATTTTTGAAGTGATGTCTGTGTGTGTGTGTCTGTGTGTGTGTGTGTCAGTGAGTTTGTGGAGAAGATAACTGACGAACGAATGGACCGATTTGAACGAAATTTAGTACAAAAATCACAATCCGTAAACACTGGAAGCCTATTGTTTTTATACGCAATCGAATGTTCAGAACCCCCCTAAATTTTCGAGTGAAATTTTGAAAAAATCGTCAAAAAATCAAAACCGCTAATAAAGTTAAGCAAATGGACAATTCTTATGTAATTTTTCATTAAAAAACGATTGACATAAATTTTAGAACGCTAACATGAACCGTTCTTGAGATATTGCACATTTTTCAAAAAAATTATCAAAACGTTATATAAAATAAAAAAAAATATTTCCTATTGAGAAACAGGTTCACTTTTCTTATATAATACCATGCGATAAATTGGGTGACATAATTCTCGAGGATCTAGCTCGTTCCATTCATGAAAAAAGATACTTTGAGTAATACTTTTGTATTTGAACGCCAATAGTCATTTATTCAATAGTAAGAATAACTTATTTTCCCCTCCATAACGCTTGGCGACAAATTTGGCGGAATGTCGCCAACTTGGCGACATTTTAAATTGTTGCCAAATTAACAAAAATCTCTCTAAATTGATAAAAATGACGCAAATCAATGAAAATGACGACTAATTGAACAAAATTCAATATCTTGGAAAGAATATAAGTATCTACTATAAGAATAACATTTTTTTTATAACTGTAAAAGTAGTAAATTTATTGCATTATATAAGGAAAATCATGTGTTGCCCACATCAGATTTTTTTAAATATTTTTGCATTATACGTATACCTGTGCAATTTTACACTGTGGCCTTTGACTGTGCTGTGGAATACAACAATGAGATCTAGAGACGCCACAAATTATATTTGAATCACTTATGACTGTATTTTCGGTAAGTTAAATAAATAAAAAAAAAACTGAGCATTTCCTAACACTATTTCCTTGCCAACTGTTTCAACAATTAACCACTAGATGGCGAGCATCAGGTTTGAATCGCGGATTGTAATATTACTTCAAAATTGCATCATCCCTGTGCTCATGTTTTCTCGTTCAATTGTTATCCAGTATCAATTTAGTATTCGACATTCGTGTAAATGTAATAAGCTTATATATTCGCATATGATAAGTGCAACATTAATTATATAAGTCCAATATTAGTTACATAATTAATCATGAAACGAACCCGAATTGATAGTTTTTTCAAGCCGATATGTGGGACATCGTGTCAGGACGATACGCCCTGTTCTAGCAGCAGTAAAAGAAAGAAAATTCCTGTCGTTGAAGAAACCAAATTCGTCACTTCAGATCCTTCAAATGAAGCTGGCACCACATCACCAGGTAACAGTTTTGACTCTTCACAAACTGTTAAAGATATCGGAGACATAGCAAATAAAATTTTTCATCGAATTGCGATACAAAAGAATTAAGAATGCAGTTATTAAACAATATATTATTTCCTACTGAAAGCCACATATTCATTGTTTGTAAAATTAATAAAAATAATTTAAGATTTCAGCATCATTGGTTAAAAAAATGGAGATGACTGGCAAAAATTTATGATGGTGCATTTTGTAAATATTGTGTATTTTTTTTTTGTGGAGAAGCTGTAGGAAAAGGGTCGCATCAAAGTATTGGCTCTTTTGTTGCCAATCCTTTCATAAAATGGAAAGATGCGATTCAAAAGTTTAATGAGCATCAAAGTGCATCTTATCACAAAAGTGTGATATTGTAGCTGAAAATTTTTCAAGCATTAAGGTAAGCGAGAAAAAAGATATTGCGAGCATAATTGACTGTAAACGCAAAAAAGAAATTAAAAAATTAGAGCTGCTATAATGCCAATAATTCAGTTGCTAATTTATTGTAGACAACAAGAAATTGCGATACGTGGGGATGAAGACAGTGGTCCTCAACTTTGAAAAGACCGGAAAATAATGGAAATTTTCGCGCTCTGTATACGCTTCCGTGCAAATTCGGGAGATGAAATATTAAAACAATAAAATTGCAAAAAATTAAACTGCAAAAATAAATAAAAAAATGCATCCTACGGTCCTATTATTCAAAACGAAGTACTTGAAATTTGTGGAAATATCATTCAAAAAGCATTTTCGACGAAGTCAACAATTCAGGGTATTTTAGCATTTTAGCTGACGAAACCTTAGATATCTCGGTGTTGAACAATTTTCATTGTGTATTAGGTACGTGAAAGTAAATAATATATTATGCGATCATTTTTTGACCTTCGTTCCAGTGTTCGATTTATCTGCAAAAGGACTGAGAGTAGTAGATAAGAAAGGGGCGTTCTGCGGCAGTGGAAGAGCAGTGAAGAGCGAAGAGCAAAATGGCCGCCACCTTGAATTCCGTAATCTTGGAGGGGGGTGTAAAAGGGGGGGAATGAAAAAAGGTGGGGGTAACAATTTTTAGAAACTTTTTGTTGGGTGGCAACGATTTCGTAGTCTTGTACGAGGGGTTTAGGGGGAAATACATTTTTTGGAATGAGTTTTTTCTAAGTAGGGAAGAAACTTTTTTCGACGTGGCAACACCTGCTCTTCATCTACGGTGGAAGAGCAGTGCCATCAGCGCCCCCTAGCGTCCAAAAGTGGAACTATCGAGGGTGGAACTTAGAGATATTTTTTTGTTTGGGTTACCATAGCAACACCTGTGGGGGAGAAACTTTTTTAGGGGTGGCAACACCTGCTCTTCACCTACGGTAGAAGAGCAGTGCTATCAGCGCCCCCTAGCGGCCAAAAGTGGAATTATCGAGGGTGGAACTTAGAAATATTTTTTTGTTTGGGTTACCATAGCAACACCTGCTCTTCACCTACGGTGGAAGAGCAGTGCTATCAGCGCCCCCTAGCGACAGAAAGTGGAATTAAATCTAATCGGAACTTGGGATTTTTACCGGTAGTTGAAATTTTTTTTTCTTTTTATAAAATGAAGTGATTAAGTACGAAATATTCGTATTTGTTTTTCTTTTTTCTAGATTAAGATAATTAAATAAAGTAATTAAGTATATCAGAGCCATTGTTATTATATACCAAGGCCATACCAAGGTCACCTTCCTTACAATATCCCTCCGTCTTCTAAGAAAAGAGTGCTTGTCCTATTCGTAGGTTAAGGGGTATGCCAAGAGCATGCTAAGCTAATCGTTTTTACAATACTCCTCCCCTATATGGTGGTTACGAATTCTTAACTGCGAGAATATCGTATGATGAGATACTTGAGAATCTTGTATTTCTATTTGGGAAATAACATAGGCTTTAAGAATGTCTTGTATTTGTCTTCGGGAAATAATACATCTGAACTTACCTGAATTTTACACTTTTGTAATTTTTTTTTTTTAAATGTGGTAATGGGCAAAATTAACATTTTGTACAAAATGTTCCAAAAGCGTAAAAAAAACAACAAAAATGTGGTAATGGGCAAAATTAACATTTTGCGACTTTTTTTCAAAATGTTAATTTCTCTATGGGAATTAACATGGGTTTTCACACTTTTATAATTTTTTTCAAAAAATGTGGTAATGGGAAAAATTAACATTTTGCACAAAATGTCTTAAAAACGTAAAAAAGTAACAAAAAATGTGATAATGGGCAAAATTAACATTTTGCGATTTTTTTTCAAAATTCCAATTTCTCTATGGGAATTAACATGGGTTTTCGCACTTTTGTAATTTTTTTACAAAAAATGTGCGTTTTTACAAAAATGCTACTAAAAATGTGGTAATGGGAAAAATTAACATTTTGCACAAAATGTTGCAAAAACGTAAAGAAACAACAAAAATGTGCGTTTTTACAAAAGTGCGGCCAAAAAAGCGTGTTTTTAGAGTAGCAGAATCGCATGAATTGGGTGTATGGGAGGGGGTGTGTTTCCCCAATCATCCCAGTCTTGGATCTCAAATTTTAAAAAAATAAATATTTTAAATAATCGTGAAAGTGTGCTTATGTCCAAAATACTTGAGTGTTATGAATCTCACAAGTTAATTAAAGGATAATAATTAAATTAAGCGATTAAGTCTTGAAGTTTAAATAATTTCTGTATACATATGTTTTTACACGAGAGTTTCTTTAAACCGACATGTTTTAATATGTGTGCTATTTTACAAGTGTACTACTACCATAGGGGTATCCTTAAATTTTAACATGTTTTAAAATGAATCTTTCATTCATTAGTGTTATGAATCTCGCAAGTTAATTAAAGGATGTTAATTAAATTAATTGATTAAGTATTAAAAGTCTATATACCAGGAGCATGTCAAAGATATGTCAAGGGGTATGTCAAAGCGTACCAAGGGTGTATCAAAGGGGTATGCTGAAGGCATGCCAAGACCATCGTTCTTACACTATCTCTCCGCTATATCGCGGTTACGAAGTGAACTGTAAGAATATCGTATAATGAAGAGAGATGCTTACCCTATTTGTATGTTAAAGACGGTTACGAATACATAACTGTAAGAATTTTACATTTTATTAACAAAATTTCGTAAATGCAAGTTTTTTCTTATATTTTTTCGCAAATGTAAGTTTTTTTACTTTTCAAAAACCGCACTTGTGCTGTTTTCTCTATGGAAGTTAACATAGGTTTTCACACTTGTGCTATTTTTTAACGTTTTTTCACAAAAACGCGATTTTTACTAACAAAATTTCGTAAATGCAAGTTTTTTTTCTTATATTTTTTTCACAAATTTAAGTTTTCTACTTTTCAAAAACCACACTTATACCGTTTTCTCTATGGAAATTAACATAGGTTTTCACACTTGTGCTATTTTTTAACGTTTTTTCACAAAAACGCGATTTTTACTAACAAAATTTCGTAAATGCAAGTTTTTTTTCTTATATTTTTTCACAAATTTAAGTTTTCTACTTTTCAAAAACCACACTTATGATGCCGTTTTTTCTATGGAAATTAACATAGGTTTTCACACTTGTGCTATTTTTTAACGTTTTTTCACAAAAACATACTTTTTACCTGTAAAAATCTAACAAAAGAGTGTTTTTAGAGTAGCAGAATCGCGTGAATTGGTGTTTTAAAGTAGCAGAATTTCGGGAATTGAGTGTATTGGTGGGGGTGTGTTTACCCAACCACTCCGGTCTTAGAGCTTAAATAATAGTAGATACCTGTTGATCTGCAAAATACTTGAGTGTTATGAATCTTGCATTTATTTGAATCTTGGAATTTAAAAAACCTCCACATACCAATGCCTGTATACGTGTGTTATTTCTTTAAACCAACATGTTTTAATACCTGCGTTATTCTAAGAGGGAGAAACGCCTAATATGGTGATACATATGATACACGCGCTCAACACAAATCGGCGAAAATAAATGGTGAGATAGCTTTTAAAGACGAGACTTTGAAATTTTTTTTCGATAAATAAGGTATTTGAGGTTATTTAACGTGTGAATGACCGATACATGCCAATAAAATGAGGAACTAGGCTAAGTTTACAAGTATAGGACTTTGAAGTTTTTAGCTAAATGCAATATGTGCCAACATTTTATAAGATGATATCGCCTGCAGAGTGAGTATAAGACGATCCCATCATCAGCAGCTAGTTATAAAGTGTCGAACTAGGCGAACATTTCTACGATAGAAAATTTAAATATTCTAGCTAAATACAATGTTTTGTAGCTTTTAAAGGGTTGGAAACACCTACTAAGGCAGCACGCATGATACTTATAACCGATACATAACCACGAAATGGGAAACTAACAAAGATTTTTTAGGGGTAGAACTTGAATTTATAATTAAACATGATTTATATACTAACTACTGCAAAGGGAGAAATGCATAGAGAAAGAGGTTATGTATATATAATGCATATAACCAACATCCACCGGTGGAATGCAGATCTAAGATAGTATTTTAAGGAGAAGACATGAGATTCTTAAGTAAACGGGGTATTTAGAGGCATTTAAAGAGATATAAACATATGATAAGGTAGCATCCATAATACACACAACTAATATAGGACACCGAAAGGAAAACTTTAGTATTGTTTAGAGACCGAACTTCAAATTTTTAAGTAAATGTAGGTGTTTGGAAATTTTTAATGGGCTATGTGAAATACACATGTCCCCGATCACAGTGGTGGAAAAGTGATATCGGAGCAATTTTTAATGATGTGACTTTAACTTTTTTTAATTAAGTGGAGAACCTACTAAATCTTACAGGATGCTAGCGCTTACCGTGGGTTTTATGTATAATGCACATAAGTACCATATAACATTAGGAAGGGGATATTACAAAAATTTTTAAAGATAGGACTTTATATTTTGTAACTAAATGAGATATCAAGAAACATTTAAAGAGGATGAAAACATCTAATGAGGTGGAATGGGGATATACTTACCCAAGACACCTAGCGCTGAAATTATTCACTAAGATAAATTTTTTAAAGTAAAGACTTTAGAAGTTTCACATAAAAGGCAATTCATACTAACTTTTAAATAAATGGAAACGCCCAGCGAGATAACTTAGAATGAATACAACACCGACACATAACAGCGAAAGGAAAACTTAAATATTGTTTAAAGACTGAACTTCAAATTTCGAAGTAAATGTACATGTTCAGAAACTTTTAATGGGCTAGTATCATACACATACTCGATATAACAGTAAAATGGCGAACTAAGAATAATTTATAAGTACGTAACTTTGGATTTTTTAGTTAAATAGGGATTTCTACTAATTTTTAAAGGTATACCAAAGGGTGTACAACAAATTTTTAGAAGGGGCTTTGGGAATTTGCCAGCTAAATAGGGATTTCCACTAATTTTTAAAGGGATATAAAGACATACTTAGGGTATACAACAAATATATAGGGTATACAACAAATTTTTAGAGGGGGCTTTGAGAATTTTTTAGCTAAATAGGGATTTCTACTAACTTTTAAGGAATAGAAACACATACTGAAGAGTATAGAGTGTAATCATTACTAACACTTAGTGCTAAAATGAGGAATTAGCATAATATTTTAAAGATTAAACCTTAAATTTTTTGTAACTAGGTACAACATATAAACGCTTAAAGCGGATGGATACACAGATTGAGACAGCATGTGCAATACACATCATCCGCATATAGTAACAAAAGTGGAACTAAACATGCATTAAGGATAGAATTTCTGGTTTCTTCACATAAATGAGAATGTTTAGAAACGTATTAATGGTTAGAAACTACACTTTAAGTGGGAGTAGAATAGCACCATCACCAATACTTATCGAGGGAAAATAGGAATTAGATTAATATTTTGGGGATGGGACTTTAGATTTTTAGGTAAATGTTATGTTTAAAAACTTTTAAAGTAACGTAAATACCTACTAAGATGATATATGCAATACACATAGCCAATACATAGTTATGAAATAGGGAAAAGCTAAGATAGCTTTTTAAAATAACACCTCAAATTTTTTCTAATTAAGCGCAATATATCAGCACTTAAAGCGGAAGAATACGAAGATTCAGACGGCATGTGTGATACGCATCGCGGACACATAATAGTTAAATGTTGATTTAAGTAAGTTTTTAAGGATAGAACTCTGAATTTTTGAGGTAAATGAGATGTTTAAGAACATTTAAAGAGTCAAAAACACCTAATAAGGTGGTATGAGATGAATTCATCATCGTCAGATAACAGCGAAATGGGGATACTACAAATATTTTAAAGGGACGAAAAATATGAAGTGAAGTTGTGTGGATAATACGAATCACTGACATTCTAAAACAGACAAGACATGTCTATACAAGATAAAAAATGTTGTACGTTAGTATAAACACGCTTTTCTATGTAGCAATGTGATACATACCCCAAAATTTATATAAAGGAATCCTGAATCCATTATACTAATCCCATCAGAAATCAGCTAAAATAATAAAATTATCAAGCTAAAGAATATATCTAGATACTAAAACCCCAACAAACTACATTAAATTGATAAAAATCTTAACTAATTGAAATAATGAAGCTGTAACATATTATGAAAATACAAAGTTTAATAAAATGAGAGAATAAAATCATATTAAAGCAAATACTTACATGCTGAATCCGGTTCAAAAATGCCGCATTAGGTATAGGCCGATGGATAATGACAGATCTAACATCTCCAGCTTACCAACTAAAACCGACATATTCGTAGTAGAGGGCAGTTTAAATGCGACCTACCAACATGAAATCCACAATTAGAATGAAAAAATCGATGCTTGAACACCACCGACACCCCCTTTGTGACAAGGTTGATCATACCATGGTTAGCGTTAAACCGAGTATAAAATAGAATCGTATGTTAAAAAATAATAGATTTTAGTAAAATAATTAAAGAAAATCCCTTTGTGATTATAAATGGTCTACCTAATTTTACTGTGTGTGCGTGCGTGTGTGTGTGTGTGTCGAAAGCCCAGACCACCCGACTCGTCCGAGGACTTAGAGCAGCTATTTGGATGGCCGGGAGACTGTGTGTGTGTGTGTGTGTGTGTGTGTAATTATACCTTAAAAAGCTATATATCTTTAGTATTCCGGCGGATACTAATATTTTAATTGTTTTACACATTTAGTTAAAACTTTGTTTTATATTATTACACTTAAAATAAGTGCAACTGAAATAAAGTTTTTCTAAGTTTGAAAAAACAATGGCCTTGTGGACCTTGGTATGGCCTTGGTATGTAATAGCAATGGCTCTGATATACTTAATTACTTTATTTAATTATCTTAATTTAGAAAAAAGAAAAACAAATACGAATATTTCGTACTTAATCACTTCATTTATAAAAAGAAAAAAAAATCTCAACTACCGGTAAAAATCCCAAGTTCCGATTAGATTTTAATTCCACTTTCTGCCGCTAGGGGGCGCTGATAGCACTGCTCTTCCACCGTAGGTGAAGAGCAGGTGTTGCCACCCCCCAAAAAGTTTCTCCCCCACAGGTGTTGCTATGGTAACCCAAACAAAAAATATTTCTAAGTTCCACCCTCGATAGTTACACTTTTGGACGCTAGGGGGCGCTGATGGCACTGCTGTTCCACCGTAGATGAAGAGCAGGTGTTGCCACGTCGAAAAAGTTTCTTCCCTATTTAGAAAAAACTCATTCCAAAAAATTTATTTCCCCTAAACCCCTCGTACAAGACTACGAAATCGTTGCCACCCGACAAAAAGTTTCTAAAAATTGTTTCCCCCACCTTTTTTCATTTCTCCCCCTTTTACACCCCCGTCCAGGATTACGGAATTCAATATGGCGGCCATTTTGCTCTTCGCTCTTCACTGCTCTTCCACTGCCGCAGAACGCCCCTTTCTTATCTACTACTAAAAACACTCTTTTAAATCAGTGCCAACATCTGGAACTTGACATAAGTAAACTTGTCGGGCAAAGTTATGATGGAACGGCCAATATGAGAGGAGAAATGAGTGGAGTTCAAGCAAATTTAAAAGAAATTTATCTTAAAGCTATAAGCTACGTTCATTATGCCAATCATCGTTTGAATCTTGCTTTGTTGTCATCTCTATCAATTCCATCTATTAGAAACTGCAGTGGTACAATAAGCGAAATATGCAATTTATTTTGAAATGATACTTATGCAGGCAATATTTTAAAAAATAACATTAACTGTTTTCTTCCAGACTGGAGAAAAGGTCGATTACTTAAATTATGTGAAGCACGATTTGTGGAATGACACAACGCGATTATTGTTTTCGTCGAATTGTTAGACGCAATTGTTCCTAGTTTACATGAAATAGCCGAATCAAATAAAAGTGTTTCAACTACTGCAGAACTCTTACTTTCAGCAATTGAAAAAGGCTCATTTTTAGTTTCTCTTTTGGTATGCGAAAAGCTTCTTAATTTTACTTTACCTTTGTCACTTTATCTTCAAAACCCATCTCGCGATCTATCATCGGCTTTAAATTATGCAAAAAGTGTTACGCAAAAACTGCAAGACATAAGAAACAAATCCTTTGACAGTTATTTCCCTGAAATTTTTAAAGCAGCATCTGTTATACTGAGTAAAAATTTTGATTCTGAGATAGGAGTTTCGAGGATTGTTAAAAAGCAAACGGCTCGAGATAATCATGCGTTTGATACACCAGAACAGTACTACAGACGTACGATAGTTTTACCATGTTTGGATGAACTAAGTTCGCAATTATATATATCCGATTTGATGAAAATGATAAAATTGTTTCATCTATTGAAATTATTATACTAAAATATGTAACATTCAAAAAAGTTGATCTACTGGATAACTTAAAAATATACTTTGACGATATTACTTCAGATTCTGCAATAAAAGCCGAATACTTGCTGTGGTGTCAAAAATGGGAATGCGTTTCAGAAAAGTTGAGGCCAAAATGTGCAATGAACGTTCTTGTGTCCTGTGATGAGAAATTTTTCCCTAATATATACAAACTTATTAAAATTTTGTGCACTTTACCAGTTTCCACTGCAAGTGTTGAACGATCGTTTTCAACCATGAATAGTCAAAACTTTCCTTCGCAATAGAACTGGTCATGAGAGATTGACAAATTTAGCATTACCTTCAGTTCATAGAAGCATGAGTATAAATGCAGACGAAGCTTCGAACAAGATGGCTTTAAAAGCCAGAAAAATTAATCTATTATTATGAAACAGTGGATAGGCGTTAAATTACTTAACGTTAAAAATTTCTCGTAGTTACAAAGAGAGAAAAAACATATTGTATACTGTATATGCTTGCTTACTGGTTATATATCTTTGGTGTTCGATTATGATGCGATATGCGGTACATAAGTGTAAATGCAATACATAAGAGATTTTGTGGAAAAAATTAAAGAATATGTCATGATGTTAAAACTAAATAATTAACTTTCGAATTTTTGTAATAACCTGCTGCAGCAGGTGCAATGTTTCTGTCAGCGATTTCCTCAAACGCTGGCAGAATTTGATATTCGCACGTTGTTCTTCAAACGCCATTTCCGTTTTCGACGAACGCGAACGACTACTTTCACTGACACGCAGTGCCTGGATAAAACCTACACTGCAGACCTGCTTCTTCCTTTTCACATCTCGCGTCACATGTGCTTCTATGCCACGGTAAAATAGTTCTCCTCTCCTCCAATCAGGGTTGGAGATATCAGCACAGTCTCAGAACTTTTTGATCCTACCTTGTATATATAACAGTTATACCACAGAAAATAATTGTAAGAAACAACTGATATGAAAGTAACTAATATACTTCTAACTTTTGTAATTAAAGTGAATCAACAAATGAATTGTAAATGGAAAACACGTGGGACAAACAAATATGTATTCTATTCGCATTGTTTTGAGATTAAAAGATAAAAATTAACTTAAAAGTAATTATTTATTTATTACACAGCTTTGTGTTATACAATTTTGAAAAAAGTTACGCTTAATAAATTTTTGTTACTCCAATAATTATTTTAGGTTACCAGTTTATGAAACACTGATCAAAGGTAACTATAAACTGCAGTCTAGGGTTATGAAAGACTGATAATCTATTATAGGGTATCTATTAGATCAGTCTAAGGTAAAAATTTATCAGATCAGTCTAAGGTAATAATTTATAAGATCAATCTAAAAGAATAGACTATCTGATCACTCTAATTTAATGAACTATCAGATTAGTCTAAAGTAATACTCGTAGTTTATAAAATCAGTCTAAGATAATATACTATCTGATTAGTCTAAAGTAAGAGACCATCAGATCTGTCTATTAGATCAGTTTAAGGCGATAGACCATCATCTGGACTACAGTTTTAAAGTATTGGATTTTAGACTATCAAATCAATTCAAGATATTAGATATTAGACTATCAGATCAGTCTTAGGCATTTGATTATCAAGCAGAAGATAAGTCTTCACAATATCACAAGTTTCAGTCAATTATATCCTTAATAACCAGAACTAATTCTTCTGATTCTTTGACAAGTTGCCTTAGTTGGGAATTGATTGTAGAAAATTTTAGATCATGTAGCATATCAAGATCATGTAGCAGTAAGATATTGGATGTATAAGTTTTGTGTTTTGAAGATAATGTAGCGTCCTCTTCAACTACAGGCGGAAAGACTATCGTCTCTATATCAATGGAGTCGATTGGCAAGCAAGTGGTTTGAATTTAGTTTGGGGTATGAGATTATTACAATGACACCAGAGAGACATTACTCCAAAGGTTAAAAGCTGTGGACCACTGAGGTCTGAAAAATATCAAAATTGAGTTTCATTATTAAGACCAGACATTTCACTACAATATGAAATCTGAAGATGGAATGTAGGTTCAATCATAGAAGAAAATATTATCGCCAAAGTAACTCCATGGATAAAGTGTGGAGTTGCAAGACGGAGTTCAAGGGTTCGAATTTTGGAACAGGCGATCTTTATAAATTAAAATTCTATTTTGGTAACAATAAAATTTGAAAGAAAGGAAGGTAATCAGTAAAGAGTTCACAGTGAAAAATATTCATTAATTTATGTATATAGTCATAAATTAAAGACATTTATTGCGCATTTCAAAGGCCAATTTATATTTCATAAGCTCGTTTTGGAACTTCTCAACACATGCTGTAATATCAGCAGGTAGCCCAATGGCAATAAAGAAAAGTTTTATAGCATTGGCCGTGGGAAATTTCGAACGTCTTTGAGGCTTTTAGGTTTATACGACTGCAGGCGAATGATCCCCTGCTGAGTAAAGCCATAAATTCAAGTATATCTGAAATCATAAATTACTCTTTTGCCGTACGTATATTTTAGTTGTTTTCTGACCTACTTCCCTCGCATAATTTTCAGATTGTTGTAAATTTACCTATATATGATGAGTATAATAATTTTTCAAATGTAGATTAATTTCTCCTGGGAGATATGACGAAAATTCTTATGATATTTTATCCTGTGCATGAGCAGCTAAATCACCAGAGAGATAGCTGGTTTGGGATTCCAGGGGTCGGTGTTAAAGTACTTTACATTACATACTGACAAGGACGTATCCAGAAATTTTATTTCGGGGGGGGGGGGGATCCAAAGTACAGTGAACTTTCAATCCAAAAAAAAAGTTTCAAGAAAACTAACTAAATTTGACTAAAACTTGACTAAATTGATACTGGATCATAATTGAGCGAGAAAACACGAGAGCACAGGCAAGAACGTATCCAGAAATTTCATTTCGGGGGGGGGGGGGGGGTGGAGGTCCGAACTTACCGAACACCCCCTCTATGAATACGTCATTGTATACTGACACTCCACCAATGTTGTTGATCCTATTATATGAAGATTGTGTAGATAAGCAAAATGGAGACATTAATCGTAAAGAAGAAAAATTGATGAATTTCTTGAAGAAAATAAATTTCGGCTTTAAATTGTGGGGGTAAATGTGAATAAGTACTGCAATTCTGGTTTCACAAACATTCCCTTAATTCCGAGCCTTTGTGATTAAGAATTTTTCAATCTTGTCTTGATTCTTTTGACATTGAATGCTAAATGTATTTAAACGATAATAACACATTGATATCTATCTGTAACAAACTTTCAATATAACAAACTATCGGGAAAACTGGACATTTCTACAAATTACAAGGATTATGTTTCGTAATTTTTCTCTTATATGATGCACACCGACCATTCTTGTAACAAGCGTTGAACTATATGGATAGCCCGCCAAATGAATATATCTTACATTAAATAAATGTACTAAATTTTCACTGCGAATCACCAGAATATCTAGGATGAGAATTATTGCATTTTAACTTACGGGTAAACGAAATACAAGAAACAATAGAATTCATAACAGAAAGAACACCGTGTACATTAGACTAATCAAGTAAAGCAAAGCGATCCTCCACGTAATGAACATAAAAGGGAAAGTGAATAAGATTAAATAGTGAATCTTATTAAATAGTGCAAGTAAAAGTTTTACAAAAGCGGATTTAAAGGATTACCCATGGCAAAACCATCAGATATTTAAAAACAATCACCTTTAAAGACAAAGGTATTCCAGAGACAAACCTGTAAGGGTCGAATACTAAGTGCCTGTAAGTGCCTAATAGTAAGTGCCTAATAGTAAGTGCCTGTAAAGTCATTAATTTTAAATTTAAAGAGATAAAATTGAGGTAACGCTTTTCAAAGTCATAACAAAAAAACTAGAATTCAGATATAATTTTTGTAATTTGCATGAATAAAAATCGAGTTATTCGAAATAAATAGTATTAAAATAGTATATATGCATATTAACACAGATCAGCTAGATAGATATAGTATAGATTAACACAGATCAGTCAGATATCACATATCTCATCGTCATGACATTTTTTTATCAACGTAAAAGTTGTTTTTTTTTAAGAATTTTGGCTGAAATTTTTTAAGAATAAATTATGTATGATATCTGATAAAAAATAAACGGTACCTTTTTTATATTCTGATACTAACCATGATATAAGCGAGCTTTAATCCTATGAATGTATGAGAAAGATGAATGGAGATTCAAACTCCAAATGTTTCTAAGTCTATAAAAGCATCTTCCCCGTTTAGCATGGCCATGTTTGGTTGTTTGTACCTTTGTTCAAAAACGCTTTATCTCGGATCTAATTGAGCACGTTTTACATTCCAGCCAATTCTTCCTGTTTACAACATACTTCAAGCATGTTACCAAACGCATTTTCATCTATCGATCGTTATATCAGCTTTCCATCGTTAAGGAACTGGCCTTCAAGATATTTCATCCACATCTTCGATGAGTAACGATCCTATAACTGGCTAAAGACTCCAACGTTTCAGCAGTTGATTTCAGCACAGTGACCCGTAGTCCGTTTCCGATCTGACCAATGAACTCTCTCCGGCCGTGGGCAAAATAACCTATTTTTCTGCGTGGATAATTTTTCCGACTTAGCGCTTTCTCGAACTTCATTTTAGGAGCTATTCGTCAATCGAAAAAAGGAAAGAGAAAGACAACAGACAGACGCGCGTCGGCAAATTTAGGGTGGCGCCTGGATTTCTAAAACATGTTCACCTGATTTGATTAGATAGACCGCGGAATTGGTGGCCTACTTCGGAATTGAATGTTTGTTATGAGATAAAAGGTTAATTGAATTGGGATGCATGCTAATGTGATAAAAAGGCCTGAAATATGTTTTCGCATGTCTCGCTATGGGTGTGAGTGCATGAGTTGGGAGATTTTAGGCGTGTAAGATGGAGAGGGAAGTTGTTGGAGTAAGTTCATAATAGAAACAATTTACATTCATGACACAATAACTATGGTTTGTTCTGTTTCCAATAGCCTGGAGCATTATCTTTATTGGCCTTCATTTATATTTTCGTACAACGCATAAGTAATATATTATGGGAAATCATTGTAACGATAAGCAAAAATACGATTTTAATGTATCTTTCTGATCAACATTCCAGAATATAAATCAGGGTTTTGGTTTTTAACTTTTTTCTAAAAGAAGTGTCATTTTGCTAAAACACTTTTTGTCATCTTGACTAAAAATCAAAGTTCTTAAAAACCCGACATCAGTCTAAAACTTTCAGACAGCGTGGACGATTCTAGCAAACCAAATTTAAATCGTACACACAAGTAAGAATGATGAGAGAAATTTGCTTCCACTGTGTACAGTTTGCGAATGCTTTAATACGTTAAAATTGATTGCAATTGAAGATGAGGAGGTTGAAGACTCGTTACGAATGCTTCTTTAATCTAAAATACTTGTCAATTTCCTAATGCCATGTTCTACTTTCATCCTTGAAGGATTTTTGACTTCGTAAATAATATGGTCTGCGATCGTACGGTAAATACTCAGAAACAGTCTGTCCAAATGTTATATGTCTTGCTGGATGTTACGCCATTACAGCTACCATCTCAGGCATATACTTTCTGTCATTGTTAATATGAGAACTCAATCTGACATTGTTACAAGAATCTCAGTGTGCAACAATTTCTTACAGCAAGATTTCAGATTTCTCTTTTATGAAATGCCGTAAAAGGGAAATATCTTACATTAATTTAATGCGCCATCAACTATATTGCATCATTATTCGTAATCAATGTATAATCCCTCCCAAGTATAGCCACTCTCTGTAACTGGATCACTGTAAAGGGCAGTTTAACATACCCCGTACAGTATTGTCTTTTTCATGTAGTACTCTATCAGGGTAACAAGGTTGAAAGTCATAGGCTGGACTCTAAATTCTACATCAACTATGCAAAAGGGAAAAAAAATCTATAGATTCCTGAAATGTACAAATTAGTAGACTCAGAGTATTACTATAGAGGGTTCCCTTCCATAGAAGTTCATAGTAACATATATTGTACTCCGTGTTGTTAGAGTCCTCAGAAGTGTCAACTGTTAACAAATTTATAAAGGATATTTTATATGGTGGCAGGTGGTGTGTATATTTATTTTCGACAGAACTGTTACGCATTTTTATGTTTTTTTTGCACATTTCTTCCGTACAGTTATATAAATTTTTGGAAAAACCGGAAGTGATATCTTCAGAACTGGAAGTGAAAAAATGAAATAAACGTATCGTGGAACAATTTTTACTTTCCCTGCAATATATGGTAATGTATAGGGAAAGTACTGGAATCATGTCGAAAATCGCAACTCGAGTTTTCGACGGATCTACACGTTTCGAGATCTCTAGAATACGAAAAAACTATTTTTAGCGTGACGTCTGTGTGTGTGTGTCTGTCTGTCTGTGTGTCTGTCTATGCAGATTTTGTATCCACTCTAACTAAAATACTAATTGACCGAATTTCATAAAATTTGGTAGGTATGTCACTTGTGGACGGATCTGCTGCTGATTAGTTTTCGATACGATTCGGGATAAAAGAACCTGCCTTTTTCTGCGAAATGGCCCGCAAGGGCTTGTATCCACTCTAGCTAAAAATCTAATGGACCGAATTTTGACAAAATTTGGTAGATAAGTCGCTTGTGGGACACGCTGGTGCTGATTAGATTTTGGTACGATTCGGAAAAAAATAACCTGCCTTTTTTTGCAAAATGGCCCACAAAAATCGCCAAAATTTAAAATAAAGAACTACGTATGCTCAAATATATCCATTAAATGCTCGTTTAATACGTAATTTTTAACGAAGAAAAGAATAAGACCAACCCCATTACACGAGGACTAGCCGTTCTTGAGATATTTTAGTTTTTTCGTATTTTCTCTACGCCATCTTTGAAAATAAGTCCAGTTATCAAATGAGAACGAAAATTGAATTAAAAGTGAATTAAATTTAATTAAAATAAAGAGAACGTGAATATAAGTCTGCAGGGAAAGTCATGTGCTGCCCACATCAGATTTTTGTTTTTCGAATCTCGCTCTCATTCATTTTACAAATATTATAGTAGCTTTTCTACCTAAATTTCTCAGCCGCATTTTTTGAACTACATCTAAAAAATAACAAGAGGGATCAATCATGCATAAAGCATTGATTATGAAACACTTTTCAACTTTAATGCAATTTTATTTAAACATCTCTAAAATGCGATACATTCCTCGGTAATATTTAAAAAATTATCACAATACTACATTAATTTATTATATTTAAAACTTAAAACCTCATCGCAAAAAATGAACTTCATTCAAATGACGACATTGAAATATAAATTGCCTGGTATAAACATCTCTAAAATGCGACACATTCCTCGGTAATATTTTTAAAATTATCATAATATTAGAATAATTTATTATATTTGAAAACTTCATCGAAAACAAATGAACTTTATTCAAATGACGTCATCCAAATATAACACGCCTGGTTCTCTCTATAAAAGCAGCATTTCATACATAAACATTTTTCCATTCATTTCATTCACCACAATACTATAATAATTTATTTTATTTAAAAACTTAAAACCATGGAGGTACAAATATTTAAACTCTATGCTTAAAACTTCATCGAAAAAATCGTCCTTCTCTGTATAAAATCAATAAATGTTTCATTCATATCAGCTATATTGCACACTCCATGAGCTAAATAATTTTGCGTTCAAGAAATGCAGCGATTCTTATACAACTCATACTACATATTTTGCTGTTTACATTTTTCATAAGTGAAAAGTAGGCTTCGTTGAAGAAATAATCAAATTTGGATGACCATTTAAACTCTAAAATATTGTAATTGCGTTGTTTCAGTATGTAGATGCACAGAATTTAAGCAAAAGAAAAGCGGTTTTTGGACGGATACAACACTAAATATGAATTAAAAAGAACTTTAAAAATCACAATTTTGACACAAGATGGATGCCATATTTTATTTTGAAGTGGGTCACGTGATCTCTTCATATAATGGTCACGTGATCGCTTATATAAAGGGTGTAATTATTATTTTAATTTTTATTTAGAAAACTACTAAATATAATTCGCTGAATTTTTTTTTATATATTTTATGGAACAATTTAAATATTACCTAAAATTTTCGAAGCAATTTGTGAATTTTAAATCCTCTTAAAAAATGTTTGAAAAATTAGGTCCCATAGGGCTCAATGTATTTCATTTTTTCAACCCGGGTTCAATCCAAAACTAATTGGGTGATATTATTCATTTATATTCCCATAGAACCCACAGACCGTCTGAACAACATACTAAAATTTCATTTCGATAAACTCATTTTTACGGCAGTTATCGTGCTAACGGGCAGTCAGACAGACAGAATGAACAAAGTCATAAACTCTTTTCAACTTTGTTGTAAAGTGTTAAAAAGGGTTGTAAAGTGTTAAAAAGGGTTCTAAAGATAGATTTTGAAAGATTTTTATAAAAGTTTAGATTTTTAATTTTTCTGAAAATACTCCCTATGGAGATTGAAATGCACTGTTATGATTATGTACCTTATTTTGAACATTTTTCTAATTTACTACATTATCTATACCATTTTCTCTACATGATCGGCATCTTTAATAGGTAAAGAAATAAACATCATAACAACCTTTAAGAACCACCCAATATAGTACTCTGTCATATGCACACTATTGAAATGAATTAGCACAATACGTGATTGTACTGTTTCAATGCATTCCTATGTCTACTAATTCTAGTTATCTATTTCCAGTTTTTCATTTTTGACTTTTATTTTTGACTTTTGTTATTGATATTTTGTCAAAACCCTAATAATACAATGCTTTCCAAAATTTCAGCACGCAGCTGTAAATCCGACATAACTCGTAACGTCCTGCTTTGATTGACCTTAAATTTCACGAAACGTAGTCAAAGGTGTAATATATTCATGAGCATAATAATACAAGAAAGATCAATCATGCATAAGCATTGATTATGAAACACTTTCCAACTGAAATGTAATTTCATTTAAAAATTTCTAAAATGTGATTCATTCAGTGGTAATATCTTTTACATTATCACAGTACTACAGTAATTTATTATACTTAAATATTTAAAACTGTATCGAAATATAAATCATCTGATTCTTTATGCAAAATCAATGAATATTTCATTCATATAACTTGTATTTCAGACTCCAGAGCTAAATAATTTTGTGTGAAAAAAATTCAGCAATTCTTATGTAATTCATCTTACAATCGCTTGAGATATTTGCATTCTGCATATGTTAAAATTAGGCTTCCTTGAAGAAATAATAAAAGTTTAGGGATCATTTAAAATCACAACTATTGTAATTGCATAGGCACGGAATTTAGATACACAGATAATACACAGATAATATATATGTGTATGTGTATGTACTCAAAGTATTGGAATCGTGCCGAAGATCGGAACTCGCATTTTCAAAGGATCTACACGTTTTGGGACTTCTAGAACACGAAAAAACTACTTTTAGGAAGACGTCTGTGTGTGTAAGGGTGTATCTGTGTATGTTTCTGCGTGTCTGTGTGGATATTACATCCACTCTAATTGAAAAACTAATGGACCGAATTTCATACAATTTGGTAGGTATGTTTTTTGTGGGAAATCCTGATGTTCATTAGATTATAGTACGATTCGCAATAAAAGAATCTGCCTTCTTTGCGAAATGGCCGCAGAAATTGCCTTTATCCACTCTAGCTAAAAACTAATGAACCAAATTTAACAAAATTTGGAGTATAATATTTCAATAACCTACAAGTGATTTATATACCAAATTTAACAAAATTTTGTATATAAATCATTTGTAGGTTATTCTACTACGATTCGGGAAAAAGGAACGGGCTATTTTTGCGAAATGGCCAGCAAAAATCGTTATATATAAAAATAAAAGACTACGTGTGCTCAATTATATCAATTAAATTCCTATTTTATATGTGATTTTTGACAACAAAAAGAATAAGACTAACCCCATTACTCTAGGACTAGCCGTTCTTGAGATATTCTAGTTTTTTCGCGTTTTCGCTACGCCACCTTTGACAATAAGTCAAGCTATCAAATGAGAACCAAATTTAAGTTTAACGTGTAAATTCAATGTCATTTAAAATACTTATGTTGTGCAGATAAACTCAAATTATCATTGAATAAATAAAGAGAACGAATATGAGTCTGCAGGGAAAGACATGTGCTGTCCACATCAGAATTTTTAACAATATTACACCAATGATTTATAGAAGTGAACGGGGATTATTTTCAGGCCATTTCGAAAAAAATGTATGATCTATATTTAAAGATCCATCAAATTTTTGTCGAATAAAATGTTCAACAAATTTAAGCTGTGTACCAAATTTTAACTCTCTAGGACGTAGGAAAGTGCATTTAAAATGCCATCAATTAAATTTATCAAGAAGAGTTATATAAAATTTAAAAAAAATGAAAAATTGTAATCTACCAAATTTATTTTAAAATATGAAGCCACTCCCATATGCAAATAAACAAATGGAGAGATATTTATTATATAATATCTCTCTCTTTTCTTTCTGGAAGATATCCCAAAGTCAGAATTTAATTGAATTTGTTTTTTCCCTAATTAAATAATTTTTTTAATTAAAAAACTACTTAACATATTTTACTGAATTTTTTTTTATATATTCTATGGGATAATGTGAATATTTCCTAAAAATTTCGAAGCAATTCGTGAATTTTAAATTTACTTAAAAAATGTTTGAAAAATTAGGTCCCATAGGGTTCAATGTATTTCATTTTTTCAACCCGGGTTCAATAAAAAACTAATTGGGTGATATTATTTATTTATATTCCCATAGGTCCTACAGACCGTCTGAACAACATACTAAAATTTCATTTTGATAAACTCATTTTTACGGCAGTTATCGTGCTAACGGACAGACAGACAGACAGACAGACAGACAGACAGACAGACAGACAGACAGACAGACAGACAGACAGACAGAATGAACAAAGTCATAAACACTTTTCAACTTTGTTGTAAAGTGTTAATAAACACTTTTCAACTTTGTTGTAAAGTGTTAAAAACAAAATACCTTTCTTGTATTCTATGCTTCTCTTTACCATGTTCAGACCCGTTTCGGCTTCTGATGCCTTATTTCAAGCTTGTCGATCGTAGTTCCTCGTCGATCAATAGAGAACGTTCGTTTCTATAGCGAAGCGACAAACTCATTTCTAAGTATAATAACATTTGTAGCTCCGCTATAGGTTTTTTATTGATCGGAGCAGAACTACGAATGACAAAGGTCGCTTGTTTCCGCCCTGCAGATAATTTTGAAATGGGCTATTAAATATTGTCATCCTGTACAGATGCATATTAAAGGGGTGAGGGGTATGGGTTTAATCCTTTTTAGACACTAAACGTTAGAAGCAAGTTTCCTTAAGGTTGCATTGTAAATCTTAAATGAAAGCTTAATTAATTTCAATCAGTTTTAATTAATTAGAAGAATATCTTCCAAACCCCTCCAAAGTGAATATCCCCCATTCTCTCTTCAAAGTGTATTTCCAAAATACGCCAGTATGTTAATACTGAATGCGTATATTTATGCTAAGACGAGGTTTAGTCATTACTTAGTTAATAAATAACTATAGTCAATACCTTTAATTAATAAAAAACTTTAGTCAATACCTTTAGTTAATAAAATGAAGACCACTGCTCTATTCTGTAAAGTTGTCCAAGTTCCTGGCTTCTTAACTCATGAAAACGAAAAATCAACGCTGCAGTTGGGCGTGGTCTTGCCACGCCCACACGCCTATAAACAAAATTCTGAATTTGAAAGATGATGAAACAGGTATCCTTTTAAATACATGATTTATAGTTTAGCCGAAGAATAACATTTTCTAAGATTGCGCAATCAACGGCGTAACTAGGAATTTTTGTCTTTTAAACAAAATATGTGAAAGGACCCCCTAAAATTTTATTTCCAGCTCCAAAAATTAAAGACTTTTCTTAAATGATTTTATTTTGGATCACAAAATTTGTGCGGGTTGTTGTTGTTGAGACCCAGACCGTCCGACCTACCAGAAAGATAAAAAATTTGTGCGGGTGTAAATTTAAATTCAGTTCTTAATGTAACAGTAAGATCCGCCAAAAGTTTTTACAACCCTTTTCTAGTCTTATTCTTATTAACGATCGTTTACAGTTTAAAACTAGTTTCCTTACCATCCTAAAATTTTTCACCCCTTTATTAACTTTTGTACTAAATTTAAATTTAAACCCGCTCATTCAGCTGTTACCACTTTTTTCAATTGCATTCGAACTGACAAGTTTAAGGATAATAACTTTAAAAATCTTGCTGGGGTGTATGTTGTACCCCTCCTTTCTCCGGATAATATCTATAAATTTTATATCGGTAGTACTAAACGTACGGTTTTTATCCGTTTGTCCGAACATGCAAGAGACATAAAAAAGGGTAAATTAACGACTGCCCTTGACCAGTTCGTGAAAAAAGATAATTTTCGCCCTCTTTTTGAAAAAAACTTTTCTTTTAGTTAGCTGTAATAGCCCCCGTTCGATCTTGCTTTATGAATCCCTTTTTATTTATTTATACCGTTCTTCTATTTGTAATTTTGACCCTGTTCAGGTCCTAAGTTACGCTTGGCGACTCGTTCTCGATTCCCTGCATGTTACGCCGTTGCATAGCTACATTGATTTATAATTACAGTTTTTTTTTAAAAAAATCATATATATTTAAACCTTTTTGGAGTATTTGCTCTTGAGCTTTGTATAAATTATAATCTGACTCATAACCCACCTTTTTGTATAATTGACAATATCATGATATGCAACTTTTTTTTGAAAGTATTGAAGTGTATTTAAGCACGTTGGCATCATTTCTAATTGTACTGCCACTGAGGATGGACATGTAAAATGCTCGAAAGCGCTTTGGCTATTATTTTTACGCCTGTAGGATGATTTTAAAATAAAATGACTATTGAATCTGTGAGATTTGTCATTTGTTGGTAATTTGTAAAGAAAACATTTCCAAAATGTAAATCATTTATGAAATAAAGTACAAATATTTTGAAATTGAAGTCTTTATGTTAAAATATTTACATTACTGAAAAGTAAAGAAAATATTTTTCATAATTTATGTCATTGAAAAGTAAACATAAGTTTTATCAAAAAGTGAAATAAAAATTTAAAGTAATCAAATTCTTTTGAAAATTTAAGCCATTTTAAATTAAGCAAAATTTTTTAAAGTTTAAACATCTTAAAATTTCAATGTCGAGAGAATAAAAAAATATACTTAAATGTAAAATAATTAATATTAAGTGACAGATTGAGTTTTCAAGCATTTTTCATATTCTCACAATATTTTTGTATTGATTGAATTTTTTACGCAAGTTTTTCATTTTATTGCATTTAAATTTATGTTTGTTTAATTCATACTGTACTTGTCCTATTTTTATTACCCTATTTTGCGGAAACTTGTGTATTTTCTGGCGTATTAAAGTATTTATTCCCATTTTAATGCACTTAAATTCGCAACTTATCATTTTGTGTGTATTCATTGTTCGCATCTGTTTTGTCACGTTTTCCTTGCGTTCTTTCATTTCCCGACCTGGAGGTATCCGATCGTGCCTAAATATCACAAAATATTTACTTTCTGATATGTAGCATTGAGAAATTTATTGTTTTCATGAAAATTTTCGTATTCGAGATTTTTATGCCAATATATGCTTTCAGACTTTCTGAACACATTTTGACTATTTTTGGAGTGATGTCCGTCTGTTAGTCTGTCTGATGGCTGTGATCGATTTCTTGTATACGATAGCAGCCACAAATATTAATAGATTTTCACGAAACTTCATATCCGGTTTTGTTATTAAAAGATCTAGAGCTAGATAGATTTTTTTTTAAATTCGAGCAAAAATCTTCGAAATTTATTCGAAATTTTATATTTTCTTAACATGGCAGCATAGGACAAAATTTGATATAATCACGCATGAAAGGGTTTATTTATGACCCAGTGATCACGAGGCTTTATAGTTTTATTAAATTGTTGTGATAGCCGCGATGTAATGGTCTCAATCAAATATGGTCTCAAATATGGTCTCAATCAAAAGGTCTCAATCAAAAGATTTTTTTCAAACCCTTTAAAGTGAAGGGTAACACGCTATATTTGTAGACATTTGTAATTATTTGGAGACACGTTACCGATTTTTGCAAATGTTTTCTTGTAAAATTTGAAAAAAAAAAAAATGTCGTAGTGAAACGTCTAACCCGTTGTCTAACGTGTGTGAAATTCTCACGCACGCAAGGGTGTTAGGGCGAAATGCGTGTACAAACTAATTCATTTTTGTGTTCAATATGATCGCGCGTTGAAAATCACGAAGGTCTGTGGCTGTCTACTCTACCAGTTCCACATCATGAGCTTGACAATTCGTTTGTTACTTTTTAACACTTTACAACATACTTGAAAAGTGTTTATGATTTTGATCATTCTGTCTGTCTGTCTGTCTGTTCGCCCGATAATTGCCGTAAAAATGACTTTATCAAAATGAAATTTTAGTACGTTGTTGAGACGGTCTATGGGACACATGGGAATGTAAATGAATAACATCACCCAATTAGTTTTGGATTGAACCCGGGTTGAAAAAGTGAAATATATTGAACCCTATGGGACCTAAATTTTCAAGCATTTTTTAAGCAAATTTAAAATTCACAAATTGTTTCGAAAATTTTGAGAAATATTCAAATTATCCCATAAAATAAATAAAAAAATTTTTTAGCAAAATATATTCGGTAGTTCTTTAAATAAAAATTAAAATAATAATGACACCAATATAATATGAAGAGGTCACGTGACCCACTTCAAAATTAAATATGGCATCCATCTTGTGCCAAAATCGTGATTTTTAAAGTTCTTTTTAATTTATATTTAGTGTTGCATCCGTCCTAAAACCGCTTTACTTTTGCATTTATTTTGTGCATCCATATTCTGCGTCAACGCAGTTACAATGTTTTTAGTTTAAGTGATCATTAAACTTTGATTATTTCTACAACGAAGCCTAATTTTCCCTTATGGAGAATGTAAACACATCAAGTTGTAAGATGAGTTGTATAAGAATTTCTTTACCGCAAAATTACTTAGCTCTGGAATCTGCAATACAGCCGATATGAAGGAAACATTCATTGATTTTACATAGAGAAGCAGACGATTCTATAGTATTGCCTTTTTCGATGAAGTTTTAAGCATGGAGTTAGAAAGTACTTTTTCCTCCATGATTTTAAGTTTTTAAATAAAATAAATTATTGTAGTATTGTGATAATTTTAAAAATTACGACTCTGAATGAAAGGAATGAAAAAAAGTTTATGAATGAAATATTCACTCCTTTTATATAGAGATCCAGGCGATTTATATTTCGATGATATTATTTGAATTAAGTTCCTTTGTGTTCGATGAAGTTTTCAAATATAATAAATTATTGTAGTATTCTGATAATTTTAATAATATCACCGCTCAATATATCGCATTTTAGAGATGTTTAAATAAAATTGCATTGCAGTTGGAAAGTGTTTCATAATCAATGCTTTATGCATGATTGATCTTTCTTGTTTCGACTTACTTTACTTTTGGTTGTTACATTTCTGTTTCTGGTAAATGTACCTTAACGCCCAATATTCCAAATAAAGCGAATTACGGCTTTATAAACTTTCTTGTAAAGTAAAAGTAGTTGTCGTAAGTTACTGTGTTTGTTAAATTAATCTTACCTGAAGCGAAGGAGATGCGTGTTAGAAAAGACGATCAAGTAATGTTTTATACCGTTGCAGTGTGAGAGAGATCAATTCGGAGTTCTATCATTTGCAATTGAAATTCCACTATTTATAATGAAGGAAATAATTTAAAACTGCAAAATTTATCCAATTTTAACTAAGTGTTCATATGTTATTTTTGTACGATAAAATGAATGTATCTCATTTTAATGATTATATATAAAAAAAAATGTTTGCAATGTAATAAAAATGTAATAAAATGTTAAAATATAAATCGTTAATAAAATGTCAAACTATAAATCGTTAATAAAATATCGTCGAAGTACTTCATGTGCTTCAAACTCCACTTGACCTCTTCATTATCAGTCTATGGAGAATTATGATGAAAATTTAAAACATAAGTATATTTCATTACTATTAGTAATGTAGTAAAATATCCCATTATTCTGATAGAAATGACTGAATTGGAATTTTTTTTGTATTATTTCGACCTATGAAAAAGGTTGAAATAAAATATATTTTTTGGATATACACTGGAAGAAAGATAACAAAATCGAAGCACAAAGAAATAATTATCCAAATGAGACAAAATTTGGTACGTGTAATGTGGATAAACAGAAAAAGAAATGATTAGAATTTCAGAACAATTGGGTGATTTATTGCACTGAAAGATCTACGCAAAGTGAGCACATAAATATGACGATGGTTCATCTCTGGCCTTGATACAAGCTGCTACCCGACGTGGCATTGATGCATAAAGTTGCCGTATGGTGTTCTGAGGGATGTCGTTCCAGATGGCCTCCAATCGACGAGCTAATTCGTCTACATTCTAGGATGGTTGCAGGCGACGCCCCATCTCAGCCCAAATGGGCTCAATAGACGAAAGATCTGGGGATCTGGCTGGCCAAGGAAGTGTGTCGCAAGCACGCAGACTATCAATAGAGAGGCGTGCTGTGTGTGGCCTGGCATTATCTTGCTGAAAAGTTAGTTCGGGCTGTCTCGATACAACGAATCGTAGAATGTCGGCAATGTACCGCTGTGATGGTGCCACGAAGGACTATCAAAAACGTTCGGGTTTCCAACGAAATGCACCCCAGATCATAACTCCCTGTTGTCGGGTCGTGTGCCGTATGACAGTAAGAGCAGGATCCTGACGATGCCTGGGCTGTCTCCAGATATATCTGCGCTAGTCGTCGGGATTCAGTTCGAAACGGGACACATCACTGAAGACATTTCTTTCTCAATCCGAACAATTCCACGTTGATCAGGCACTGACTGCACCATTGCAGTCGCTGTTGATGGTGCATACTGGTCAGTGGTGGGCGGCATAATGGGCGCCGCGAGTATAGATTACGCTCCTGTAGCCTTCTATTAATGGTCCGGGTGGTCACTTCCGTGTTTGTCACACGTTCGATGGTTAATAACGACGAATCTCGTGCTGTCACAGCTGCTCTGACAATCGCTCTATCTTCCCGTTCTGTCGCCTGCTCTAGGCCGTCCGCTGTCCGCTGAAATTTGCCATTCCGGGCCTATTCCTGCCAACATCGTCTAATTGCTGCATCGCTCCTACCCAAATGCCGAGCGATACAGAGTGTGTGCCCATCCAGCCTCATGCAGTCCGACCCCATGCCCTCTTTCAAACTCCTTCATATGCTCGTAGTGGTCGCGAATTCGCCATGGAGACATTGTTGCAACCAAGGTGCGTAAACGCAATCGAAATCCACTGCACGTTTTGTTTCTGAAAGAGAGGTTCGCTCCTTATATACACCACCATGGTGTTCAGTTTCAATGCGCTGTAGTTCCGACTATTCATTCATTGGCTGCGAATTTTTATCATTTGCACATTCGGTCGACAGGTGTTTGCATGTACAGTTTCATTACTATCGGATTATTTCGCGGGTGCTTCGACTTTTTTGACTTAGAGTGTATATATATTTCAACAATTGTTGAACATTTAGTTCCTTTTAGCCTTTTAGTTCCTGTCGCGTTTTCATAAGCGGTCAAAATGAAGTATTTGAAATATAAAAATTACGTTGCTTGGGGAAGATATGGGCAATTGTGAGTCTCATTTTGTGATTTGGAGATTTTAATTGCATCATGAGAATGGTATTTAGTTCAAAACAGGCGTTACGTAAATTGAGTATGATGTTACCTGTGTTTGTATTATTTAAGTATCGGGCACTTATTTAGGACCTAGGCAACGCGGGTGATTCGTTCTGGTATAAGTATATAACTTAAAATAGAATTAATTTCCCTGGTTCTAAATTTACCAAAATCATTTATAAGGCATTCAAAATCTAAATTTTCACAAATTTCGTATTCGATGGATAACAAGGTAAAATTATTTAATCTTTCTTGGGGTCTTATTTTTTGTAGGTAATATTTTATCAATTTTAGCTTTGAAAAGCTTTTCTTTGCTTCGGCAGTGATCACAGGTGTCGTTAATAAAATTCTCTCGGTAAAATTCGGAAATGAATCACAAATTACTTATAATTTTTTGAAACAATCCAAAGATGTTCGGCT
Source organism: Amaurobius ferox (assembly GCA_951213105.1). Classification (NCBI taxonomy): domain Eukaryota; kingdom Metazoa; phylum Arthropoda; class Arachnida; order Araneae; family Amaurobiidae; genus Amaurobius; species Amaurobius ferox. The sequence continues at coordinate 74,576,152 of OX578134.1, forward strand.
TGTTAAATTTTCAAAGGACATGCGTAAAAAAATCTGATGTGGGCAACACATGACTTTCCTTATATAATGTAATGAATTTACTACTTTTACAGTAAAAAAAAAATCTGATGAGGGCAACACATGACTTTCCTTATATAATGTAATGAATTTACTACTTTTACAGTAAAAAAAATAGGTTTTTCTTATAGCAGATACTAATATTCTTTCCAAGATATTGAATTTTCGACAATTAGTCGTCATTTTTATTGATTTAGCGTCAATTTTATCCATTTGGCAAGATTTTCGTTAATTTGGCAACATTTCAAAAAGTCGCCAAGTTGGCGACATTCCGCCAAATTTGTTGCCAAAAACTCGCCAAGCGTTATGGACGGAGAAATAAGTTATTCTTACAGCAGATAAATGACTATTGCCGTTCAAATACAAAAGTATTACTCAAAGTATCTTTTTTCATGAATGGAACGAGTTAGGTCCACGAGAATGATGTCACCAAATTTATCGCATGGTATTACATATGAAAAGTGAACATGTTTCTCAATAGGAAATATATATTTTTTATTACTTTCCTTATATACATAATGTATAAGGAAAGTATTGTGACGGGGTCGAAAATTCGAATTCGAGTTTTCGACGGGAGAGCACGTTTTAAGCATCCCTGATCACGAATCAAACATTTTTGAAGTGATGTCTGTGTGTGTGTGTGTGTTTGTGTGTGTGAAAGTATGTGTGTGTGTGTCAGTGAGACTGTGGAGACGATAACTGACGAACGAATGGACCGATTCGAACCAAATTTGGTACAAAAATCACAATCCATAAACACTGGAAGCCTATTGTTTTTATATGCAATCGAATGTTCGAAACTCCCCTAAATTTTCGAATGAAATTTTGAAAAAATCGTCAAAAAATCAAAACCACTAATAAAGTTACGTAAATAGACATTTCTTATGTAATTTTTCATTAGAAAACGATTGACACAAATTTTAGAACGCTAACATGAACCGTTTTCGAGATATTGCACGTTTTTCAACAAAAATTGTCAAAAAGTCATATAAAATAAAAAAACAATATTTCCTATTGAGAAACATGGTCACTTTTCATATGTAATACCATGCGATAAATTGGGTGACATCATTCTCATGGAGCTCGTTCCATTTATGAAAAAAAAATACTTTGAGTAATACTTTTGTATTTGGACGCCAATAATCATTTATCTGCTGTAAGAATAACTTATGTCTTCGTCCATAACGCTTGGCGAGATTTTGGCGATGAATTTGGCGGAATATTGCCAACTTGGCGACTTTGTGAAATGTTGCCAAATTAACGAAAATCTCGCCAAATGGATAAAAATGACGCTGAATCAATGAAAATGACGACCAATTGTCGAAAATTCAATATCTTGGAAAGAATATTAGTATCTACTATAAGAAAAACTTATTTTTTTACTGTAAAAGTAGTAAATTCATTACATTATATAAGGAAAGTCATGTGTTGCCCACATCAGATTTTTTTATATGACTTTTTGATAATTTTTTTGAATAAATGTGCAATATCTCGAGAACAGTTCATGTTAGCGTTCTAAAATTTATGCCAATCGTTTTCTAATGAAAAATTACATAAGAAATGTCTATTTGCGTAACTTTATTAGTGGTTTTGATTTTTTGACGATTTTTTCAAAATTTTATTCGAAAATTTAGGGGGGTTCTTAACATTCGATTGCGTATAAAAACAATAGGCTTCCAGTGTTTACAGATTGTGATTTTTGTACCAAATTTGGTTCGAATCGGTCCTTTCGTTCGTCAGTTATCGTCTCCACAGATTCACTGACACACACACACACACACACACACATACTTTCACACACACACACAGACATCACTTCAAAAATGTTTGATTCGTGATCAGGGATGCTTGAAACGTGCTCTTCCGTTGAAAACTCGAATTCGAATTTTCGACCCCGTCACAATACTTTCCTTACACATTATGTATATAAGGAAATTAAAACATTTACTTCTTCATACAGCTCGCTTCTATTAGTGAATATTAGTGAATCGCTCCTATTAGCTGAGAATTATCGCGTAAACTGATGTCCCGGTCCATATAGCATTTAAAAAAATGTTCATCTGTCATTTTTTTTTTATTTCCCATATATTGCTAGGAAACAAAACTAATTTGTATGTTTTTACAGTTGCTGAAATCAATTTTTTTCCTATATACATGATTCCCTAATCGATTATGGGGAGAAAACAATCTGGATCGCTTGTACTCCTGCCTTCGCCTTCGTATTCGTGTAGTCTTTTTCGCCTTCCTGTTTCTTAAAATTTAGCTTCAACGTCATTTGCTTCTTTGGTTGCAATCTGTTTCGAAGAAGAAGAAAAAGTTTTAATATTGTTTAAAAAGTTTTTCAATCCTTTTAATAACGATAAATCTAGGTTCAGGGTTGCTTTAGATTGCTGTCCTTTTTGTTGACTTTATTAATAGTGAGCGGTAAGTCATGCTAAATTATTGTTAACAGAATAAATTCTAAATTCAGTTTGTTGTCCGATAATGATCGCCTTTCATTTTTGATTTTTGGATCTTTTGTTATTTCGCTGGCTTCTTCTAAAGTACACCGGGTGTTAAACCAATTATATCTGACAAATTTCATTGACTGAAGTCGACATTCTCTTCTAACAGAAATTTTAGAGTAATATTTGGGACATACTTTATTAAAATATCCCATTTTCAAGAAGTGGTGGAAAATGATGTATATAATCTCTGAATAATGCCGAAAAATGTTTTAGCCCTAGACACAGAAGCAGCCATCACCTAACCCGCTCCGTCGGGTCCCCAACAGCCGGCACGGAGCATGATTCTCCCTCGCTTCTGAGGACAGCCCTGTTCTTCAAAGTGTGGAGTTGAGTGGATGACGCTGTTTCTCATGCCCATGGTACTGTCGTCATGGGAGCTGTCAGGTGAGCTACCTACCGAAAAATAAACGCATTCTATTTGTAATAAGTACTTTATGATTGAAATTATGATGAAATAGAATCTTAAGATGGGTTTATGATTATGATGGCCAATAAAATGCTACCATTTAGATGCAAAACTACTGAATACCGATTTTTACCTTTTTACTTTCCCTGCAATACATGGTAATGTATAGAGAAAGTACTGGAATCGTGCCGAAAATCGCAACTCGAGTTTTCGACGAATCTACGTTCTTCGAGACCTCTAGAATACAAAAACAAGAAAGATCAATCATGCTTAAAGCATTGATTAAGAAACACTTTCCAACTTCAATGCAATTTTATTTAAACATGTCTAAAATGTAATACATTCCTCGGTAATATTTTAAAACTTCTCACAATAATACATTGATTTATTATAGTTGAAAACTTAAACATTCATCCAAAAAAATGAACTTCATTCAAATGACGAGATTGAATTATAAATTGCCTGGTTTAAACATCTCTAAAATGTGATATATTACTCGGTAACAATTTTAGAATTATCATAATACCACGATAATTTATTATATTTAAAAACTTCATCGAAAACAACTGAAATTCATTCAAATGACGTCATAAAAAAAATAACACGCCTGGCTCTCTCTAAAAAAGCAGCATTTCATTCATAAATAATTTCCCATTCATGTCATTCATCACAATACTATAATAATTTATTTTATTTAAAAATTAAGACCATGGAGCTATAAGTAATTTAACTCTATGCTTAAAACTTTATCGCAAAAAATCGTCCTTCTCTCGGTAAAGTCAATGAATATTTCTTTCATATCAGCTATGCAGACTCCATGAGCTAAATTCTTTTGCATTAAAAAAATACAGCAATTCCTATACAACTCATCCTACATATTTTGCTGTTTACATTTCACATAAGGGAAAAATAGGCTTCGTTAGAGAAATAATCAAAGTTGGATGCTCATTTAAACTCAAATATATTGTCATTGCGTTGTTTCAGTATGTAGATGCACAGAATTTAAGCGAAAATAAAGAGGTTTTACGACGAATACAACACTCAATATGAATTAAAAAGAACTTTAAAAATGACGATTTTGAGACAAGATGGATGCCGTATTATATTTTGAAGTGGGTCACGTGATCGTTTCATATCATGGTCGCGTGATCGCTTCATGTAAGAGGTGTAATTATTATTTTAATTTTTATTTAAAAAACTACTGAATATATTTCGCTGAAATTTTTTTTATATATTTTATGGAACAATTTGAATATTACCTAAAATTTTCGAAGCAATTTGTGAAATTTAAATCCGCTTAAAAAATGTTTGTAAAATTTGGTCCCATTGGATTCAATGTATTTCATTTTTTCAACCCGGGTTCAATCCAAAACTAATTGGCTGATATTATTTATTTATATTCCCATAGATCCTACAGACCGTCTGAACAACATACTAAAATTTCATTTTGATTAAGTCATTTTTACGGCAGTTTTCGTGCTAACGGACAGACAGACAGACAGACAGACAGACAGACAGAATGAACAAAGTCATAAACACTTTTCAACTTTGTTGTAAAGTGTTAAAAGACATTTTTAGTGTGACGTCTGTGTGTGTGTCTGTCTGTCTGTGCAGATTTTGTATTCCCTTTAACTAAAAAACTAATTGACCGTATATCATAAAATTTGGTTGGTAAGTCACTTGTGGGCGATCTGGTGCTGATTCGTTTTGGGTACGATTCGGGATAAAAGAACTGGCCTTTTTTTTGCGAAATGGCCGCAAAAGTCTGTATCCACTCTAATTGAAAAACTAATGAACCGAATTTCACAAAATTCGGTAGATAAGTCGCTTGTGGGTTACCCTGGTGCTGATTAGATTTTGGTACGATTCGAAAAAAATAACCTGCCTTTTTTTGCAAAATGGCCCGCAAAAATTGTCAAAATATAAAATAAAAAACTACGTATGCTCAAATATATCCATTAAATGCTTGTTTTATACGTAATTTTTAACGAAGAAAATAATAAGACCCACCACATTACACTAGGACTAGCCGTTCTCGAGATATTTTAGTTTTTTCGTGTTTTCTCTACGTCACCTTTGAAAATAAGTCCAGTTACCAAATGAGAACGAAAATTGAATTAAAAGTGAATTAAATTGAATTAAAATAAGGAGACCGTGAATATAGGTCTGCAGGGAAAGTCATGTGCTACCCACACCAGATTTATTATATTGTAGCAATGTACAAAAAGTAGGAGAAATTGGGGGAAAAGGGAGCATCTGGGCACAAATGTAAAGACGATCATAGCTCGATATATGCCATCATCTGCTATCAAATATGCTAAATAGAAAGAGCTAAACTTTCTCTTTTAGTCTTCTTTTTTTCTTTCACCATTGATGAAATCGACCGTGAAGACGTGTTTTCGTTTGAAATTCGAGTTTTGTGATAAGCTCTATAATATTTTCATTTTATTTTCAATAGGAATACATTTTATTAAAATATTTGTAACACATTGAATACGTGGATATTTTGGAAAAAAAAAATCTGATGTGGGCAACATATGACTTTCCTTATATAATGCAATGAATTTACTACTTTTACAGTAAATAAAAAATTGGGTTTTCTTATAGTAGATACTCATATTCTTTCTAAGATATTGAATTTTCAACAATTAGTCGTCATTTTCACTGATTTAGCGTCATTTTTATCCATTTGGCGAGATTTTCGTTAATTTGTTAACATTTAAAAAAGTCACATAGTTGTCGACATTTCACCAAATAAGTCGCCAAAATCTCACCAAGCGTTATGGATGGTGAAATACAGCAGATAAATGACTATTGGCGTTCAAATACAAACGTATTACTCAAAGTATCTTTTCTCATAAATGGAACGAGCTAGATCCACGACAATGATGTCACCAAATTTATCGCATGATATTACATATGAAAAGTGAGCATGTTTCTCAACAGTTAATATTTTTTATAATTTATGGGATTTTTTGATAAATTTATTTGAAAAATGTGCAATATCTTGAGAAAGATTCATGCTAGCGTTCTAAAGTTTATGTCAATGAATTTTAAAGGAAAAATTACATAAGAAATGTCTATTTGCGTAACTTTATTAAAGGTTTTGATTTTTGATGATTGTTTCCAAATTTCACTTGAAAATTTAGGGGGATTCTGAACTTTCGATTACGTTTAATAACAATAGGCTTCCAGTATTCACGGATTGTGATTTTTGTACCCAATTTCATTTGAATCCCTTTATTCGTTCGTGAGATATCGTCTCCACAGACCCACTCACACACACACACACACAGACATCACTTCAAAAATGTTCGATTCGTGATCAGGGATGCTTGAAACGTGCTCTCCCGTCGAAAACTCGAATTCGAATTTTCGACCCCGTCACAATACTTTCCTTATACATTATGTATATAAGGAACGTAATAAAAAGAAAAGAAATAGCCAATCGTGTCAGAAAAATCCCATGAAAGATAAAAATAGCCATCTAAAACGTAAAAAGTGTCCAATGAAAACACTTTATATGAGTTCGTGTTGTTCCATCACTAAAAGAGAGATAGCAAAATCTCCAATCCATGAGTTACAGGTGGATATTAAAGAAATTTCCCAACGTCCTATTCTAGAAGTTAAGAAAACTCCAAAAATTTCCACATTTTAAAAGAAAAATACTGAGATTGAAGACCTACCTGGCAAGTTCTTTTAAACTAGCAAAAGTTGAGGAAGATGAAAGCATAAAAACTAAAAAAAAAAGTCTCACACAAAAGAGAAAGAGAGGGAGTAGAGAAATTCATTGCATTATATAGAGAAACGGAGGACTTGCAACCAGGACTTTAAACATTCCATGTTTTTACTATTCATGTAGCCACTGATGAAGGGCGTATATACGTCCGAAAGCGCTCTGGCAGTTTTTAATATATATTTTGTACGTCTTTTAGGATGTGTTAAATAAAAGACCTTTTGTTTTTTAAAACGATTTGTCCTTGATTTTATACTTAAACAAATGTTGCTTTACGTTGGAAATTCAATCCAATACACAGCAATGTTTAATTTTTCAAATGTATTTTGTATTTCGAATGTATTTTGTAATTGGAATTTTTTAAATTTGAAAATTACTTTGTATTTTGTATTGTAAGCCCTAAGACCTATGTATTTTGTATTTTGTATCGGAAATACATTTTCAATGTATTTTGCCGAACTCTGCTTGTAAGGTCCTATGAACCCCACCTTATGGACAGAATGGAATTTTTGATTTTCGAAATGCTTTTTTAAAACAATCATTAAAATTCGGAGCAGCCAATCATGTTGATGAACAATCTTTATATTCTCTATATACATAGTATAATGTATAGGGAAAGTATTGTAACGGGGTTAAAAATTCGAATTCGAGTTTTTGTCGCAAGAGCACGTTTTAAACATCCTGAACTTGAATCGAACATCTTTGAGGTGATGAGTGTGTGTTTCTGAGTGTGTGTGAGGTGATGAGTCTATGTAAACAATATTTCACGAACGAATGGAGCGTTTCGAACGAAATTTGGTACAAAAATCACAATCATCGAATACTGGAAGTCTATTGATTTGAAACGCAATCGAATATTCGGAAGACTCACACATTTTTGAATGACATTTTAAAAAAATCCTTAAAAATCAAGACCTTGAGTAATGAAAAAATAATAACTCCTTTTCGTAATTTTTTATTAGAAAATGATTGGCACAAAATTTAGAAGGTTAGCACGGATTGTTCTCGAGATATTGCCCTTTTTTAAATAAATTTATCAAAAAAGAGACAAAATTAAAAAGTATTAACAATAGTGAAAATATAATATTAAGAATAACTAAGAAAGTAATATTAAGAACAGTGAAAAAATTCTCACTTTTCATGTAATATTTTGCGATAAATTTGTTAACATCATTCTCGTGGATGTAGTTTATTCCATTCACGAGAGAAGATAATTTGGGCAATAGTTTTGGTATCTTGACGCCTAATAATCTGCCAACAGTCATTTATATAAAATAAATGTTCTTCTTTCCGTCTGTCTGTAACGCTTGGCGATAAATTTGACGAACTTGGTGGCCGATTTAGCTAAATACCACCAATATGGTAATATTTCATTCCAGATTGGCGAAAATATCGTTAAAAATGCTTAAGTAGAGCTAAGTTAACGAAAATGACGCCTAACTGATGAATTAAATATTAAAATAGTTTAATATATGGACTATATTACTTATTGAGGATGCTATCAAATATTGATAATTGTCAGTTTAGAATTGCGTGAAAAATAAGCTAATTGGTTACATGAGATAATTTTACAGGCTGTCATCCGGAAAAGCACCAAATGTACAATTTAACATTAAAAACATTGTGCTGTAGATCTTATACATCATTTTTTCACTGTGAAAGAAGTAAATTCATTGCATTTTATAGGGAAAATCATAATATGCCGCCCAAATCGGATTTTTAATGGAGATAACGTAGAATTCTGAGAATAGTACTCACCCGAAAACACCCATTCTGAAAAACTTACCAATCCTTATATTCCCTTAAATTTCCGTTTTTAATCTCTCTGTTCATTACGCTTTAATCAATTTCCTAGTTGTCATGAAACTTCTCGGCGCTCATTATTTTCTGCATCTGTTTTTTCGTCATTGGACTTATATCTACTTCCAATTCATAAAATAACCAAACCAGGAAAGAATACACAAAGTTACCGCTTCCTTTACTCTCCATTTCCCTGTTTTGCAAAAAGAAAAATTAATAATATTTTTTTTTAAATTAGATTTTAAAACTTAGTTTTTACCCAGAAATTCAAAGTTGTAATTTGCCCTCTTAAAATTTTTATTACAACTTTTACAAATCTTATTTCGAAAATTCTTATTACAACTCCCAAGTTTTAGTGGTGCACTTTTTCAGAAATTCTGATTTTAATTTCCATCTATGTCTCTCAGAGCTGTAGCTACGGTGAATGGTGTCCTTGGTCAAGGCATAGAAGTTGTTCCCACTCTCCCTAACACACAAACCTCTTCCATAAAAAGTCTGAAATCGGAAAAATAAATAAATAAATAAGAAAAAAAACTGCGGAATTTATTAAACTCATATACCCCCCTTTCCCCCCCCCCCCCCCCGTCAGTTGCGACAATTTAGTTTCTCTCGCACGCAAGTTCAATCAAAATTGAAGCAAAAGAAACGGATGAGAAATAAATATGTAACTCTTCATCTCTTCATTAAATAATATGCGAGATAGATTCACAAGAGATAGATTCATATAGATCCCCTAAAGATAGATCCATATAGATACACAAGAGATGTACACAAGTGATAGATTATAATTTATAAATACTATAATTGTTGTTCGGACACAAAAGCGCTTATCTTCTCCCCCCTTGCTAGGGGGTGGGAGTTATACCGGAATTCTACAGTTTATTGTTTTATTCTAACTAGAGCTGTAGTCAGAGCAATGCGACTGCATATTAAGATAGAGCTGCATTCCCACTAACAAATAATTTTGTGCCCCCTTTTCAAAATATTTTTTCTTTCGTAAAGTGTACTTAATAAATTTTTTAATGAGAAATGGAAATGGTTTTTATTGTTAAATTAATCTTCATCAAAATCTATGGTTTTTAACTGCATATTTTTGGTTAGTAAAAATTAGATTGTTTTTGAGTTTAGTTTTTCTTTACATGCTTGAAATTTTACTCATCCATTTCGCATCGAAAGCTAGATTGAGAAATGATTTACATCCTTTTACTATCAAAATTCATAATTAAAATCTTTTTAATCGGTTTATTCATACAAGTTTGACTACAATTCCTGTATGAAATTAAACGACAAGATTTTCTCCCCTGTCATCCCATTAATCTTTTTAATTGAAATCTCGGAACCCAAACAAGCAATAACAATCTTTTTTTTTTTATCTTTCTACCACCATCGATATCCTAGCATATCTCGTCAAATACCAATTCCACCTCGCAGTTACTGCATTCTTTTGCAGGCGGGAAACTCAGAAGGGGGTCTTTGACGTATCTCACCCCTCTGGGACTGCAGAGATTTTTTTTTTCGTCCCGTAAGAAACTTCACCTGACGATGCTAAAACCATCTTGGCGACGAAATCTCCAAATTTGGTTGTTGCGTGGCGAGGTGCTGGCGACCTTGTGGCAAGGCAGGCAATGAGGTTCGGCAACTTGTTATTGGAGATGATGCCAGCCGGCAGGTTGTCCGACGAGAATACAGGTTTAGAGATCGCTCGGGAGGTCAGAGGCCTGCACAAAACTCGCGTTTTCATGAAATTCCGAAGGATACCTCTCTTACAGCCACAGTAAGTACATTGTTTGTTTCCAAAATATAATGTATTGTTGTTGTCACTTGCGTACTTTCTCCATCTCGAGTTTAAAGTCAGAACTCGAATCGAATCCCTGTTTTTAAAACCCACGCAAGTTCAAATGGTTTGCGTCCCGAAGTTGCTTCTCCCTGCAGCTGGGAAGAGTGGTGTGGTTTTTAGCCGAACTTGACCTTATATCGTTTAAAAGGACAGATTTTTCTGATTCGCTTCGAATTGTTTAGTGATCCGATGTTTATCTCACAAAGGCCGGCTGTTCATCACCGATTTTGATTGAATGCGGTGTTGAAACTATGGAGCGGCATCAAGGGAGAGATATTGGCAGGCATTTAAATGAAAACTAGCCCCAAGCGATTGGACAGGCACTTTCTGCTGATGAGAAAACTTGTTAGCTATTACATAAATTATCTTTTTGTCGTTCTTCGGAGAATGAGTGCTGATTAAATTCTGGAGGATGGAGTTATAACATTCCACTGAAGCAGACGATCTGCTAGCCATCGACCGACGACGATTACCATGGCTTTAAAATTATGTTGCTCGCAATTATTTAGTTACTATAAACAGTGTAGGCCTGATGGTACTTTAGACCACTGCGATATAACAACAAAAAGAAAAAAAAACATTTTCATTTACTAAACTACTAGGTGAAATAATTTACAATTTAAAATTTCTGTATTAAAATATTTTGGTAGTACATAAAAAAATGAAAAATTAAGACAATATTTTATACAACATAATTAAATAGGAAATTATATGATTCTATAACGGGAACATTTTTACTGACTGTATTTCTGGGGACAGTAAAAATGGCCCGAATACATTCATTACTGCATCGATAAATGTTTAATAACACAATAAAAAAATAGGGGTAAAATACATAAAAACTGGGTTTACTGCCACTAGCATGACACTTTTACACAGGCAAATTTCAATAACACACCTAAAAGGCTAACTATATCTATAGGGATATGTTATTTGACTCTTTTATGTAAGAATTGTACGGAATAATGGATATATTTTATTTTACCCTAAAAAGACAGTTTTAAACAGGTCATTTTACGCACCTGTTTACCTGTTACCCACTTAATTACCTGCGTAAAATGGTTCTTAAGAGGGACACATTTAGACAGATAAACAAATGCTCAAAATGAACATCTCATGTTATCTTTTTTACCTGTTTAAAATGGTCTTTTTAGCGTAAAATAAAACATACCCATTATTCCATGAAATTCTCATATAAATGAATAAAATAACACATTTATATAAATATAGTTATCTTTTAAAGTGTATAACCGGAAATTTACCAGTTTGAAAGTTCCCTTCTAGTGACAGTAAACTCAGTTTTGTGTATGTTTTTACCTATATTTTTCCAGTGTAAACAAACCCATGTTATAGCATCAGTTGATGCCAAACGCTGAACCTGTTTCTACTTATCTATTGATCTTCCATTTGCTTTTGATAATAATAAACGAACACTCAGGGTAATTTTTTAACAACTTTTACCAAAACCAGCTTACAATAGATGTTATGTTTGTGAAAAATGATTATAAAATTAAAAATCTGATGTGGGCAACACATGACTTTCCCTGCAGACTTATATACACGTTCTCTTTATTTTAATTAACTTTAATTCACTTTTAATTCAATTTTCGTTCTCGTTTGGTAACTGGACTTATTTTCAAAGGTGACTTATAGAAAATACGAAAAAACTGAAATATCTCGAGAACGGCTAGTCCTTGTGTAATGGGGTTGATCTTATTCTTTTCTTCGTTAAAAATTACGTTTAAAACAAGCATTTAATGGATATATTTACGCATTCGTAGTTTTGAATTTAGATTTTGACGATTTTTGCGGGTTATTTCACAAAAAAAGGAAGGTTATTTTTTTCCGAAGCGTACCAAAATCTAATCAGCACCAGAGTAACCGGGCCACTTCGCAAAAAAAGGCTGTTTTTTTTTTATCCCGAATAGTGCCCAAAACTAATCAGCACCAGATTCGCTCACAAGTGACTTACCTACCAAGTTTTATGAAATTCGGTCCATTAGTTTTTTAGTTAGAGTGGATACAAAATCTGCACAGACAGACACACAGATACACACACTGACGTCCGACTAAAAATGTTTTTTTTCATATTCCAGAGGTCTCGAAACGTGCAGATCCGTCGAAAACTCGAGTTGCGATTTTCGACATGATTCCAATACTCTCCCTATACATTACCATGTATTGCAGGGAAAGTAAAAATGTTCGCCTTTAAAAAAATGTTGCGCTTGATAACAATGATCAACATGACGTAGGGCTCTTTAAAGTTTAAATGTTCCCGATGATCGAAAAGAACTGCATTAGCAAGACCGCCATAAACTGTAAATTTCACTCTGATGTAAAATTTTTATCTTAACTATTGTTATAGAAAATATTTAACCCCATTTTTTATTCTATTTTTGCCATCGAAAGGAGCTATATTTGCCAGATCGGCTTTGACATCGCATTTCAACATGAAATAAAATGTTTTTATTTTATCTATTGCTATCAACATTTATTATCATTTATTTTTTTTTATCATTTTAAAGTGCGCAGAAAGTACCATAATTTTTTCTGGATGCAGGAAATATATGATAATTCCCACCCCACTGCAAAGATTATTTTCGTTTAGCAATAAATGAAGGGAATAAAAAATATTTCTTTTTGCTATTCAGTAAAACACTTTATTTTGCAGTTTTCTGAATTATTTATTAAATCCAAATAAAACACTATCTATTTCGCGCAAGTTATAAATAAATGTAAAATATTGTTTTAAATATTCAGCATTTGTACATAATTCGGATTAATTTATGAAATAGCTTCCAAACCTTACATTATTGTGCGATGTATAAAATACCAACAATATTCTTTTCATTGTTACAACACACTCAATTTAGAGATAAGTGTTGTATATATACATTACTTTCATATTAAGTTCTTTATATTTAGATTCGAGATTTATCCAGAAGTTCTGCATTCAAGTGGCTGAAGCAGATTTGTTCGCAAACTGTTATACATACCTAATGCATATTTAAAAATCTGACGTGGGCAGCACATGACTTTCCCTGCAGACTTATATCCACGTTCTCTTTATTTTAATTAAATTTATTTAACTTTTAATTCAATTTTCGTTCTCATTCGGTAACCGGACTTATTTTCAAAGGTGGCGTAGAGAAAATACGAAAAACTAAAATATTTCGAGAACGGCTAGTCCTAATGTAATGGGATTGGTCTTATTCTTTCTTCGCTAAAAATTACGTATTAAACAAGCATTTAATGGATATATTTGAGCATACGTAGTTCTTTAGTTAAGATTTGGACGATTTTTGCGGGCCGTTTTGCAAAAAAAGGCTGGTTATTTTTTTCCGAATCATACCAAAATCCAATCAGCACCAGGGTGACCCACAAATGGCTCATCAGCCGAATTTTGTGAAATTCGGTCCATTAGTTTTTAGTTAGAGTGGATACAAGCTTTTGCGGGCCATTTCGCAAAAATAGGCGGGTTCTTTTATCCCGAATCGTACCCAAAACTAATCAGCACCAGACTAGCTCACAAGTGACTTACCTACCGAATTTTGTGAAATTCGGTCCATTAGTTTCTTAGTTACATTGGATATAAAATCTGCACAGACAGACACACAGACAGACAGACACAGACAGACAGACAGACACACAGACACACACACAGACACACACACAGACGTCACGCTAATAATGGGTTTTTCGTATTCTAGAGGTCTTGAAACGTGTAGCTCCGTCGAAAACTCGAGTTGCGATTTTCGACAGGATTCCAATACTTTCCCTATACATTACCATGTATTGCAGGGAAAGTAAAAAATCTGAGACTATAGCAACTAGTTAGGGAATCTTGAGAGAAATAATTTATTCTTTAGATCTTTCAAAGTTCGTTATTTTCGAATTTTATAACTTTACTGTTGTTTAATGTGCATTTTAAATATAATCATCGAAAAATATGCATTACAACATAATCTAAAAGTGCTGATGTCTCAGCCGGTAAAGTAATTGAACCACAGATCTCGATCTCAGTCTGTATTCACAATACAGTGATCCCATTGTGCCCATTTCTCCGAGCATCTCTATAACACAATACTTGCTATAAATTGCTCTCAAATAGGTTTTTTTTTATGCAATCCTGAATTCATGGTGGACAGTGACGATTTTTTTCATAGTTTTGGAAAACAATTCTCTGACGATAACATTTTTATTATGATCGATACTTTAATTTAATGTCTTTTTATTAATAAATAGCAATTGAGTTTTGTGTGCATTTCGCAGAATTGTAGTATTGAAATTATATAAAGCGTTGAAAAAATGTTTTAACATGTCTAGTGTAATTAAGAACATTAGGAAATATAATTTGTATCTTTTCTTTTTATTAAAACGTTATCAACTGCATATTCTTATTTTTTATTTGTATATTTTACATTAGTAGTATATCCGCTCTCGTACGGAAAATACAATATAAATAAACGTAAAATTTACAATAATTTGCAAATTCTCATAGTATTCTATACATGTTATTTAAAATATTTTATTAAATTATATCTCTGTTCTGACTATATAAAATGATCTTCACAGGCATATCTGAAGAATAAAACAGGTTGGTCACGCTTGTAAACAAATTTACAAAAAATATGAAATTGAATAAATATATATAAGCGCTAAAATGGTATTAGAAAATGTATCTGTCCTACCTATATTCTCGTAGATTAGAAGATATACCCATGTATTAGAAGATATACCCGCACTACACTATATGAGTTTGAAAAATCTTTGCCAAAATAAAACAGATGGCGTAAGAAATTGAAAATAGCAATAATCCCCATGATCTTTAAACCTGAAGGCCGTAATTGAAAAATTAAGAAATTCAAAACATGAATTAAAAATTTGAAACATAGACTAAATTTTAAGTAGGACTATTCCAAGACTACCCCGAAGAATTCATGAAATTCATGATGGTGAGACCAAACACATACAAACATATATACCCAAACACATATTTTCAATTTTATTTAGATTAGTGAAAAGCAGAATGCAGGTAAAACACAGAATGCAGTTTTATGAACTTTTCTAATGATCCGTTTTCAAACTTTGCGGGCTAGCTTCCAAAATGCATTTAACCTGCTTTCATAGTAATATGATAAAAGTAAATTGCTAGTGATCACGGGCTAGTAGTGTTTATTTCATTAGTGGTCACTTAAGTATGATAGTGGCCACTTTAGCCAAAAATAGTTACTGACAGCAATATAGTTATTAAAATAATTATGCATGTTATATCCATAAACATAATGAACTTGGATTTTTAATATCATTACAGAATTGTCTGTAAATCTATTCATTGACTGACAAACAACTCATTTTTAATTGCCACTTTCTTCATTTTGGTAGCCTTGTGGTTTATGACCCCATAAGCTTTTAATTTTATCACATGGTAGTTAACATCCCAGTATTCATTATATCAAAGGTTATAAGAAGAATTTAATCTACATTGCAATTTGAACATTATTCTTTAAATTTGCTAGTTTTTATTCGTTCATTTTAATAGAAATTAAAAACGCTTTCTACAGTACATATTGAGACAAAATTCGAACTAAATTGATATTTTTTTTTTTTTTTTGCAGTCCAGGGAAAAGACATTTAAAAGAGATACTTTATATAAGGAAGCCGTGCGATGAAAACCTGTTGTTTCGGATTTTGTATCACGCAATACAAGCGTTAGAATGCACGCACTAAAACCAAGAATTATGACTCATAACGCTTGAAGCATCTCAAGGCTTTGTTGACTTGTCAAGACCACTTCTAGTGTATATATATATATATATTATACATGTATATCTATATATATATATATTATACATGCATATATGTATATATATATATATATATATATATAATAGTCTGAAAATCCAATGATAGAATAGAGAGAAGTTGTAATTGAAAAACCCTAACATTAAAAAATGCCTAACAAATAAAGAAAATATATTAAATAGAGAATCATCAATCAAGTGGAAAGTAAAATGCAAATTTCTAGTCATTAAGCTGTAGATGAACAACAAATATCAATGGAAAGGAATTGATAATAGAAAATCAAATAAAATCCAAGCATTAAAGCTTTACACGTGGATAAGGCCTAGGCCTAAAGAAATGAATTGTTCATTTCGATGAAACTCTTCTTCAAGTCCAAGTATTTTATCAAACTGAACACTATATATATATATATATATATATATATATATATATATATATATATATATATATATATATATATATATATATATATATATATATATATATATATTTATTTATTTACTTATTGGCATAATTTTATTTGCTTGTTATATTACCAAATACTTACGACTATCCCTATCAAAAGCGAAGGTAGTTTGGTGATTGATAAAACGGTTTAAATTCTGCTGAGTATCAAAGCGTAAGTTAATAGCCGTTTTATTTTTGTGTATACCTCTCTGCGTTCTAGTTGTCTATCTAGTATGAGGATGCAATAGTGGATACACTGGAAAGTGTTGTGCTGAAAAATTAAATAAGTCTGACTTTGATTTATTGCAGTCTATAAGAGAGAGCTGTATTGTGCTTTAAGATATTTTTATTTTCAATACATAATCTTTCAGAGGCGTTAGGTATTATATCATATCCAAGATGGTGATGAATAAAGCATTGAATCCACGTCTCTTAAAATGTTCATATTCATAATTGTGTTCAGAGGAGTAATTTTGATCAAACTCTTTTATATCATTTTGATGGACATTTAGACATGAAAACTATGTATTAAATACTGAAAAGACTAATAATCCAGCTCTAGTATACATGGTAAAATAATGTTTTAACCATGGTAACTGTAGGTATATACAATTTAAAAAAAATCTGATGTGGACAACACATGACTTTCCTTATATAATGCAATGAATTTACTACTTTTAGAGTAAAAAAAAATAGGTTTTTCTTATAGTAGATACTTATATTCTTTCCAAGATATTGAATTTTCGACAATTAGTCGTCATTTTCATTGATTTAGCGTCATTTTAATCCATTGGGCGAGATTTTCGTTAATTTGACAACATTTCAAATGTCGCCTAGTTGGCGACATTCGGCCAACCTCGTCGCCAAAATCTCGCCAAGCTTTACTGACGGAGAAATAAGTTATTCTTATAGCAGATAAATGACTATTGGCGTTCAAATACAAAAGTATTACTCGAAGTATCTTTTTTCATGAATGGAACGAGTTAAATCCACGAGAATGAAGTCACGAAATTTATCGCATGGTATTACATATGAAAAGTGAACATGTTTCTGAATAGGAAATATATATATTTTTTAATTTACATGACTTTTTGATAATTTTTTTGAAAAATGTGCAATATCTCGAGAACGGTTCATGTTAGCGTTCTAAAATTTATGGTAATCGTTTTCTAATGAAAAATTACATAAGAAATGCCTATTTGCGTAACTTTATTGGCGGTTTTGATTTTTTCACGATTTTTTCAGAATTTCACTCGAAAATTTAGGTGGGTTCTGAACATTCGATTACGTTTAAAAACAATAGGCTTCCAGTGTTTACGGATTGTCAATTTTGTACGAAATTTCGTTCGAATCGGTCCATTCGTTTGTCAATTATCGTCTCCACAGTCTCACTGACACACACACACACACACACACACACACAATGACATCACTTCAAAAATGTTTGATTCGTGATCAGGGATGTTTGAAACGTGCTCTCCCGTCGAAAACTCGAATTCGAATTTTCGACCCCCGTCACAATACTTTCCTTATACATTATGTATATAAAGAAAGTAACATGGAAAATCTTCGCTGGTAACTTATTACTTTCCTTACATGCATAATGTATAAGGAAAGTATTGTAACGGGGTCGAAAATTCGAATTCGAGTTTTCGACGGGAGAGCACGTTTCAAACATCCCTGATCACGAATCAAACATTTTTGAGGTGATGTCTGTGTGTGTGTGTGTGTCAGTGAGTCTGTGGAGACGATATCTCACGAACAAATAAAGCGATTCAAATGAAATTTGGTACAAAAATCACAATCCGTGAATACTGGAAGCCTATTGTTTTTAAACGTAATCGAATGTTCAGACCCCCCCCCCTAAATTTTCGAGTGAAATTTTGAAAAAATCATCAAAAAATTAAAACCTACTAAATATACGCAAATAGACATTTCTATTGTAATTTTTCCTTAGAAAACGATTGACATAAATTTTAGAAACCTAGCAAGAACCGTTCTCGAGACATTGTACATTTTTAAAATAAATTTATCAAAAAATCCCATAAATTAAAAAGAATATATTAACTGTTGAGAAACATGTTCACTTTTCATATGTAATATCATGCGATAAATTGGGTGACATCACTCTCGTGGATCTAGCTCGTGCCATTCATGAGAAAAGATACTTTGAGTAATACTTTTGTATTTGAAAGCCAGTAGTTATTTATCTTCTATAATAAAAACTTATTTCTCCGTTAATAACGCTTGGCGAGATTTTGGCGCCGAATTTGGCGGAATGTCGCCAACGTGGCGACTTTTTAAATGTTTCCAAATTAACGAAAATCTCGCTAAATGGATAAAAATAACACTAAATGAATGAAAATGACGACTAATTGACGAAAATTCAATAGCTTAGAAAGAATATAAATATCTACTCTAAGAAAAACCTATTTTTTTATTGTAAAAGTACTATTCTAAAAGTATTTTTTGTAAAAGTATCTATTATTGTAAAAGTATCTATTGTAAAAGTATTTATTGTAAAAGTATTTTTTTTTATTTGTGAATAGACAAAGTCTGAAGTCCATTAGTTAACAATAGAATAAGGATACTCTATCATTAAATATATTAAATCAAAAAACACATATCAAAAACATATTAAAAAAAATTACAAAAAGTGTTTCTAAATAAAATATTGCAGTATAAGGAGTAAACAAGGCAATATGTGTAAGTAAGGAAATTGACCAATAAAAGGGGGCAAAGGAAATTAAAAATATGTGATAAAATACTTACAATGCAAAACGAACTAGGCTTAACACCACTTAAGCTGATCAGATGTAAGTATAATTGAAACAAAAATGAAAAAACTAATAACAATAAGCCCATGATAAAATACATTAAAACACAGAGTAACATAGAGTTGAAACCAAAAGTAGATGATAAACAACTACGCTAAAATATTTGGAAAGTGCGTTGCTTAAAAATGAAGGTCAATTTAGAAATGTACTTGTTATCAGAACAGGTGTACATTATAAATTAAAACCGAAATAAAATACTGTTTTTAACAATGGCGATAGTATACCACTATAAACCCCATTGGCACTGTTAATAGGATGAAATAATATGCATGAATTATAAAAATGAAATGAAAGTAAAGTAAAAAGGATAAATGGATTCTTAACATTATGCAACTTCTCATGGTATACTGACAGCCTAGGGCTGAGAGACGGAAGTAACATCATTAACGGCAATACTCACTCTCAACAGAATGAATAAAGAGGGAACGCAAATGATTTGAACTATAAACATGTGAGCATAAGATTTTGTATAGGATTCAGGATATGAGCAGATATACGGAGAAAACAAAAGAAAGGTTTATATTCATAAAAATAGAATATTGCCAACATGGATAAAGCATTTAATTGCGATATTACTATGATAAATTATCAATAATATTATTTACAAAATATTCAGAATAGTGGTAAATTTTACAAATGCGATTAAGATCATTAGTGTGTAGATAGTGATACTAGGATCAGAGAGACTACGAATTCTAAAGAGCTGGTTAAAATCATGCTTCGAAACAACTGAATAGAATTAAAAGAACGAAAGAAAATCAGTTTAATGATATTAAAGTTATCAGAATCTTTATTATCATATAAATCAGTATTAATATTTTTATTGTGGGAATCTAATTGTAAATTTAAATATAAATAATTAACATTTTGACTAACACTAGGCTCAATGGGGATTACTTTCATGCTAGAAGGGTAAAAATTAATATTAATGATTAGTATTATTAGTGATAATACATATAAAGTCATCAACATATAGATACATAAAATATGTATTAGAAATAAATTGATTTTCTTAATAATAAAGATATATGTTTGCTAGAATATTGCTACTGCATCTGAGGCACACCTGATGTTTGTGAATAGATGTTATTACCTTGAATTAAATAATTGTTGCATAAAGCAAAGTGCAGTGGCATAGGAAAGTTTTTACTTTAGAAGTACATTATTAGAAGTAAGATAATCATTATATAGAGAAATAATAATTTTATATAAATCATTAACATCTATATTATTAAAAAGATCTTTAAAATCAGAAGTATGGAAATCAAAATACGAGATAGCTAGCTAATGTGATTGACTAAATCAAAATTAGTGTTCAATATAAAATAACCATAAGCATTATATTTAAGAGAATCATTAGTTTTATTTAAACAATTTGACACATATTTACTAGCAGTGGTGGTAAATCTGTTATGATCACAAGTTACAGTTACAAAGAAGTTTTTTCAAAATTTGGAAACCAGCGTAACATGAGGAAATTTATAATATTTACAATTAATATTTAATTGGGCATACAATTTCAATATTTTAGTTTTAATTTTTAGTTATTGATTATTAATTGGTTTAAAATATGATTATTTTTAAAATAATTTTATAATTGAGAAACATTCCCTTTTTTACGTTTAATAGCATAATTATTAGATGCTTTGTCAATATAAGTTATGACAAAATTATTTTGTAGGTCTTTAATAGCACTATGAAGTTTTTTAAAAGATAATTGGGTTTCGTAAACTTAATGTTGATAATTTCACCTTTTAAAAACTTCATACTGATATTAAAGATCTACAAAAATATTTTATCATAACTTATGTTGATTAAGCATCTAATGATTATGCCGTTATATGTAAACAATTTTATGTTTCTCAATTACAAAATTATTTAAAAAATAATCATATTTATAAACCCATTAATAATCAATCTCTAAATATTAAAATTAAAATGTTGAAATTATACGCCCAAATAAATATTAATTGTAAATACTATAAATTTCCTAATGTTACTTTGGTTCCAAAATTTCATAAACTATAACTTGTCATAACACCTTTATCGCTACTGCTAGTAAATATTTGTTAAGTTGTTTAAACAGAATTAATTAACCTCTTAAATATAATGCTTCTGGTTATTTTATAATGAACAATAGTTTTGATTTAATCACATTAGACATTAGCAAGCTATCTCGTATTCTCAGTTTCCATACTTTTGATTTTAAAGATATTTTTAATAATACAGATATTAAAGATTTATATAACGTTATTATCTCTCTATATAATGATTATCTTACTTTTAATAATGTACTTTTTAAAGAAGAAAACTTCCCTATTCTACTGCACTTTGTATTATACAACAATTATTTAATTCAAGGTAATAACATATATTTATAAACTCCAAGTGTTCCTCAAGGGGGATGAAGTACCAGTATTCTAGTAAGCTTATATCTTTATTATTATGAAAGTAAATTTATCTCTAACACATATTCTATATATCGATTTGTTGACGACTTAATATGCATTACATTTAATGATACTAATCATATCAATATTGATTTTTACCCCTCTAACCTATAATTAAACTCTAATGAGCTTAGTGTTAGTCAAAATGTTAATTATTCATATTTAAATTTAAAATTTGATTCCCACAATAAAAATATTATTATCAATTTATATGATAAAAAATATTCTAACAACTTTAATATTATTAAGCAGCTTTTCTTTCGTTCTTGTAATTCTATTTAATTATTTAGAAACATCTTTTTTATATCAGCTCTTTTGAATTCATATTCTCTCTGATCCCAAGTATCACTATCTACACATTAATAATCTTAAGCGCATTTTTAAAATTTCCCCCTATCCTGAATATTTTCTAAATAATATTATTAATAATTTCAAGTATTTTTCATAGTAATTTTGCAATTGAATACTTTACCCCCAGTACTGCTTTTATGGATAATGCCCTTCCTTTCTTTTCTCCATGTATCTCCTCATATCCTGAATCCTATACTGAATTTTATATTCACATGTTTATAGCTTAAATCTATTCTGTTCACTCTATGTCATTTCGGAGAGCGTTCGGATTACCATTCGGAATGATACTTGTTAGTTCCACCTCTTCGCTTTTGGCTTCAGCTTCAGTATTCCGTGTGGAGTTGTACAATGTTAAGTATATATATCTGTTTTATATTTCATTTTTATAATTCATGCATATTCTTTCCACCTCTTGACATTGCCAATGGGGTTATAATGATATACTATCGCCATTGTAAAAAACAGTCTTTTATTTTGGTTTTAATTTAGAATGTATACCTGTTCTGATCACAAGCACATTTCTAAATTGATCTCCATTTCTTTAAGCTATGCGCTTTCCTAATCTTTTAAATTTTCTTTTCCCCCCTTTATTGGTCATTTTTCTTACATATTGCCTCGTTTGTTCATTCATACTGCAATAATTATTTATTTAGAAGTATTTTTATAAATAAATAATTATTGCAGTATGAAATATATATATATTTCACAAGCTTATTCACTTCAGACCATCTTATTTTCATTTTAGTTATACAGAACAATTTCAATAAATGATCCATCTCTGACATATATAATACAAGTACATTAAAATTCTTCAATTATATATATATATATATATATATATACATGGGTCTTAAGAGAGGAAAAATCATGTCGGCAGATCGCGTTTTAGGTGTCATACTCAAATTACGTAAGGAAACAATGACTACATAAATAAATAATAATTTTGCTATTTATTGGTACAAAAGTATCTACACTGTGTAGAAATAATAACTTTACACGAAGATTACAAAGCTTGTTCGAAATGTTTTCCATCCATGCCAAAGATCCATTAAAGATAAGAGGCTGAGATTATTTGCGTCTGATGCATTTCTGCGTTGCATCATTTGCACTCTTGCTGTAAACATTTACATTTTAATTTCTGATTAATCCCTCACCAACTTTGTTTAAAGCTATCTCTGGGACTTTTTATGAGAAAATGCAGAAATTTGGTACATCATCTTATTAATGTATGGGTCACATTTTACTCATTGGAAATGTTTTTGTACGGCGGCAGTATAAAAATTTAAATTTTGTTTCTCTTCAAATTTAATCGCCTGAAAATTTTTATCAATTTCATAAAATTCTGTACCTTTTTTCACGCAACTTTGGAATTTATTATATATGTCTAAGATCAATATTTAAGGAATAAAAGCCGAGGTTAATATTTTTGGGACACCCTGTATATACACTATATGATCAAAAGTATCCGGACACTTTGGATGTTAGAATGTTTTTCAAATGCCTAAACAAATACTTGGCGAAGTGTTCTGTAACTTTGACGATGTAAAGAACATGCTTGAACGCACACTTTCCAGTAAAGTTTCGGTGACTTGTGTATTTAGGGGACCACCAAGGTACTGAAAAAGGGAAAAAATGTATTTAATCACCCTGTATCATAAAAAGTTGGAAATGATTTGTATATTTTGTGTAACTTTCGCAAAATAGTTAACTAGCTTTGTTCAATGTATATAAGCATTTTCGTAAAACAAAGACGTATATTTGTGAATATATAAACGTTTCTTTAAAAAAAGAAACAAATTTTGTTACAAGTTTTTTGCTTACAATATCCATAGGTTTCAATCAAATTTCACGAAACCTACAGAACATTTGTCAACGTCCAAGAAAAACATTATACTTCAGTAGAAAATTAAAGCATTGAATATACGATGAGAGATATAAGCATTTGAAGAAAGAGTTTTTACTGCGCAGGCGCGAAGCATAGCAATAGTTTTCTTTCATGATTTTGTAGTGAATACTGTAGGGCAACTTCTATAAAAAATCCACTGGAATATCGTGAAAATTCACAAAGACATCGACGATATAGTGATCAGTTTTCCTTTGACTCTCTGAAAGTACCTAGATGATAAGGGGTTTTCCACAAATTGACATTTTACAAATTCATCGGAAACCCCTGTTCTAAAAATGAACCAGTCCAATTTTATGCAAATAATGATCAAAAGTCTCCGGACACCCCTGTACGTGGTGATCATTATTTGCATAAAATTGGACTAGTTCATTTTTAGAACAGGGGTGTTCGATGAATTTGTAAAATATCAATTTGTGGAAACCCCCTTATCATCCAGGTACTTTCAGAGAGTCAGAGAAAAACTGATCACTATATCGTCGATAGTTTTGTGAATTTTCACAATATCCTAGTGTACGTTTTATAGAAGTTGCTCTACAGTATTCACTACAAAATCATGAAAGAAAACTTGCTATGTTTCGCGCCTGCGCAGTAAAAACATAGTTTCTCTGAATCTCATCGTATATTCAATGCTTTTATTTTCAATTGAAGTATAATGTTCTTCTTCGACGTTGGAAAATGTTCTGTAAGTTCCGTGAAATTTGATTGAAACCTATGGATATTTTAAGCAGAAAACATGTAACAAATTTTTTTTTTAAACGGTTATATTTTCATGAATATACGTTTTTGTTTTACGAAACTGCTTATGCACATTAAACAAAGCTAGTTAATTATTTTTTGAAAGTTACAAATCATTGCCAGCATTTTACGATACAGGATGATCAAATATATTTTTCCACTTTTTCAATATTTTGGTGGTTCCCTAAATGCACAAGTCACTGAAACTTTAGTGGAAAGTGTGCGTTCGAGCATGTTCTTCACATTGCCAAAGTTGTCCTTCCGACAGGTTTGTGGTAGGGGAAGGAGGGTACGGTCCCTGTGGATGCCTCCCCCACTGGGTTCCAGTCTAAATTGGGTGGCTCTTCCCGGCCGTTCAAACAGTTACCTTACACTTTTCTGGTAGGTCGGACGGTCTGAGTTTCAACAACAGCAACATGCCAAAGTTACAGAACACTTCACCAAGTATTTGTTTAGAAATTCGAAAAACATTTTAACATCCAAAGTGTCCGAATGCTTTTGATCATATTGTGTATATATATATATATATATATATATATATATATATATATATATATATATATATATATATATATATATATATATATATATAATAATAATAGTTTGAAAATCCAATGATAAAATAGAGAGAAGTTTCAACTTAAAACACCCTAACTTTAAAATATGTCTACATAATAAAAAAATGTATTAAATAGAGAATCATCAATCAAATGGAAAAAAATGCAAATATCTAGTCATCAAGCTGAAGATAATCAACAAATATCAATGGAATGGAATTGATAATTGAAAAACAAATAAAATCCATGTATTAAAGTTATACACGTAGCACTAAGCCTAAATAAATGAATTGTTCATTTTGAACAAACTCTTCTTTAAGTTCAAGTATTTAATTAAAATGAACACAAAATGTGTGTTTCTGATATTAAAGATAGCTTATATCTCAAACTTCAATAACTTGGACAACACACATAAAGATGGAAAAATTATAAAGGAAACAAGAATACTTGGAAAAGAAATCTCCATATGTCCTAACCATTAGAGCCCAGAATGAAGAGACCAGTGTTGCCATTCGCAAAGGATTTAAAGTAGAGATCCACTGTTGCCAATCGGGAGAAATAAATAACAGTAATATGAAAAAGCAATAAAAGGTGATATTCTAAGAGCTACAAAATAATGGAGCGTGTAATATAATCGATAACAGTGAGGCTCATGTGATTATGGGGATATAAATACAATGTAATGTTAATTCAAAAGAATGTTGATGTCTGGCTAATATAAGATACTAAGAAGGGAATTCAAGAATATTCAGCTAATCCAAACTTTTTAACTGTACCATTTCCTAAATATGCTGGATATTTATATAATTTGCTGGTAATTTTTAGATTATTTATATGCATAGCATGAAATTTTTTATCTGATACTCTATAAATTCTAAAAAGTTGATAAAGTATAATATTTGTAAACAATCGAATCGAGTTGCAGGAAATAAATGGTAAATGTTAATGTTTCATTATGGTAAAATGTTTCATTAATGGTAAAATGTTTCATTAATGTTAAAATTAAAATAGTTCTTTTTATCATATAAATTAGTAACTATTCCATTAGTAAGTTCAATAATTAGATTTAAATCCAGAAAATTAATATTATTACTAATAGTGGCTTCATTAGGAATTAATTCCAAATTGTCTGGATAGAAATCTATACCTATGACAGAGTTTTCAGTAAATACTAAACGAATCAGATCATCAATATATCTTCAATAAATTTTATAATCTATTGAAGTAAAAGACTGTTCATAGCAATAACGGTATAAATAAGCTAACATACTGCTAATGAAGCCACCTTGTGGAACCCCTGAGACTTGTAAATATAATTTATTTCCTTGAAAAATATACTTATTAAAAAGAACAAAGTAAAGAAGTTTAGGAAATTTGATGAAAATTGTTTGAGTAGATTGATTAGTAATATAATATAAGCATTAATATAATATAAATATAAGCATTATATAGAACTAAAATTATAACACATAGATCAGGGATCTTAATGTTATTAAAATGATCTTATATATATATATATATATATATATATATATATATATATATATATATATATATATATATATAAATTGAATTTTTATTCGAGAGCTATTCATAAACTATGGTTAGTATAAAAACCCATCTCTAGCATATCTGTTAGAAATAAGTAGCCAAAGGCTAAGGATAAAAATAGTAAAATAGTAGGTAACTTATCGCTATAATGGTATGGAAATGAGGGGAATATTAAAATACAAATATCATAATTAAATATATATATATATATATATATATGAAAAAGCAAACGCAGCAAAAATCAGAAAAGGCAATAATAATTAGCTCTAGATAAAAAGATCATGACATGGAGAACAATCAGTTGAAGCTACATAAAAAATGACGGTTAGTCTGAAATTCCATTCTTGTCAGGACAGCCATACAATTCGAATTAAAACCGAAAGAATAGCCAGTTTCTGATAATGGCGATAGTATTTGACTATAGACACCATTGGAACTGTCTACTGGCTAATGGAAGGTGACACACACACACACATATATATGTATATATATATATGAATACATATATATATATATATATATATATATATATATATATATTAGAAAAATATAATAATAAAAATAATCAATTCAAGTAATCATGAAATATTAACATCACCAAAGCAGCAAAACCACGACCACAATGCCGATAATAGAAAAGAACAGCACTGGTTCAAATTCAAATATTAACCAGAATTAAATTCTTCTTCAGGTCTGATTATTTAATTCTAATTAACCCAAATAAATGCCTATTTCAGATTTGGCAATAGTACGTTACTATAAATGTCAAAACTGAGACTACAGGCACCAAAAGAGGAAAAATTGAAAATAAGAAAAATTAGGAAATCTAGTACTACCATTAGGCAGGAACCCTTCTTCTTTCACCATGTGTAAGTGCGAACAGCCGCAATAGTACGAAAAATATCGAGCAGCACCGGAATGAACATGACGAAATACAACCTAGGAGACAGAACAAACGATCACAGCGACCCTCCCAGACCCGTCCAGTGAGTCAGAGCAGAAGATAGGACAATTACTCATATAAGTAGAACAGGATATGAACATGAAGCATAGATGAACATTCTTACTAAACAAGTGATTCATAGAAGAAATGAATAAACGAGAATGCCACTCAACAGCATTATAAGGGCGCTCAAATCATAGTATCAAACAGGCTAAAGTTACAATTTTTTAGCGAAAATACAATTCAAAACATTAATGTTAATGTATCTTATTTTCTGATTTTATTATTTTTCTAATTTTTTTATTTTATTTTATTATTATTCATTTTTATTCAATTATATAATATATATAATTATTATTATATAATATTTAATTATAACACTAATATGAAAGGTTTCGTTGTTTTGAAATGGAAATGTCTGTTTGAACTGATTTTTTCTGCAAATTGCGAAAATGACCTTGAGAAATCCGTACCACGTCAGGTTTTTTCACAAATCACGAAAATGTGAAAATGTTAAAAAATGTAATTTTTTAATGACATTGATACATCACAAAGTTTGTAACGTGTGAAAATGTTCTCTGGCGGGACGGTATGCATGTGTAACGAATAGATAAACACAAATACATGTTTCAAAGTAAACATATCTAGCATTCACCACTGTGCTCCTCTTGAAACTTCATCTTTTTTACTTTCTTCGGTGTTCTGCCGTATAGTCTCTTTTCAGCATCCAATAATAGTCCGCCATCATATGTACAGTCCACTTGCCTTGGTATCTCTTTTCCATCACTTTAATATCCTGGTGGAAGCGCTCTCCATGTTCTTCCGTAAAATTATCGAAAACATTTTCTGTCCGTGCTTAAAGCTGTCACGAATTGTTGCATTAAACCTAGTTTAATGTGTAAGGGTGGCAAAAGTATTTTCGAAGGATCAACCAATGGAATTGAAACAATGTTTTTTTCGTCTGGTGTGAAGGTACTTTTGACTGGTCACTGCTTCCGAACCCAATGTTCCTTTCTTGTTCTGGAGTCCTATTTACGCAAAAAGCAAACTCCTCAAGGAAGAAGGGAGCAGTGGGGTGAGGTATAACTCATTTCCGTTAATATGCCATGTCTTTGTGTGCATCTATTCGTTACACATGCATTCCTTCCCGCCAGAGAACATTTTCACACGTTACAAACGTTGTGATGTATCAATGTCATTAAAAAATTACCTTTTTTTACATTTTCATATTTTCGTGATTTGTGAAAAAACCTGATGTGGTACGAATTTTTCAAGGTCATTATTTGATAATTTTAATTACGAATTTGGGAGGATATTAGTCGCTGTACTCAATAATTCTATAAAATGCGATAATTTATAATTTTCATCGCAAATTTTATTGATTCTATGAACCTGGTTTATTATAATATTTCTAAAAACTGATATATGCAAACATGAGTCAAAGTGTTGAATTTCTGATGTATTAAATTTAAAATCTTGTCTTTTATCATATAAGTTTATTGCCATATTACAATTTTTTGTAAATCTAAATTTAAATCTAAAACGTTTGAAACATTAGAGTCATTATTACTTGCATTTAACTGCAAATTATTAGGATAAAAGTTAAATATTATAGGAATATTATTATGGGATACACATAATATGTCATCTAAATATCTAAACATGTGCATATTATGCAATCCTGGATTAATGTTCTTTTCATAGAAGAATAAATACAGATTAGCTAATAATGATGGGCACATCCTTTTGTGGGATACCAAACTGTTGCTTAAAAAAGTAGCACCATTTTTAATTAACTTTATAAACTTATCAAATAAAAATATTAACATTTTATATTCTCAGAAAGTGAGTGATAAACAAATTATAATTTATGTATTAAGAAACGTTTTATAGTTAGAGAAATTTTCGAATGAAAAACGTGTAGCAATAAAAGAAAATGTATATTAGTTTATATGGAATATACATAGAAAACTGTATACAGGAAAATAATATACACAGTAGAATGATAAACAATGTATTATTCAAGTTTAAAAACATTTCGTTCATATTTAGAAACATTTTGTTATGAAATGTCAGTACCAATGAACGATGATGCTTTTTAGAAACACGTTAGAAAATACATATACGAATAAAATTAATGCTATTTTTTCGAATCCGCCACGAAACGTTAGAATATTTGTAAACATTCTGTGATAAATTTAATAGCAATTTTTCAAGCCAAAAGATGTATTTACATTTTCTGTTTGTAGTTAACTTATTTGTTAATAGGAAAACCAGGATGTAACATCTGCACATGCATAAATGATGAACATTTTTAGAAGCATTCTGTTACAAACAAAACATACAGTGTTAAAATAAGTTATATTTTAAGAAAACTGTTTAGAACGAAAAAACATTAATGAATAAGCATAGGAAGATTAAAACAAATCGCAATAAATAGTTTTTATTTCAAAGAAGAAAGTGGGTGTTTAAAAGCCACAGTTGTCCACAACTTATACGCATATTTTCTTGTTAATAATTGCATATCAATAATAATAATAATAATGATATTAATAGTTAGCCAAACTTCTCTACTTTGTCTTATTTAGCAATTATATTTTCAAGGTAATAAATTATATTTACAAGTATTTATAGACACGCAAGGTGGTTGTAAGTGCAGTATTTTGGTTAATTTGTACCTTTATCATTATGTACATTTTTCATTATGCACCTTTATTATTATGCAACATTCTTTTACATATACTGCTTACACATTTTATAGATATGTTGATGATCTGATATGTTTAGTTATAACTGATAATAATACTATTATAGATTTCTATTCAGATAATTTGGAATTATTACCTAATGAACATCAATTAGTAATTGTGTTTATTTTTTGGATTTAAATTCCAGGATTAAACCATCCAATAAGATAATCACTAATTTATATGGAAAAATAGATAATTTTAAGTTTAATATAAATAAAATATTATCATTTAATTCTTGTAGCTCCATTCAATTGCTTAAAAATATTATTCTTAATCAACTATCCAGAATATTTAGATTATCTGAAAAAAAATATCATAATATGCATATTAATAACCGTAAAAACACTAGCAAATTATATAAATGCCCAATATATCTAGTTAATGGTATAGCGAAAAAGTTTGAATTTGATAAACATTCTTAATTTCATCCTCCTTATTATCATTTTTTAGTTTATTCATTATCTTTCTCTTCTTTTCACATATTATTATAATTCACTTCTTGTTATACTTTTAACTCCTTTATTTTATACTAGTTGTATTTATAGGGGTATTGTTGATATGCATTTTTCGCACAGCACTTATTGTTAATAATCACATGGATTTATTTCTCTAGAAATTATTTAATTTCTTTATCATTTTTCAATCTTTTTAGGTTTATATGGCGAGTATAGAGTTCATAGTTATTTATATCTCTGTATTCAGAAACAAGCATTATTTTTGGTTACTTTGGATGGATATTTAGCCTTTACGAAGAATCTATTTTAAATTAACCTCCATCTAAAACCCTAACGCTACTCCACTTTATCGGCATAATTGGCTTGTATTAATTTTTTAAAGAAGTCTCATAATTGTTATCTGTTGTTATTCAATAATTGCTAGCTATTAGGCACTGTTTCATTTTATAATACTCTTTATGTATCTCCCACTTATTTGTTGCATTTTTATTTAGGTTTAATTTAGAATGAACATCTGTCCTGATGACGACTTAATTTATGAATTGACCTCAATTTTTATATCATGTGCATTCCTAGTCTTTTGGCTTGAAATGCTTTTCAACTTCATTTGGTTACAATAGTTAATCAGTCTCTGATGTAATCAATTGTGCCATTTGTTCGTCATTACATTCTTTTATTTATATTTCTACTATTGCCTTTTTATTTACTTCTACTATTCTTACCACTGTGAAGCTTATGTGATGTTAAGCCTAGGAATCCCTTAGTAAGTAAATTTTCATATGTTTTTAAATTTCCTTCTCCCCCTTTTAGCTCATTTTTCTTAATCATCTTTCTATCTTTTGTCTAGTTTACGCTTTAATTTTGGAATATTATTTTATTTTAAAATATATTTTAAAAGTGTTTTTGATGTGTTTTTTTAATTAAATGTCATTGAAGCTAGAGTATCCGTATTCAGTTGTTAATTGATAGACTTCACGCTTTGCCCTTTCTTATAGATAAGTTACAACTAATATTTTCCATGTTTATATTTTATAGGTATCTATTATTGCCTAAATAAAACAATTTCTTCATGAAGAGACATTGTATATCACCTAAAACTAATTAAAAGACACTTAATGAATACTAGATTAAGAATTCAATGGAATGTAAGTCAGTAAATATAAATAAGTTGGGGTAAACAGAACAACAATCCATAGGAAAAGAAAAGGAATGAATAACAATAAATAGTAGGTAATGAAATTGTAACATCATTAGGAGTAGTATATAAATCAATCGTCTTCTAGATAATAATTCTATTCATTAAATAACCTTGTTACATTGAACAAAAAGCTTATTTTACACCCCAAAAGGACTAGGAGAAAAAACATAAATAATAATGGAGAGAATGTAAGAAATTTTCTAAAAATGCAAAAATAATTTAAGACATACTTATATGTACATAGATGCGAAGTAATAACTTTAATACTGTTGCCACACATGAAGTTAAAAGTCAGAGTTGCCAAACATACAGAATAAAATGTAAAATCCTTATTGCTACACAAGAAAATATAAACAGAATTGACAATCAAAAGTAGAAGTTGGAAAAACATAAGATTTTGAAATACAACAAATGGTTGTTATTCTATTAGATATATCTAACGATTAGATCTAACTATTAGATACACACACACATACACACACACACACACACACACACACACACACACACACACACACACACATATATATATATATATACACACTAGCAGTATATCCGTTCTTTGTACGTAATATGCAATAAAAAAACAATCATGTGCACATTCTGACCAAAAACATTTTTAGCATTTTTAAATTCTTGCTTCTGATATTATTGTCTTCTATATATTGTTAGTCATTCTATTTTTTCAATTAATTTTTTTTCCTACGGCTTGTTGTTCTGTTTACCCCAACTAATTTATATTTTACTGACTTGCATTCCATTGAATTCTATATATAGTATTCATTAGGTGTTTTTTAATTATAGTTTTATGTGCTATACTATGTCTCCTCAAGTTCAATTTTAAGTTTTATAGTTAACTTATTAATTTTATCTTACTTATGTGCTGCAATTAGCGCAATAATTAGATGTAATTTTAATGTACAGTTATACTACTGAAGATAATGTATTATTAATCTAACATATACAGCATGTATAATAATAATAGCATGCATGCTTAGTGTTTAACATTTTAATTGCTTTCATTTATTGAATATTAATAAAAAAATATTAATATTAGTTAAAAAACACTCGGATTAAGATTAAATTAATATATAAATAACATATTCAATATTATTATATATTCAATATATTTAATAATGGCATATTTAATGGAATAATTAGTTTATAATGTCATTACGTGTGCACAAAGTATGTGCTCACTTTTAAAGATTTTATAATAATACTCAAAAATTACTTTAATTTAGGAGTCTAATTTATAAATAATATATTTTTATAGTAATAATAATAATAATAATATTAATAATAATAATGATGTTAATAATAATATTAATAATCGTTTGTGACTTGTTTAAAAAATATTTGTATGACATTTTTTAAAATTTGAAATCTTTGTTTATTGCACATTGAATAAACAGTCAATGTATACATCTTTTAAAATTTGGCCCTTTACAGTTAACATTCATCAATCAATAAAATTTTGTTTTGACTGTGGTGATTTTAAATGTGACAAAACGAGCTAAGTACAGGTCAAAGGCTATCAAAAAGGGATACATTAAGTAATATCATACAATTGTGATTAAAGGACACATTTGAAATTGCGATTAAAGGACACATTTAATGATACAATTGTGATTAAAGGACACATTTTTGTGCATCTCGTCTTATATAATCTCTATAGGACGCTATTTGTGATATTTATTTCGTTTGTTTCAAATGTAGTTTTACAAAAATGAAAATTCTGAACATTTAATTCATGAATTTATTGAATCTAATTGGATACAGATTTTTATATGATATCTAATTTCGCATTAGAAAATTGGATGTTATTTTTATCCATACGATCTAAACTTAAAATAACGCCAGTAAATTAAGCAATTATTTTCCTGTCATAATTACGTAAATGTGATTTAGAGATCTGCTGCTATTGAGAATAAAGTTTAACGGAACCTAAATTGTCATTATAATGTACTTTCATGCAATGCAAACGACACTTTAAAATGAACTGAAGTTTATCTTGTTGACATATTTATGGAATTTACCTATTTCATTAAAGATTATCTGATGTATTGTGAAAAGATTTATAAAAGAAATTCGAAGTCCAAACAATTTGACTTCCCTGCATATATGCATTATTATGGAGGAGGGGGGGGGGCTAAAAAATTAAATATTGTTTCAAGAGTTCGATATATCTATGGGTTTTCAGAATTGAAGCTTTCAAATCGAAAGTTTTAAGTTTGTGTCGTATTCAGTCAATTGGGCACTTCAACAAGTAAATTAATGCTTGCATTATTCCAATCGTTGGTTCAAGACATCTATATCTAAAGATCATGATTAAGACTTTTGTAGATACAGTCATCAAAATTTTGGAGAGCGAAATTCCTCATTGTTTATGGTACTAATATTTAAGTAAATTAAAATGACAGATTTACAGGCTAGGTTTTGAAAAATAAAATAAGAATTAATAATAATATCGTTGATGAAAAATTAAAACTTATTATTTAAAAAAAATCTGAAATAATAAAAATAATAAATTAAAATATATTTTTTAGTCAAAAATTTTTTTTAAATATAGCCAGTTATTTTTCACATATATATTTTTATGTTCCTTTCAAAAATAATAAAAATTCTATAAAATGATAATATTGATGAAAAAAACTAAAACTGAATAGAAAATTTTCTGATAATTAATTTGAAAAATAATATTTTTATGTTTACTTGCAATAAATTCGTTTATTATCGCATTAATTGTTTCTTAATTAGTTCACTTTTAATGAGCATAGATCATTCCTGAGGTTTCATAACATATGAGTACATGCTCTTAGTACATGCACTTTATAAATTTGAATTCTGATAATGCTTTTTATTTGTAGCAATTGACAACATTTACCATTACTCAAATTTTCTCGTGGTGTCCCCAACTTGACAAGAACTCAGATAGCATAATACTAAAGTGCATCAAACACATATAATTTTAGTGTATATGTAAAGTGCAACAATAAGGGCAGCGATCGGCAACGAGTTGCTAGGAAGCATTTAACTACTCGTGTTGATCTTTTAGTTATGCAGAAATATTTACATATATTTGGAATGCGTACTCACTTTTAAAAGTTTTATTCAGAATTTTTTTAAATACTATTGTCTTTAAGCAGATAAATTAGATTTTCAGTTATTGATATGCAAAATATTTGTATTCGGGATAAAATCGAATGTTTGTGCACCAGATATAATTTCGCACTAAAACAAGTATTGCTCCCGTGACTGATAATTATTAAAATTTTTCTCTTATATTCTATTATTTATAACCATGCAATGAGATTAAACTCCATGCAAATTATGCAGTAATTTACATTGATAAACTTTTAGATTAGCATTTAAGATTGCATTATTAAGTTTTTAAAAACTTTGGAGACAAATTTATCATGAATAAATGTAGGTCGGGGTTCATAAGATAAAATCGATAATATTTGGTATTGATTAGGTATTTTAGCTATCAGAAATTATTTTAAAATTTAAAACTTCATTAAATTCAAGTGCAGTGTGTTGAAAGACAGTAATAATTATCAAATCCTAAATATTAACATCAGATTCTATGAAAAAACATGTATATACTTTTAAACAAAAAATGTTCATTAGTTATCTCCCTGAAAGAATTTAATGATGTGCTGGTACCCATTAGAAGAATTTAATAAAGTGCTGGTGGCACGCTTCTTGAGGAATTTAGTGTAGTACTGGAACTCTCTGATGTTTAATGGTTGTAGATCCCTGATCTAGGGCGAAAAATATATACTCTAATATAAAAATTCGTTTAAACAGTTGTCTAAAATAATCAGAAATAAAAATGTTTCGATGAAACTGTAGTTTAAACTAATCAGAAATAAAAAATATTTCATTTAAACAGTTGTTTAAAATAATTAGAAATAAAATTATTTCGTTTAAATAGTTGTCTAAAATAATGAAAAATAGAAACATTTCGTTTAAACAGTTGTCTAAAACAATCAAAAATAGAAACATTTTGTTTTAACAGTTGTCTAACATAATCAAAAGTAAAAATATTTAATTTAAACAGTTGTTTAAAATAATCAGAAAAAAATATTTCGTTTAAACAGTTGCCTAAAATAATCAAAAATAGAAACATTTCGTTTAAACAGTTATCTAACAATCGGAAATAAAAATATTTCATTTAAACAGCTGTCTAAAGTAATCAGAAATAAAAATATTTCGATAGTAACAAGTTAGCAACATAAGATGATTAAAAGTATTAAAAGCAGCAGTTGAGTTAGAAATTCTTTTAATCAACTGTTGAATCTTACTAAAGAAGTATTTATTTTAATTCAGATCCATATTTAGGTCAGCTTTTCCCAAATTGGTGGGTCGCGAACAAATGGTTATGAAAGGATTTTCGGTAAGTCCAAAATGTTTTTAAAGTAATTTTTTTTAAGCATTTTTAAATAAAAAATCATGAAATACGAAAAAGTACCTCCCCCCCCCCCCCACCAGAAAATTAGCGAACAATTAACGAGTAAACGAATTGGGATTAAAAATAGTTTCGGAAGCTCTGATCAACGGCAAAAATACATCATTATCTAGGGGAGGCGTATATATTATGTGATTAGGGGTTAAAATCACAAGACTGTCTTTTGAGATTTATGCAATTATATTATTCAAAGCTTCTGTTTATTTAGACGTCAATTCTAAAATTATACATGAATTATTTTACCGTGTAGAAGAAGACTATAATTAGTTCTTTGTATTTTAAAGCGTTCCCCATTTTATTGCATAGCGGCATACAATTTTTTCTTAATTTATTTACTTTCATTTAAAGCTAAACGTTCTTTTTCACATGCGATCACGATCACTTATTCTCAAAATGTTTTATTTATTTATTTTATTTGGCAGTTTATTATCAGATGGTCGCTTTCAGTTGTGAATTATATAGGAACTGTGAGTAAATAATACGATTAAAGCTGTTATTTAAATGCATTAGAAAAGTTATTACCATTGAATAAAAAATTATTTTTATAGCAAAACTATATTATTGACAGTTATTTAAGGTCAATTTTTGACGAAGGATATTAGTTTACCTCAAACATATTATTTTGACCGGTTTCTAAATATCAAACTATAGATGCATGTAAAGTTATGTCATTCGTTTTTAAATTAAAAAAAAATCAAATGTGGACAGCACATGACTTTCTCTGCAGATTCATGTTCACGTTCTCTCTATTCAATGATTCATTGAAATGAGTTTAATTGCAAAAAATAGTACCCATAATTATATTAAATTACACTGAATTTGCACGTTTAATTTAGTAACTCGAGTTATTTTTAAAGGTGTCGTGGAAAAATGTGAAAAAACTAAAATATCTCGAGAATGGCTAGTCCTAGAGTAATGGGGTTGGTCTTATTCTTTCCTTCGTCGAAAATTGCGCATGAAACGAGCATTTAACTGAAACATTTGAGCATATGTGGCCTTTTATTTTAGATTTTGGCGATTTTTAAGGGCTATTTCGTGAAATAAAGCAGTTTTTTTTTATTTTGAATTTTACCAAAATCTAATCAGCATCAGGATCACCCACAAGAGACATCCAAATTTTATGAAATTCTGTCAATTAATTTTTCAGTTAGAGTGGTTACATACATTGGACAAATAGACACACACACAGAGACATATATACACAGAAGTCACACTATAAACAGTTTTTTCGTGTTCTAAAGGTCCCAAAACGCGTAGATCCGTTGAAAACTCGAGTTGTAATTTTCGGCATGATTCCAATACTTTCCCTATACATTACCATGTATTGCAGGGAAAGTAAAAATCTCATGTAAGCAACACATGACTTTCCCTGCAGACTCAAATTCACTTTCTCTTTATTTCATTAATAATTCATTAAATTAAGTTTAATTGCCCTAAATAACACGCATAATTGAAATTACACTTTTAATTCAGCTTTCATTTTCATTTGGTAACTGGACTTGGTCTCAAAACCGGGGTAGCAAAAATTCGAGAAAACTAAAATATCTCGAGAACGGCTAGCGCTAGAGTAATGGGGTTAGTCTTATTATTTTCGTCGTCGAAAATTAAGTATAAAACAAGCATGTAATTGATGCATTTGAGCTTACGTTGTCTTTTGGTGATTTTTGCGGGCCATTTTGTAAAAAAATGACATGTTCTTTTTTTTTCGAATCGTACCAAAAACCAAAATCTAATCAGCCCCAGGGTATCCCACAAGTAGATTATTCACCAACTTTTGCGAAATTTTGTCAATTAATTTTTAAGTTAGAGTGGATACAGACAATTTTTACGGGTCATTTCTTATAAAAAGACAGGTTTTTTTTACTCCGAATCGTACCAAAAACTAATCAGCCCCAGGGTCACACACAAGTGACTTACTTATCTATCAAATTTTATGAAATTTGGTTCGTCAGTTTTTGAGCAGGGTTTTTTATTTGCAGGGGAAGTAAAAATACACATAAAGCGACTATTGTTACATTAAATTTTATCATACATCTGTTTTTATAATTTTATTTTTTGATTTAAAAAAAAAATAATGGACAAATTATAGGCGTTTCCCTGCTTTGATATCTTCCATAATCAGTACTATTGATTATTTGGGAGAATCACACACCTTTTTCATAATGTGCTGATTGAAAAATATGTGCAAAATTGTATTAAATTTGCTCAATTTGTTTGAGAGATGTAGCTTCCCAAGTGGAAAAAAAATCGAAAAAAAGTACTAGAGTACTGGACAACGGCATATAAACAGTGAATGAAAAAGGTATCAACCGGTTTCAAAGGTAAGAAATAGCCTCCTTCGTCAAGATAAATCTGTCAGAGTAGCAGTACAAGCAAGGAAGGAACGCGTCTGCCTTTATCAAAAAACCATTTAATGAGGACAGACAGAAACCCACCGTGAAAATATAAATAAATTAAAACAAATAAATCAATAAATAAAGGAATAAATAAACAAAATATTAATAACATTTCCCATATCTTGTAAAGTTTCGTGATAATTTCTGACCAATGATGTTTATTCATTTTGGATTTTCATATACAAGATATTCATTTATTTAATAATAGTTAGTTTTTTTTATAGTTTTTAATTGTATTCCATTTTAGATAGATAAAAATACATGAAATATATCGAGAAAGATACATGGTATAAATGATAACATTCGTTTTTAACATGTTGACTGCCATTCAAAATAGATGGCAATGAAGATTCCATCAGACATATACGAATTATATCGCAGCGAGCAGTCAACGTGCTACATAAAAGAAATATTCATCAAATAGATCCTTTTGAGACATATCTATACATAATTATGTTTTAATGATATTTTTCGATTTTCGTAAAAGAAAATGCTTTCAAAAAAAGAATTTTTTTTTTCTTTTAATCATCACAAAATGTAACACTCGTCTGGCGTCTATCGATTAAAATAATCATATCAAATTTCATTCGATTTTCTCAATTTGTCCCAGAAATGTGTCCATAGACAGGCAGACATATATAAATAATTAAAAAACAATTGAATCGTATTCAGGGATGTTCAAAATGCGTAGCTCCGTCAAAATCAGTGAGCCTGATTTTCCCCACAATTATAATACTCCCCTTTAAGTTATGCTATTTAAGTTATTAAGTTCTGCTATTAAGTTCTGCTATTAAGTTCCCCTTTAAGTTATTATTGTAGAATTAACAATATACTGCTACATATAGTCGTTGGTCTGTAAAAATGTATCGCCAAATATGCTTACAAGTCAGCAAAACTGTGATGTTGCCTATTGTCCCCTGCCCGATACAATATGTGAAGCCACATATGATCTTGGTCAGTAAAAAGTGATGCCACGCAGGGTCACCAGTCAGTTCCAATGTGATCTCACGTATAATCACCGGTCAATAAAAATGTGATGCCACATATGATCACCTCTCGTTGAAAAAAGTGATGCCACGTTTGGTCACCGGTTATTAAAAATTTTATTTCACATATGGTCAGTAAAATATGTGATTTCACATATGGTCAGTAAGATATGTGATTTCACTTATGGTCAGTAAGATATGTGATTTTACATAAGGTTACAGGTCAGTAAAAATGTGATGTCGCATATGAGACAAAACCATCGAATTTCCTTGTCCGCTTTACACCGCCAGTTCCTCAATGAATAAAAATGCTGCTAACCAGTTTGAACGTTTGATACTCTGATAGCGTTGGCTGTCTGGTGGAGTTTTCCGGTTTTCCAAGTGTGTAACGTTAATAGTATTCAGTTTTCTTAGCTCTCAGTTTTTTGTGTGAAGCTTTCCCCAATGTCGACTGTTCTCTGACATAAGAAGGAAAAAAATTACATTGATACAAATATGCATAATAAATGAATTGTATTTTCAAATGCAGATTTGTGATGTGATTAGATTAATTTATATCGGAAATCAGATTTACACCTGTTTTTACCATCCCTATATCACACAGTAGTATGGGAATGGAATGAAAAATTTGATTCTAGGATTTTGATGGATTTACACGTTTTGGACACGAACTAAACATTTTTACTATTCAA
The DNA here is from genome assembly GCA_951213105.1 of Amaurobius ferox. Taxonomy (NCBI): domain Eukaryota; kingdom Metazoa; phylum Arthropoda; class Arachnida; order Araneae; family Amaurobiidae; genus Amaurobius; species Amaurobius ferox. The sequence goes on from OX578134.1 coordinate 74,617,028, forward strand.
TACTATTGTACAGAAAAAGTATTATGTTTTTGAAAATCACACAGTAGTATGGGAATGGAAAGAAAAATTTGATTCTAGGATTTTGATGGATTTACACGTTTTGGACACGAACTAAACATTTTTACTATTCAATACTATTGTACAGAAAAAGTATTATGTTTTTGAAAATTTTCAAAAATTCAAGATTTTAAAGGATGATTACGCATTTAAGAAGTCCTTAACAAATTTCGAACACTTTGAAAAAATGTGTGTCTCTCTCACTGTGTGTATGTGGGGATATGTGTATGTCTGTAAGTGCGAACACGATAATTTAATAATGAATGCTTTGTACCTATATGAAATGTTATGAAAGAATATATTATGTAAATGACTGAAACTGGATAGAATTTTTACACCATGATTAGACCGGTTTTTAAGATTTTCACAGTATTATTTGTGAAATGATAATTCCCGAACGAGTGATAGTATATAATAAACTCTATAACAAAAAAGTAGACGCACCAAGAAGTTGTCCGATTGTGATAAAAATTGGTGGATGTGAAGAACATACATAGAAAAAGAAGCGATTAAAATTTCAGAACAATTTAATGATTTAGAGTTTGATCGTATACAAAGGGAGGAAGCCAATAAGGCGTTGGTCCACCTCTGGTCTGGATGCAAGATGCCATCCGGAGTAGCATAGACTGATAAAGTTTACGGATGGTGTCCTGCGGAATGTCTGGCCAAATTGTCTCCAACTGTCGGGCTAAATCGTCAACATTCCGGGATGGTTGCAATCGCCTTCCCATAACGTCCCAAATGTGCGCTATGGGATAGAGATCAGGAGACCTAGCTGGCCAAGGAAGTGTTGGGCAAGCTTGAAGACAATTCATAGCAACACGTGCCGTGTGCGGCCGGGCATTATCTTGTGGAAATGTTGCAAAAGGAATGGTTACGCAACCGGTCTAAGAATGTTCTCTACGTACCGCTGTGAAATTACTACCAAAGGGGTCCGGCTATCAAAGGAGATGGCACCCCAGACCAAAACGCCCTGTTCTGGGCATGTGTGGCGTGCGATAGTAAGGGCAGGATCCCCACGCTGCCCTGGGTGTCTCCAGACACGTCTGCGGTTGTCGTCAGGACACAGTTGGAAACGGGACTCGTCACTAAAGACTCAAAATGTCTTTCATAGGAAATTTCATTGCAATCGGACAACTCCTCTCGGGTGCGGTATCCCCGTGGTTTGCGCGCTAGATTTGCACGCTGCCACAAAATGCCGCCGTGTTCATGCGGAGTACGATCACGTTAAACATGTGGGTCCGTAAGTCCTTCCGAGAGGTTGGTGGTAGGGGAAGGAGGGTACGGTCCCTGTGGATGCCTCCCCCACTGGGTTCCGGTCTAAATTGGGTGGCACTTCCCGGCCGTCCATACAGTTACCTTACACCTTTCTGGTAGGTCGGACGGTCTGGGTCTCAACAACAACAACTCCTTCTTGGTGTGTCGATTTTTTTTGTTATAGAGTGTATATGCAAGGAATTTGAAAATTTGAACTACGGTATGGATATAGAAGGTATTTAAATAGCATGCATTAACACCCAGAAACAATTTTCATGGAATTTTTTGTACACTAATTTTAATCAATAACAATGATAGGCCTATTGGTTTTCAACGTGCTTTAATCACATGAAAGCTATTATATTTGTCTTAAAGCATTTTAATTATTATAATAAAGAAAATGCTAATTAAAATAATAATAGTAACTATTATTCTTTTGCATCGAAAGTCATGACATATCAATTTTTTTTAATATTGCCAGTGACCATGGTAGCATCACCTTCGTAGTTATTTTTTATATTGAATACAGTAGAAAAATGTTTTTAGTGTATTTTCACAAAGAATAATTTATAGTAACACATGATTAATTAATATACTCCTTGAATTATGATAATTATTTATTCAAAAAGTTCAAAATATTTAAATTAAAATATTTTTAATTTTTTTTTAATTTCATAGTTTTTGCAATGTAGCCTTTATTATTGGTGACTCTGCTTTTCTGATACTCTAACACGATTAGTTCATTAAAAGGTTCAAACATCATATTCAATAAGTATGTATTACAGTTCATACTCAAAATGGCGATACATGAAAAGATGTCCGCATTGACACTTATATATAGCCAATAACACGCGTATTGTTCTATAAATGAAGAAACAAGAAAGATCAATCATGCATAAAGCATTGATTATGAAACACTTTCCAACTTCAATGCAATTTTATACAAACATCTCTAAAATGCGATACATTCTTCGGTAATATTTTTAAAATTATCATAATACTACAATAATTTATTATATTTGAAAACTTCATCGAAAACAAATGAACTTTATTCAAATGACGTCATCGAAATATAAACCGCCTCTATATAAAAGCAGCATTTCATTCATCACAATACCATAATAATTTAGTTTATTTAAAAATTTGAAAAATTGTTATCTACCACATTTATTTTAAAATGTGAAGTTTTTTTCATATATAAAATAGTTAAACTCTTGGAAAGATATTTATTATATAAAATATCACTTTTTTTTTTCTGGAGGATATAACGAGAGTCAGAATTTAATTGAATTTGTTTTCTCCCTATATTAAATAATTTTTATTTTAAAAACTACCTAACATATTTTACTGAAATTTTTTTTATATATTTTATGGGATAATTTGAATATTTCCTAAAATTTTCGAAGCAATTCCCATAGGATTCAATATATTTTATTTTTTCAACCAGGATTCAATAAAAAATTAATTGGGTGATATTATTCATTTATATTCCCATAGTTCCCACAGACCGTCTGAAAAGCATACTAAAATTTCATTTTGATAAAGCCATTTTTAAGGCAGTTATCGTGCTAACGGACAGACAGACAGACAGACAGAATGAACAAAGTCATAAACAATTTCAACTATGTTGTAAAGTGTTAAAAAAGAAACGTTATTAGTATCTAGTAAAGTAAGTGACCAATAGTGGTAAATAGCTTAGTGAAATGGATGTAAAAATTAACTATAACATAGGGTAATATGCAGGTAGTTCATTCCTGACGTTTACCGATGCATTTCTGAGTATATTTGGAGACATTTGCATGACCAGCGTTGCCACGTAACTTTATTTTATGACACTGCATTTGTAATCCCGATCACGTATCACGGAGAACTGGAAATTCAAAAAACCATCCGAGTTGCCATCCCTTTCGGTTTGTTGCGCTCAAAGAACTACTCAAATAAATCGGTTCAATGTCTTGACAGATTTGACCCGCCTTCATGATGTACAAGCGGTCAAAACCGGCGTTGCCTGAGAGTACAAAAATGGATAGGATTATTCTGATATGTAAAAAGTTCGTCGAGTTTAATGGATCGTAGGCTCGGATGACGTAAATATTAAGATCCCCGGCATCAAGCGTCGCCCATCTCGACTGGCAGTCCACACTTGAGCGTGTATATGCGAGATTACTATTAGGAATGCATTGCTTGTTGGGGCCTGTCAAGAATAGTTGATGAAAATTAAATTGCTGTCATGAAGCTAACATGATGAAATAAAAAAAAAATGTGGCGTCACATAATGAACAATCTTTGCTTTAAATTAATGGAACTTTGAAGGATTAAGATTAACGTTCAACGTTTACGATCATCATTGTTTAACATCTGTGATTGTTAGCACAGAAAGAAATGTCGTCGCTCAGGCCTGAAACTTTCATGTGATATAGTATTAACTAAGCACTAGTTATATATATATATTATATATATATATTGTCTTAGGTCTTTGCTTTAACGTAATGAAATACTGAAGGATGAAGATGAACGTTCAATTCTTACGATTCTACATTGTTCAACATTGTGATTGTTAGCACAGAAAGGAATACTGTCTTAGGAATAATCTTTGCTTTAACATAATGAAACACTGAAGGACGAAGATGAACGTCCAATGTTTACGAACTTTCATTGTTTAACATTAGTGATTGTTAGCGACACAGAAAGGAATACTGAAGACCATGCTTAAGACTTTCATGTGGTGTAATAGTATTAATTAAGCCTTATTTATACAGAATATATTTCGATATTCTAAGCATTATTTATATAAAATAATTTGATATTTCGTATTCTAAGCATTGTTCATGTTGAATACAGGTGCTAGGAAAGTCCGTATCAGGGGAAATTTATCGAGAGCGAAGGGAGTTATCCTTATTGTTTAATGCAACTGCATGAGAAACGCCTTTGGCGTTACACCATAAGACAGCTTTTTCTTCGGGGGGGGGGGACTGATCCCTTCTTATGGGAGGGGGGGAAGCGGGGGCTATCTCGCTCTCTTTTAGAGACAGGAAAAATTCAATTTCAAAGTTGCAGAGCGTTGCCAAATTAGACCGGCAGGAAAAACTAAAAAGAATTACGAACACTAGGGTTTAGACTCCAAATCCCACCCCCATATAAAACAACAGTGACGTACTCAGACGACTGGGATTTGTTTTTCATTGGGAAACGCTATGCGTATAATCGTTCGGCCGCATTGACATTACGGTTACATTTTATAAAATAAAGATCATTTTACGATATTCTTCATTAGTAAACATAGTAAACAAGGCTCACAAAATATAAATAAAAATAGGACAAACACATATCGTAGTGACAAACACATATCTTAAGGATATATTATTGCAAATGGAATGTTCTTTTAATCTCAGATTCGTCTGCTTATTTTTCTGGCTTCAATTACGATAACGTTTACCAACGAATCGTCTGTCAAATAAAACAGTTAGCATTCAAACTAAATTTATTAAATCGTTTGTTATTCAACTGTTGCCAGACGAATTTGCAGATTAAAGAATCGCATGCGTTTTAAAATATTTTTGTGAACAATGATTTGCATCTTTATTTGTCGGATAAACACATTTTTATGCTAATTTGGCAACTCTCTAGAACTTTATAATTCATTTTTTCTGTATCTCTAAAAATGATCATGATAGCCCCGCCTCCCTTAAGAGGGGTCCACCTCCCAAATTTATCTTGTCGTGTAGCGCCATAGGGGTTTCCTATGCAGCTGCATTAAAAAATAAGGATAACTCTCTTCGTTCTCAAATTTCCCTTGATACGGACACTCTGCATATTTAGACATACAGTAAAATCTGCTTAACACGGAATTTCAAGAAACCTGAAAATTTCTACTTTGGGAAAAATATTTGCTTTAAATTAATGGAATATTGATGGATGAAAATGGAGTTAACGTTTACGATCATTCATTGTTCAGTGTCTGTGATTGTTATGACAGAAAGAAAGAAGTACACTGTCGCCCATGCTTGAGAATTTCTGAAGGTATAGCTGGTAGATCGAAGAACTACCTGTATGAAATATATTCGATATTCGAAGCATTATATTTCGATATAGAGTAAAATCTGAATTAACCAGAAGACGGAATTAACCAGAACATAAAAAGTTTTATCTTAGCAATATTCTTTGCTTTAAATTAATGAAACTCAGAAGGATGAAAACACGTGCACCGTTTACGGACATCTATTGTTCAATATTTGTGATTTTTAGCACGGAAAGAAATACTATTGACGATGTTTAGGGTTTTCATGTGGTATAGTATTACCTAAGCATTATTAATATGGACTATATTTCAATATTCTATATCCTAAGCAATTTTCATATAAAATATATTTCGATATACAGTGAAATCTATTTAAGAATAAATTTTTGTGATTATAAAATGTTCAGTCTTCGGAAAAATATTTACTTCAAATCATTGGAAAGTTGAAGGATCTAGATGAACATTTAACGTTTACGATTACTAATTGTTCAATATCTGTGATTGTTAGCACAGATAGCAATTCATTTTAATTTCATGGTATAAACGTAGCAAATTTTTTATAGTTATATGAAGTAAATATAGTTTTATAAATAAAAGCTTGTAGTTTTTCTCCGATTCTATGAAATGATTTCAGTATTTGCATAATTTAATATTAGTTTTTAGATTATAACTAATTAACGATACACTAAATTTTTCACAAAGCAACTACGCCTAAACTGCCACTTTACTTATTGTCTTGAAAATTGGGACATTATAATGAGAATATATGCTGTTCGTCAATTTTGTTCTTGGGGCATTCTTGGGGCGTGCTATTGACTATCTGCAATGATTTTTTCAGCTGCTTTCTGTTTTCCAGCTATATGAGATGTGTTGTTTCAAAAAGATTTCCCCCAGAAAGATGCATGTTATGGACAGTATGAAAAGTGAATCTGGGACATTACAATGACAGTATATCCCGTTCGTTAATTTTGTTCTTGGGGCATTTAAAACACATGTCCAGTTTATTGCAGAAATACACGAGAGTCATTGACATTCTGCAATGATTCTTTCAGCTGCTTTCTGTTTTCCAGCTATATGAGATGTGTTGTTTCGAAAAGATTTCCACCAGAAAGATGCACGTTATGAACAGTATGAAAAGTGAATCTGGGACATTACAATGACAGTATATCCCGTTCGCTAATTTTGTTCATGGGGCATTTAAAACACATGTCCAGTTTATTGCAGAAATACACGAGAGTCATTGACATTCTGCAATGATTCTTTCAGCTGCTTTATGTTTTCCCGCTATATGAGATGCGTTCTTTCGAATAGATTTCCACCGGCAAAGATGCACGCTATGGACAGTATGAAAAGCGTCTCATTTTTGCAATTATGATGCTATGGCTTGGGAAGATTAATGCTATTGCAGTGCGCATTTCGCTGTAAATTACAGCCATTGCATCTGGCGCGCCTTACCAAAGGTGTGCAGTCATTTATATCGAATAAATCTCTGCCAGCCGAATATGAAGAAACGAGTCATAAATTTGTCGGAAACATATTCTTAGTGTTCGAATGAAATTATTGCTTTTGCAAGTGGAAAAGAATCGTTTAAGGCTTATCATAAATGAGCTTTCGGAGCCTCTATGTAAATTTTTAACATGTAAAGCAGCGTTCGAGTGAGTTTGAAAGATTATACGATTTCAAAGTATGGGTTGTTTCAGTTTAAATGTTGTTGTCGTTTGAAGCTTTGGTTTTATTTAATTTTGATGCGGTGGGTAGAAAATTGGTAGTTAAAATGAATAATGATGAAATAATTTTATGTGTTTTCTGCTTTGTTTTCAATATACAGGTTGCTTCACAAAGGTTGTTACGAGGTTTATATTCTTAAATATTGATCTTTGACATATATATGCAATTACAAAGTTTCTTAAACTAATGCGTAGAATTTAATGAAAATAGTTTAGTTTCTCTTCGTAGTATTTCTGAAAAAAAAAAGTGAAATTCATAAAAATCTGGTTAATTAAGGAATACTTGAATTTTCCCTAAATTTGTTCTGAAAAGTCTAGAATTTAAGTCTTGTAATTGGTATGTCAGAGTAACTTAAGTTGTTAGTAAATCTTTTTATTAATATTTTCATGAAATTCTGTTTTAAGAATTTTGAACGTTTTTTATTTGAACTAATAATGCTGTAAGAACTATTCTACTAATTTAAAATTTTACTGTAAGTGTCACTAATAAAAAGTTAAAGCTTGAATTTTCCCAGAAATACTGCCCACAGAGTGAAGATCGTTTTCATAAAATTATGCACTTGTAATTTTATGAAAATAATATTACAAGTGCATTGTAAAATACCTTGTGATTGTAAGTATATGGCTATGATTAATATAGTAGACTCACTATATAACAACACCGAGCAGAACGGCGAGAATTGGTCGCATCATCGAGTGGACTTTATAACGAATGTGGAAGGGAAAAAGAGTGAAATCATGCAATAAAACTAAAAAACCATACCTACTCATAAAAACATATTTATTAGACATTAAAAAGTGGAAATTGCAGTAAATTAAGCAAATAAAATGAAAAAAATTAATAAATATATATTAATTCATTTATAATTCATTTATTGCTTCTTAATGAATTCTGTGATATTGGTCTGTTCTATTTGACTTGCTTTTTTCGAAATACAATTTTCCATATTCACGATGTTGACCAGCAAGAAATGCTTTTACCATTGCAACAGCGTCAAATGCTTCCTTTGTAGTGAGCATGGGATTTGAGCATTCATTAAAACTATCTCCGTTATCCAATTATGGATTGTCACAAGGATTTTGATCTTGAACGACGCTTGCAACGAGTTTGTCTTCATTACTGAAATCACTAAACATTGAAGTTCGTGATGAATCATCACCAAATCTGCAAAAGAAATATTTCCCTGAAGATTAATTTTCTAATGAATTACTCGCATAACTTCACCAGCTTCGTCCATTTCTTCTTCCCCAGAGACTGAAACAGCTGCGGTGTATCATCCTTGAGGATCTTCATTAGTTGTGAAACTTTCATGGCAAAAGCAGTTTTCAATTGTTTGCACCAACTTGGCGATAGAGCTCGCAGCGAATGGCAATTTCTACAAACTTTTTATTGAAAGGAATTCTCGAAACTTCCCTATTTTGAAATGGTGAAAGCTTTTTACGAACTCTTAAAATAAAGATTTTGATCAATTTTTAGCAATTTGGATGCAAAATGGTGGGTCGTTCTGAAGAAAAAAAATGCTGTAGCGATCGTTATGACAATTAAAAAATAACATTGATCGTATGGGAAATTGTTGCAGATTTTTACAATAGGTCGTTATATCGAAAAAGTCGCTATATCGTTAGATTAATCAACTGTATCAAATCAACTGCATTTAAAGCCCCCTCCCCTTCCCGCGAAAGAAACTTTTTGGAGGACCTTTCAAAACACAAATACATCTTCGTACCAAACGATGTAGTGTGTGTCAAATTCTATGTTAAGAGACCATTTGATTAAGTTTATAATGTAAATTATCTCTAATCTGACGAACTGTTTTGCTTCTGTTGGACTTAATAAATATACCAACTGTTCACTCAGCTCGAGCATCAAGTAACCATTGACTACCACACGCCATGTGCTGAGACCCGTATTTTTGTCCGGTGATCCCTGTAAACTTGAATAGCTGATACCCTCGAACAATACATAAATGTAGTCGTTTTGCAAATGCTCTCACTACTGCTTCGAGCGCCCACGATCTCTCCACTTTCAAGTTTGCTTCTTTTACTTCAAACCTATCAACGAAGAGGACCTTAATTAAGCCCCTACCCATCGCTGATAAAATTATAAGCTCCATGTGGTAGAACTCGCTTTATTGTAATCCTAGTAATCCTAAGCGCTTGAAGAAATACTTCTAACAAAGAAAAAAATCTTAAATCCCTGCTTTAAGAAATTTTGTACTCAGTGACCATCTCATCAAATGTCTTGTGCTGGCAAGTGTCAATAACAGCGAAACCATAATCTGAAGGTGGGTATGGGGGGATCATTTGAGCAATTTCTTGTTCAACTATGAGGAAGCTACTCAATCAATGCAATATTTTCTTTTTATAAAATTTCATAATGGTTAAGAACTTTGCATTCTTAAATGGTGTTGTGGCGGTCGCAGATCCCACTTGGTAGGTTCGAACTTGGAACCAAGAGCTTACTGACACCGCGTTTATGCCGTTAGGATAAAATAATTCTTTGGGCCCGAAGGTATAATCGGAAATGTCATTCGTAGTAGAAAGTGGCGCAAGAGCTGGCTCCGCCACAGTATGATTCTACCAATTTCCAATAACGAATAGAAATGTATATATACTTTAAATTTGAGATTTCGGTAAACAGATATACTGTATAATTACGAAAAAAACTTACACAATCAGATGAAATTGCTTCGATTGCTATATGAAATTGAAACAATTAGGACTAAGGTATCACAATAGTTAGGCTTTAGGTAATTACCTTTCATGGATCAAAGTACATGCATCAGAACGAACATACTGCATAATTTCCCTAATCAGCTGGAGAGAGTCCATAGCAGTTTATGAATCTTATTTGATTAAAATTCAGAGTTGCGCTACGATTGAAACTCCGATTTCGTAACTTGTTTGCTTCATGTAATTACCAAACACGAAAGGAAATATTTGGCTTTGCCACAGGGCCGTACATACCAGATAAATATACCAAACAAATACGAAAAAATATTTCATTATTGACAGAATTCTATTAAAACGAGGAATGGGAAAACTCTAGAACGTCGCTTGCATAATTCGCATGATTTTCTTTAAAGTTTTACACATTTTCTTTTAAGGAATCATTTTTATTAAAGATTTTCATTTTACCACGAGAAGGAAAGAGGAAAATAGCAAAACTTGATTACTCGCAAGATGGGGTTTTTCGAAAACATCTCGAGTTTGAGGTGAAAGTTCATTTGCCATTTAATATCCCCTTGAGTCATGGATAACATATATGAAGCACCCGGAGTTAATGCTCCTTCGGTCGTTAGCAATTTCGACTCTTTTCTGTTCTACCACGAGAACTACTGCTCTGCATCGTGCTCAATTCATACACACATTTTTATGCTGTAGAAACTCTAGTTTTTTAATCAAGAATTTCTGGTTTTTTTCATCAAGTGCATCTTCATATTTAATGGATTTACTTTTAAATATGTGATTTGAATTCAATGCCGACAATAAAGATAGAGCTGAAATATTTAAACCTGAGACGAATTTTCGTGAAATTCTGTTAAGATCAAGTCACATGGATAATTTATCAAGACGTATAATTTGCCCGCAAACGTATAATTTATTTTTTTTTTATTTTGCACACGCGGTACATATACTCCACTTTCTAGAGATTTGAAATTATCCTCGAAAAAGCTTTTGCTGATTATGGGGGTTAAAAAATTCTAGGAAAGTTGCAGGAGCATGCTATCAGACACTATTACCGATTCATTTAAAATGAAAGCCTACAAATGTCATAAGATAAACCATGCTCCATATTCTGAAGCCGCCGACAGAAAGGGGGTGGGGAGGATTGCAAAATAATGCATTGCATTAGAACCCGGGGCTTGGAGACCGGGAGGCTTGGGAGCTTGGAGGTTGGGACGCTTACGGGTCATATAAGCAGATTATGAAGAAATGTCAATAACTTGCAACATATGGGGTAGCATGGGGGGCTCGCATTTGTTGCATAGGACAGAAATTTTATAGACCGCACTGTCATGTTTCCTAACATTATTTCCCCCTTTACTTTAAAGATTAAAGAAACTTTGGTTCGTTGTTAAAGTGATATTGAACACATACATTTATTTTTTTTTTAAGGAATGATTTTTAAAATGATTGTAGTTAAACATAAATGGTCGTAGATAGCAACTACTATTTTTTGAGAAAGAACGGCTCGAAAATTTTTCCATCAACTAAACAAAATATTTTTCACGTGGAAGTTATTTGTGTTTTAAGATTTCGTGACATATTCCTGTATTATATTTTGCGTTATTGCTGTGACCTTTAATTTCCAATTGTTTGAATTTTGAAAGGGAACTAACGCAATCGTGTTTCATATGCAGTTCGTTAAGTGCTTTCTAGTCTGCAGAAAACGGAAAAGATTATTTCCAAACTTCATCAACGCAGGCAAATCCATGAAACTAGACAAATCAGACAGTCGCAAGCAGTGATAAGTGCAGCAGCGTAATTTGAAATTTTACTAATTAAAGGGGTATCACGTCTACTTCAATATGTAAGTATAAATTAGAGACACAAATCATAGATAAAAAGGTCGTTTAATCAAATAAAACCATCCTATAGTATGTTGACGTACAAATATTTAAAGGTTAGAGCTCTTCCCGGCATCCCCATGCCCTTCATCAGTGGCTATATGGCTGTATGGAAAATTACCGTGAAAACAAGCTTATATATAGACCAAATCGGCAGACAATATTTGCATAAATCAGCTACGGAATAAGGACAATTAAATGGTATTATAAACAAGCTATAAAAATTAAACAATTAGAAAATTACAATAAAAAGTGTTATAAATGGGAGATTTAAAACTTAAGCAAGTATTAAATACAAACAGAAAAGAAAATACAATGAAACATGCGCAAATTTCAGCCAAGCATAAATAACATTAAAATGAAACGTCACAGATAACTGTGTAGAGGTTTGACACGCATAGAGTCGATGTCTTAGGTCGAGTTGGACGGTCTGGGTTTTCGACGGATAGATTCGAGAACGAGTCGCCAAGCGTAACGTAAAATTTGTACAGGATTAAAATTACAAATGGAATTACGTACATATAAATAAACAGGGATTCATAAAGAAGAATAATACGAGGGTTATTGCAACGAATTAAAAGGAAAGTTTTCAAAAAAGGGTAGAAAGTTATCATTAACAACACATTGGGCAAGAGCCGTAGAAAGTTTACCATTCTTGACGTCACTAGGATGTTCAGCTAAACGGATACCAACAGTACGTTTAGTACTGCCAATATAAAACTTAAAAGTGGTACATCGTACAACCCAGCATGACTTTTAAAGTTATCTCTATCCCTAAACTTATCCGTACGAATGCGATTGAATAAGGTAGTAATATTCGAGTGAGTAGGTTTAAATTTAAATTCATAGAAAAATTAAATGATGGGACTGAAAATCTTCGGATGATACGGAAGACTAGATTTATACGGCATAAGGTCAACAACATCAACAAGTTTAGTACTAGGTTGAATAAATTTATTGCGAATATGAGCGAACATTTTATAAATAAACTCAAAGAAATAAGCAACTTCATGGCCAAGATTAAAGATAAAATTAATTTCATTAGTTAAAACCGAAATAGAAGAGCAAACGTTAAAAGCACGATTAAAATAAGCGTTAAAGGAAGCTTTTTTAGAGGATATTGGATGAGATGAATTAGCAGGGATACAAGAATTAGTAAAAGTGGGTTTAGAGAAAATAGAGGTATGAAAACCAAGTGCGTTACAGAAAACAAGAACATACAAAAACGGCAGAGAAAAATTGGACTCATGCTCAACGGTAAAATTAATAGAGGAGGTAAAAGTCATTAACTTTATCCGAAAGATTAAGGAGCTCATTTAAATCATGATCCCAAATAATAAACACATCGTCAACATAGCGGCACCAAAGAATATGTTTAAGCGTTAAAAAAGGCAAAATCTCGTTCTCCAGTTCCTGCAAAACAGCTTCAGCAAAAATGCCAGATAAAGAGCTACCCATAGGGGCACCGGAAATTTGCAAGTAAACAGTGTCGTGGAAACCAAATTTTACTCCCTTAAGCAAAATATGTAAAATAATCAATCTCCCAAAATATTAGTTTTTTCCAAACTGGAGTTTTGGAAGCCAACATATTAGTTTTGATCTTTAAAGTAAAACTATTTAAGAAAATGCTTTTTATTTAGGAGACTAAAATTTTGAGCCCCCCCCCCCCCCCCCCCCCCCGCCCTTCCACATATTTTTTTAGATTAAGGAAAATTAAAATTTTGGCCAACAAAATAAAAGCATTTAAGAAAGTACTTTTATTTTATGGGGACATTTTGCGGGCCATTCAGTGAAATTTTTGTTATTTTCTTTAATTTCTCTCTGCTCTTTTGTTTGAAGCTTTACTAGTTTTACATAAATTTTGTCAGCCATAAGTAATTAAATGCAAATCATTTTCAAATATGTTAAAATAATTTGAGAAACTATTTATTGCTTCAGCTTATATTAAAAAATACTTAGAATCTAGACCATTTACACTTCGTGTTCTATTCTTCGATGTGAAATACATTAATTTAGAGCTTATATCACATTGGTTTCACTGCACTTGAACCAACAAAAATCCATGAAAATCCGACCACCGAATCTGAGATTCCATCACAATACATTTTACACGATTTATGCAACGTTTGTACTGAGAAAAGGAATAGTAGAAGAAATTCGGGTAATTCTGTGATATTAGTGAACCATGTTATTCTATGAAAATTAAATAAAATAAACTTACAAATACAATATTTAATATGAAATTAATTTTATACCCATACTTATACAGTAGAAATACTAGAATATGTAGGCGAAAATAAATGATTTCTTGCAAAGTAATTATGCTTGTGAATCAACTTTATTTAAGCTGACTCTGGCAGGTTTCAATTTGTATCATGGAATATCGAGTTTTTTCCTAATACGTACACACGTACTGTTGCAATTGCTACAAGAAAATTGCAATAGGCTTATAGTGATCATTGTAGAATTCGCGATGGAATAAATTTTCTTGTTAATGAAATCAATGCCATCAATCTCTAGTCAATGTCTAACTAAATTCAGTAATGCATGACTGGTATTGCCGATAAATCCTCTGTATATAAATGCTCAATGGATATTGCGATAATGAAATCTGAAAATTTTGCTTAATAACTATGAATGTAAATCTTTTAATGCATATGTTATGCGTACGACATATGAGCGCCATAGTATAAGGATAAATTTAATTGAAGTATGGAGAAAAGAATGGCATTTTTAATTTAAATTTTAGGAATCCGTATATTTGAACTTAAAAAACGGTTTTATGAAGAGACTTATTTTATTGCTTATTGGAGTTTACTTTTTACTTCTATCTTTCTTTAATCTGACTTTAGTTTCTATTTATTAATAGCACTTTACAATGAACTATATTTTTTTTGCCAGGCGTGGGATTTTTTTTTTTTTTTTTTTTTTTTTGCATTTCGTTAACTCAATTACCAAATGCAACTTTTATTCTCTAGAGGCTATAATCAATTTCTATATTTTAAATATTTCTACATTAAATTATTTTTTTAATGTAAATTTTCAAATTACAAAGAATTTCTTTGAAATCTAAAGTTTCACCAAAGGTAGCTTCATAAATTTTTATTCTTGTTTACCTTTATTTTTTTGGCGTTTTAAAATTTCAATTAAATATCTACCAAAAATACTTTCAACCAAAGATCGTGCTTGATGGATGTAAAAATATACAGTGAAACCAGGTAAAGTAACCACCACCTTGATGTACTGACTATCAGGCTAAAGTGGGCGCGTTTCCCAAAGTGACCATTTTCAATCAGTAACCACCACCATTGTCATAAAGTAATTAGTTGCTCCAGTACTGCAGGTGATCCCTTTAATCAGGTTTCACTGTATTTGGACAAAAGGGTAAATATTTATGACTTCATATGAAGGGATTTCTAAACTTTCAAACATAAGGAGGTATTTCTTTTTTTAATTTAGAGGTCTCCAAAACTTATGAAGGTTTATTAATTTTGGTTTAGAAATCAGCAAAGTTGATAATCGTCATAATTTTCGCCAATTTTATTAATCGATAAAATGAATTTTTTTTTATCAAAAGTGAGATTGATAACGCAACACCTGCTTAAAAAGCAAACACTCATAGGTTCCCTCATACCTCTTTTTTTATGTTAACATTTTGTGAAACACAGAGAAGTAAAGCTGAGTAAAATGTATCCTACTTTACCAGTGGAATACAATGGAAGAAAACTTAGCTTTACCATTAATAGTACTTTACAATGAACGGTGAATAAGGTTGAGTATGTAGCCCTTTTTATATAACATTGTTCTCTCACAATATATTTGAAATGCAGCTTACTTATAGATATCAGTGCAAATGTAATTTATTCTGCAACTTTAACGTTGATGGCATCAGATCATCTTTTCCTAAAACTGTAAATAGCTCGACTTATCAACTGTGTATAGTGCATACGACTAAAGTATTTGAAAGCATACAATACTTTGCGTTAACAGTTTTTCCTATATTTGCTCTGTTGTCATGTTAGATTTACTCCAAACCCAATGGAGTAATACTGAATACAATTTACCCACTTTGCCATTGGAATCTAATGTAAGGCATTTTAGCTTTATCATTCTAGGGTTAAGTATGTATTATCTTTCAACATTGTTCTCTCTAACAATAAATTTGAAATGTATCCTTTTTGTAGGCATCGATACAAATGCCACTCATCCTGCAAATTGACGTTGATGGCCCCCGATCATGAAGTCCTCGTCTAAAAACTCAGAATAGATCAACTGATCAATTGTTTATAGTGCATACGACCGGAGAATTTGAATCACTTCCAACGTTCTCCCTCGTACCTCTGTAGCACTATCTTATTTTTGCATCGATGCATTATTCGAGTTGGGTTTACCGACAGTACAATTACATTCCTTTTTTATCTGTTCTTGTGGGTATATTCTTGTTGTTTTTTGCACCAGGGACACTCCTTAACTTCCACTTCTTCTGAGTGGCATCACGCGATCACTGGACGGTATAAAAAGGCATTGATTAATGACGTGCGGCTAGAGAGAGGGTTTCTGATACTCGCCGAGGAATTGATTGATCAGGCCTGTGGCCCCCTCTAAAATGTTGCGTAAAATTAATCCTTTGACAAAGGGTCAGTGGTTATTGATGGCTTGTCGTCAGCCATCACTGACGTTTCCCCAATGTATGTCTCGCGTTCTGTAGAAACAATTGCGTATTTGTGAAAATACATTCATTGTGTCTTGTCCGACAATAAATCACGTCTTAATTGCTGTCAGGTGTATGACATACATGGCTCGAGGGGCACATGAGGTATGACCTTAAAATCGTTTTTGTCATTCATTCATTTTCCCTGAGCAGCCAATTAGAAGTAGAATCTTTGCAGTAATCCTGTTAAAGTATACACTCTAAAATGTTTTCTTATTAAAAAGAAAAAGTTCGAAAAAATCAGATTTTTTTTAAAGATTCAATTACAACATTTCGAATTATGAAACTTTCAAGAGATTTTCTAAACTTCTAAACACAGACATTATACCCCAAAGGACTTTCCGTGAACTGTAAGGTTCAAGCTCTGGATTTCAGGACTATAGGATTTCAGAATCCTGAGTACGGGCGAAGAATCCTACTGTAATCCTGAGCGCATTTTGTCTACGTTGCGTAGTACTAAAATATTGGCATGCACTGTATTTACTTCGAAGTGAATATTTAAAACCGTCTGCCAGAAACTTTTAAAATTCGTGCTTTGTTTGAATAGTGAAGAGTGACAAGTAAAGCAATTTTTTGCTTAGACAGCCCAATGTTTTTATATATGCTCACAGTATATCAAAATACACTTCATTTAAAACCGCGAGTCTTCGTAAAAGTAGCTCTTGTGTGCATAGAATAAACAATAGAACGTAACAGTAATCCAATCCGGTAACTGAAAGCATACACTGAAAGGAAGTTTATTGTTAAATTTGTTATTTAACAAGAAATGGTCATCTTTCCTGCATGGTTTCTGGATTTCTACCTCCTGCAGTTTTGCTGTGAGCATATTTTTTTACAGTGTATTATTGTATATTGTAGTAGAATTATTGCAATTGGATTTATATCAATATTACAATTACAGTATTACAGAATTTTATTACAGTAGAATTATTGAAATTCGTATATTCATTTGTTGGCTTGAATATTTTTGTAATCTGATTTAATGTGTTTTATGTAAATCTTCCTTTACAAAAAGAGCATATATATGAAAGATTAATATTGTCATAAGGTTGAAAATTACAAAATTGAATTTTGATTAATTCATATAATTTGAGCCCGCAAAAACTCAATGATTCTTTTTTCCCCCCTCGAATATTGTGTATCTATCGGTGTGCCTCGATGTTAGTCTGTGAATACGTGAAGGAATTGAGAAAGTCGAATGGAATTTTGAATAGGGCCGCTCATAAGGGGGATGGGAACCACTTAAGGGGGGGGGGGGTCCAGCGAAATGCCAAGTGCCAAGTACCCCTTGAATTGTTACATGTATACTCCCGTTTAGGAAACGCTGTTGTAGGGGGTCTTAAAACTTGCTTTCATTTTAAATTCTCGAATTGGAAAATTCTCTATACTTTGAGATAGTATAAATTGCCGTGAATCATTCAATTTCTAATAAAGACATCTATAATTTAATGTGTTTGTATATCAGATCTATCACTAAGTTCAATTTCTTTAAAATTTTGATTTCAGGGAATTCCAAAATTTTGTAATTTTTTAAGAATTTGCATACAGCGTTTCTAGGAAAGCCCTGAAGCACTCCAATAATTTTGTGAAAAAACATCCGTGATGTGTACACGTTAGGTCTCGCTATAGTAAAGTGATTTTTCCGGATCGAATAAAATATATTACAACGCACCAGGTGGAAAATTAAAAAAGTTACAATAACGGAACTCCAATACAGCGAGATTGACGAGAAAAGCCATAGTTCTTGAGCAGCGTTCTCAATCAATGGTATGCTTACTACTGGTTGAGAACCACAGGAAAACACGAAACATAAAGCAATAAATAACATGTCAAAAAGCCGTATCATCAGGCCTGTAGTACGTTTACAAAGTACTCGGTATTATTCGTTCAGTAGCACTCGATAGTATTTAGTGCTTGTCAATGTACTCTGTGGTATTCGTTAAGTATACTCGATATTATTCATTGCTTGTCAAAGTACTCGGTAGTATTCGTTCAGTAGTGCTCGATATTATTTAGTGCTTGTCAAAGTAATCGTTCTGTAGTATTCGGTAGTATTCAGTGCTTGTCAAAGTACTCGGTAGTATTCGCTCAATAGTACTTGATATTATTCAGTGCTTATCAAAGTACTCGGTAGTATTCGTTCAGTAGTACTGGATATTGTTTAGTGCTTGTAAAAATACTCTGTAGTATTCCTTCAGTGGTACTCAATATTATTCAGTGCTTATCAAAGTGCTCAGTAGTATACGTTCAGTAATACTCGATAATATTCAGCGCTTGTCAAAGTACTCGGTAGTATTCGTTTCTGAATTTGAATGGGTATAGTTGCTGACGGGGGCAGTTTGAACAAGCTGCACTTCAGTTTCCTATTCATGTTTTGTTTATTTTAGCATGCCTGAATAGGACAGTCATTCGTCGATAACCATACTGTGTGAAATAAACACCTTCTACAATAGTTCTATAATCAATATTTTCTCAGTAGACATTTCTCTACAACTTTGTTATTGGATTTTTTCGTCTATCATATCTTTGCTATTGGATTTTTTCGTCTATCATATCTTTGTTATTGAATTTTTTCGTCTATCATATCTTTATTCTTTCTTTTCGCTCTTTCTTTCTTTCATAATTCATTAAATTGAGTTTAATTGTACACATAACATGGATAGTTACACTGAATTTGCACTTTTAATGCAATTTCCGTTTTCATTTAGCAACTGCAGGTATTTTTTTAGACGATCTGGTGAAAATTCTAAAAAACTGAACCATCTCGACAATGGTTATTCCCAGAGTTACGCAGTTGATCTTTAATTTTTCGTCGTCAAGAATTTCGTTTAAAGCAAGCATTTTTATTGAAACATTTGAGCCTATGTATTCATTTGTTATGTATTTTGACGATTTTTACGAGCCATTTTATAAAAGAAAGGCAGGTTTTTTTTATGGTTTTTGAATCATACTAAAGTCTTATCAGCATTAGAGTTATCCACAAGTGACTTAACCACTAAATTTTGTAAGATTTCGTTGTATAGTTTTTGAGCTAGAGTGGATACATCCATTGCACTGATACATATACACACACAGCTAGCCCACGGCCGTACCGTGCTGAAAAAATGCTGCCGTTAAATCACCGAAGTCAAGCAGAATCGGGCGCGGTTAGTACTTGGGTGGGTGACCACCTGAGAACACCGCGTGCTGTTGGCACATTTCGGGCGCGGCAGCCCGGTGGTTTGCGCGCTGGATTTGCATGCTGCCATAACTGCCGCCGTGTTCATGCGGAGTACGATCACGTTAAACATGTGGGTCCAAAAGTTCTTCCGAGAGGTTGGTGGTAGGGAAGGGAGGGTATGGTTCCTATGGATGCCTCCCCCACTGGGTTCCGGTCCAAATTGGGTAGCACTATCCGGCCGTTCAAACGGTTACCTTACACCTTTCTGGTAGGTCGGACGGTCTGGGTCTCAACAATAACAACATACACACACAGCTTCACAGACAGATGAACACCCCAGACAGACAGACACACACACACACAACAGATGCAACACAGAAAGGCACACACACACAGATGTGTCACTCTGAAAACAGTATTTTCATGTTCTAGAGGTTTCGAAACTTGTAGATCCGTCGAAAACTCGAGTTCCAATTTTCGACACGATTCTAATACTTTTCCTATACATTACCATGTATTGTAGAAAAAGTATAGAAACAAACAAAAATATTGAATAAGTATTTCGATAGGAAAAATTAGCTTTTATACATTCTTATAAATGTTCCTTCCAACCCCGATATGTAGGTTGAAAAGGACGATGAAGGGAATCAAAGTCTAAGGAAAGGACAGTCTAAAGAATCTTAATTAGACAATTTCAAAAAATTTTATTTTACCTGAATTTCCGTGGAGAAATATTTTTATAACATGATAAAAACAGTAAATGATTTTTAAAAGAGAATTTTATTTCAAAGTCTTGAATTAGTGCATCAAACGTTACAGAAAATTCCATACATATTTTATTCAGTAGAACTATTGTTCATTCTGTATTAAAGGAGTTCAAATCAGTGGGAAATTTCGCAAAAGAGCTTGCTATTAATTTTGATCCTTAAATTAACGGTATTGGAGATTTCAAAACATTAAATTTAAATTGACATATGTAAAATGACACATGTATTTTTACAGTGCAATACATGTAAAAATAAGTTCATTTGTATCACCTTTCTTTCTCAAGAATTTTACTACAAATTCTTCTTTGTTAAGGATTTTTATTATGTTTCACAAGTAAAATATTCGATTTTCTTCTTTTTTTTTAAACTAAAATAAAATCATCAACGATAAAAGTTTCGCTTTCCTCTATATCACAGAATTCTGGAAATCTTCATAATCAGATGAACTCACTTTTAGAACTTCTTCAAAGGGTAATTCTCAAAAGTTAAGTTTTCAAACGGCTGTCACGCCGTTAATAGCATCTGTTCTATATCTTGATTTTAAAGGTCTATATATTGCAATATAAAGTGGTTGCATCCTATGGCTGTAGTGCAATGGGAACATTAGCAATATTAATCCATTTTCTTTAGCAAATTTTGTGGACTGAAAAAAGTTTTCTGGATCGATTACTGCAATTTGACCCAAATGTCACATTGATCCTGAGCCACAGAATTTGATTTTTCTTAATTATATTTACATGTGCAACATTTAAATTATACAGCTTATTTATGGAATACTAGTAATAAAAATATTTCAAGGATAATAAATAACAATATTTTTAAAGCATGTTCTATTTTCATAGTAGGGGTTGAAAGGGACATATTCTTTTCAATCCTCAATCGATTGACTCTTACATCCCTCTGAATGTGACGACTTTAAACAGACAATTAAAGTGGTGTTCTGAATACAGGTATAAATTTAATTATAAGACATGAAACGTCGAAAGCCCAGACCGTCTGACTCGTCCTTAAACATGAGTAGCAATTTGGACGGCCGGAAGACATGAAACGTGTTTGTTCAATCATAATTGTAGCAAAAAGCTTTGAGATATTAATTAAACTTTAAAGGGGAATAAATAAGAATAAATGTAAAAAGAACTTACATTTTTATGACCAAAACACGTTTTTCTATTGGACGTTAAAAGCAAACATTGCTGACCGCAACGGAGACAATGCCAGAAAGACAACAACTAACGTTACCTGTTGAGTTTCTGAATAAAATAATAGTTCAATTTAAGAAATAAATGCTGGTGCCTCTTTCATCCTGTGCCCCTTTAATCTTTTCTCTCCCCTTAGTATTAGCGAAATTGAAAATAGAAATAACAAAACTAAGAGAGAATGAAAGAGTTATAGTATTAAACTTCTTGTAATATTTCATCTGGTAAATGAAACAAAGTCATATGTTGCGAATTGAAGAAAGCAATATTGAGAAATCTTAAATCATATTGCAACTGAAATAAATATAATAAATTTTACATTAAAGAAAGAAAACTAAAAGACTAGTTGCCCAAAAGGGTGGTCCTATCATATCAACTGGCTTGCTAGTCACTATGAACTCTGAAAAGAGAGTTGCAAATGCAGGTTTAATAATCAAATTTAAATAATTATAATTGGGCGGAGGTGCCGTTGCGCAGTTAGCCTAAAGGGCAACAGGTACTGGAAGTTAGTCTATTCCTTTCGAGGTTGACTACGCAGAGGCCAGCCTAAGGTTATGAGCTATCAAGTATATTTCTATGACGTTTCTGGGATGCTGTCTGGTGGTCTGACGGAACAATTATGAAGTTTTCTAGATGCTTCTGTTTCTTTTTTTGGGCTGTAAGCATATCAAAGTTAATTGCCTATGAGTATGCTATTCAGTTGTAGGTTATGCTGTTGAAAAATTGTATTCTGATTAAGGCAAGTGTTTTCAATTTCACCAGTCTACATCTGAAATGTTTTTAAATAATTTTTCTAAATACCCATTTAGTCATTTTTGCGAATGTCTAATTTAGTTGAAGTCAGTACCTGACGTCTGTAATAAATTAATGAATAAGAAAGAATTTTTAACGGGTCTGGAACAAAAAATAACAGAAGTTACAACTGATGAAATTTTTATACACGGTGTATAAAACTAATGGGGCAAAATTGCATACAAGGTTCCCTCGAAACATACACTCAAGTGATACTCTATAGACAGGATGAAATCTTTCTTTTATTGCCATCGCAATTGGAGAGAGCAGATGGAAATAGATCTTTTTTAACCACAGTACTCTGGTGTTGATGGATTTTTGAATTTTCCAGCTGGTTGAGTTTTGCGGAGATTACTAAACATAGCCTCGAAATAAAGTTTTACTTCTGAGTTAACAGGAACAGGAATATCTATGCTTGTAGGGTAGGGTAGTTGCTTTTCTTGAGTACTTTTGGCGCTAATGGAAATTCGAGTAACCGCATTCTCTTCAGTGGCGAAATTGCAAGAGATCAGCAGTATTCGTTTATGGCACATAACTAACCACATAGACAATAAACTAAAAAACTATCTACGGTTTCAAATACAGCAGATACTGCAGAGTTCAATGACGTATTGACATTAATGTTAATATTTATGGTTCATAAATTGAAAGACGTACTTACCGACTAAAAAGTAAGATAGACCACGTGGTTTACAGCAGAAATAGCTACTGCCTGCTCACTAGTACGTTATACTTTGTGGCTGACACGCTGTGAATCGAAGATCCTCTTTACAGACAGTGCAAGTATATTATCGGTTCTTATTATTTTTTCGTGATTTATTACGGTTGCGAAATTGCAGATATTAGCGAATATGTGAACACCTACCTTCTGTAAATATTTCTTCTGTAAATATTTGTAAGAATTGTATATTTAGGAAATTATTTTCATAAAATGTATATTAAAATTTGAATTTCATGTTATTTGTATGCAGAAGTTAGATAAAAAATTCTATAAACAACCACAGTATTAATTTTGCAAAAATAAACAATTCGTTAGTTAACAGCATACAGGGTTGATTAAAAGTATCAACCAGTTTCGAAGGCAAAAACAGTTTCCTTGTTGAGAATAAAAGACAAAGCATCAGAACCAACAAAGTTAGACACGCGTCTGTCCATAAATAGTTGTATCCCTTGATTCAGGAAGGAAAGCGTTACCAAAGGAAAATACGGGAAAATAAAAGGAAAATCCCGAGGAAAGAAAATGAACAGTAGAAGAATTTGAAATACTTTCTCAGCTCATAAAACTGCTAACATAAGTATCCTATTACAATAAGTAAAACTGCTGTCTGTTAGAAAATAATTTACAACGCTTACTTTGAAGAAATCAAAACTGACATATGTCTTCTTTTTCAAAGGAAATTTTATAAGTTATAAATAAATACTCCATGATAAGAAATATATAAAACATCGGTTTCCGGAAATCTAAATGTGCTAATTCATTAATTATAACTTTCGATTAAATGAAATAAATAATGCCAACGAATAAAAGACTGCAAAGAATTAAGAGGAATATATGTGCATGTTTTGTGTTATAATTCTTCTTAACTCCGCACTCTTTTATTCGTTGGTATTTTTAATTAGTTTGATTCAATGTTTTTTTTACTTCAGATTGATTAAGTGGAGGAAAAGGGCTGATTTGTGCTTTCTAGGCAGATATGTCAGTATAATATAAAATTAGCCGTGATGGCGGTTAAGCTATTCCATAAGAAAAATAACACATGCTATTACCTCTCATGGAGTTTAGGACATAGGATGCTATGAAGTTGAGATCCATGTAGTTCACGTTGTTTCGGAAAAAAAATAGACATGTATGACTTTTTATTAGACTTAACCCAAAGTTTTTTAAAGACAAATTAATGCTCAATACAACCAAACAAATCTATTCGTTCAGAATTTTTTTTGTCTGGATAATGCTTGTTATGGAGTTGGTATTCTTAAAATCTGCGCACCTTGTTTCTGAATTTCACCGATAAGCTGCCAACAAATATTCGAACGTAAGTTTTACTATTTTGGTTTACAAATAGCATTCATAAATGCAGTTTTAAGTATTTGTATTGGCATCTGTGGGTGGAACTTAAAATGCCTGATCATGGTGTGGACTAAAATGTCGGTTTCATTACTTCAATAGACAATGCCATTTTCATTTTTAATATTCATTAATATATTTCTACCGTTATATGTTAATTTTTATATGTATTTTGTAATAAAAAAAAAACTTATTTGAGGATCCATTTCTGTTGTTATATTCACAAAATTGCATGCATTGTGGAGGATGATAGAAGTGGTTGCATGCTGTGGAATTAACTGTTCAGAATATCTCTCAAATTTATTTCTTAAAACATTTTGTCATTTGTGCAAGAAATAAGCGCATGTAGTTTTTGTACTTTCTGAGCGAGGCGTGATCAAAAAAATTCTGAGTACCTCTGGTCTAGAAGACATCATGCAGCAAAAGAGAGGGGTGTCTTTATTGAGGAATTTCTAACTGAACCTCTTATAAGCGTACCTTGAATCACGTAAGGAAGTTTTTGATATCGTTGAGTTAATGTAGACACAATGAGAAACCAACGTAATTGTTCACCAATGAATGGGGGCATATAATAGCTTGTAAATAACCCTAATTGCGCCACCGTCACCACTCCATATTTAGAAGAAAGATTTAAAGTCAATAATTATTTCATTCTTCTAAAATATTCCGTTGAATATTGTTAACGATTTCTGAAATAAAAGAAGCAATGCATTTGAAAATAGACCTTCCCTGCTTTGAAAATTAATAATTCTTTTGAAATTGATCCATTTAAAACTATGCGGGCATAAATGTCTTGTAAAATAAACAGAACGGATAGTTCTTGATTACAATAATTAGGAATATCTATTACTACTCAGTTATCCAGATAATAAAAAGATCCAGTGTTCAAAAATCCGATTTTTTTACGTGTACTTTTGCTATAATTATGACTTAATTTCTTTTTCTAAAGTTTGAAACATGAATACACTTTCAGTGTACGATCAATCAACGTGCAGACGATTTCTTGTGTCTTCAGAACGCTAAACACGTCCTCTATACTCTGGCTATTCTTTTATAAAGACCTAAAGTTCATCCACTGCCCAATACGAAATATTTTGCCATTTGAAACGTACTTAAAGACCTCGCCGGGTAATTACCGTGATCAGTTAAATACAACCACGCAAGAGTTGTCATAAAAGATTATTGATTGCGTTGCCAATTCCAACTGCATAGACCAATAACACTTTTTTTGCTACGAAACCTTCCCTTGTTGTTTTAAGTTCGCATTCTTTTCCCCAATGAGTTAATGAAACGCCTACATTCTATTAGTTTGGTGCTCATGCAATACGGACTCATCCATCTTCCAAAGAAATTGGGAGCTCTACCCCAAGTCTTGATGGTTTGCACAAGAGTGAAGCGCAGCAAATTAAGTTTTTGATACTATTATTCAACTATTGCAATTGCTTTGAGCAAGCTTGATTCAAAACTTATACATTATTGCTCATATATTATTTCACTGTAAAAAATGCAACTACTTGGTGGCAACAGAGGTGCCAATAGGTAGCAGGATTCCATTTGTATCACACTGTAAGTGATATACACGCATCTGTCTTGCAGGAATCAGAAATTCAGATGCAGAAACTTATACTGTTACATGAAGATTTAGGCAAAACATAAAATTATTCCATTAATGCATTCCTTTAAAATATTAAGAAGAAATTTTATTTATATATTTAAAAATAGAAATATACAATTAACGGATACCATAAAACCTTTCATAATGTAATTTTGAAAAATTAGGTTAATATAAGTATTAGGCGGTAATTATATTTATGTTAATAACGTTAGCAAAATTAATAACTTATTAATATAAATTTCATTACCTTTTTGATAAAAATAAGTTATCCAAGATTAAAAAAGTATTGGGCTTTTATGAAATTTTAAGATCATAATAACATAAGGGAATTTTAAATTAAAATAAGGTATTTTTAAAAGTTTGTGATATGCTACAATTTTTCTTTTGATACTATTGCTGTTGAAGAATCAATACTTTTAGAAATATTATTATGATTTAGGAAGTTATTTAGTATTTGCATATTGAAGAAATTTTTAACAAAATTAGAAAAAAAAATGAATAAATTTTTTAGTGTACTCCTTTGACATTTTTAGCGTACTCTCATGCTACATGTATCTCACTTCAGGAAACACTGCTCTATACTAGTTTGAGAATTGGAAGATGATATTTGGATAGATTATATATTGGAAGATGATATGATGATATTTTTTTTTTATCATGACCAATTTGTTCGTCTCAGAAGCAAGTTCAACTTTGAAATCAAATCATTTTAACATTAAGTATCGAACTTGCACTTGTTGATTTTTTGTCTATTGAATTCTGTGTCTACTTATTCTGTGACTACTTTCCTTTAGAAACAACCTAGTTTTTACTCAGTAGACATAGCACTTACTTTCCGCAAATCATAGTTTTAAGTTGTAGTTTAGCGATATACATAAAAGATTTTTGGAAGGATTCACGAGTCTGCAGCCCAGGAACAACGATAACAATGCTAGCACATTATGAAGGAAAACCACACTATTTTAGTGTAAACGTTTTATTATTCTAGTTATTTACCCACATAAGGTGGATTGCTAGTTCTTTGAGTGTATTATTATTATTATATTTTTTTTCTATCTCAGTGAACGAAAAGGAATATTTACTTTGAAAAATCATTAAAAACCGGCTTTTTCTATGTTTTAAGTAGGAAAACTCTTGTTATACGGAAAATAAATAATGTTTCATTAAGGAACATGTTTTTAACCCGTGAATTTTAACGTTAACTGCTTATACCACGTTGAAGGCCCAGACCACACAACCAACCCTAAGACTTACGGCAGCTTAATGTGTGTCCGGGCTTATACCATGTTGAAGACCCAGACCACACGACCAACCCTAGGGTTTACGGTAGGGGCTTATACCATGTTGAAGACCCAGACCGTCCGACTCGACGGGCTTATATCATGTGTAGCAGTTAACTAAATATTAATAAATGATTCGCATTTAAAGATGCTGAAATCGTCCGAATTCCTCAAAATCCCGGAATCGAGTTTTTAAATGCATCACAATGCATTACATTTTCATATGCTATAAATTGTAAGGAAAGTAATAGCATCGACCATGATTTTTTAGGCACGTGCATTAATATTTAGTAGATTCGCATTTAAAGATGCTGAAATCGTCCGAATTCCTCAAAATCCCGGAATCGAGTTTTTAAATGCATCACAATGCATTACATTTTCATATGCTATGAATTACAAGGAAAGTAATAGGATGCATCGAACGTGATTTTTTTTTTTTAGGCACGTGCATTAATATTTAGTTAACTGCTACACATGGTATAAGCCCCAGGCCAACGGCCGTACCGTGCTGAAAACACCGGTTCTCGTTAGATCACCGAAGTCAAGCAGCATCGGGCGCGGTTAGTACTTGGTGGGTGACCACCTCGGAACACCGCGTGCTGTTGGCCATCTCGGGTGCGGTATCCCCGTGGTTTGCGCGCTAAGATTTGCACGCTACCACAAATGCCGCCGTGTTCATGCGGAGTACGATCACGTTAAACATGTGGGTCCGTAAGTCCTTCCGAGAGGTTGGTGGTAGGGGAAGGAGGGTACGGTCCCTGTGGATGCCTCCCCCACTGGGTTCCGGTCTAAATTGGGTGGCACTTCCCGGCCGTCCATACAGTTACCTTACACCTTTCTGGTAGGTCGGACGGTCTGGGTCTCAACAACAACAACATGGTATAAGCCCTGCTACACAGGGCTTATACCATGTGTAGCAGTTAACTAAATATTAATGCACGTGCCTAAAAAAAAATCACGTTCGATGCATCCTATTACTTTCCTTGCAATTCATAGCATATGAAAATGTAATGCATTGTGATGCATTTAAGAACTCGATTCCGGGATTTTGAGGAATTCGGACGATTTCAGCATCTTTAAATGCGAATCTACTAAATATTAATGCACGTGCCTAAAAAATCACGTTCGATACATCCTATTACTTTCCTTGCAATTCATAGCATATGAAAATGTAATTCATTGTGATGCATTTAAAAACTCGATTCCGGGATTTTGAGGAATTCGGACGATTTCAGCATCTTTAAATGCGAATCTACTAAATATTAATGCATGTGCTTAAAAAATGACGTTCGATGCATCCAATTACTTTCCTTGCAATTCATAGCATATGAAAATGTAATGCATTGTGATGCATTTAAAAACTCAATTTCGGGATTTTGAGGAATTCGGACGATTTCAGCATCTTTAAATGCGAATCTACCACTGTTTTCAATGATGTGTATCTGTAAGTCAGTGTCTAAATAAAATTTGATTGAATTGAATGAGATTTGATTATTTTAATTAATAAATTCCAGAGGTTCTTTTATTTTTATTTTTTCTAGGGCTGGGGGATTCCAACCAATTCTTATTCTTTCTTTCAATATTTATTATATATATATATATAATCAATATTTATATCTTCGTCTTTCAATATTTATTATTTACAGAACGGTAACGTGTTCTATTTTTCAGATAGTACTCGAATTTTAGTTAAAATTAAATATATAACAAGAAATATCAATCATGCTTAAAGCATTGATTATGAAACACTTTCCAACTTCAATGTAATTTTATTTAAAAAAGTCGAAAATGCGATACATTACTCGGTAATATTTTAAAACTTATCACAATACTACATTAATTTATTATATTTGAAAACTTAAACCTTCATTGAAAAAAATGAACTTCATTCAAATGACGGCATTGAAATATAAATTGCCTGGTTTAAATATCTCTAAAATACGAAACATTCCACGGTAATATTTTTAAAACAATCATAATATTACGATAATATTACGATAATTTATTATATTTGAAAACTTCATCGAAAACAACTGAAATTTATTCAAATGACGTCAGAGAAAAAATAACACGCCTGGATCTCTCTATAAAAACAGCATTTCATTCATAACTTTCTGCCATTCATTTAATTCATCACAATACTATATAATAATTTATTTTATTTAAAAATTAAGGCCATGGAGCTACAAGTAATTAAACTCTATGCTTAAAACTTCATCGAAAAAAGTCGTCCTTCTCTTTGTAAAATCAATGAATATTTCATTCATGTCAGCTATGCAGACTCCATGAACTAAATGATTTTGTATTAAAGAAATACAGCAATTCTAATACAACTCATTCTGCATATTTTGCTGTTTACATTTTACATAGGTGAAAAATAGGCTTCGTTGTAGAAATAATCAAATTTGGATAATCATTTAAACTCAAATATATTGTATTTGCGTTGTTTCAGTATGTGGATGGACAGAATTTAGGCAAAAATAAAGTAGTTTTAGGACGGATACAACACTCAATATGAATTAAAAAGAATTAAAAAAATCGCGATTTTGAAACGAGATTGATGTCATATATCATTTTGAAGTGGGTCATGTGATATTTTCATATCATGGTCACGTGATCGCTTCATATAAGAGGTGTAATTAATATTTTAATTTTTGTTTTAAAAACTACTGAATATATTTTGCTGAACTTTTTTTATATATTTTATGGAACAATTTAAATATTACCTAAAATTTTCGAAGCAATTTGTGAATTTTAAATCCGCTTAAAAAATGTTTGAAAAATTAGTTCCCATAGGGCTCAATGTATTTCATTTTTTCAACCCGGGTTCAATTCAAAACTAATTGGGTGATATTATTCATTTATATTTCCATAGGTCCTACAAACCGTCTAAACAACATACTAAAATTTCATTTTGATTAAGTCATTTTTACGGCAGTTATCGTGCTAACGGACAGACAGACATACAGACAGACAGACAGACAGAATGAACAAAGTCATAAACACTTTTCAACTTTGTTGTTAAGTGTTAAACAAGAAAGATCAATCATGCTTAAAGCATTGATTATGTGAAACACTTTCCAACTTCAATGCAATTTTATTTAAACAAGTCTAAAATGCAATACATTCCTCGGTAATATTTTGAAACTTATCACAATACTGCATTAATTTATTATA
Source organism: Amaurobius ferox (assembly GCA_951213105.1). Classification (NCBI taxonomy): domain Eukaryota; kingdom Metazoa; phylum Arthropoda; class Arachnida; order Araneae; family Amaurobiidae; genus Amaurobius; species Amaurobius ferox. Next base: position 74,647,421 of record OX578134.1, read on the forward strand.
TTTGAAAACTTAAACCTTCATCGAAAAAAATGAACTTCATTCAAATGACGTCATTGAAATATAAATTTCCTGGTTTAAACATCTCTGAAATGTTATACATTACTCGGTAATAGTTTTAGAATTACCATAATACTACGATAATTTATTATATTTGAAAACTTCATCGAAAACAACTGAAATTAATTCAAATGACGTCATAGAAAAAATAACACGCCTGGATCTCTCTATAAAAACAGGATTTCATTCATAACTTTCTCCCATTCATTTCATTCAACACAATACTATAATAATTTATTTTATTTAAACATTTTGTTTAAGACCATGGAGCTACAAAAAATTAAACTCTATGCTTGAAACTTCATCGAAAAAAATCGTCCTTCTCTTTATGAAATCAATTAATATTTCATTCATATCAGCCATGCAGACTCCATGGACTGAATTATTTTGTGTTAAAAAAATACAGGAATTCTAATACAACTCATTCTATATATTTTGCTGTTTACATTTTACATAGGTGAAAAATAGGCTTAGTTGTAGAAATAATCAAATTTAGATGAGATTTAAACTCAAATATATTGTCATTGCGTTGTTTCAGTATGTAGATGCACAGAATTTAAGCAAAAATAAAGTAGTTTTACGACGGATACAACACTCAATATGAATTAAAAAGAACTTAAAAAAATCACGATTTTGAAACAAGATGGATGCCATATATCATTTTGAAGTGGGTCATGTGATCGTTTCATATCAAGGTCACGTGATCACTTCATATAAGAGGTGTAATTATTATTTTAATTTTTATTTAAAAAACTACTGAATATATTTCGCTGAATTTTTTTTTATATATGTTATGGAACAATTTGAATATTACCTAAAATTTTCGAAGCAATTTGTGAATTTTAAATTTGCTTAAAAAATGTTTGAAAAATTAGGTCCCATAGGGCTCAATGTATTTCATTTTTTCAACCCGGGTTCAATCCAAAACTAATTGGGTGATATTATTCATTTATATTCCCATAGGTTCTACAGACCGTCTGAACAACATACTAAAATTTCATTTTGATTAAGTCATTTTTACGGCAGTTATCGTGCTAACGGACAGACAGTCAGACAGACAGACAGAATGAACAAAGTCATAAACACTTTTCAACTTTGTTGTAAAGTGTTAAAAAACAAGTATGCTCAATATTATCAATTGAGTGCGTGCTTTGTAAGTATATGGAGCCAGAAATAAAGGGACCAATGTTTAAGCATTTTTATGAGCCTGTTCTATAAATATTAGAAATTTTACTTTTCATCAGAGAATTCCATATTTCTCAAAATAAGCGATTTATATAAAATTTTCCAATTTGGTATACTTATTTTGATAGGATACAAACAGGAGCTTACTGAGCGTCATCGGGGTCTAAAGAAGTCACTTAATTTTGTGCATAATTTTGATTTCTCCCAATACGGAATTTTATTAAAATATAGTAAAAATTAAATGTTTTACAAATTTTTTAATAAGTACTTTTGTGGAATTTAACAAAACTTATGTAACACATTGAAATAACAATTAAACTTTCATCCGCTCAAATGTATTCTTAATTTATTTTCGCCACACTGGATTGCACGTTCATCGCAAATAATAGCATCCATGGACCGGTTTCGCGGTTATTATACGCTCGTCAGCATGGAATACCCAATCACAATTCACATAATTCATACAGCCCATGAACATTAGATCTCGTTATATGATTTACTAATTACCGGTCATAGACGTGGATTAATTTTGGCTTCAAGAAATTTTACATTGACAAGCATATACAATACATAAAATATATACAATACATAATAATGTATTTTATAATATGCATTATATAACGAAATTATACAACAATAATAATAATGCGAAAACAAAATATAATATAATTTATGGCGCAAAAGTCGTATATCTAAAGTTCTTCAGAATAATACCCTTTTCCAGTAGTAACAGCAATAAAACAAACTGACTATGTTAAAGGCCCAGACCATACAGCCAACCCAGGGGTTTACGGCAATTAAGTGTATGGCCGGAAACTGACTATGTTGAAGACCCAGACCGTCCGGCTCGTCAGCAAGGACTTGAGCAACAGGAAACTGACTATGTGTCATAGTTTCTAACTTTTATGAATATCGATAAAACCAGTCTTGCCACGTAGCCGCAATTAAATTTTATTAAGATTGAGCTCAGTCTGCATAAATTTGCAATGGTCAAGTTCATATTCATTGAACTTACCTATTCAAGCTTTGGAAACGTCCCCTCAGTCGAGATCTATGAGTATGATTAAGACTGGTTTGGATTAAAAAATAGTAATTTAAATTCTATTCCAAAAGTAGTAAATAAAGTAGTATATTGTTTCAATTACAGTGAACTGTAAAAAATATGAAACCAGCTGTCTTTTAGAATGAATAATTCCAGCTATTTTGTTAGGATGAAGAAAGTTTCCTTGTAAATGAACAATTTATGCTTCTGTTAATGACTGTGGTCTTCTGATTCATAGATACCGGATTCGATTAGTACGACGAGTAAGGGTATGGGGTGATGAGTACTATCTGTACCCGCGCAGATGTTCTGCGCGGGTACAGCTAATAAATTAATAAAATCCTAATAACGTATGATGAACGAGAGAGCAGAAAATATCAAAATCATTTAGCAAAAGCTGCAGTTCTTTTAATTGTTTTCAATTTTGTGACATTGGTTAACCATGGTGCTAGAGGAGGAATGACTCCATGACTCTGTAATAAGTGTGTTTTGGCGTTATTTGTGACACCAATTCGACGATGCTTCGTCTTTGCGTATCTGGTACAAACAGTGAAACGTCGAAAAAAAAAAATCACCATATCACGAACCAAAAATTTCCCAAAACTGACATTATTATTTCACTATAACATGATGTAACATTGAAGTAACAGAGCAGAAATGATACAAATCAGACTGTACCTGTTGACTGTTGATTAGATACTGTTGATTAGAGACTGGTGACTGTTGATTAGATATAAAGACATTAGCTGAAACTGCAGTCTTAAGAAATCTGAAAACTAAAATATTTCGTTAGTAACAGCATAAAACAGTTAATTAAATGTATCAACCGGTTTTGAGGCCAGAGGGAAAAAACCTTTTTTTAGGATTTTTTTAAACGACTGTATCTACAGCAAAATCATGAAACACTTTTGTCAATTGACAGAAATTTCTTTCTTATTCAGTCTCAGTAATACCCTTTGAAGGAAGCTCTTTTGTGTTCGAAACAGGCTGCTACATTTAACCAACTGTCTTATGTCGTTACTAATAAAGTATTTTATTTTCCAGATTGTTGATTAGATGTTATGTAACAGCTACAATGTCCTATATGGGTTCACATCGTTTTGCAGAAAACATCCATAGCTGCGAGTTCATTCACAGGGACTCTTAATAAAATCATAACCTTTGTTGATGGATATATAACACCCGATGAAAAAATCAAAATTATTTGTGAAATAATTAATAACTCTTATCGATATTAATTACTCAAACGTCAGCTTTTACAAGGAAGAAACAAAGATGATGCATCATGATTTTGAATACAACCGCGCTCTCTTTTATCATTTTTATCCCCAAACGTGGCATCTAATATTGTTAATTAATACTGAACATTATCTTTGCAATCCATAAATAAGGCATCACGTCCCGATTTCACGGATATACTTGAAATCAAATGCACGCCTTCGTACTATCCTTCCCGCGATGCATATCACGTGACCTGTTTTGAAATTCCTTAAGATAGTTTTAACAATATTTCTGGAGGATCCTTCATTAAATCCTTCACGATCACCTGTCATGTAAGGCACCTTTATTACGTAAACGATTAATTAAAGCTTTTTTTTTAATGTTTGGGGGAGGATTTATAATGATGTGAAAATTCTTAAAAATGCGATTTACCATTTGAAATCGATAGTTCTATAAGAGTAGGAGTCGACCATGGTGTCAAAGGTGGTCAGAAAAACATTCTTTAGAGTTCTCCAGCTTTTTATTTTATTTTTATTTATTTTTTTATTATTTTGCATTCCATTTATGCGGGGCATCGGGGTATAATTTTTCATTTTTGAATATTTCAGCTACTTCTCGGAATTTTTTTTAGAATACTTCCTCAATTACGAAAAGAGTTCTGGATTTGCATCGTTGGTGGTATAGAAGTTTTGACGGCTTACCACACTATCGACTATATCTTCTTTAATGTGGATTGTCATTTTGAGAAAACTTATGTGAAAATTATCTTGAACACTATTTACCATTCGAAATCGATAGTTCTATTAGGGGGCAGAACTTAACCGTAGTGTCAAAGGTGGGTAGGAACATATTCTTCAGAATTAATCCTCAATCTTTTAGCATTTTAATTCGATTTATGTTATGAGTGGACATTATCATTTTTTCTGTTTTAGTTCCCCCCTTCCTTACTGGAAACTTATTTGGAATCCTTCTTTAACTTGTAAATAACAGTGCTGAAACGTACTGATTTGTAAAGAACTTTCGAATTCATAAAATTCTGTACCTTTTTTACGCAACTTTGTAATTTATTATATATGTCTAACACCAATATTTAAGGAATAAAAGCCGAGGTCAATGCTTTTGGGACACCCTGTATACCTTCGTCCACTGCATGAGCGTAATATGCATATGCCTTAAATAAACTTATTGACCAGCCTTTGACAGGAGCAATACACATAGATTGTTACGCGGCTTTCTTCAAAGCTCAATCTAAAAAATCCGATGTGGGCAGCACATGACTTTCTCTGCAAATTCACATTCTCTTTATTTCTTCAAGAATTCTTTAAATTAAGTTTAAAGTGATACAAAATAACACCCATAATTATTTAAATGACACTGAATTTGCACTTTTAATTCAATTGTCTTTCTCATTTGGTAACTAAACATATTTTTAAAGGTGGCGTAGCGAAAATGTGAAAAAACTAAAATATCTTCAGAACGGTTAGTCTACTGTAAAAGGGTTGGTCTTATTCTTTTTATCGTCAGAAATTACTTATAAAACAAGTATTTAATTGATATATTTGTGCATACGTAGTTTTTTATTTTAGATTTTGAAGATTTTTGCTGGCCATTTCGCAATAGGAGGCAGGTTATTTTTTCCAGAATCATATCAAAATCTAATCAGCACCAGGGTAACCCACAAGTGACTTATCTACCAAATTTTGTAAAATTTGGTCTATTAGTTTTCAGCTAGAGTGGATATAGGCAATTTTTGCGGGCTATTTCACAAAGGCAGGTTCTTTTATCCCGAATCGTACAAAATCTAATCAGCACCAGGGTCACGCACAAGAGACTTATTCACCAAATTTCAAGAAATTAGCTCAACTAGTTTTTTAATTAGAGTGGATACATACATTGCACAGATAGACAGACAGACACACAGATACGCACACTGATGTCACGCTAAAAATAGCTTTTTCGTATAGAGGTGTCAAAACGTGTAGATCCGTCGGAAATTCGGGTTACGATTTTCGACATGATTCCCGCCCCCCCCCCCCCCAATACATTTCCTATACATTACCAAGTATTGCAGAGAAAGTACAAATAGTCTTTAACGCTAGGTATGATATAATTAGTGAAATAAAATTTAATTGGGGGCAAAGACAAAAATTTTTTAAAGAAACAGAAGCCATAGTAATTAAAAAAATATGAAAATCCATTAAAACTGCCAAAACTAATTTTGTGTTAAGTGATACAAAACTGTCTGTCAAAACTAAACATGCTTAAAACAATAATAAATAAACTATGCTTGTAAATGTTTGTTCATATAGCTACATATATACTTTAAAAATTCATTTTCAGAGTAGCAATATCATAGTATTAACCTTCAAAATTTACACACCGGTATTTATCTCAAATTTCAGTTCTAACGTTTTAAACAATGAATTAAAAGTCACACTTTTTTAATTTTTACAATTTTAAGTTGTTTGGTGCAGTTTTTTGTAAATAGTTAAAAATTCATTAGTTTTTATGAATCTTTGAAAGTTTGAACAGATGCTAAGATCTTTACATTCTATTTAAAGGCGCGACTTTATACGTTGGATATTCGCATTTTTATTCGTGGGACATATATACATAATAACATACAAGTACATAGATTGACATGTTTTAATAATATTTAGGATATTAATAAATTGAATAAGAGAGAGAGAGAGTGTAGATTTGATTGAGGTAGAATATTTTTATTTAACCTACAGTTTTTACTAATAGAAAATTTCATATAAAAGGCACTAAAGATTATAACACGAAATATCGCTAAAATATCCAAGATCTCTTTGTATTTATTTGAACCATGGAGTCAGAAAAAAGGAGATAAATTCCTGTGGATTAAATGCTTGAAAATGCCATAATGCTTTGAGAATTATATCTAGGTGTCGCTGGTGTTAGTAAATTAGTTGCTAGTGTTAGTTGACACAACAGAAAGGTGTAGCATTTAGTATATTTTTAACACTTTACAACAAAGTTGAAAAGTGTTTATGACTTTGTTCATTTGGTCTGTCCATCTGTCTGTCCGTTAGCACGATAACTGCCGTAAAAATAACTTAATCAAAATGAAATTTTAGTATGTTGCTCAGACGGTCTGTAGAACCTATGGGAATATGAATGAATAATATCACCCAATTAGTTTTGGACTAATCCCGGGTTGAAAAAATGAAATACATTGAGCCCTATGGGACCTAATTTTTCAAACATTTTTTAAGCGGATTTAAAATTCACAAATTGCTTCGAAAATTTTAGGTAATATTCAAATTGTTCCATAAAATATATAAAAAAAAATTCAGCGAATTATATTCAGTAGTTTTTTAAATAAAAATTAAAATAATAATTGCACCTCTTATATGAAGCGATCACGTGACCATGATATGAAAAGATCACATGACCCACTTCAAAATGATATATGGCATCCGTCTTGTCTCAAAATCGTGATTTTTTAAGTTCTTTTTAATTCATATTGAGTGTTGTATCCGTCCTAAAACCACTTTATTTTCGCTTAAATTCTGTGCATCTACATACTGAAACAACGCAATTACAATATATTTGAGTTTAAATGATCATCCAAATTTGATTATTTATACAACGAAGCCCATTTTTCACTTATGTAAAATGTAAACAGCTAAATATGTAGAATGAGTTGTATTAGAATTGCTGTATTTCTTTAACACAAAATTTATTTAGCCCATGGAGTCTGCATAGCTGATATGCATGAAATATTCATTGATTTTACAAAGAGAAGGACGATTTTCTTCGATGAAGTTTTAAGCATAGAGTTTAATTACGTGTAGCTCCATGGTCTTAATTTTTAAATATAATAAATTATTATAGTATTGTGATGAATGAAATGAATGGGAAAATGTTATGAATGAAATGCTGTTTTTATAGAGAGATCCAGGCGATTTTTCTATGACGTCATTTGAATGAATTTCAGTTGTTTTCGATGAAGTTTTCAAATAAATTATCGTAGTATTATGATAGTTTTATAAATATTACCGAGGAATGTATAGCATTTTAGAGATGTTTAAACCAGGCAATTTATATTTCAATGCCGTCATTTGAATGAAGTTCATTTTTTTCAATGAAGGTTTAAGTTTTCAAATATAATAAATTAATGTTAGTATTGTGACAAGTTTTATAATATTACCGAGGAATGTATTGCATTTTAGACTTGCTTAAATAAAATTGCACTGAAGTTGGAAAGTGTTTCATAATCAATGCTTTAAGCATGATTGATCTTTCTTGTTTTTGATTATTTTTAATTTAAGGGTTTCCTAATTATGAGTATAATTAACCAGTATTTTTTCATAGTTGTCGAATAGAGTACTGAGTGGAGATAATAATAAGTTGAAAGGTAAAATAATTTTGAATACGTAGGAATATTCTTTATTGTTTCAGTTTTAATTTGTATTGCGCTAATGATTTATTTTTACAAAATAGACGGTTTAAATAAATATTTTAGACCTTTTGCCATAGAAATACATATATTGTAGTACTACTTATCTTACCCCAGAGCCACCTGAATTATTGTTTCAAACGATAGTGGCGTCTTCTTAATATGCAGTTCTAACTCCTTACTTTTACCTCCATGGTCTGAATATTATTTTTCCATTCCGCAAAATTCCATCCTGACATTCTGTCAAACTGATAAATATGCAGAAAAGGAAAAATGCAAAAATGATTGAGCTGAATCTTTATCGGAAATCTCGAATTTATCTCTGTCTTTCCTCCTCCACTAACAAATTTCTTATTTTGAGAACTTCACAATTCTCTGCGTGGAGCAATTTGCTTTTCTTACATCTCTCTGTGGCCATCTTGTTTTTCACCCATCCTCGCTTTGCAAAACGCCTTCTCTGTACACATCCCTAACTGTTAACCGTACGCCCAGGTATGTTTACCAAGACCTCCTAGTTGGGCCACGTGCTGAGACTGAAGGTCACCATATCATTGTTGTACTTCTCCAAGACACCTCCTGCATTACGACAAAACAGGATGGAGAGCAATTGTGGCCGTAGTAGGAGGGAATATTTCTCGGCCATGAATAACCCTGAATGTTCTGGAAAGATGCTACGATGTGACAGAAATGGTTTTGAAGCTCATTCGTATTCAGTTCCAGACTCTATTTGGATAAATTAAAGCAAGGGATGATTTGCATTAGTGAGTCACAGAGCTGTCCATGATAACTTTTGGGACTAGAATTTTATTCCATGTTACAAACTCGTTTTTTAATGCAATTTTTTTGCTAGTTTCTCTATGTTGATTCCTATTAACCTCGCTATTTTGGGTTTTTCAGTTCATGGATATAAGTAAACATTTAGAAATTTCAGTTGTTCTACAGGAACTTACAGTGCCGCAGCAACTCTATTTGGCATCTAGTGCGAAGCAATTTTGATTGGGCCTCTTTTTATTGATGTTAGAGACGCGGCTTCTCCATATTCATACACTTGGGGCACCGGCACCACTCGCCCTGGGCTATTAATTGTATTTGAGATCACTTACAAAATATGCAATTATAGTTAATTACTTCACGGCGAAGATTCAATTTTTAAATATGTACGTGGTGCTTAATACTATAAGGTGATCCTTTAAGCTTCACCAATCATTCTTTGGACCAGAGTTGTTTGCGGTTTATTTGTAAGAAAGCTGTTTAATAAATTTTGGGGTAAAAATTAAGTTGCAGGACAGGTTATTTTGAAAACTTGCAATTTGGCGGTGTTTAGGTAATTAGGGCCAAGTGATTTAATGTGGAGAGGATATTTGACCAATTGGATTTTTCGTCGAACCGTTGTCATTCGTGTTCAAGTTCGAAGATAATTTGTACTTCAGGAAAGTTGATTTTTCCTTTTCTTAGCACGCGACCCTTATTCCACTGGAACGCTCCAGCTGATGTTATTGATTATTAAAAGAAAAAGAGGGATTCCTTTAACGTGAACAATCAACAAAAAATGACATAAATTCAATTTCTATAGTGTAGAGGTCCTACCAATATCTTCGCGCTATTATGTTTGCAATTCGGAAGCTTTTTCGTTACTTGGGAGAGACACTTATCAAAGAATGGATTTAGGAATTCGGAAGCTGAAGAACTGCCGCGATTATCGGCGGGTGGCCACTTGGCAAGAGAATATTCTTCCCCCAGCAGTTTATTTCATTGTTTTGTGTGCTAACCTATGGAAAACAATCCCTAACCTCTAAATCGTTCGGATTTTAGGATTCTTCCTCACCTGCCAAGCATTGCTGAAAAGAAGGAGGTTTATAAGTTTTTAAAAAGTAGCCATAATAGAAGTATTTCTACATGTATTGAAAAGTAATTTTTTCATTTTACAAAAATATTTGGAACACTTTCAATTATTGTATCGATTTTTTTAACAAAACACAAATCTCCCCATTTCAGTATCTATGCTTGGCAAAGATCATCGTGAGAAAATTCTGAAAACTAAATGAACAAGAAAATAGGGGCTATTTTCCATAAGTTAACATCGGGAAAATGAGACAATCAACTGGAAAAAAAATAGCCATAAGCGAGAGGTCAAAAGTGATTAGGGTTAGATACTTTAATTTCAATAAATGATTATTCGCCTTGTGGTCCATGGCGACCATTTAATTAACAGCATTCCGAAGCATTCTGAGGAACTCTTATAGCAAATCGACCAAATGTTATGCACATCCTCTTACCATTACCTAAAATATCCCGCATTCTGGAGGTTGAAGAATTTTACTAGGAATTCTATAAATAGCAAATCGACCAACTAAAGCACGTGTTATACACACTATTTATGAATACCTAAAATGTCACGTATTCGAGGTTGAAGCATTCTGCATATCACGGATTCTGGAGGTTGAAGCATTCTGCATATCACGGATTCTGGAGGTTGAAGCATTCTGCATATCACGGATTCTGGAGGTTGAAGCATTCTGCATATCACGGATTCTGGAGGTTGAAGCATTCTGCATATCACGGATTCTGGAGGTTGAAGCATTCTACTAGGAACTCTATAAATAGTAAAACGGCCAACTAAAACATATGTTATGCACACTGTTATGAATACCTAAAATATCACGCGTTCTGGAGGTTGAAGCATTTTGTTAGCATCTCTATAAATAGCAAATAGACCAACTAAAGCATATGTTGTGCACAGTGTTACAAGTATATCGAAAATATCTTAACGGCATATTGTTTGTTACCGAGGCAAAACAACATTTATATACAACCATTGTTGTTATTTGAATGTTATTATTCTTTTAATTTGCCGTTTGACCTAAGCTACAACTATTGCCTGTTTGGCGAGTTCTTGAAATTTCTCGAATTTTATAGATGGGTTAAGATTTCTTCGAGTTACTTAATAGGGATCTTTAAATTCGAGTTATTTAATAGGGATCTTTAAATTCGAGTTCTCGATGGATTTTCACCTCTCCATGGATTTACACGAGCATTATAGAACACGAATCGACTGTATACTGTGAAGTCTGTGTGTGTGTGTGTGTGTTTCTAGCTGATAAGCCATGTAGCTCAAAAACTACCCTGTGAAATTTTATGAAATTTGGTGGTTATATCCCTTGTTCGTTACCCTGATATTGATAAGAATTTGGTGCGATTAGGAAATCATGATCTGCTTTTCATTTGATAAAGTCTTCCTATATATATATATTTATATATATAGGGTTCGAAAGGTTCGTGCATTTGTAGTGTTATTTTCCAGGTATTCTTGTTTACTTTCATTTTTTCTTCTTTATATATATTGTCCAAGTAGAAATAGTGTATAGATATAAACTATTTCTTCAGAAACATACATTTTTTGTGTTTGCTTCAACAAAATACTTGGACTCGAGGAAGAGTTTTGGAGAAGTGAACAAATTCACGATTTAGGCTTAGCCCTTCTCCACGTGTATAGTATTAATGCTTGGATTTCATTTGTTTTTCTTTTATCGTTTCCATACCATAGATTTTTGATGATTTCTTTAACTTGATGATTCGAAATTTGTTTTTTTTTTCCATTTGATTGAAGATTTGCAGATTCATACTTTTATTTTGTAAGCTTGTTAGAAAGTTAGGTTTTTCGAGTTACAACTTCTCACTTTTCTTTCATTTGACTTTCAAACTATTATACACATATATATATATATGTGTGTATATATATATGTATATATAATTTATATATATATATATATATATATATATATATAGCATAGTAAACATATTAAAGTAAAATTATTTCACAGTTATCAAATTTTTCTCCAGAAGTTGGCGCAATGCAGCACATTCTCCTAAAGTAACATACAAGATTCATATGAAAAAAAGGGGAAATGACCAAATGCAAGGCATAAAATGGTAGAGGGGGATGGCGACCCCTCTTTCCCGTTTAAAAGACTGCTTTTATGCCCGGGCAACACTCACGGTACCAATTCCATGCAGAAGCCATACTTCCGTAAATGTGTCAAATCAAAAACACTCGAAAAAGTGCAAAGAAAACAAATAGGAATCGACCAGGATCGCAAGGGAAAGAATGGAAATGCAGCAAATGCCCCTGTCGGTTAAGATGGAGTGCATCATATATAACAGAAGTTCACGCATGCGCTATTCGATGAAAGTGAAAATAACGAATAGCGCATGCGTGGACTTCTGTTATATATGATGCACTCCATCTTAACCGACAGGGGCATTTGCTGTATTTCCATTCTTTCCCTTGCGATCCTGGTCGATTCCTATTTGTTTTCTTTGCACTTTTTCGAGTGTTTTTGATTTGACACATTTACGGAAGTATGGCTTCTGCATGGAATTGGTACCGTGAGTGTTGCCCGGGCATAAAAGCAGTCTTTTAAACGGGAAAGAGGGGTCGCCATCCCCCTCTACCATTTTATGCCTTGCATTTGGTCATTTCCCCTCTTTTTCATATGAATCTTGTATATATATATATAATTTATATATATATATATATATAATTTATATATATATATATATAATGCTAGAGATGGGTTTTATTGTACATACAGTAGTTTATGCATAATTTTCGATTAAAATCTTTCAATTTTTATTTATAAATCCATTATGTTATTAGCTGCTTTGCGCAATATCATGATGAAAGTTTTATATTCTGTATTATTTTGTGTTTTATATTCTGTTTTCTATAATGACTTCTATTACATCTTTTAATTGTACATTTACATTTATTATTTACTTCTGAATTCAACCATCTACCTTTTGATTTTTATATTTGCTAAAAACTTTTATAAAAAAAGGTAAAACCTGTTGTAAAGCTGCATTTGCGCTTATTACAGAGTTTATTCTCTTTTTAATTTTAATTTAATTTTATTTTGATTATTATTATCGCTAACGCATATCTATACTTTAACTACAAGCTCATCTATGTCTTAACATGGTCCTCTTTGGATATTGTTTTTACCTTCTATCTTTATCCTTAGTCTTTATCCTTGGTCTATAGTTACTCATTTGTAACAGATATGCTAGAGATGGGTATTATTGTACATACAGTAGTTTATGCATAATTTTCGATTAAAATCTTTCAATTTTTATTTATATATATATATATATGTATATATATATTTATGTATATATATATATATATATATATATATATATATATATATATATATATATATATATATAGATATATATATTTATGTATATATATATATATATATATATATATATATATATATATATATATTTATGTATATATATATATATATTTATGTATATATATATATAGATATATATATTTATGTATATGTATATATATATATATATATATATATATATGTATATGTATATATATATATATATATATATATATATATATACATAAATATATAAATATATATATACATAAATATATGTATATATATATATGTGTATATATATATGTGTATATATATATATATATATATATATATATATATATATATATATATATATATATATATATATATATATATACATAAGAAAAAAAGGTTTGAAGATCCAATGAAAGAAAAGTGAGATATATATATATATATATATATAATAAAGTAAAACCAAGACATCAAAACTTCTCTCCGGTAACTCTTTTTATACCAAATGAGACAGAAATTCCATTTGTTACCTTAATTCTCGCTCCTTTTACCCCTGAAAAGCAAAGCAATATATCTTCTGCGTTTGTATTAACATGTTTGGAATGCCACCAATTCTTTTCGTTCTAATTTGCAGAAAATGAAATCTATCATTTCAATGTTTTATTTTGCTTTCGTTAGGGATAGCTTTCATGCTGTCAGTGTACGCTATGATGCTGTCCGTGTACGCACATATTATCTGGTTAGATATGTACAAACTGTCATGATATTTCAGAGCCAATCATCCCGAAGGTTAACACATAAATCTTGGTACAGACAACATGCCAAACCACTTTTGATTGGCACTCACAAACTGTATAAATGTCAGACTTTACTTTTTTCCTCAGAGGTCAAAATGCGCGATCTTTCGAACGTTTCACTTCAATATAATTTTTTTTTGTACTTTATTTGAAAGAAAACTACTGTTTTAAAAGTCAATGGATTGATGTTTTACAACTAAAACTTTTAAAGATGAATCTAGAAGATTGACTCAATGTCAGTTATGTATTAGAAGCACGTATCAAAGAAATTGAGATATTTTTTACTTTCCCTACAATAGATAATACAAGTAAAAATACTCTATTGTGATGGAGTTAGAATTCAAATCTCTGTTTTTCGACGGAAGAGCACGTTTTCAGTATTTTTAAACTCGAATCAAAGCGAACGTTTTTGGGGTAATATCTGCGTGTGTATGTATGTTAGTGTGTGCGTTAATGTGTATGTCTGTGGACGCGATATTTCACGAATGAATTAAGCGTTTCAAAAGTAATTTGGCATGGTTATTTACAATCAGCGAATACTGAAACAATATTGATTTTAAACACAATCGTGTGTTCTTAATTAAGGCTTTCTATTTTTGAATAAATTAAAAAAATATATATTCAGGATCTTTAATGATGAATAAACTATCATTTTCGACGTAATTTTCATGACAAAACGAATTATACCCATTTTAGACGATGTGCGAGAGAATAGAAAAACTGCCGAAGGAACAAAATAGATAGAAAGTACCAAAGGGCAATAATTCTACCACCGGTAAGTGGTACATCTGCCTCCGCTGGGATGATGCAGATTGATAACAAAATGATTACTCAAAATGTTACAACCAAGTAACGAGTTCTGGTAGGTCGGACGGTTTGGGTCTCAACAACAACAACAAGCAAGTAACGAGATTAAAAATCTTTGTTGCAAAATGTAATATGGTTTTCCTTTTTATTTCATATGATCTCTGTCAACAAAGACTTTTATTTCATGTTTCAAATACACACAAATTCGGAATCGGCCTGTTCATTCCATTAGTAGAACCTAGACGGTCGCCTTGGACGCAAATGTTCTGCGGACGTCATCCAATAAAAATGTGCAATACACCATTATCATGAACCGCTTTTAAGACATTGCACGTTTTTCAAATAAATTTACCAAAATAAAAATTAATAAAATTAAAAAAGTAGTAA
This sequence comes from Amaurobius ferox, assembly GCA_951213105.1. NCBI lineage: Eukaryota > Metazoa > Arthropoda > Arachnida > Araneae > Amaurobiidae > Amaurobius > Amaurobius ferox. The sequence goes on from OX578134.1 coordinate 74,662,514, forward strand.
GTAACATTCAGTAGGTTCACTTTTTACAAGCATCATTACGCAAAAAATCTATTAACATCGTTTTCGTGGATCTTGTTGGTTCCATTCACGAGAGAAGATGCTTTATGTGCTCGTATTTTGATGTCAAATAATTCGCCAATGGTCGTTTATTTCACAAGATATTCATTAACAGTTAATTGCATTTTGATGAGAATTTTGCACTGGAGTATGAATGAGTCAGTCTGGACGAATAAGTTGCTAAAAACGCCCAATTTCAATTGACGTGGTGTTAATTTAATGCTAAGATCATTGTGCTGTGGGTCTTCTACATTATTCATTCGCTGTGAAAGAAGTAAATTCATTGTGTTATGTATAGAAAGTCATGTTCTGTCCATATCAGATATTTTTTTAATTTCAATCGATAAGCTTCAGAGGCTTATTGCTTTTCGGGGAGAAAGACCCGTAATTTTTCGAACACTTTTCTTTAAATAAAGAAGAAATAAAGGTTTTAAAATTTCTTCAAAAATGGACATTTTATAATTTTTTTTAAAAGCCAATGGCATAATTTGCAAAACGTGCCCATTTCTTGAAATATTGTACATTTTTGTTGGATTACGTCAGTAGAACACTGGCGGCCAAGGCGAACGCCTTAGTTTCTACTAGTGGACAGGCCGATCCTGGATTTATGTATGTTTGGAATATGGAATTAAAATTTTTGTTGACAGAGATCATATGAAATAAGAAGGAAAACCGTATTACATTTTGCAACAAAGATTTTTAATCTCGTTACTAGGTTGCAACATTTTGAGTAATCATTTTGTATTTCTATATCATCCCAGCGGAGGCAGGCGTACCATTTACCGGTAGTAGAATTATTGCCTTGTTACCTTCTATCTATTTTGTTCCTACGACATTTTTTTCTATTCTTTTGCGCTTCCGAGTTCAAAGCGAGACTGATTTACAATCAACGTAAATCAAAAAGCAATTTTCGAATTGACATTAATAGGGAAAACTTCTTTCAGTAAGGTTAAATGACAAACTGTGGTTCTTGGTTTCATCTAGTATACCTTTGACTATTAATTAAATATATCTTGCATTCGAAAAGAAAGTAAATTGTATAATGCTGAATGGAACTCTGTCTCCACATCTAGATATAATTCAGCAAATGATAAAAGTATTTAAAGAATATCAAGTGACTATCCATTATAATAGAACGTTAATGGCTTTTATTGGAAAGAATACCTTAGGTGAGTTTAAAGATTATGTAATTTTCTTTTCGTAATTTATATTTGCAGTAGAGCCACACATCGCCGTTTTATAGGTCCACTATTTAACTCCACAGTTTCATTGACTAAAAAATAGGAAACCAAACAACAAAATTTGAGAATTATATTATCAAATCGCCGCTTGCTGTAATCATAATCAGTAAGCAGATTAATTTACTAACAGAAAATTCACTGGTCATTGAATGATGTTAAAATTTCGGGAAATATTAAAAAGATACATGCTGAATAAGCATCTTAAAGATCGTTTTTCATCAATACATAGACGTAGATTTATAGAAAAAGTTGGGATAGTGGACACAGTTGGTGAGATAAATCAGGGACGAGAATCAAACCCCTTTTTCGAAAAATTTTGTACTTCTTATATGACTGGCAGCATATGGTAATACAGGAATGGATGTTGCTAGGCCCGAGTTCGGGCCTGACTCGGGCCTGGCAACATCAGTCCCTACAGTAGCTTTATAAATTAGCTTTTTGATCTCCAAAACCTAAATGCCCTGTCCAATTCCAACATTGCGTAGAATGATGTGTATGGTGTGTGAATATGTACCATAGAAGAGTATGTACAGTCTGAGCATTAATTTACATTGTGACAAAATGAAAATTTAGTTCTAGTTACATATAAACATCTCAGTTTTATTATAATATGAAATTGGTCTACAAATATATATTGGCGTGGAAAATAAAACAATATCCAAGAATGTCACAATATTTAATCTCTTCCTTTGACTTATATAATTATTCTTGGTCTAGAAAGTAGAATATGGATAGGTAAATGAAAGAGAATTGAACAGAAAAATAATGCAGAAGATTTAAAAATTACTTTTTGATGCAACACTATACCCCAGATATGTTTTTTATCTCCTCAGAGAACTCTCTGCTTCACGTGTCAAGTTTGACACCACAATCAAAAGTTTCCACGTTACTAAATAACTGACAGATTTCCGACGTGCCATCAAATAATGATTGTGCGCATCTATTCACAAAAGTGGAGTTGTGATTTATCGAAATATTTTAATTTCTGATTTTAGTATGTCAACTCGGAAACAACAACAACGAGTATCCTCGGATACTCGTTGTTGTTGTTTCTAATGACCTCCTGTTTCGGTACAGCCGATACAGAGGACCAGTGACGCAGGAAGCAGGAAGGAACAAAGAAAGACACACAAGACAAGAGAACAAAGTTTATTGCAAACAAGCATCACTGACGAAGGTCGGAGGGGGTGCAGCATCACATTTAGATGAGGACCAGAAGGTGGAAGACTGACTTACCTCAATAAACATCCATGCCTTACTCGGGATTCGAACCCGAACTCACCAGATAGCAGCCGAAGACGCTATCCACTTCACCGCCTGGGAGGCTCGGATACTCGTTGATTTCATAATAGAAGACTTCTAATAAAAATTTTTAATGCTTTGACAAAAAAATACTGCAATTTAAAAACTGCGAAAACTTGGATCGATCTCCCTGCTCCCAAAATTGGAGAAGACACCCCGGGTTCCATCCGCGGTTTCTACGTCTATGGACAAATGTCATTTTTAGTCCTTAAATTCTAGAAAAGATTAGAAATCCAGCATCTTTGCGTAAAGTATAAGGAAAAAATAAGTAACGTAATTACGCACAAATTAAGATATAAAGTATCATATAATTGTTTCAAGTATACCTTAAATTCACTTCGTCAGTGCTAAAGAGACTAACAGATGATTTTGGTAGTGTTTCATTGACATTAACGCAGGCAAAGTTAGATGTTTTGTGTGTGTGTTATGCCTATTCTATAAAACATTTAAACTATCAAAAAGGTATGTCTCTGCAGAATGATGGTGAACCATTCATTTAATAAAATCTTGTGTTGTTGTGCTATGACTGTTTTAAGATGTAAAATCAAATTGGTTAAAATTTAGATAGATTAAAATTTAACCCATTCTCGAATGTGTTAATGAAATTGACGGCAATGTCATGGAATAGATATAGGGAAAGTCAAAATGATAATCCAGACAATAGAAAAAATTCTGCGATAAGTTATATTTTGAATTTAATGCCTTAATCTTAAAAAACTGACAAGTACAATAAGTACCACGAAATTCACCTTCTTGGAGGCAGTATAAGACTAGTCAAAATGATGATCCAGACAACATCTCCGCCCCCTAGAAGTTGATATTGTTGCTATAATATAATTTTTCAAGGCATCCCTAATCTTAAAAAGCGGACGAGTGCAATTAATTCTGCAGCAATTTACCTTACTTGAAGTAGTATCTGACTAGTCAAAAGATGATCCAGACAACATCCCCACCCCCTTTAAGTTGAAATTGTTGCTATAATATAGTTTTTCAAGATATCCCCAATCTTAAAATATGGACAAGTGCAATTAATACTACAGCAATTCACCTTCTTGGAGGCAGTTGTTGTTGTTGAGACCCAGACCGTCCGACCTACCAGAAAGGTGTAAGGTAACTGTATGGACGGCCGGGAAGTGCCACCCAATTTAGACCGGAACCCAGTGGGGGAGGCATCCACAGGGACCGTACCCTCCTTCCCCTACCACCAACCTCTCGGAAGGACTTACGGACCCACATGTTTAACGTGATCGTACTCCGCATGAACACGGCGGCATTTGTGGTAGCGTGCAAATCTAGCGCGCAAACCACGGGGATACCGCACCCGAGATGGCCAACAGCACGCGGTGTTCCGAGGTGGTCACCCACCAAGTACTAACCGCGCCCGATGCTGCTTGACTTCGGTGATCTAACGAGAACCGGTGTTTTCAGCACGGTACGGCCGTTGGCCCACTTCTTGGAGGCAGTGTAAGAGTAGTCAAAATGATGATCCAGACAACATCCCCGACACCTGAAAATTAAAATTGTTGCTATAATCTAGTTTTTCAAGGTATCCCCAATCTTAAAAACGGACGAGTGCAACTAATACTGCAGCAATTTACCTTCCTTGAAGTAGTATCTGGCTAGTCAAAAGATGATCCAGACAACATCCCCACCCCCTTTAAGTTGAAATTATTGCTATAATATAGTTTTTCAAGATATCCCCAATCTTAAAAAATGGACGAGTGCAATTAATACTACAGCAATTCACCTTCTTGGAGGCAGTATAAGAGTAGTCAAAATGATGATCCAGACAACATCCCCGACCCCTGGAAATTAAAATTGTTGCTATAATATAGTTTTTCAAGGTATCCCCAATCTTAAAAACGGACGAGTGCAATTAATACTACAGCAATTTACCTTCCTTGAAGCAATATCTGGCTAGTCAAAATGATGACCCATACGACACAAGATGCCTGCTGGAAGTTGAAATTTGTTAGTGTCGTTTCGTTGTATCCTCAATCTCAAAAAACTTACGAGTATAATCAATACCACGCCAATTTACCTTCCTCGAAACAGTATCCGGCTAGCTTTAACCAGAATTGAAATGCCCAGTGCTTATAGATGTGTTGTTTTATCCTGACCTCATCGGCACTTCGCAGAAATATTGGCAAAACAAAAAGCAACGGGATATCATCAGAAATGAAAAATTAAGACGGGCCCAAGCTCAGTTGGGTTCCTGGTTTTACCTGCAGGTTCAAATCTCTGGTACCAGGAACGCTATCGTTGTGGCAATAAATGTTAGAAACCCTGCCTTAAAAGTGACATACTGCCCATTCAAGTTTTTACACATTGTCCAAGCACTTAAAGCAGAACTGTGGTCGGAATGCGCAAAACACATTCCTACAAGACGGGATACGCACAGAGAAATGAGTGAATGGCAAACGTTTCGGTAACCCGACATAAATCACAATTTTAAATGACATAGGCATTTAAAGATAATATCTATCCTAATAAGCGTTTTTCTCTAGCATCATTGTTTTCCTGGTCACATCGTTGTGTTAAAATAACAGCACGTCACTTTGAGATATTAAGTGCTACTATGTTTATATAGGCATTCCAGGTAGAGACTTGGAACTTTTTTTTTTATATCCGCCGTATGGAAATTTGTTTTATTTGCTGATTGAACGATATGGTTATAGCATGCAAATTTATTCATTTTTATTGAAGTGTTTTAAGTTGCTTAATCTCGTCCGTCATTCTTATACAGCCTTAAAGTTTAGGTTCCCAAACTGTGGTCCGTGAGAAAATTTAAAAATATAAATAAAGAAAGAATTAACGTGCAAAATAACTATATTTACCAAAAATAAGTTTAAAGATAATTCAATAAAGATTATACAAAATTGAAAATGATACAATCAATAAATTTTTGATTTCTCATGGTTATTGTATAGAAAGCATTGTTTTCCTCCAAATTTTCGAATTCAAGATTTTGAGGGAGAAGCGCGATTTCATCCCCCCCCCCCTCAATTAAATTCGAACGTTTTTGGGAAGGTGTGTGTGTGGTCTTTGTATGTATCTTTGAGGTGTGGGCACGGTAACTCAAGACCGGATGGAAGTGCTGCCACAAAATCTATGTAATATGTACTGAACTGACTGAGTAAGAGTTTTAATATATTAGAATTATCGAGCGCTTTTGCTTTAGATAGAATCTTGGTTTTGGTGTCTTTCGATTCGTTTTAGCTTTGAGACCAAGAGAAAAATCCAAAATTTCAAGATTTCGAATTAAAGGTCACAAGTGCAAATGAATAATAATACTCCCCACCATCTCAAAACCACTTTGCTCAATTATCGATCTACTCTATATTTCTACTCTAGTTAGAATCTTGGTTTTCATCTCAATTGATCCGTCTTTGTTTCCAAGTCAACTAAAAATCTAATATTTTGAAAATCTAAATTAAGGGCACGATGCAAAAGATTAATTTAAAAAAAAAAAAACCAAAACTACTTTTCAAAATGATAGAGCACTTCCACTCGAGCCAGAATTTCGATTTTAGTCTTATTGATCTCAATTTCCACATTAACGAAAATTTTTTTTTTGAGAATTCGAATTAGGAGTGGCATTACAATAGAATTTTCAAAATACTGACACCACTTTGCCTCTCAAATATGTGTGTCATTCCATTTTTATGCTTAAATTTGAAACGGTTTCTAATATTTAGAAATTTTATTAACCATATAGGCGTCACATTTATTTATCACTAGCCACTGAGAAGACGCGAAGCTCGGGTGAAATACAAACAAACAAAACAACGTTCAACAAAACAACGATGTTTTCGCCGTCAAATAACATTGTAGATGCCGCCACCAGCGTTGTGGGTTCTCTAGACATATCACGGTAAGTCCAGCCAGTTGGATTTAATTTTATTCCTTATCCATATTGTGTACGATGAGTCGAGGTTGAAAGAAGCTATCATGCCCCTTTTCATCGAGCCATCTCGGACCTCGTATCCGGGCCTAAAATACTAATACTTTGTGTTTTATGCTTACACTAATACTTTGTGTTTTATGCTTACACTAATACTTTGTGTTTCATGCTTACACTAATACTTTGTGTTTTATGCTTACACTAATACTTTGTGTTTTATGTTGCTCTTAATGAAGTTAGTTTTATTACATTAGCAACATTTTGAAATGTAACTAATATCCGAAAATAATTTTAGTTTTAGCAACATCCAAAAGATGGCGGTACTAATCAAAATTAGCCACTGTATTGGGATGAGGGATTATGTGAAATTTCGACTATTAAATTCATAATTTTATAGTTCAAATTAAAAAAAAAATCTCGACGAGGCTTTTTTTCTTGGGAGCCAATGTACCCCTGCAGAGAATTTCATAGTCGTACGACGTTTAAATTTTTCGCTACAGACAGCATGAACAGACAGAAAACTTCTTTTATTATTGCAGATACATTACATATGTAAAACTAGAACTGGAAAGTTGAGCATATTGTTTCAGGAATGTTTGCCCCCCCCCCCCCCCTCCTTTTTTTTGTTACAACAAGACCTGATTTTCATATTATGTTGCTCGAAATCCAAATATAGTTTTAACTTTGCATAACTCCTGATATGAGTACAGTATTGTTTCAAATACTATGCAATTTTGAGATTTAGAAATCTTTAACAAATATTCCAATAAAACGAAACTATTGATATTTTGTTCTTAAATTGTCTTTTAACAATCTAATTTGTTTGGCGACTGCTTCTACGTTCTACTCGAAAACTTAAATTTAGCTTTTTTTCATCTTATTTTCGTATTTTATATTTTATTATGCATTTGTTATAAATACATGTTTTGTTTTTTAAAATAAATGACACAAAAAGTGAAATATGGTCCGTTGACAAAAAAGTTTAGCAACTGCTGGTTTAAAGGTAACACCAATGTGCAACTTGTGAAGCTTATATTTTCGATGTCCAAAGATAATATCTGTTGGACACATAGTTAATTTAAAAATTATTTATTCCAAAATTATTTATTTAATTTAATCTCATTAATTATTCTATGCAGCTTCCATAAGTTATTTTTTCTAAAAAAATTCTTTAAAATTTTCTATTATTAAGGAAAATGAATTATGTTCATTTAAGATAATTAATGTTAATATATGCTATTTTAATAACCTCTTTAAGCATAACGAAGTTTAAATAATACTTTTTCTAGATTATATTACTATTATTATCCAGGAAATTATCATTGTTTATTAACAAAAAGTAATGTTATTAGTATTTTAAAATTTCGAATATCGCCTATTCTAATCATACAAATAAAAAAAAATATTCCAGTCTAATCTGTTTTCACAAACAAGTTTTAAATATAAAATATCATTCCAATACACGCATTTTCGTTAGTTATCATGTCATCTTGCAGTCCACATCTCATACGTAATCCTACACAGACGGGCGTTATTCAAAGTTTTAGAAATGTTTTTTGGTCCTGAAAATCACATTTCTGTCGTAATCCCGAATTTCAAAATGTTCTCAAGTCTTGAAAATCGTATTTCTGACGTAATCCCAAATTTAAAATTTGTTTTAGGTCTTGAAAATCACATTTCTGTCGTAATCTCGAATTTTAAAATTATTAGTTCAGTGCTTTACTTTCTTCATATTATAGCATGAGATAGTAAGATATTTACCCATGACCTTCCAACGTTACCCACCTCTTCCTAAAATATATTTAAATCCGCAAATAACGCCTCACATGGTCATATTAATGGCTTGTTTGCGAAAAATCTCTCTTGAGAACAGACCTATAATCACACAAACATCCCGCAACTTCTCCAAACAACGATAACATCATGTGCATAAAAACAAAAATAAAGGCATATCAGATATTTTTGCGTGAAATTATTCACTAGTTTGTAAACCAAGCCGCACTAACTGGCAACGCCTTAGAAAAGGGGTGGATGCAGGCATTTCACAGCCATTTTTCTACGTTAAAACGTAAAACACATAACATTCTTTATCGCCCTGCAATATCAACAGAATCCGCAACGCCTTGTGCTTTTGATGACCTCGAGCAGCTTTTTTATCGGGGGTGGAATTTTCCCAAAAAGTCTGAAGAAGACGAAGGAGAAGAAGAAGCCGTGAAAGGTGTGGAATACTAATTTTGTGTGGGATACACAATAAGTACGAAATGCTGTGATTAATTCCTTAATGTTAATGTGGAATAAATTAAGTGTGGTCAAAAGAGTTATCTAAACATCTTCCTACGCTGAGAATATACCGTGAATCTGTTGAGGGTCGAGATCTATATAAATCACGAAACACGCGGGCTTGATCTCTAGCTTAAATGGTTTATGTGTTATTTTTTTGCAGTTCAGAATATTTAATAACTGAGAATTCAACAAAATAGGGTTATATTAAATGTTGATAAAAATATAATATATTTCCGAAGGGCAGCATCGTGAAATGTACTTTATTCTAATTAATTTCATCAACTATTTGAATATTACTTTCTCTACCATGCATGGTAAGGTAGAGAAAAAGTACTGAATTATACCCAGTAAAAGAACGAAATAAGCAATATTCCGCTGTACCAGCTTTCCGAATCCCGATATTAGGCGTTCTAGCGACGAAACACAGAACTATTACAAAATGTGTTCTTTTTTGAAAATGGAAAGTTTTATCTGAGTAAAATGCTGTCAATAAATTATTGTAGATACCATTTTCTCGTGAATTTATTCGCTACAAAAATTTCGCGTCATATTTGCACTACACTGACAACCATACCGCGGCACACCGGCGACGGAGCACTGTTTTAAACAGCAGCGTTCAGTGAAGTGCCATCAATAGTTCATCTATTATATTTACATCGACCCATCCTTCATAAACCGAATTGACAGTAACATCCTGCAGTAGGATTTCGGATAAGAATAAAGTACGGCACCGCAAACTATAAGTATTCCAGTAAGCCTACTCATGTCGACTCCTGGCGAGGTTTTTTTTGCACCTACGCAGATTAAGTTGTCATCCTGAAAAATAAAGCCTTCCACAAAAGAGTAATTGAAATCACTGTAAATATTGACTTAGAGCTATATTAATTTCCCCAAAACGTGAGCTACCCTATTTAAATCCTCCCACTGATTTCTGCATTTTTAGCGACACCTTTAGCACATATAAAAGAACCAGGGAAGATCAAAACCTGTGATTCCCAATCTTTTTGCCTGAAGGAATCCTTAAAATATTTTGTCAAATTTCAGGAAACCTGAATGACACATATTCGACGGGGATAAATAACAAAATAGACAGTAGGAGTAGGGTTAATAAATTATTATTAACTCATGTTTTTGAATAAAATATTACAGGAGCCTGTTTCTATTTGTTAATTACTGTTAATAGAAAAATGACAAATATTTCACTTTCTTGGCTTACTGGTTATAAGCAAATATTGTGTATATATTTTGTAAGGATTTTGTGTTATAATTATTTCGTCAAAATATTAATACTTTAGATTATTTACATAAGTACAAAAGAGGGAGAAATCTGTTCTTTTCTTTTTTAAACCTTTTGCAAACTCTCGCGGAACTCCTAACACAGACTTGTGGTACCCCAGGTATTCGTGGAACCCTGGTTGAGAATCGTTGTTCTAAACTAAGAAGCATGTCGAAAACCCAGACTACTCGACTCGCCTAGAGGCATGAGCAGAAAATTGAGAAAAAGGAAAAAGTCTAAAGAGTTCTATGAGCAAAAAAAAAAACATTCTTTCAGTTAGGGGAATTTTATTTATTTGATTTTACAATGTGGAAAAGTCTATGAACTCTATATCGAATCTTTAATTAAAGCCTGGGCGCAGAACGAAGGGGGCCCCGCCGGGAAATGACCGTGTCCAGTAAAAGCAGACATTCAAAATACTCTTCACAAAAGGCGGAAGCAATTTCTATGAAAAATATTGGTTTCAAAATTTTCAGCTATGGTTCAGTGAGCGCTGCGAGTGGTGTATATGAGCATTATTTACAAAGCACACAACTTCTGGTGAACAATTTATGAATTTATGGATTTCGAAAGTGCAATTTTCACGACTTTTGGCCCTGTCTTCAATATTGATGGCCCTATAGCCGTAACTACTGACCTACTTTTAATGAATGATGACTCGTTTTGTGTGTTCTGGTGGTGGTGGTGGGTACGTACTTTTGTTTTTAAACTTGTCTATAAAATCGATTTAGAATTTTAAAAATTGGATAAACATTATTTTTGGACATTTGCTAGAGTATTGATAGACCTACAGCCTAAACTACTGAATCCATGAAAGCTCATTTTGTGTGTTCTGGCGGGAGGTACATACTTTTCTTTGAAAACTTTTAAAGATAAATTTGATTTAGTATTTAAAAATTTGATAAAACATGAATAAATGATGCCCGGCAGTAAAGTTAAGTTTGAAATGTCTGCTATAACATTGTTGCTCTATCATGGTTATAAATAATTCTAAAAGAAGTATTGAAATTTCACAACCTCCCCCCCCCAAAAAAAAAAAAAAAACACTTCTTGGTGTTTTTGTGAAACTCTAAAACTCCCCGCCAAATGATACATGAAATCAAAACTTTCTTCCAAAAAAATTGTGAAATTTCAAAATGGTTTGCACCAAGTTTCCGCCGAACAAGTAGCTGAAAGTACAGCTCCGGTTCTGCGGAAACTTGGCTCAAACCCTTTTCAGATTTCAAAACTGTTTTTGGAAGGAGGTCCTTGTTTCTTGTACTTGGCGAGTTTTTCTTACCATGAAGTGGTGTTTTTGTCAGATTTTATTTATATCACGTGCTATTAATAAAATACCAATGATATTTTGATTTGATTTGCACGTAAATGTTTAGTTTATGACTATTGAGTGTTGGCAAAAATGAAACGAAGATTATTTATTAAAAGCATATTTACTTTATCTGCCTTTGTGAAGCATATGCTTATGCCTATTTTGTTAAGCAGATGCTTGTGCATATACTTGGTGAGACACCTGTGGATGAATGCCAGGCTTACGCTGATTAAGATGTCATCCTGAAAAAAAAAAAGAAGCCTTTCACAAAAGAGTAATTGAAAGCGCTGTAAATATTGACTTGGAAATTTATTAATTCTCAAGAATAACTATCCTTAAAAAGCGTAGTCGTGAGCTATGCTATTTAAATCCTCCCACTGCATGTTCCTTGCACACTCTCAACGACACCCTCCATACAGATAAAAACGGGAAGGGTAGGATAAACTAAGAGGCAGACGTTAATTTTCTGCAATTAAGTGACTTTCGGCACTTTTGTTATGTGCGTACTATGCAGAATGGCGGATGTGTGTGGTGGTTAAGAACAGATGAGCACTCCTGCCTTGGAAGTCTTTGAGACTGTCATGGTAATGTAAAGGATTTTACGCAATTGTTTAGTTTTAGAGAAAAATAAATTTTATTTAATATATTCATAATGGCTCAAATTTTTAAAAGATTATATTTTGTTATTTAAAATAACGGTAGGGAATATTCACCACTTCTCTCAATGCAACATCTGTTTAAATGCAAACTTTAAACTTTCAAATCAGTAAACATATCTGGTTGAAATGCCGTTGAAGTTATCCAGCTGCTATTGTTAATAAATATTACCTTTAAATTGTATTTGTAATCTTTTGAAATATTTAAGTATTTATTTATGTATTTTTTTACAATATCTGGATTAGTTCCCCCGTTACATAAAGTATTACAATGAAACCCTCTATCATATCTAATTTATTGTATGATGAAAAATAATCGTAGTCATTTATTATACACTAATAGCAGTAATTTATTATATTAATATCCTAGTAATACATTGTATTATAAAGAATTATCCTAGTAATTTATTTTATTCCTATTTTCTAGCAATTTCTTGTATTCTTATCCTCTACATTTCTTGTATTTCTATCCTTTAGTAATTTATTGTATTTCAATCTTAGTTAATTCATTATATTCCTAACCTGGTTATTTATTGTATTCTTATTCTAGTAAGTTTTTGTATTCATATCCAAGTAATTAATTATTTTCCTATATTTTAGTAATAATTTGTATTATAAAGAAGAATGCTAGCAATTTCTTGTATTATAAAGATGAAGTAAAGAACCACAATCAATAATGAGCTTGTTTACAGCGTACATAAAATGACGTGTAACTTAAGAAAAATAAGCATAAATACATTTTAAAAATCAACTGGATTTCCTTCTCCAGTGCGAAAAGTCTAGACCTGAGCTCTCAAATGATTTGCGCGTTCAGGTTCAGATTTTGCAGTGAAGAAGGAAATCCAATTGATTTCCGAAACGTATGCAAACCGGTTTGTTATAAAGATTAATCCCAGTAATTTACTGTATGTATACACTAGTAATTTAAAGTGTTGTTATAAAAAGGAATGGTAGTAATTTATTGCACCCCTGTCTTAGTAATTTACTGTATTCCAATCCTAATAACTAATCATATTATGAAGAGTAATTTTACTCAAATTCCTATATACAATAAATTACTCAAATTACTTACTATAGTAAATAATTGTATTACAAAAAGAAATACTAATAATATTCATTGTACGCCTTTCCTGGTAATTTTTTCATTATATTCCTCTCTTAGAGATTTATTGTATTATAAAGATGAGCCCTAGTAATTTATTTTATTCTTCTCCTACAAATTTACTGTATTACAAAGAGGAATCCCACTGCCAAATGCACAAGGCGGTCGTCGGTTTCACTTTTCAAAGCAAAGTCCAGTATTTCTTTCAGGATATTTTTGTCGGGGGGAGGGGGTAAAAAAAACTTTAGGAGGGTAAGTTTTCTATTTGCCCTAGATAAATATATCTAAATGCTGTCACATAAATAAAATTTAGGTTAACATAAAATTTATCTGGGGGGCTTCGTCCCCCCCCCCCCCCCGGTTGTATGTCTGAAAAAAAACTCTGATGTGGACAGCACATGACTTTCCTTATATAATGCAATGAATTTACTACTTTTACAAAAAAAAGAAATAGGTTATTCTTATAGTAGATACTTATGTGCTTTCCAAGATATATAATTTTCGTTAATTAGTTGTCATTTTCATCGATTCAGCGTCATTTTTATCCATTTGGCGAGATTTTCGTTAATTTGACAACATTCAAAAATTCGCCAAGTTGTCGACATTCCGCTAAATTCGTCGCCAAAATCTCGCCAAGCATTATGGGCGGAGAAATAAGTTATTATTATAGCAGATAAATGACTATTGACGTTCAAATACAAATGTATTACTCAAAGTATCTTTTCTTATGAATGGTACGAGCTAGAACCACGAGAATGATGTCACTCAATTTATCGCATGATATTACATATGAAAAGAGAATATGTTTCCCAACAGTTAATATATATTTTTTTAATTTATGGGATTTTTTTATAAATTTATTTGAAAAATGTGCAATATCTATAGAGAACGGTTCATGCTAGCGTTCTAAAGTTTGTCAACCGTTTTCTAAGGAAAAATTACACAAGAAATGTTCATTTGCGTAACTTTATTAAAGGTTTTGATTTTTTGATGATTTTTTCAAAATTTCACTCGAAAATTTAGGAGGGTTCTGGACATTCGATTACGTTTAGAAACAACAGGCTTCCACTATACACGGATTGCTTTTTTTGTACCAAATTTCATTCGAATCGCTCCATTCGTTCGTGAGATATCGTCTCCACAGTCTCACTGACACACACACACACACAGACATCACCTCAAAAATGTTTGATTCGTGATCAGGGATGCTTGAAACGTGCCCTCCCGTCTAAAACTCGAATTCGAATTTTTGACCCCGTCACGATACTTTCCTTATACATTATGCATATAAGGATAGTAAAAATGGCAAAGTCAGTTTTCCATAAATATTCTAAACATTGTTTTCAATTTGAATAATTTTATTTTGATAATTAATTCTACATTTGTACTTCCATCAATAATTTTACTTCTATTCTGTGAAATTTACTACATTGTCTAAAATATCTTAGTCTTGTACATTCGCTGTAATATAAATATTTGTCGTGTTGCTTTTATAGATAAATTTGCATGTAAAATTTCACAGCGTTTTAAATATTCGTTCTTGACATAACGTTTCCACAATTTGCATGCGTACATGCATGCATTTAGACAAACACCCTTTATTAGAAATGTTCGTAATGTGTTGTTCACGAGATCTGAAAACGCGCGAGACATCAGCATTATACAAACAATACATTATACAGACAACACATTATACAAACAATAAATTATACAAACAATGCATTACACCTTGCAGTATCACCCACTTTGTACAGATGATAGCATAAGGCCTTCCAAAAGAGCAGGATGTTAATTTTCTGTAATTATGTGACATATTATATATAGTTTTGTTATGCAAATGAAACAGAAGATAAATTGGAGTAAAAGGAAAAACAGAACCTCAATTGTTAGTATAACTAGTTAAAAATGCGCATGATAAAAACATTCTCGATATGAATACTCAAAATAGACAATTATGCGTTTAAAGAACAAAATCTTAAATGAAGGAACCTTAGTGAGAGCTATAATTTGCAAGTATGTAAGTTCTCAAGGTTTGATTTAAAAATATTTTTTTTTTCTCTGTGAATAGCATCTATGGTTGGGGTTTCTCTTGCGGAAAAAAGAGGCATTACGAAAACTGTAAACATTTTGGGCGCTTATATGCCCGAACTTAATAGATAAACATGTAAATAATTATTCTTGTTTTGTCGGAAATAGGGTCTAGATGATGAATATATAAAATTAATTTCAATATTTTAATATGAACTTTTTTTCGCGAAAAAACTAAAAAAAAGTAGTTCCTTAAGCGAATGTTGTTTTTCATTTTTCTAACATTCTCTCAAAATATATAGCACACTTTAAAACATAGATATAGGTAGTAAGCGACAAAAATATGTATTAGAAAATGTTGTATTAAAATCTATAATTATTATTATAAAAAACCTTTATAGTTTTCGCGTCATCGATTGAAAATGTTTCGTTTTTCAAGATTGTAATGTTTATATCTCAAAAACTAAAAGAGCTAACTTTTAATAATAAGCAAGAATTTGTCGTTCTTTAAAAGCCTTACAAGTGTATATAATTATATTTTGGATCGAGCTCCATTTCTTTGAAAAATAACTTAAGTATCTGTTTGAAAGAGTTTTTATTTTCATTTTTCATACTTTCATTCAAAATGTCTTCGAAACTATAAATTATTGATATAAATAATAAGCAACAAAAATATGAAGAAATTTAGTTTCTAAATCTATATTACTTTCATTATATGCAATAATGTATAAGAAAAGTATTGTGACGGGGGCGAAAATTCGAATTCGAGTTTTCGACGGGAGAGCACGTTTCAAGCGTCCCTGATCACGAATCGAACATTTTTGAGGTGATGTCTGTGTGTGTGTGTGTGTGTGTGTGTGTTGTCAGTGAGTCTGTGGAGACGACAACTGACGAACGAATGGACCGATTCGAACAAAATTTGGCACAAAAATTACAATCCGTGAATATTGGAAGTCTTTTGTTTTTATACGCAATCGAATGCTCAGAACCCCCCTAAATTTTCGAGTGAAATTTTGAAAAAATCATCAAAAAATCAAAACCGCTAATAAAGTTACGCAAATAGACATTTCATATGTAATTTTTCACTAGAAACGATTAACATATATTTTAGAATGCTAGCATGACGCGTTCTCGAGATATTGCACATTTTTAAAAAGAATTATTAAAAAATTATATAAAATAAAAAAAAAATATTTCCTATTGTGAAACATGTTCACTTTTCATATGTAATATCATGCTATAAATTTGGTGACATCATTATGTGTATCTAGCTCATTTCATTTATGAAAAAAGAAACTTTGTGTGTGTGTGTGTGTGAAGACCCAGACCGTCCGGCTCGTCCTGAGGATTTGAGCATCTATTTGGACGGCCGGTGTGTGTGTGTGTGTTGTTGTTGAGACCCAGACCGTCCGACCTACCAGAATGGTGTAAGGTAACTGTATGGACGGCCGGGAAGTGCCACCCAATTTAGACCGGAACCCAGTGGGGGAGGCATCCACAGGGACCGTACCCTCCTTCCCCTACCACCAACCTCTCGGAAGGACTTACGGACCCACATGTTTAACGTGATCGTACTCCGCATGAACACGGCGGCATTTGTGGTAGCGTGCAAATCTAGCGCGCAAACCACGGGGATACCGCACCCGAGATGGCCAACAGCACGCGGTGTTCCGAGGTGGTCACCCACCAAGTACTAACCGCGCCCGATGCTGCTTGACTTCGGTGATCTAACGAGAACCGGTGTTATCAGCACGGTACGGCCGTTGGCCCCGTGTGTGTGTGTGTGTGTGTGTGTGTGTGTGTGTGTTGAAGACCCAGACCGTCCGACTCGTCCAGAGGACTTAGAGTAACTAGTTGGACGGCCGGGTGTGTGTGTGTGTTGAAGGCCCAGACCACACGACCAACCCAGGGGGTTTATGGTATCAAGTCGTGTGGCCGCACGGGTGTGTGTGTGTGTGTGTAATACTTTTGTATTTGAAAGCCAATAGTCATTTATCTGCTGTAAAAATAATTTATTTCTCCGTCCATAACGCTTGGCGAGATTTTGGTGGCGAATTTGGTGGAATGTCGCCAACTTGGCGACATTTTTAAATGTTACCAAATCAATGAAAATCTCGCCAAATGGATAAAAATGACGCTAAATCAATGTAATAACGATTATTTGACGAAAATTCAATATCTTGGAAATAATATAAGTATCTATTATAAGAATAACCTCTTTTGCTTTTACTGTAAAAGTAGTAAATACATTGCATTATATAAGGAAAGTCATGTGCTGCCCACATCAGATTTTTTATTTTTATTTTAAAGAAAAGCCGTCGGCACATGCTTTACTTACAAATTCGCATTTCTCTAGTATAAAGCTAATGAGTTTCACTTATGTACTCAGTGTGATAAATAAATCTTGTTGTTTGGGAATAATTTGCATAACCCACCCTGTCCTATCACCCTTATTATGATTAAAATACAAGCATTTATTAAAAAAATATTTGTTTACTAATCGTTCAGTTAAATTGAAAAAGCTTTAAAAACAAAGTTTTGTGTTTCTGCAATAGAAACTTTTCTAGCAGTTGGCAAAAGAAGTTTAGACTTTTCAAAGTTAATATGTACCAAGAGATTTTCAGCTATATTTCACTAAAATACTTACTTATTGACATCGGGTTTGCTTTAAAATGTATAATTTGGAGACTCAGAAGAGAAACATGGTAATGAAAAATTGATTTTTATTTAAAATTTTAAAAACATGGAATAATTTGAGCCGAAAAATAAGTAAATTGTAACTTACAAATTCCTTTACATAATCGAACGTATATCACGTACGTATATTTAAACCTGTACGTATAAAAATTGTTGATTATACATGTAGGTAATATATGTAGGTTTTTTAAAATATGACTTTTAAATTTTTAAAATATCATCTTTTTTGCATCGATTTAGTATCGAATATGCCTTCTTGAAAGTATGCCACACTTGCAAATTTGAAATTGTCTGATAAAAATTTAATAAATGACATAAGAGTCATCCATGTACTCAATGGGGTAACTTGATCAATTTTTTGTCCATTTTTGGCGCGTTTGGCAATCAAGCTGCCACCTGGGACGACTACTAGATTTGCACATTCGTCCATTTAATAGTCACTCTCATTTAACAGAATTTTTACTTAAAATCCATGCACTCGGTGTGTGTGTGTGTGTGGGGGGGGGGGGGGTAAAGTAGATGTCAATTTTAGCGAATTTTAAAAATTCGCCCTTGCAAAGGCTACCATATCTGCCAATCAGGGATATTTGTTTACACCAGAGAGTTTTTACCACATACAGTGCTCGAACATTCTGTACTTGTCTCGACGAGGTAAGTAAAGTAAAATCATTGTTGGCTTTTGGATTATAACTTTTTATGGCTTATTTTGTTAATTTTATTTTTTTTGGTTTAAATATGAAAATTTCTTTCTGTTTTTGTATAAAATAACTGATACAGGGCATTTTTGGAACAAGGAAAGGTATTTTGAGCTCATTAGTCTTTGTAAAAGTAAAATTAGGTATTATTTTATTTAGATAAGCAATCATGGTCTATTAAGAAAGAAAATTGTAAAAATAATATCTTTAGAATATCTAACTAGTTATTTCAAAGAGGCTTTCTTATATGTATCTATAAAAAAATATTTAGGTATGTAAATAAAGCATTCCTGTTAGAGATAATTGAGTACAAAAAGTGAAATATTCAAATTGCTATGTTATTTTTTATGAAATCTGTAATTTATATGCTCTTTTAACCCATTAAAATGAGCTAGAAAAGATATCAAAGCTAAACCGAAAGGAAAATTCGAATAACTTTCAAAATGTGTGATTGCCCGCCTAACCTTGAAACATATATAAACACTTTTTTTTCTAAATTACTCAAAGTTTCGATATCTTATTATTTCCATAAATTGCCCGGTCTGCTTTCTCTGATATACTATTATTAAGATTCCAGTAACGCTTCCCCCCCCCCCCCTCTGCATATTTTTCGGAGATAGCAAAGAAAATTACTCCCGTTCTGCAGCAGTTTCTGTAAACTTGGAGAGAATTTCGATTTCGAAATGCGCTAGAATAAACAATGAAATGGTTATTTTTTAACTACAAAAAATAGTTTTTTAAACGATTTATATTTGAGGTTTAATGCCTTTATTTTGAAGATCTCATTGTCTTCCAATATACCATACATTATAGAAATTCTATTTAAATTATCACTTTTTTCTAAAAACAAATTATAGAAAAAAAAATTAAAATGTGTTAGAAGTTCTAAAATTTTTTAGAAGAATTAGCTAGTACATAAAAAGAAGATTTATTATTAGCATTCAACATTTTATATGCTTTTATTTTTTAAAAATTGTAGTTTATCTAATACAAAATGCATTATTGAAATTTTATTTAAATTATAATTTTTTTTCTAAAGAAAATATTAGAATAACGAAAAAATATAAAATATTGACCAATTTTGTCGTCATTTTTGCCAATATGGCGACATTTAAAAATAAGTAGCCAAGTTGGTGATGTTCCACCAAACATATCGCCAAGGTCAGCCTATTTAAGTATAATTGTTACATTTTAATTTATGTATCTTTTCGACAAATTTATCTGTAAAACGTGCTATATCGCAAGAACAGTTCAAGCTAGCGTCTAAAATTGGTGTCATCCGTTTTCTAATGAAAATTACGCAAGAAATGAATATTTATTTAACATCCTGATTTTCTATGATTTTTTTCAAAAAATCATTTGAAAATTTGCTGTGGGATGGGGGTAGGAGGTCTTTCTAACATTCGATTGCGTGTAAAACTCAATACGATTTACTCATTTTAACAATCGTACCAAATTATTTTCAAAACGTTTCCTTTTGTTTATCACGTACACACACACACACACATACACACATCTCCATAAAAACGTTCGATTCGGTTTCAGGGATGCTTGAAACGTGCTCTTCCGTCGGAAACTCGAGTTCGATTTTTCGACTGTGTCATAGTATTCTCCATATCTATGTACAAGTAGATAGGGTAAGCGAATAAATTAGCAATAAATTTGTTCTATATTTAAACAGATATTCATTACTTTTGCCAAAAATAAGGCAATGTACAAATCAAATCAGCAATAACTAATTAAAATTTCCAATTTGTCATTAAAATTTGGTTACTTATTAATCTAACTAATATATTAATTTCCCTACAATACATAGCATATCTAGAAAAGCTATGTAGTGGAGTCGAAAATTCGAATTCAAGTTTTCGACTCCTTAACGTGTTCTAGACATTTAGAGTATGATTACAGTAAAGCTTCAAATTATACAGGCTGGTGCAACCGCCATTTTGATTCAAACCGATCCAGTTAGTTATCGTCTGCCTGTGTTATTTCAATGGCGAGAGCATACTACACGGCTGATATTTGATTTAGCTGTAAAGTAGGAACTTTAGCTTAAAAAAATATATATATATATATATATATATATATATATATATATATATATATATATATATATATATATATATATATATATATATATATATATATATATATATACATATATATACCAGTCATTCAAGAAAATAGTCCAGAATGTTTTAATTTTCTCGTGATCCCTAGAAAAGGACAAGAAAGTAATACTATTTTCTACATGTACAGCCATCGCTTTAACTAGGAGTCAAGATGGCTACTATTGCGCCAGCCTCTATATTAAGGAACCTTAAATTAAAGCATACTTTGCAGGATGTGTATGTTTAAAAACTCTGTCGTTTGGTCTACTGTAGATAACGAACTGTCGTCAATTTTCGCCAAATTTGGCAGTTGTTGGCATTGATATGTTACCCTTATGCTGGTTAGATCTTGATGCAAATTGAACAAAATAACTAACACTTTTTAAAATAAATGAATGTATATACTTAAATACACAAAATAATCAATCGTCTTATATGTATTTTTTAATAACAAATCATATAACACCACTCTCACGGCTCCAAGGCAAAATGTTCTCTAGAAGGGTTTTCCGCTAGTAAGCGTCATTTAAAAATGTGCTAAATTTCCAAAGAAGAATAAATTATTTAGAAATTTAGAAATTGCAAATTTATGTAATTTGTCGTAAATATTTATGCCATGTATTATTTTGTGCAATGAAACTCAGTTTAGTGAATGTAAATAGAGGAATAAAGAAACAAGAAAGATCAATCATGTTTAAAGCATTGATTATGAAACACTTTCCAACTTCAATTCAATTTTATTTAAGCAAGTCTAAAATGCAATACATTCCTCGGTAATATTTTGAAACTTATCACAATACTGCATATATATTTGAAAACTTAAACCTTCATCGAAAAAATGAACTTCATTCAAATGACGGCATTGAAATATAAATTGCCTGGTTTAAACATCTCTAAAATGTTATACATTCCTCGGTAATAGTTTTAGAATTATCATAATACTACGATAATTTATTATATTTGAAAACTTCATCGAAAACAACTGAAATTCATTCAAATGACGTCATAGAAAAAATAACACGCCTGGATCTCTCTATAAAAACAGGATTTCATTCATGACTTTCTCCCATTCATTTCATTCATCACAATACTATAATAATTTATTTTATTTAAACATTTTGTTTAAGACCATGGAGCTACAAAAAATTAAATTCTATGCTTGAAACTTCATCGAAAAAAATCGTCCTTCTCTTTATGAAATCAATTAATATTTCATTCATATCAGCCATGCAGACTCCATGGACTAAATTATTTTGTGTTAAAAAAATACAGGAATTCTAATACAACTCATTCTACATATTTTGCTGTTTACATTTTACATAGGTGAAAAATAGGCTTCGTTGTAGAAATAATCAAATTTGGATAATCATTTAAACTCAAATATATTGTATTTGCGTTGTTTCAGTATGTAGATGCACAGAATTTAAGCAAAAATAAAGTAGTTTTAGGACGGATACAACACTCAATATGAATTAAAAAGAACTCAAGAAATCACGATTTTCAAACAAGATGGATGCCATATATCATTTTGAAGTGGGTCATGTGATATTTTCATATCATGGTCACGTGACCGCTTCATATAAGAGGTGTAATTAATATTTTAATTTTTATTTTAAAAACTACTGAATATATTTCGCCCGAATTTTTTTTTATATATTTTATGGAAGAATTTGAATATTACCTAAAATTTTCGAAGCAATTTGTGAATTTTAAATCCGCTTAAAAAATGTTTGAAAAATTAGGTCCCATAGGGCTCAATGTATTTCATTTTTTCGACCCGGGTTCAATCCAAAACTAATTGGGTGATATTATTCATTTATATTCCCATAGGTTCTACAGACCGTCTGAACAACATACTAAAATTTCATTTTGATTAAGTCATTTTTACGGCAGTTATCGTGCTAACGGACAGACAGACAGACAGACAGACAGACAGAATGAACAAAGTCATAAACACTTTTCAACTTTGTTGTAAAGTGTTAAAAACATATTTGAGTAAAGTCATGTGCATTAAAGGTCTGCACGGGCTTAATTTAAAAATTTTTGCCCGATTCGATCCGAAAATATAAAGATATGACACCAAATCGAGCCCGAGAATTGATCAAAATTATTCACCCGACTTGCCCGACTTGGTCCGAACACACTCAAAGCCCGGTCCGACGAGGCCCGACCCGATGTTTTTATAAAACATCAAAGCCTGCCAAAATCTAAGACACTGTTGCCCCGTATCATGACCAAAATTTGTCATTTAAGGAATTAAACACAAATTATAATACATAGTAATAAATAAAATAGAAAGTAAATTTGAAAAATCTGTACGGAATAGGGAGATTTTCATCCATTTATTGAGAATTTTGTTTCATATGTAATTTTTAATTTTTCTGTTCGTTCCCGAATTTAATAAAGGCATGACCCGAACTCGACCCGGCCCAAACTATTTTCCTTGAAATTCACTAAAATTCCACCAGGCTTAGGCTAGATCCTGTCCGTAGATCGGACGGTAGACCGGGCCTAAACCCACGGATCAGGCCCGAACCCATGCAGACGTCTAATGTGCATCCCACATTTAAAACATTCAATTAATCTCTTTTAATCCTTTAATATTTTCATTAAATTATAAAAATACCAATAAGGAAATATAACTGAATTATATTCAAAATAATAACAACTATAAATTTTATAAAAGACAACATAATATGAATTTTTTTTCAATTATTTATCTTTACCTGAAAATGAATCAAATAAATTAATAACAAGGTATATATTTTAATAATATTAATAATAGGATATTGACTGCAGTTACTGACCAGAAAACGAGGGAATAAATGGAAAATACTTATAAAATACAGAAATCTCAGATTTCTTCCCCATCAATGAAATCCAACGTATAATGAATACCCGTCGGAATCATTTTCAAGGTAAAACAGATAGAAATAAATCAGGGAAGCTCACTTTCTGTCTTGTAACAATTAATTATTTATGAAATGTCTTAATCTTACAAGTAATTATTTACTGAAACCATGTACAAAATGATGCATGTTGTACCCATGTCACGATAATAGCTTTCAATGTTAGCGGGAAAAATTGCTATCGTTATATATGGGCTTTTAACATGCAATGCGATTTTGTTTTTAACATGGGTGCGGTTGTAATTGAGTAACACTAAGGGCTTTATGTAAGATGGTTCTTTAATGGAATAGAGGATATGCTTCAGCAAGGGGAAGTATTTCCTATAGTGTTATTATTCAGTGAGTTGCATCTCTCCAGGGAGCTGCGAAGGAGATACTGGGAAGGTGTGAAGAATCTGCCAGAAATGCGTTGCACTAGCTCGCGACTGTGCACCTTGTGATAATACCTGGCCCTCAAAGAAATCTGCACTTACTATAGAAACTCATTAAAAAGATGCTGTATATTTATTTTTTATTTTAACATTTACACAAAATTAATTTATGCCATCAAATTGGGGATTTTAGGAAATTATACTATCCTCTGATGAAAATAAATATTTTACTTAAATCTTTATGCGTCTAGTTTTCCAATTTTTTGCCACATATAATGTTAAAATCTTGAACACTTGGAAATTCTTTTAAGCTCCATTGAATCCCAATAACAATCACCCACCTGAGTATTGGCCAGAGCCACCCTCTGAAGAATTGACAACTTTTGTGTTTCGTAAAATTCCCGTTTTTAACACCTCTCCTCTTTTACGTTTTCTTCATTTGTTGCTTTTCTTGCAATACATGGTAATATGGGGAAAGTATTGGAATCATGTTGAAAATCGCAACTCGAGTTTTCGACTGATCTACACGTTTTGGGATCTCTAGAAAAAACTATTTTTAGCTGTATTTGTGTCTCTCTATCTGTGCAATGTATGTATCCACTCTATTTAAAAAACTAATTTACCAAATTTCATAAAATTGGGTCACTTATAGGTTACCTTGGTGCTGTTTAGATTTTGGTACGATTCGAAAAAAATAAATAAATAAAGAACCTGCCTTTATTTACTAAATGGCCCGCAAAAATCACCAATATCTAAAATAAAAAGGCTAAGTTTCTTTAAATATATTACTTAAATGCTTGTTTTATACTTAATTTTTGACGATGAAAAGAATAAGATCAATCCCATTACTCTAAGCCTAACCGTTCTTGATATATTTTAGTTTTTTCGCATTTTTGCTACGCCGCATTTGAAATACATCCAGTTACTAAATGAAAACGGAGATTGAATTAAAAGCCCAAATTCAGTGTTATTTCAAATAATCATGCGCTTGTTAATTTGTGCCATTAAACTCAATTTAAGGAATTATTAAAGAAATAAAGAGAAAATGAATTTTGGTCTGTAGGGAAAGTCATGTACTGCCCACATCAGATTTTTCAAGTTGTGATGGTACATCTTACGATTCATCCTTTTTTTTTTTAGTAAACGGACTTCAAGTTATCATTATAAGAAATTTCCTCTTCATTTAATTTCCCTTTCCTCTTTGTGGCAAGTCGATATCGTAACAAGGAAATTAAACAGGGTACTCGTAACACGGACTCGTTTTCGTCTGGTGATTTACTCTCTGTAAACTCTTAATAGCTACTGCCCTTGCTCATGCTCGCTACTACTGCAATTAGCGGGCATGGTCATTTCATGTTTAATGTCGGCCAGATCGCGTCTTTTTCCCATTACATACTTAGTCGATCCCCAACTTTAGTCTTTGTATGTCTCCAACTTTTATCTGAATTTCTGAACTAGAATTTTTTTTTATGTTTTCATTTTATTATAAAGAGGAATTTCGATGTACGAGTAGTATGAATACAATATGCAATTTTCTGAATTGGTGCTGTCATTTATAAAAATCCCCTTTCATAATGAAACGATTTCAATTAATTTAGTTCCATGTTTTTTTAATATTTTTGAGATGCTTGTAATTAAATGTACTCTAAAAGAAACGTATTAACCGAATACCTTTTGAAAATCAGTCTCACAGAAAGCAAACCCCGAACCATACAAAATTTTGAATAGTTCAGGTCTTTCCAGAGGTCTTTATAAAACAATTCACTGATAATCCAAATTCCAAGTCTCTATTTCACTTAAGAGTGGATTTTTCTCATATTTTCGCCTAATCGAACATTTTAATGGGCGCCACCTTAAACTATATCAAATATAGCAATATAATATATTTTTTTCTTTTTTCCATCATAGGACTTATCTTGTTATCAAAATTCAAGTTTTTATCTTTATTCCGAATGCTTTTTTCAAGCAGTTCATATTTCGAACGTTTTGGTCTAGAGAACCAACTCCTCCCCAACTCAACTTTAAATTTTGTAATAGTTCCATTTTTCTAGTGAATCAAAATGTTAAACCGTGCGCCAAATTTGAACAAACGAAGACGCTGCTCATTTATTCGATAAATAGAATACTTTGGTTTTCGGCACCTCTAATGTAATAAGTATTGATAAAAGTGAAATTGTACACCTTCTCCTTTAATCGAACGATCTACCCTTGTACTAAATTTCTCGTCTTGAAGTGTCATTGCGAAGTGCGATTTTTTTATCATTTCGCACTTCAAACGGTTTGGGGTGGAGCATCAATTCAAATGAACATTTTTGAAAATTCAATTTTTACCTTCGGGTTTTATAGACCAATAGTCTCCGTCTGAAAAGTTTGAAGTGTTTGGAAAAGGCGTGACAGACATACAAACGGACAGACAGATGGAGACTTGAGAATTTGTATATAATGGATATTGCCATTTACGTATATTAAGCTATACGTATAGTATATTAAGCTATTTAGAGTCAACCATGATTTGTAAGACATTCTATTTTTTGTTATAAATTATAAAAGATAGTCTTATTCTCCATTATTTCGGTAAACTGTTGCTTTCATTTCTTAAAGTGGTAGCAGATGCCGCTAAATTCTGCTATTAAAAGTAAAATTCAGCAGCAAAAGCTAAATAAACATGTGGAAGATTTCTGTATTTAAAAACAGTAGATCTCTTTTATGGAAAAGTTCTTCCGATTTTAAAGCTAAATATACAGAGAATATTTTATGCAACGTAGATTAATTGCTAATCGTTTTGCCACATAAAATCAATTGTTTGTTACTGAAATGTTTGTAAAATAGGATAGTGTCGCAAAAGTGTGGATATTGAAATATTTCTTTTTCAGCGATTAAAGAGAATAAGAATCTTGCTCTCATTGCCGACAACAGCATCCGTGGACCAATTATGCGTTTATTATGAGCTCGTCTGCCTGGAAGTGGTCGTTGCAGTCTCACGTAGCTTAAGCTAAATTTAAAAAAAAATCTAAAGCTGGCTACATAAAATGGTAGGGCTGAATTCTTCGATTCCCATAGAGGCTCTGATACAAGAGCAGTAAAGTCAAATAAGTTCAGAGCATAGTGACAAATCCCTTACTTCTTTCTTGAAAATATTCCCTGCTATATTCATAAATCTTTTGGGGTAGAGTGTTCTGCACCAACTCAGACAAACCAGTTTTCATCTCTGCTATTCCCAATCTCTGCGAATACATAGGATATTCTAAGAGAGGTATAATTATATAAAATTCTTTTTTAAATGTTATTCATATGAAAAGAATTTCAATTTTCTTTTCCGTGTTTAAAAAGAGTTATGTATGTTCATTTAGAACTCAATCGCGGATCCTTATATTACTTTGAACACGATATGAGCAGAATATTTAATCCTTTCACCCCCGGTCTTTATATGGCTCCTCTGTGCTAAAGGTTTTAGCTTGATGCAGACTTCTGACCCTTTTAACTCCACCCCCCTTTCACGGTCTAACGAATCTCTTCATAATATGTATAATCAACAAGACTGGCACACCACAATAATAATTCTTTTGTACTTGCGCAATGTAGATTCGTGTATTGGTCTTTCCTAAATCTTATTTTCATGTTTGGTCCCGAACAAAAATTTGTTTATGAATAACAATTAATTTCACACTTTCTTGTTTTCCCGGTCGGGATTGAAGAGAATGAAAGGGTTCAGGACAGAATACTTTGCATGCTTACAGCTTCCGATTCTGTCGCCAACGGATTGGCTGGGTTGTTTATGTGGTCGTGTTTTTTCTTTCTTGCAGTTTTTGTTTAATAGCTATGGAACACGGACAAAATCAAGAATTCTGATGCAAAGTAGGCCTAACTGTACTAAACAAACTTTATACAATGAGTTGAATATTAACAATGAACAAACTTAGAAATTACCACTTTTAAATAGTTATAGCTCAGATAAAAAGCGCGAAGAAAGTTAAAAATAATCAACATTTGTGTTATGGGCAAAGATTATTTGTCATTTTCTAGGTTGTTCTGTAAACAATGATGATTGAGACTGATATGTAACTTCATATTTCTGTAACCTTTAGACTGGTGTATTGGTAAATCCTCCATTTTACTGCCATACTGGATGCAAAGACAGTCATTTACGAATAGCGATTAGTTTCACCTTTTCTTGTTTTTCCGGTCTGTAACTGAAAGAATTTGGGACAGAATATTTTCTATGCCTCCGATTTCGTTTCTGTTGTCGACGTATTAGTTGAGTTGCTTATGTGGTCGTGTAGTTTCGGTTTAATATATTTATGGAATAAAAGTAAAAAAATAATTTTGGTGCAAAGTAAATCTGACATTACTCAATTTAATACCATGACTTTATCAGAAAGCAGGCCCATTGTAAACAACATATTGAAAATGACAAAAATTTGAAAATCGCTGCTTTTTAAATAATTATTACCAATAGAAATGTACAGAGAAAATGAAAAATATTCAATATTTTCTTTATAGACAATAAGCAGTTTTCATGTTCTCTTTTTTCGTATAAAATGATGATTGAGACTGATTTGCATTTTCGGACTTGCGCAAATAGACTGCTGTATTTGTTTATCCTCCGTTTTATTTTCATACTCGGTTAGGAGGGGAAAAAATGTTTATGAACAGTGATTAATTACATGCTTTCTTGTTTTCCTGGTCCGTAAATGAAAAAGTTCGAGATGGAATGCTTTTCATGCTTCCTGCTTCCGATTATGTCGCCGACAGTCCTGTTGTCGGGGTTGTGTAGTCGCCTGCTTGCCTATTTGAGATATTTTTTATGGAAACCGATACAAAATTCTGACGTAAAGTAGGCTTGACTTTAATAATACTTTTACTCAATGATGTTTACAAAATAAGTTTTTCTGTAAGAATGCTTAATCCAATTTTGTAAAAACCAAATTGAAGATTAACTAACTTGAAAATTATGATTTTTGTAAGTTTTTTGGAGACAATGTTTATTTTTCAAAGTATCTGTTCTTGTAGAACAAAGGTAATCAATACTCGCACGTATTTAAATAAATAAATGAAAATTCCTTAGTTAACAGCTTTAGCTTTCCCAAAAGAGGCCACCAGTGTATCCAAAACCGATTTTCTACCAGTATCGGACTCATTACGAAAGATCAGCCTTTTCACTAAGCCTTTCAATGACTATACACTTGTGCAAAGTAGACTGACGTATTGACCATTACTCTATCAAAAGACCTTGGAACTCTGAACCAACCCACACAACTAAAGATTTACAATTTATTTTGTTATCTATATAAAGTAAAATATCGTTGATCCAGACAACCGAATTATCCGGGCAAAAATTGTCGGTTTCTCGCTCTTTTTGCGAATGAATTAAAATATACTTAATTTTTTATTACAAGAATTAAACTATTATCTTTTTATTGAATAAATTATCTTTTAGAACTGTTAAGAAATTCAAATTATGGAGTCGTGGGCAGTGTTAGGTCCTAGAATGTGTGACATTGATTTTGTCTTGGGGTAGTAAAAATCTTTTACCATCGCTAAGTTTAAGTGAAGGAATTTCTCCGAATTCCCTCAATAGTCTACATGCTGCTTTTATCGATATATGGTGTAATGTTTTATTTTGAGCAGTCGTCTGAAAATGTTACACTGGAAATGGTGGATTTTTTAAACTTCCAAATAGAGGTCTATATGAACTCGGACTTGCTCTTCAGCATAAGTTGAACTTTGGCCAAAGGTCGTGTCCGGCAAAATTTCTCCTGCTTTTCGACCTGCGCCAAGCCAAGATGGCGCGGAAGAGATCCATGTTTTGAAAAGTCATAAATCAATATAACCACAAAATATCTAAAACCATATTGCTAATTTCAATAATGCAGAGATAAACGCTTAATGTTATAAACACCTTTTAACACATTTCTGTGTACGTGGATAGATCGTTTTTATAACTTTAGATAAAACAGAAAAGAGACCATTCTGGCCGGATTAAAACTTGGTTATAAGTCCGATAAAAATAAAATTTAGTCCCGTTCAAACCACTACCTTTAAAGAACCTCTCCCAGAGCATCTTATTTTCCTATTGATCACCTGCGAGACTATACATCTCGAAGGAAAATTTCGAAATTAGGTAATAATGCTCTGGTATATATATATTACCAATAATTGTTTAAGTTTTAAATCTTCCTTAAAATAAAATATATTTCTTGTTTTGCATTAATATCAATTATACTATTAATAATTTTCCCATGGATTTTCGTTTTTTTTGGATCGCTTCCTGCTCCTTTTTATCTAATTGAACGGAATTCTATTGAAACAGCATTTAAAATTATTATTTTTCAAAATCGTTAATTTGATGGTGATGTTTCCTAGATGGACCGTATGCTTATAGAAAGTAAGGAAGATGTCAAAACGCATAGAATACCATGGATAATTTAATGTAGCGTTATCGTTGGGAAAACAATTCAGTAATTTCTCCTCAAAGCAATTAGATGCATGGGAACGAGAATAATTGTATAACCTCGTGGCAGGTATAAAAATGAAAAATGACCCTGGACTATGCAAGGGAGTGCTGGTTCTTATTAGCATATTTTGTAACAATGGAGTCAAAAGTCGTGAGATCTGAATACAATTTATACATCATTGTGTGATGAACAGTGCTTTAAGCCAAGAATGTTTGGTTAGGTGGCAAAAAATATTGTAAAGATATTCTAGAACATTTTTCTTTGGTTATAGACACGCACATGCGTTTCCCTTATCACGAAACTACGCATACAAATTTGAAATTATTGTCGATTAGAGATATGGTTTTCAACCGGTGAAATATTTAATGTATTCGTAATGCATCAACCCCTAAATACGAGTACCTGCAATACATAACTTTCAAGCACCCAATCGGAACAGTTTAACTTATATTTTCATCTCAAAGAGCTAACCATAGTATATTTTTAGCTAACCAATTTAGCTAACCATAGTATATATTTTTTTCACGGACATATTATTAACAATTTTAAAGCAAATTTCGACTTTGTCTGATAAAACCTACTAATTTATATTCAACAGCTGATCATACGCATCAAAGACCCTAAAATATTATGATTTTTGCAGATCCGACTCATGTTTTTACCCTCAAAGTTTGTATTATTACTCAATTTCTCAGGAAGAGAGTTTTAGAAGCCTTATTGTTTCGAAACTTTGAGATTGCTATTTCGCAAACATTTTTATAATGATGAGTTAAAAAAAAACGTTGTAATGACAATTCCTACAACTCAATTTTATAATACAAAAACTATTAAAAAGTTGAGTTGTAAAAAATATCTGTAATGAAAACATTCCTTTAGTAAAACAGATGCTTATCTAAAGATAAACATATGCCATTGTTAGTTTTACTTATGTTTCATATTGTTAACGAAGTGTTTTTATTACAGTAATGGCTTCAGTTGTTATAGAACTGAATAAATTTAACAGCCATTGGAGATATTATGCAGTTGAACAAGGCGTTTAGATGAAATAAATGCAAAGGTAAGAAACATATTGTAATGAACATCATTTGCAAGTTTTCAGATCTAAAAGAAACGTATAATCATATTTTTTTCAATAGCTATATTTACTCTTTAAAAAACGCGTCAAAATGTAAGTAAAAGAGGCTTATGAAAGCATAAAAATAGAATCATTGTAGGTAGAAATACATATTTTTATACTACACCCAACATTTTTACTTCAATGTCTAAGAATGAGACGTTGATCTAAAGGAAAGATTAAATTTAATAAAATTCCTCTGCAGTTGCGGATCTTTCGAAGAAACTTATAGACCCCCAATGGATGTTAGATCATTAATCAACAAACACAGGCAGAAAAAAAATCGCAAAGTTGTCTTGGAAGAACACAGTAAGGGATGCAGTATCTCACTGTGATGTGTTTCGAATAATTTACCGTAGAAACAGCTTGGAGGTTGTTCAATGACCTCTCTGCCCTTTCTTGATACCGCTGGTGTTCAAATGAGACGTAATGGTACACCTTGAGGAGTAACACTTTTCGAACCAGAGTTACATGATTATTCTTCAAACTATGTATTGAATACACAATTGATGCTTTTACCTTGCAGTGTGGTTCAGCAAAGGTCACACAACAGTGACTCAATCATATATTAACTTCCCTCGCGATGTCTTTTGACCAAAGACAGAAAAGAGCTCCGGCTTCAAACAAACAACGAACAGAGCTTTGTATCAGACCTCTTGCCTCTGACGAAAGCGGGAATCATCATCTTTATGCTAATTGTAGGATTCTTGCGCTGAATTAATGAGCCGCACCTTACCCGAGATAAGCTAAGATCTGGGCATGCATTCCTCTTTGCTTTCTACTAAACCACCCTGTTTTTCACCTTTGAGACAACGATAGACCGAAGAAACGTTGATTTAGTCATCGAGGGCTTCAAACATTCGGAGATAAGATGGCAATTGCAAAATGTCGTCATTATTTGGGTCCTGAACTACTTAGCAGTTGCAGTCCATGTAATTTATGCTGTCTTAATGATGACTGGTACCACGGGCAAACATTTGCCAAGGTAGATAAGTTTAGTGTTTTGTTGATAGCGAAGTCATTCTTGAAGGCAACAAGTGGTTCGTTTGTAGTTAAGCATTTGAATATCGAATTGTTAATGCTGTAAGTTGATTACCGAGGATTAGAATGGCACGCCAGAGTAGGGATAGAAACAATGCTGCTGATACAAGATATTTATTTCTAGTTAAGAGTCCACTACGTTTGAATTGTTTGAAGCAATTTAGGTTTAATGGCTCTCCATTCCAGTAACTTAAACTGTTTATTTTGCATATCCTTCGCGTGGAATGAAATCATCCAAAAGAGAGGACGCAAAATTTAAACACGAAAAAATAAATTTGTTTTATGCTCCATAACTAATGTTTAAAAAATGATTTGAAATAGCTGTGCCTCCTTAATCGACTTTAGGAACTTGAGAATATTTGCATGAGATGAAACAAAGTAAAAGAAATTGGAAAAAAGTAACTTCTTGATATGTGATAATATTTTTAGAAATATTAAAACAATTGACTATAACGTCCGCTTTGCAATAATATATTGGTTACAGCAATCCTTTTCTGCTTCCCTATGTTAATGCTAGTAATGAAAACATGTTATAGGTTATAGACCCATAGAATATATTTCTCCGGGACCTAGTATTGCTTTTCCATATAAAATACTAATCTTGAAATTTTAAATTTCGAATTTGTTATAATCACTAGCAAAAAGTGGGGTTTTGAATGGACTTGTGCATATGAAGTATGCTAGCTGTGAAAGATTTGAAATTAAAACTTAACCTTAATAAAGGAAGATGTATCTCTCTCACTCTCTCTCTGTGTATATGTGTGTGTGCGTGTGTCTATCTGTATGTCTGCCTGTGCGGTCTGTAGCGGGAAATCTAAGCATCATAAGACCATGAAATTTGGTACACAGGTACCTTAGGACCCAAATAGGTGCTGATCAGCGTTATTTTTTATAATGTCGAATTATTTTTTACTTATTTTATTCAACGATTTTTCATTCAAGAATTTCAATGATTTTGGACGATATTCACACACATCGGTTTCTTAACGACCAAAAACATTATCACAGAGTTTCTATCCTGCCACCGTCAGAAAGATCGATAAATTATCTTTCAAACAAACTTTGAACGGAATCTATACAAATAATGGATGAATTTTCGTCAGTTTTTAAAGAACATATGCAGTTTAAGTTACTGGAATGGAGAGCCATTAAACCTAAATTGCTTCAAACAATTCAAACGCAGTGGACACTTTTCGTGCGCTTTATACCACTCCAATATTTATATTGCGAGTTAAAAGAAAATGTGGCATCCAAAGCATATCCTTTAACCCTATATTTTGTAAATATCACTCATTGTTATCATGCAGAAAATAATTTCCTAAATCTATCCGTTCATTAATTATAAATTTTTCAAACCCACGAACTGCTGAAAGTTTCGATGCCGTTCTTGTATCTTTTTAGACGACCTATGCGCATTCGCCAAACCCTATCTCCAATTTTTTTTCCTGTTTATGCATTTGCTGAGAGCGGTGCGATTTAAAGAGTGGGATTTCCGGATCGAAGTCATTTTAAATTGTTTTGAATTGTTTCAGCAGCGAGCACTTATTTAATTATGTATAAGTAGGGAATGCTTATTTAGGGCTGGGACAACGGCGGGCAGTTTATTCTAGTTTAACGAGTAATTATGAAATTAGAAGTCTAAAAAATTAATTTCAATATTTGAGAGTCTTAATACAAAAGAGCATATGCGTTTTTAGAATTGGAATATTAAATTAAACAAATTAGAATATAGGAAAACAATGAAATTAAAGTAACACATTTAAATCGCAACACCCATCCTGTTACAGTTCGTTTTACTTATTGAAATTATGATTCTACACATCTGTGTGCAATATTACGTATGTGTGAAAATTTTCATCTTAGTTTTTGAGTGAAAGAGAACACAAAATTGAGGTAAATGTTGATTTCGCTTCGTTAGGAATGGAGAATGGACTTAACTTTGCTCGCTAATAATAATAATAATAATAATAATAATAATAATAATAATAGTAATAATAATAATAATAATAGTAGTAATAATAATAATAGTAATAATAATAATAATAATAATAATAATATTAATAATAAAATAATAATAATAGTAATCCATAAAGATTTATTTTTACATAATTTATCTGAATATAAAATATCATTATGATACGTGCATTCTTTGTTTAGTTTTGGTGTCTAAACCCTAAAGAAATGCACACATACACAAACGAATGGATATCATGTGTCAAAAATGTTTTGTTTACATGAGATCTGAAAACGTGTATTTTTGTCAAAATCTCAAATTCAGAATTTATCAGAAATACAATATTATTATCTATACTATAGTAATAGAAAGTAAATTTAAATTAGATTGTCTTGTGTGTAAGATATCTATAATAAATATCATCTAAAAAAAAAAAAGTTTTTATTTTGTTTTCATGAGATTTGAAAATGTATATTTTTCTCAAAATCTCAAATTCTAAATTTGACAGAAATACAATATTATCATTTACACTATAGTACTAGAAAGTAAATTTAAAGGAGAGTTTCTTCGCGGGTGAGATGTGTATATTAAATGTCATCTGCAAATTTTTTTAATGTTAATAGCATCGGGGTAAATCTTTTATCTTACAATAAAATATGCCTATGTTTCAGCGTGTCTGTGTCTGTGTACGGGGTGTAGCGAGAAATTTAAGCATCGTAGGACCATGAAATTTGGTACACAGGACCCGGGAAAGTGCACCTCGGCGACGTTTGCTTAAAAATCAAAATCCTGAAATATCTCTTGAACGGCTTATTCTAGTGTGCTAAAGTTTATATCAGTCGTTTTCTAATGAAAAATTACGTCTGAAATAATTATTTATTTAGAATTATTGAAGGTTCTGGGTTTTTAATTATTATTTAACATATTTATTCGAAAATTGTGGGGAGGGGGTCTTCCTAATATTTGATTGCGTTTAAAATGAATATGATTCCAGCATTCACAGATTATAAAAATCGTTCCCAAATTATTTTTGAAAAGCTTCATTTGCTAGTGAAATATCGCTTCCATCCCCCACACACATACATGCATATATACATACACTCTCTCTCTCTCTCTCACACACACACTAACATACACATATACACACAGAGAGACATTACGTCAAAAATGTTCGGTTCTGGTCCTGGGATGCTTAAAGCATGTTCTGTTGTGGAGAACTCGAATTAGAAATTCTGAGAAAGAGTAAAAATCAGATGAGATAAAATGTTTAAAGGATTAATACTTTTATGCTGAATTAATTACATTTCAAACATATTTCAGAAATAAGTTTTAAGGAAAATATCTTTCTTCCTACCTAATAAATCCTATCTATCCCTATCTAAACCTATATACTTTAACTTAAACCTATATACTTTTACTAAACCTATCTATATCCTTGCCTTGAGTTATAGAATTTTTGGCATGGTAATGAACGAAATGCAATAAAAATTACTATGCTGAAATAAGATCGAATATAGAGATAAAACATTAGACAATATTTTTTGTACTGAAACACTAAACAAAGGAATAATTTAAGAATATAATTCTTAATAAACATAAGTTGATTTCTAATAAATCCTATCTATCTCTATCAAACTTATCTATTTCTACCTAAGCCTATTTGCTCATACTAAACCTGTAATTTCTAATAAATCCTATCTATCTCTATCAAAACCAATCTATTTCTTCCAAAGCCTATTTACTCATACTAAACCTATCTATATTCTTACCTAAACCTATAGAATTATCTACACTGTAATGAAGGAAATACATTAAAAATTACTATTCTGAAATAAGATCAAATAGAGATAAAACATACGACAATATCGTATGTTCTTAACCACTAAACAAAGAAATAAATTGAGAATGTAATTTCTAATAAGCATAAGTTGATTAAATGTTGAAAATGTCGTTCTACTCTATGAACAAAATAATAAAATGAGTGACATTAATTTCTTATATTGTTATTACGAACTTTAAAAATTCTGAAATAAGGCGCAGTAAAGAATAATGATAAAGTTTTCAATCTGACAATTTTATTGTCTGCACCGAAATACCGATATTTTTATATCAATACTTGTATTAGGATAACGAGAAAATTTACGGGTCAATACATGTTCAATACAGGTTTTCGGGATCCCGATATTGAATGCCCTATGCACATACATTTTTGGATTTTTTCAATTATGTGCAACAGTTGGTTAATATTTCCACGTGCTATTTCTCTTGCGCTTTAATGCACTAAATTTCAATGTAAAAAACATGTTCCCGACTGTTCTGTAGAATAAGGAAATCTAGTTGTCCTGTAGAAGCAGAAATTTGTCTTGTTAACTCAAGAGAAGCAGAAATTTGTCTTGTTAACTCAAGAGAAGCAGAAATTTGTCTTGTTAACTCATATAGACTTAAGGACTGGGAGTTAAATAAGCACTCACGTGGGAATAAAAAATTATCTTGTCCTTAAACTTCTAATGGCGTGAACAAAAAATCGACAAAAATATGATTTTATTAACGATATAATTTAAATTGATATACTGCTCGGAAGAGGGAAGTGGTTGACGACTGAAGTCGTGCCCTTCCCTTAAGCAAATGTTAAATGCGTAAAATAATGTTATATATCAAAAGTGTTTTTAGTCGATTTTTGCTCATTTTAATGTCCACCGTCCCCTTAATGTATGCAAAATGTATGCACTCAGCATATTCTTTTCGCTTTCATTGAGATGTTTCTGAAAAAAAAAAAAGCTTATTTGTATACCTTATGTTCGAGAACTCCACCTTCAAGTGAGATTAAAAAAAAATTCTGAAGTGATAGCAAACAGTTGATACCTGCATAAGGGATGAACAAAAAATAAAGTGGGTGTAACTCGACTAGTGAAGTACATGGTTTCAAACATAAATTCTTCTGCACTTAAACTGTGCTGTATTCCACCTCAACACAGTTGTTGCTCGAAGTCTTTTGTTTGTCCTCAGGAGGCAAGGTTGTCGTCTACCTTGGCGACGTGCAGTCGGCATTCGTAATGATAAAAAAATAAAAGACCTTAACCTAGAACTGCATTCCGAGTCATACGACAGTAAACGCCAACTTATTGTGTTCTTCGCTGAGATATTGCCTTTGAGTAACAATTTCTCATGACTTACTTCTCTTTTCCTTATCTCTGTGCTTGACGGTAATATATGCTCCAAATATTTTCATAACGAACAGGAGGGGTACGAATAAGTGTTCCCTTATGGCAGAATAATGGTAAAATAACTGGTATCTATATTAAATATAAACACAATTATTTCCATCAAGTTATCTTATGGACGTCTTTGAAAACATTTTAAAAACCTATATTACATGAAGGTAAAGCGGAGCGGTTAAAATTTCATGTCAGGGAAAAGTGCATTGAGACAATAATTTGAGTATAGTTTGAGACAATAATTCAGGTGGCGCTGGGGTAAGATAAGTTCTACTGCATTATATGTATTTTTACTTTCATATATACATAATGTATAAGGAAAGTATTGTGACGGGGTCGAAAATTCGAATTCGAGTTTTCGACGGGAGAGCACGTTTCAAGTATCCTTGATCACGATTCGAATATTTTTGAAGTGATGTCTGTGTGTATGTGTGTCAGTGAGTTTGTGGTGACGATATCTCACAAACGAATGGAGCGATTCGAATGAAATTTGGTACAAAAATCACAATCTGTGAATACTGGAAGCCTATTGTTTTAAAACATAATCGAATGTTCAGAACCCCTTAAATTTTCGAGTGAAATTTTGAAAAAATCATCAAAAAATCAAAACCTTTCATAAAGTTACGCAAATAGACATTTCTTATGTAATTTTTCCTTAGAAAACGATTGACATAAACTTTAGAACGCTAGCATGAACCGTTCTCGAGATATTTCACATTTTTCAAATAAATTTATCAAAAAATCCCATAAATTAATAAAAAACGTTAACTGTTAAGAAACATGTTCACTTTTCATATGTAATATCATGCGATAAATTGGGTGACATCATTCTCGTGGATCTAACTAGTTCCATTCACGAGAAAGACACTTTGAGTAATACTTTTGCATTTGAACGCCAATAGTCATTTATCAGCTATAAGAATAACTTATTTCTCCGTCCATAACGCTTGGCGACATTTTGGCGACGAATTTAGCCGAATATCGCCAACTTGGCGATATTTTAAAATGTTGCTAAATTATGGATAAAAATGACTCTAAATCTATGAAAATGACGTCTAATTGAAGAAAATTCAATATCTTGGAAAGAATATGAGTATCTATTATAAGAATAACATTTTTTTTAACTGCAAAAGTAGTAAATTCATTGCATTATATAAGGAAAGGCATGTGCTGCCCACATCAGATTTTTTTTTATAAAGGTTTATATTGAATTAAATACCATTTAAATTGTTAATTTTGCAAAAAAAAAAAAATTATCAGTGCAATGCAAATTAGAACTCATACAATCAAGAATATTCCTACGTATTCAAATTTATTTTACCTTTTAATTTATTGTCTCCATAAGTTTTGCTCCATGTTCTACATCTAGGAACAAATGCTTAAAACTTCTACTCATAGTTAGGAAATTTCAATGTTAAAATAATCAGAAATACATCTACTACAGACTACGCTTTTCTGTTGTGTAAAATGAGAACATATGGGACTTTACTGTCATTAGCCACACCTAAATTTTATTTCTAAAGCAATATGGTATTTTCAAGTTTATTAACCATAGTAGTTTCATCTTTTCCTCTCCAACTCCATGCTTTATTGCTTTCGGATCATCATTAGAAGGTTGGCAATATTTCGAAAAGTTAAAATTAAATAATATATCAATGATTTTCGCAGTTACAGTGAAGAAAGTAATTTATACACATAGTTATTTTCTCATTAGGTACAAAATGTAAAAAGGAAAAAAAATTGAAATGTTTTGTTAACATAGAATTTTGATTATGAAGCAGAAGACATGAACGTATGTAAGTTGAAAACGGAAGAATTGACAAATTGAAACAATGAACTGTAAATAATTAAAAAATATATTATTAGTATAAGTATGAATAATTCATGTGTATGAAATGTAAAATATTCTAAAATTCCGAACTGAACGTTGAGCACACATGGAAACACATATGGGAAACCTGTATCCTTCGGAGCAAATGAGATTTTTTATGTACTTTCCGACTTTTCTAGAATGTAGAATATTCGATATTTTTACTTTCTCGACATATACTATTCGACTAGGGTAACCTAGGTCATGGTCCAGGGCAACTAGGGTATGGCGATTGCATGGGTGACATTATAGCATTTTTTTAACATTAAATTTTAATTTAGTTTGTTTATTTAAAATTTTTAAAATTTTAATACAAAATAATAATAGCAATAATACGTTTTTACTTCTTATGCATTCCCCGTTTGCATTTCTTATTTTAGGTAATAGGTAATTCGTGAATCTTTAGATAACTTTAACGTCCGCCATGCGCCACATTAAAGACAGCTAGAGATTCAATTTTAAAATAATTGGAAATACATCCACTACATGCTATACTTTCCTGTTGTATAAAATGAGAATAGATGGGACTTTACTGACACTAGCGACTTACTAGCTAACTGTAGAGTGCTTAAAATGTAAATCCATCGAAAATTGAAATTCCAATTTCGAACTTTTTTCCAATACTTTCCATTTACAATAATATGGCTATCAAGAAAGTAAAAGCGGTGAAAAATTTAGGATGAGAAGGGGTCTCCAAACGAAGCCGAGCTAGGGCTTCAAACGGTCGAAATTCAGTACTGCTGACTACATGCCGTAACTATATGTAGATAGTGTTATATTGGCTCGGCTAAAGATGTTCTGATTTATTGAATATATGATCTTCCACATATTAATATTAAAATTGGTGGGCTTTGTCTGCTAGCAGTCACCAAATATAGTAACCATTTTTTATAGTAATCACTCTTTTAACAAGTTCTGCGTTGAATATATATATGATCGATCTTTCACATGTTAATATACTAAAATATGCAATCTAATTGATATAACATAGTGTTACAGCTACTTTGATATTAACACATATATGCTCATGCTAAGAATTTTAATGCATTGTGAATAGGGAGTGAAATTTACATATTTGGAAAGTTGAACAATAGCTAAAGAATATGTCAAGTTTCAAGCACAAAGAATTAATTAGCCTTTTCTGTGAATTTCATTTTACATAGCGCTGTTTTAAAATTTAATATGTTA
Source organism: Amaurobius ferox (assembly GCA_951213105.1). Classification (NCBI taxonomy): domain Eukaryota; kingdom Metazoa; phylum Arthropoda; class Arachnida; order Araneae; family Amaurobiidae; genus Amaurobius; species Amaurobius ferox. The sequence goes on from OX578134.1 coordinate 74,703,292, forward strand.
GTTTTCAATATTATCTGCTATTGCAAATTTTCTGCAGACGTTCTTGCAGAAACTGCAGATACTAATACTTTCAATTTCAATAAGATATCTTTCAGAATAATATAGAGTTGTGGAGTAGTTCATTGACTTTTCCATTGTATTTTCATTGTTATAAAGTTGACTATATTATATGCAAAGTGGAGTTAATGGTCAGTTGAAACAAATTATGCTTTAGCAACATCACTTTTTCAACTAAAGCAGCCAATTGTTGCAATCTAGTTTATTTTTTTAACAAAATAACTAGGAATGGTTAATAAGAGTGGTTCTACTCTTATATTTCTATCCATGATGTCTGAGAATCCTTATTAGGGTCTTTTTGTCGACTGTTCACGAAAATTTTCATTAAAAAGGAAAAAAAAACCCGCTTAACGTTTAGCTGTTTTATAAATGATAAGGAAACTTGCACAAGTAAAAGAGTTTTAGCAAAAAAGGAAACTGCTGACGTTTTTAATCTAAACGTTAAACGATTTTAGATTAAGGCTTTCAACCAAGATAAAGCGTGGCGTATATGCCAGTCCATTGTTGATGGTTCCATCCTCCTCTTCTAAATTGACTCGTGATATCTCATTTAACGAATTTATGACGTATCAGAAAAAAGGGAAGACTCGTCCTGTGATTGCCGCCATGATAGATGAGATCACAATGCACTTTATGCAATCCTGATTCGATTTATACGACGGACGTTCCGTGAAGAAGGTCACAGCTTTGTCATTTCTAGGACGTTCATCATCCTCCCGCGGGATTTCAATTTAACCCCCTAATAACGAGCGTCAAAGCGCATACCTCGTGTCACTTGTGCAACCCTTGCGCATAAAATATCGTGTTTTTAAATAATGGAACAGTTGTAACGCGAGAGGCATTCATCTTCCAGCCTTCTTTCTTTTAAGATAAAAGAAAAGAACGCCGCGATTTGGGAAGGTGGACCTGGAATCATGATGCCTGGGGCTGGGAAATTAGAGAACAATCCGTCTTTCAGTGGGGTAAGCAATAAGCCACACCTAGGCACTAATGGGCCCGAAGATTCCGTGGAATATTGGCAAAGTGTATTAATGAATGTACTCTTCAGGACGTGATCTGGATTGAGCATAATGTTCTTGCTGGCAAAGGTAGATCCTTTCGCCGATAGGCAGCTTTAGGTATTATTTATTGCTATTATTGTTTCTGGCAATTTTGGTTGTAATTATCTGCTTATTGTGGGCTCGCGCAGTTTAAAGGGGGAAACTATCTGGGATATATTTTTATCAAAAGTGCAAGACTGTGTCGTACCCATGCCGATTAAAATTAAATGGTCCAGTAAATGGCTCAGCAAGGGTGCGTTGGGAAATTTTGATATAATTAGCTAGCTCGTTAATTACACTTGATATGAAAATTGATTACGCCTTAATTGTATCATTTATCATACTGATTATTACGGGATCATTTTCGACCAACATTTAAGGGAAGATTTTAGCATAGTCTTTTTCGTGTGAGATTGATTCTGCTAAGAAGGAAGTGCACTCGTCAATTTTTTTTAAACAGATGTCTTCCTTAATTTTTATGGAACCTGATTTATTCATAGGCTTGCCGAAATAATGCTTTTAGCTCTACGTTTTTGGGTTACTAAAATTTATCTCATAGGACAGAATGTTTAGAAGGACGCCTTCTTTGACAGTGCACTGGAAAAACAGACGTTTTTAATTTTCTATTTATAACAAAGATTATTATTCTATACGAAGAACGTACTGTTTTTATTGGTTCATTGGGTTATGAATCTTTAGAGTTAATCTGATCTAATCAAGAAGACCGATTTAGCTGGGATTTATGGTGGCTAATTTGGTGCAAACTATAGTACAGCGTTGTTCAAACTGTGGTACACGCACTACAGTTTGTGTAGTTTGGCGAGACGCGATAGGGTTAAAAGTGGCGCTTAACCGAATTTTTTGCTTTAAATTTATAGTAATTTTTTAAATATTGATGCAGCTTGAGTACGCGATAGTGAAAATCCCAATTTCTTGATAAACACGAGGGGTTTCAAATATACTGATACATAGAGAGGATAAATGATTTATATATTATTTTACTTAAGTTAATTTCATCCATTTTAATTTTCTCTACAGCCAGGGAGAAAATTTAATATAATGTTTTTTTTATATATTACCTCGAAAATTAATATAAATTTCCTAACATAAACTGCACCAAATTTATAATCACTTTACTAAGAGGTATATGTGTAGTATGTTCAGTACGTGTATCACAGTTTGGGTAACACTGTACTACTGTTTGACCCAAATCCATGAAAAATCGGTTTTCACCCGGTCAGATTTGTCCCAGAGATTTAAATCCACAAATCTTAGAATTGTTAAAAAACTAGTTAGGGTGAACATATTACTTTTCCCTTTTCTGGTCAAAGCGTTCTCCTTGAGAAGCAATATACTTCTCGTAACCTCTTTTTTCCCTGCCGGAAACAATTTTTAAAGCTCTGTTTCAGTGTGCTTTTCAGTGCCTTAAGAATCACTACAAGAAATTAGGACATAGTCAATTATACTACATACATGCAATTTCATACGTAATTTATCATGGTAAAACGATTGGCAATTATTTTAGAACGCTGATATCAAACGTCCTTGAGATATCATACGTTTTTCGAATAAATATATAAAAAAAATTACATAAAATTGAAGAAATATGAGGTAATGTTAAATAAGTCGGCTCTCTCTCTCTATATATAATATTATTCCATTTTAACACCAAATTCAATGATATAATTCTCGTACATTTACCACGTTCCATTCAAAAGAAAATACACGTTTTCTAATAATTTTATGGCTCAACATCATCTAATTTACCAAATTTCAACAATTTTTTACGTATCATTAATGAAATACTCATAATATTCTGATTACGTTTTTGAAAGCGTGTTTAAATAAATGATTTTATATGGACAATAAAGTCGCTGAAAGTTCTGAATTTTAAATTTGTGGTACAGGTTTTGTAACGTGGGTAGAAATGAGAAGGAATATAAATAATGTTTTCTAAATATATCAAATTAAATTATCATGGTATATAGGAAATGTCATGTGCTGTCTACAAAAGATATTTTTATTATATGAGGATGAGTTTAGCTTTTAATACACGATACAATACTGAATACTACATTAAACGTTGTATATTTTTCCTCTGACTGTGTTGTGTTTTCCTCCAAACATAATTATATAAAAAATTTACCAAACTTTGTCTTTTCACTTATCTTGCTGTATGAAATTAATCAAAATTAAATAGCATGTTTTAGGATTCGCTTTCTAAACCCATTACATATAAATTAAATATCTACAAATAAGAATCTTCTTTCCCTTTAATTGTTGTTTCTTGTTTTGTACCCAAAGCAAAAGATAAACTAATTTTATCTAGTCAATTTATCTATGCTTATAACAAGAAGATGAAATCTGGCGGTCAGTACCATTAAGGTCAGCCCAGAATCACTCTCACGCCATCAAGGGTCAACAAGGAGAAATGTTCTTCAGTCTGGTTCTCCCAGCTTTTCTAGTGTTAAGACCTAGTGGTGATATGTTATAGTCTAATAGGTACTTAATTTAAAGAGATTTCTGCCAACAAATTTAGAGTTTGACCTCTACGGCGGACCATCCTATTGAGTTAAACGAATATTAAGAATTGTTTAAAGTAAGATAGAACTAAGAATTTGGCGAAGTTTGTCTGCACTGTAATTATCTATTCAGGAAGAAGCTCGTCTTATGTATGAAGTTGCTTTTTAACAGGAAGTATGTATTAAGTATGGCAATCTCAGGCGCGGGTTCTTGAACTTCCTGATCGTATTCTTGATCTTGATTAATCATTCATTTTTAGAATCCAAGTATATGCGGTATTTATTTATTTCGTCAGCTTGAGTGAAATTTATTTTTATATATATTATTTCAAATAATTACCTCGTTTGTCATATAATGTTTTATAATTTCATCTGCATGGTTAAATTTGTTCCATAACATTAAGCACGTGTTTCGCTATACTACTTTGAATAAAAAAGATAAAAATTTAGTCTTTTTTATACCCATTTAGAGTTAGCAATGCCTTATCCAGATGCACATACCAACACTTTCATAAAGCACATGTGTGCATGCTTTTATATCTAAAAGTTGATTTTTAACAGGTTAAAGGTTTCAGTCTAATTTTTTTTATTTTAAAATGTAGATTTTTTGACAGTATTAATCAAATCTTTATCACAAATGCAATATCCTATCTTGTCTCTCTGTGTAGTCTATAGCGCGAAATCTAAGCCTTGTTGGGCCATGAAATTTAGTACACTGGTACTTCAGGACCCGGAAATGGGCACCTCTGCAGTTTTTTGAAATTCTGATTAGTTTTTTAGTTATGCATTTTTATGGCCTAAATCACGATTTTTGGACCATTTGTTAAATTAAATCTATTCTTTCGTCGCTATCGTAGATTTGCAAACGATCGAGCAGATTGGCAGACATTTATTCTGGAGGTAAAAACAGCTGATCGTACCCAGTGCTTTTATTGGAGCGCAGCCCTCTTCTTGAGTGAGTCACTTCAGTGTCAAAATGTTTGAAAGAGCATCACTTTAGCCTCTGTGATTTTGAGGAAATATCTTGATTTCTAAGCAGTGGCTAATGTGTAGAGTATATATGTAGAGTATTTTCTTTTTTTTTAAATCGAACACATGTTATTGGATTTAGCGATATTCGGCGAAGTTCAAAGGTCTTTATGAGGAATTTGGGCGGATGAGGAGGGGTGAGGCATAAATCAAATATCTCTTCTTCTCGATGCAGTTGTATGGTTGGAAAGGAGTGGTAAATAATCCTATATTTGTCCTTTTATTGTCGGGCGTATTTGTAAAAAAAAAATTCTATCAGTTGGAGGCCGTTTTTAATTTTTTTAAACGAATTTTCCGTCGAACTGTCACTCCCCCCCACTTCCCCTATAAATGTCTTGTGAATTGTGAATACAATTAATAAGATATAGTTTTGCTAATAAACCCGATAAACCCAATAAACTTAATACGCAGTGTGTAATAGTTCTGTATATATGCTATATTGCTAAAACTGGATAAAATTTGATACCTGTGACTGTTTACCTGCATGTGACTATTACTGTAATCATGTGAGGTTCAAGAACGAGCTGTAAAAAAACACACGGGGCTGCAGGATTTGAGTTGACATGTTTATTTGCATCAGATGTGCTGTCTTGGAGGTTTTAAGCGACCGCTTAGTCCACCTACCGTAATTCTACATGTGAGGTTTCTGGCCGGGTCGGGTTTGTACTTAGTTTCATAAAATTCGTGTCCCCAGATTTCTTTTGAAAACTTTCGAAGCAACGAATTGCCTATCATAAATCCTCATGTGAACCAATTCCGTACTTAGTTTAAAAAAAAAAAAAAAAAATTGCGCTTTCGGATTTCTGTTAGATTGTTTCCCAGCATCGTATTTACTATCCAGGGGACCATAAGCGACCGTTCAGGCCGTTTATCGTAAATCCACATGATACTTTTGCCCGGAGCGAGTATGCATTCATTTTTTAAAAAAAATTGTATCCCCGGACTTTTGTTAATGGTTTCTTAGTTAGAGGTTTCGGGCCGTCCCGGGTTCTTAGTTTTAAAAAGATCGGGTTTACTGGATTACTGTTCAAAAGTTTTGCAGCATCGGATCCACAGTCAGAGGGACCCCAAGCTATCCCTTAGTCAGCTTATCGTAAATCTACATGCGAGGTTTCAAACCATCCCGGGTTTTTAGTTTAAAAAAATCGTGTTCACTGGATTACGAAAAGTTTTGCAGCATTGGATCCACAGTCTGAGGGGCTCCAAGCTATCACTTAATCTGCTTATCGTAAATCTACATGCGAGGTTTCAAACCATCCCGGGTTTTTAGTTTAAAAAAATCGTGTTCACTGGATTACGAAAAGTTTTGCAGCATTGGATCCACAGTCTGAGGGGCTCCAAGCTATCACTTAATCTGCTTATCGTAAATCTACATGCGAGGTTTAGGGGTCAGGCTTTCATACGCTCCAATTTGCAATCCGGAGGGAATTTGCGTCCCAGTATATTTGGGTTTTCTAAATTTGCGAATTCAAAATATGTCATCTTATTTCTTTTATTCATCTTATCCTTATGAGTATCGTGCTAAAATTTGATGAAATTGGATGAAAATTCGCTGAGATAGAAATAATTTTCGGGTTTAAAAGAACTTGTCTGCGATTTGAAGTATTTTTATTTATGTGTATTGCGAGAATGGTTATTGTTTATAACAGGCGATTTGGAAATTGAGTGCTGTAGCTATATTATTTAAATAGCGGAGCTTATTTATTGGAAATATAAGAATTACTTTTTCTGCAGAAAATGTGGTTAATATATAAATTATAATAATTGCGCTGGGATTGTTGAACTTAATATTTAAATTGTGCCCATCGGTAGATTTTAACATAGAACGTAAAGTATCCGCAAGTGACGGGTTAAGGTTTTGTGGGAAGAGGGGTCGTATCACGAACGTTGCGATGATGTAAAGGGATTGCATGCAATTTTCAATGTTATTTATATGAATAAAATGTATTTATTTTCTTATTTTATATAAATGCCCTGATTTAATTCCCGATTAACGACGGGTGCATTTTCCAGTAGAGTCAATAAAGAACAAAATGGCAATATCAACTCCTCCCCAATTTATATATTATTGCGTTCATTTATTAACTTTTGCCAATGTTCCGAAGAATACCACTTATACCTCTTCGACCTATATACAGGGTGTCCCAAAAACATTGACCTCGGATTTTATTCTTTAAATATTTATCTTAGACATATATAATAAATTACAAAGTTGCGTAAAAAAAGGTACAGAATTTTATGAAATCGATTAAACTTTCATGGGAATTAAATTTTAAAAAATACAAAATTTAAATTTTTATACGGCCCCCGTACTAAAACATTTCCAATGAGTAAAATGTGCCCCATACACTAAAAAGGTGATGTACAAAATTTCAGTATTTTATCATAAAAAGTCCCAGAGATATGTTCAAACAAATTTGGTGAGGGATTAATCACAAATTAAAGTGTAAATGTTTACAGCAAGAGTGCAAATGACGCAATGCAGAAATGCATCACAGGCAAATAATATTTGCTTCTTTATATTTATTTACAATTTTTCAAAATATGCTTCCTGAAAAATATAAAATTTTACATGATTAATTACAGAATAAAACTTGGAAATGACACAATCGAAATGAACATTAAAACAGCTTAGAAATGTATGCATATGCAAATATCCGGTTCTGATCGGTGCGTCACTACAATCGCCACAGACGTATCATCACATGAGAAAGTTGTTTTTGCTCTGCCATTGATCAATCGCCCTGCTTACACAAACGCAGCGTGAACAGCCCGGCAGTCTGCGCAACCCTTAAGTATTTCACATTTCTGCTACATTTTGAGAGTATAGTTAGCCTATACCGGCAGTATGTTGCAATACAGCAACGAAGAACTTTTTGAAGTGCTTATGCTGCTGTACAGTTTATGCAATAGCAATGCTAACGAAACTGCACGGGAATATCAACGTACTTTTCCCAATTCTCGGCATCTTTCTGGGAAATTTATTTCCCAATTCGTGCAACGAGTGAGTGAAAGACGAAACGTACATCGTATAGGTGGACTAGGTAGGCCCAGACTTCGCTCAACTGTTGTAGAAATTGATATTTTGACTTACTTTTGCAATCATCCACATAGTAGTGTCCCTACCGCTGTTTCAGAAATGAACGTACCACGTGCAACAGTGTGCAGAATACTGAGACTGAATAAATGGCACCCGTTTAACATTCATGGTGTGCAAGCACAGGAGCCAACAGATTATCAACGTCGTCTGGATTTTTGTAATTGGACTCTAATCAGGAAGATGCAAATACCTCTTTTCTGAGAAACGTAATTTGGACTGACAAATGCTGTTTTAAACAAGATGGATGCATAAATTCTCAAAATGAGCACTTCCGGTCTGACACAAATCCATTCGTGGTACGTAATATTCATCATCAGAAGCAATTTTCTGTGAATGTATGGTGTAGTATTTTCAGAAACCGTTTTCTTGGACCCATACTGTATGATGGTACGTTAACGGGGGACAGATATGTTAATGAGATTCTGAATGCGGTCATTTCTGATTTTATGGATGATCTGCCCCTAACAGTACTTCCACATGTATGGTTTCAAGAGGACAGATCGCCAGCTCACCATACTGCAGTTATGAAACACTGGTTAAATAACGAGTTTCCAGACGAGTGGATTGGCTTGCATGGACCAGTCGAATTTCCCCCTAGATCGCCTGATTTAACGCCTATGGATTTTTATTTGTGGGTCGTTTACGCACAACTGTTTATCTGTCACCTCCCTTAAATAAAGTAGAGTTGCAACAACGCATTCAAGATGATTGTCGTGACATCAACGAGCAAGAACTTGATCGAGTGCACTGCAGTGCTCTCAGATGAATGCCGCTCTCTATTGGCATGGATGGAAAACATTTTGAACAAGTTCTGTAACCTTTGTGTAAAGTTATTATTTCTACACAGTGTAGATACTTTTGTACGAATAAATAGCAAAATTATTATTTATTTATGTATCATTGTTTTCTTTCGTAATTTGTATATGACCCCTGAAACGCGATTTGCGGACATGATTCTTTTCCCCTCTGAGAATCTATGCCGATGCGTCGAAAAGTGGTTTAAGCCACCAGCATTTTTGTCTTTTCATATATATCTCTGAGACTTTTTTATGATAAAATGCTGAAATTTTGTACATCACCCTATTTGTGTATGAGGCGCATTTTACTCATTGGAAATGTTTTTACGGAAGCCTTATAAAAATTTAAGTCTTGTATTTTTAAAAATTTAATTCCCTTGAAAATTTTAATCGATTTCATAAAATTCTGTACCTTTTTTACGCAACTTTGTAATTAATTATATATATCATTATTTAAGGAATAATACCTGAGGTCAATGTTTTGGAATACCCTGTATAAGCCAAGCAAGGTTGTGTAGTTACTGAGTAAAAAGAACGACTTAACCTGTAATGGTGTTTTTTCGTGTAATGGTGTCCAGTGCTTGTTATTTTTTAAAAAAAAAGAAGTAACTGTAACAATAGTCGAAAATAAATTGTATTTTTTCAAGCATTATTCAATATTTTTTTAGATTTGCATAACTTTTTAACATTTACTTTCAGAAATTTACCTTAATTTAAATCAAGGGCCCTGAACCATTTACTATATCAAAAAGCACCTGACTATGCCAACTTCTTCTAAGCAGCAGCTTCATTGCATTAATTTTTCTAAGGGGCACTAGTATTATGTTGATTTTTTCAAGAGCACCAGTACTATGCTTATATTTAGAAAAGCAACAGCATTGTTGAAACAGTTTAGGAAGCACCAGCCTTGCGCCAAACTTTTACAGGGTGCAACAACAATATCTTAAATTATTTTACAGATCACCAAAACAATTTTTAATTCATTCCGAGAAGAGCACCAGCATATTATATATTGAATTCTTCCGAAAAGCACCAACACGCAGTAGTATTACATTTATTCAGACAATAACAAATGAAATTGTTTTGTAGACTGGTATATAAATGTATTTTTAATATTAAATAAATAAATATTGGAACTTTGCAATCAAGTTTTGCAATCTTTTAATACAATATACTTAAATTACGGCTAAAACTTTTATTTTTTTTCTTGTAACTGAAATGTCAAAAATTTTCTCCGCTTTTAAATATTCTAATTTATTCATGGTACATTCCACAGATGCTAAGTGAACATCATATTATTATGTATTTTTCATTTCACAATTAAGGACGTACAATACATATAATTGACCTCAGCGCTTTTGAGCCTGAAACGTTCTTCACCAGAGGCATTTGATATAGAACAAGCACATTGGAGATATACACAGCCAAAATACCAACTAAATTTGCATAATAATCCAAACGGCAAAAAATAGATTGAACGAGACGTTTATGAAGAAGTCTAAATCCGGTGGCAAAATACTCTGTAAACTTATTTTATGACAGAACATTTAAACATTTTTATTCTCTAATGCATACTTATTTCATACAGTCATCCGAATTTCCGAAAATATCGGAAGCGATATCTACAGAACCTGAAACGGGAATCCTTAGTGAACCCCTCTCCCCACCCATAACCTCTCTGGCATTTGATGCTAAATCCATATTAGTTACCATCTAAGTTCGATATATATCCAATCCCAAATATAGATGTTTCAAGGAAATGTTTTGACCCGTAAACGAAAAAACCCGGAAGTGGAAATCTTTAGTCAATCCCCTACCTCCTCCAGGATTTAATCCTGAACTGATATCAGTCATCATCTAAGCTCTATCTATAGTCAATCTTGAGAAATAGATGTTTCAAGAAATTTGAACCGGAAACTGTAAAAGAATCGAAAGTGGATATCACTAGTGAAATCCCTATTCTCCTTTGGATTTGATGCTGGATCTAAATTAGTCATCATCTGAGCTCTATCTATAGCAGATCCTATATGAGCAAATCCCGAGAAATAGATATTTCAAAGAAAATTTCTTATTAAAAATAATAGTATGGCGCAGTGTTTGCCACCAATGAGTATTGAAGATGTACAAAGGAAAGAAAAAAAAAAAAAAAACAGGGGTTGAAGAAAATATATTCGAATACCATTATTTTTTTTTTTTAATAATTTGAAATAATCGTGACACAAGTACGTTAAGAGATAATGCCCGCTTTTGCTACCTATTACATACGTAGATTATACTATAGTCGATAAGTTAGAATACTTTAAATCGTTTAAGCATATGCTGTTTAGTATTTAGAATATGTCAAACCTAACGGAGAAAGAGGGATGTTTGTTGGTGTGCGCTAATTTGGCGCGTCCGTGACTTGAGTTGCCCAGTTCATGGGAGTATCGAGATCTACGGTATCCTTGATAACCTCTTAGTACTAAAAGACCGGCAAAACAGGTACAGACAGAAGCAGCTGTGGTCGAAAGTCAAAGCTGGATGCCAGGGTTAGAAAAACTCTCCATGGAATTGGAAAACGAAAATTCAAAACAACAGTAACACAAATTGCGGCAGAATGAAATGCAAGTTTTAGGGAACCAGTTTCAGTGAAAACCGTTCACTGTGCACTACATTAAGATAATGTTCATGGGAGGGCTGCAGTGTTTTCAAATCTTTCATATCACTACATAATGTTCAACGTCGAATTCAGTGGTACAGTTCTCACGGAACATGGCCATCAAGAAGCATGGAAATGTGTAATATTATCTGACGTGTCAAGTTTCACGGTGTTTCAACGTCAGATCTTGTGTACGTCTGGCGATCATCACGTGAAACATATGACGTTAGCTGCCTGAAGCCCACTGTTAAGCATCAAGCATGGCTCTATGATTTGGGAGCCACATCATGGGAGTCATTGGGACCAATAGTTGTTCTCGAAGGTAAAGTTACAGCTAATAAGTATCTGCAAATTCTAAAGTATGAACTTCATCCTGTGGACCAGTCTTTGTTCCCTCAAGGTGATGCAATTTTCCAGGATATCAATCCTCCCATCCACACTACTGCATGCGTTCAGTCCTTGGTTCGAGGAACATGATAGTGAAGTAGAGCATCTAACCTGGCCACCCCAGTCTCCCGATGTAAACATTATTGAGTCTGTGTGGGGTACTCTTAAAAGGAAGGTTAGGAGCAGATTTCCGCTACCTGCATCTGTCAAGGAATTAGCTTCTGTATTAATAGAAGAGTGGTACAATATTGATATTCATGTTATTCGGGATTTATATCAGTATTCCTCGACGTATTTTAGCTCTATTGTGCAAATGGGAACCCTACCCCTTATTAATAATAAAATCGTGATATTTTGTTGGTGTTCGAACTATTTTGTCTAACACTTGTACGTGGATAGTGGATTTACCGTTATGGCATCCAGGATTAGACGCCAAAAAATAGTTATCGATCGTATTTGCAGATAGAATGGCAATAGAAAAAGATAAGTATAGATTCAAGAATCAGACTGGGGGCGCGACAGCCCAGTGGTTAGCGCGTGAGAATTGCACTCGGACGACCCGCGTTCGATTCCCGCTACTGCCAAAACTGTAGCTGTGTTAACGCGAATCACATTACGGATCACATTAAACATGTGGGTTCGTAAGTACTTCCGAGATGTTGTTGGTAGGGGAAGGAGGGTCCGGTCCCTGAGGATGCCTCCCCCATTGGGTTCCGATCGAAATTGAATGGCACTTCCCGGTCGTCCAAATAGATACCATATACCTTTCTGGTAGTCGGACGGTCTGGGTCGAAGTAAAAGAAACAGACTGTTCCTAGAGTTATTACAACGTTTAAAAACAGAAGTTTGTCAAAACAGGAGATAAAGTGGCCATTGGGAACAGTTGTGATAAAGCAGTAGAATATACTTTTTTTGTTTTTAATGTCATGGAAATACTAACGGCCCTTACTACCAATATAAAAGCCAACTTAGTTCTAACTAAACTAAATCTTTAGTTTGAATAGGATTACACATATTCTTAGGCTATATAATATACCTCTGATGAAGGACGTTTCACGCCCGAAAGCGCTTATGCCAATTTTTTGTTAACACTTTACAACAAAGTTGAAAAGTGTTTATGACTTTGTTCATTCTGTCTGTCTGTCTGTCTGTCTGTCCGTTAGCACGATACCTGCCGTAAAAATGACTTAATCAAAATGCAATATTAGTATGTTGTTCAGACGGTCTGTAGGACCTATGGGAATATAAATGAATAATATCACCCAATTACTTTTAGATTGAACCCGGGTTGAAAAAATGAAATACATTGAACTCTATGGAACCTAATTTTTCAAACACTTTTTAAGAGGATTTAAAATTCACGAATTGCTTCGAAAATTTTAGGTAATATTCAAATTGTTCCACAAAATATAAAGTAAAATTCAGCAAAATATATTCAGAAGTTTTTTAAATAAAAATTAAAACAATAATTACACCTCTTATATGAAGCGATCACGTGACCATGATATGAAAAAATCACGTGACCAGCTTCAAACTGAAATATGGCATGCATCTTGTTTCGAAATCGTGATTTTTAAAGTTTTTTTTAAATTCATATTGAGTGTTGTATCCGTCTTAAAACCGCTTTATTTTTGCTTAAATTCTGTGCATCTACATACTGAAACAATGCAATTGCAATATATTTGAGTTTAAATGAGCATCCAAATTTGATTATTTCTACAACAAAGCCTAATTTTCACTTATGTAAAATGTAAACAGCAAAATATGCAGACTGAGTTGTGTAAGAATTGCTGTATTTCTTTATCACAAAATCATTTAGTTCATGTAGTCTGCATAGCTGATATGAATAAAATATTCATTGATTTTAGCAAGAGAAGGACGATTTTTTTCGATGAAGTTTTAAGCATAGAGTTTAATTACGTGTAGCTCCATGGTCTTAATTTTTAAATAAAATAAATTATTATAGTATTGTGATGAACGAAATGAATGGAAATATATTTTTGAATGAAATGCTGAATTTATAGAGAGGCAGGCGTGTTATTTTTTCTATGACGTCATTTGAATGAATTTCAGTTGTTTTCGATGAAGTTTTCAAATATAATTAATTATTGTAGTATTACGATAATTTAAAAATATTACCGAGGAATGTATCGCATTTTAGAGATATTTAAACCAGGCAATTTATAATTCAATGCCGACATTTGAATGAAGTTCATTTTTTTCGATGAAGGTTTAAGTTTTCAAATATAATAAATTAATGTAGTATTGTGATAAGTTTTAAAATATTACTTAGGAATGTATTGTATTTTAGAGATGTTTAAATAAAATTGCATTGAAGTTGGAAAGTATTTCATAATCAATGCTTTGAGCATGATTGATCTTTCTTGTATGTGTTTTACATCCTTTATTGTAAAATAAAAACATATTATTACTTAAAGTTATCATTTAAAGTTATTATTTAAAGTTATCACTTAAAGTTATTTTAATCTAATTTAATCGTGGATGTGTTGCCATTTATACAGAAACAATATATTTTCTTCTGAGATGGGAAATATAACTTTACCCATTAGAGCTGCGATAGTGGTATTTATTACTTTCCTTATATGCATATTATAATGTATAAGAAAAGTATTGTGACGGGATAAAAAATTCGAATTCAAGTTTTCGACGGGAGAGCACTTTTCAAGCATCCCTGCTCACGAATTGAACATATTTTATGTGATGTCTCTCTCGCTGTGTGTGTGTATGTCAGTGAGTCTGTGGAGACGATATGTCTCGAATGAATGAGCGATTCGAATGAAATTTGGTACAAAAATTACAATCCATGAATACTGGAAGCCTATTGTTTTTAAGCACAATCGAATATTCAGAACCCTTCTAAATTTTCGAGTGAAATTTTGAAAAAAATCATCAAATAATAAAAACATTTAATAAAGTTAAGCAAATAGGCATTTCTTATGTAATTTTTCCTCAGAAAACGATTGATATGAACTTTAGAACGATAGCATGAACCGTTCTCGAGATATTGCACATTTTCAAATAAAATAATGCGATAAATTTGGTAACATCATTCTCGTGGATATAGCTCGTTCCATTCATGAGAAAAGTTACTTTGAGTAATACTTTTGTATTTGAAAGCCAATAATCATTTATCTGCTATAAGAGTAACTCATTTCTCCATCAATAACGCTTAGCGAGATTTTGGCGGCGAATTTGGCGGAATGTCGCCAACTTGGAGACTTTATTAAATGTTACCAAATTAACGAAAATCTCGCCAAATAGATAAAAATTACGACTGATTGACGAAAGTTCAATATCTTGAAAATAATATAAGTATCTATTATAAGAATAACCAATTTTTACTTTCCTTATATACATAATGTATAAGGAAAGTATTGTGACGGGGTCGAAAATTCGAATTCGAGTTTTCGACGGGAGAGCACGTTTCAAGCATCCCTGATCACGAATCAAACATTTTTGATGTGATGTGTGTGTGTGTGTGTGTTAAAGCATGTGTGTGTGTGTGTGTGTGTGTCAGTGAGTATGTGGAGACGATAACTGACGAACGAATGGACCGATTCGAACCAAATTTAGTACAAAAATCACAATCCTTAAACACTGGAAGCCTATTGTTTTTGTACGCAATCGAATGTTCAGAACCCCCCTAAATTTTCGAATGAAATTTTGAAAAAATCGTCAAAAAATCAAATCCACTAATAAAGTTACGCAAATAGAAATTTCTTATGTAATTTTTCATTAGAAAACGATTGACATAAATTTTAGAACTCTAACGTGAACCGTTTTCGAGATATTGTACATTTTTCAAAAAAATTATCAAAAAGTCATATAAAATTAAAAAAAAAATATTTCCTATTGAGAAACATGTTCATTTTTCATATGTAATACCATGCGATAAATTGGGTGACATCATTCTCGTGGATCTAGGTCGTTCGATTCATGAAAAAAGATACTTTGAGTAATACTTTTGTATTTGAACGCCAATAGTCATTTATCTGTGGTAAGAATAACTTATTTCTTAGTGCATAACGCTTGGCGAGATGTTGGCGAAGAAGTTGGCGGAATGTCGCCAACTTGGCGACTTTTTTGAAATGTTGCGAAATTAACGAAAATCTCGCCAAATGGATAAAAATGACGCTAAATCAATGATAATGAAGACTAATTGTCGAAAATTCATTATCTTGGAAAGAATATTAGTATCTACTATTAGAAAAACCTATTTTTTTTACTGTAAAAGTAGTAAATTCATTACATTATATAAGGAAAGTCATGTGCTGGCCACATCAGATTTTTTTTTACTATGAAAGTAGTAAATTCATTGCATTATTATAAGGAAAGTCATGTGCTGTCCACTTCAGATTTTTTAAAAATTATAATGAAGCAAGATTGAATATATTTTCTAAGAGAACAAAAACTACTATTTAATATAAATTGCCTACCTCATTGACGAAACGTGTAGGAGATCTCACGTTTTCTTGGGGTCAAGCGAGAATAGCTCACGGCCACAGTAAAATAGCCAGCTTGACCTATTACCAATTTATTGTGGTTTAATAGGATGCAATTTATGTCTGGCCTTTAGGATTTGTTGCAGTGGTAAGAATTCATCAATTATTGAAAAGTTGATTTAGCATTTTTCTAAAAAAGAGAAAACTTGAAATATATGAACTTTGATGCCTTATTTAGTAGATATTTTCATATACTATATTTTATTTCATCCAATTTTGCCCAAATCAGTTTGCATTTGTAACGCAACATTGTCTGTTTTACGTATACGTTTGAGAAGGATATCGCATACAGTGCATTTTTCGTAATATACTAGATGTTTTCATTATTTTTATTTCATACTTTCTCGGTTTACGAATTGAAAACAATAGATGCAATTTTTACAATATTGCTGAACAATATATTTAAATATTTCTTCACTGACATTCGAGGAAGTCTAGATAAGAAAAGCCAATATCTATGTCTGTGGGTCACGATTTACAAATTCGACAAACTCAGTGACTTTTGAGAAAAGTTTTAATAATACTCTTCGCACTAATATTTAATACTGTTCAGTTGTACTGCTAAGTACTACTGCTATATAAATATTGCTAAGTTAGGCCTTGAACCATTACGAACAGCCAGTGACGTATCCAGAGGCGATACAATGAAATTATTTACCCCGTAATTTTTCTTTATTTCACACATCACGCGATTCTGCATTTATAAGAAAAAAAAATCTGATGCAGGCAGTACATGACTTTCCTTATATAATGCAATGAATTTACTACTTTTACAGTTTAAAAAAATGTTATTCTTATAGTAGATACTTATATTTTTACCAAGATATTAAATTTTCTTCAATTAGTCGTCATTTTCATTGATTTAGCGTCATTTTTATCCATTTGGCGAGATTTTTGTTAGCTTGGCAACATTCCGCTAAATTCATCGCCAAGATCTCGCCAAGCGTTATGGACGAAGAAATAAGTTATTCTTACAGAGTGTAAATGACTATTGGCGTTCAAATGCAAAAGTATTACTAAAAGTATCTTTTCTCATGAATGGAACGAGCTAGATCCACGAAAATGATGTCACCCAATAATCGCATTCTATTACATATGAAAAGTGAACATGTTTCTCAACAGTTAATAGATTTTTTTTATTTATAGGATTTTTTGATAAATTTATTTTAAAAATGTGCAATATCTCGAGAACAGTTCATGCTAGCGATCTAAAATTTATGTCAATCGTTTTCTAAGGAACAATTACATAAGAAATGTCTATTTGCGTAACTTTATTAAAGGTATTGATTTTTTGATGATTTTTTCAAAATTTCACTCGAAAATTTAGGGAGGTTCTGAACATTCGATTACGTATAAAAACAATAGGCTTCCAGTATTCACTTATTGTGATTTTTGTACCCAATTGCATTCGAATCGCTCCATTCGTTCGTGAGATATCGTCTCCACAGACTCACTGACTCACACACACATCCCCCCCCCCACACACACACGCAGACATCACCTCAAAAATGTTTGATTCGTGATCAGGAATGCTTGAAACGTGCTCTCCCGTCGAAAACTCTAATTCGAATTTTCGACCCCGTCACAATACTTTCCTTATACATTATGTATATAAGGAAAGTAATAGATTTAATGTCCCAATTGAAATTCAACCGAAATTTCCAATTACTTTTATCAGTTCATCATGAAAATAGAAGCAACATCTCATGCTTTCGCAATGAACTGATGAGAATCCAGATTCACTTTTTTGACATTCTTGAGCATAAAACTGCTGAGGCGTGAAATCGTTTTTTTTCCCCCTTCAATGTTCTTTTCACCGTTGGGGCCCCACAACCCAGTTAACCCGAACAATAGGAGGTGTATAGTTCTTTCTGAACCGCCTTTTCCTAGCTATCCACATTTCTCACTTAGATGTTTATTCTACTAGATGCAATTGTTTATCTTTTGCCATTTTTCTCCTGAATGTGGCACGATTTGGGAGGAAAATTTTTTTGCGTTTGAAGGTGAAGAGGTTGGTTTTGTTGATGTTCTTGAAATAGTGAACTACTTGAATTCATATTCTTGTGTATCCTGAGAAAAGCGAACGTGTCCTTTATTGAAAGAGAAAATGCATATTTTTTCATTTACCGAAAACTCTGAAGTTAGAAATCCACAATTCTGTGCCGGCACAAAAACGCAGGGGAACGAAGTAAATATGAGGGATGTTATTTGAAGATTACAGAAGACATATATTTAATCCACTGAGATGCATGTATGAACAAAATTACGCTTATTGTGGTACTTGTGACACCATAGTATAAGAGCACCAATGTAAAAGTATACCTTGCACAAACTGTTCATTGAAGGAAGCTAAATTGAAAATTTCGTAATTCATTTCTAGAAATACTGCGCGCCGACCATCGGAGAATTTATTTAGTTTTATGGTTTTGATTCTCTGCAACTTGATATTTTGCTCTTATAATACTGATTAGTTGATGGATTAATTAAGGATTAGTTGGTGGTTGGTGGATTATCCAAATATTTAAAATCCAAACGTTTTCTTCGCTTTTTCTTCTTTTCAGTTTTTAAATATTTTTTCAGATGAAAGTCTGATGCAGACAGCACATGACTTTCCTTATATAATGCAATGAATTTACTACTGTTACAGTAAAAAAATCTGATGTGGACAACACATGACGTTCTTTATATAATGCAATGGATTTACTACTTTTACAGTAAAAAAATACGTTATTCTTATAGTAGATACTTATATTCTTTCTAAGACACAGAATTTTCGTTAATTAGTCGCTATTTTCATTGATTTAGCGTCATATTTATCCATTTAACTATATTTTCGTTAAATTGGCAACATTTTAAAAGTCGCCAAGTTGGCGACATTCCGCCAAATTCGTCGCGAAAATCTCGCCAAGCGTTATGGACGGAGAACTAAGTTATTCTTATAGCAGATAAATGAATATTGGCATTTAAATACAAAAGTATTACTCAAATTATCTTTTCTCATGAATGGAAAGAGCTAGATCCACGAGAATGATGTCACCCAATTTATCGCATGATGTTACGTATGAAAAGTAAACATGTTTTTCTACAATTAATATTTTGTTTAATTTATGGGATTTTTTGATAAATTTATTTGAAAAATGTGCAATATCTCGAGAACGGTTTATGCTAGCGTTCTAAAGTTTACGCCAATCGTTTTCTAAGGAAAAATTACATAAGAAATGTCTATCTGTGTAACTTTATTAAATGTTTTGATTTTTTGATGATTTTTTAAAAATCTCACTCGAGAATTTAGGGGTTTCTGAACATTCGAATGTGTTTAACAACAATAGGCTTCCAGTATTCACGAATTGTACTTTTTGCACAAAATTTTATTCGAACCACTCCATCCGTTCGTGAGATATTGTCTCCACAGACTCACTGACACACACACACACACACACACACACACACACACACACACAGACATCCCCTCAAAAATGTTCGATTCGTGATCAGGGATGCTTGAATCGTGCTCTCCCGTCAAAAACTCGAATTCGAATTTTCGACCCCGTCACAGCACTTTCCTTATACATTATATGTATATAAGGGAAATAATAATGACGATAAATCAATGAAAATGATGACTAATTGATGAAAATTCAATATCTTGGAAGGAATATAAGTATCTACTATAAGACTAATCCTTTTTACTTTCCTTATATACATAATGTATAATGAAAGTAGTGTGACGGGGTCGAAAATTCGAATTCGAGTTTTCGACGGGAGAGCACGTTTCAAGCATCCCTGATCACGAATCAAACATTTTTGAGGTGATGTCTGTGTGTGTGTGTGTGTGTGTGTGTGTGTGTGTCAGTGAGTCTGTCGAGACGATATCTCACGGACGATTGGAGCGATTCGAATGAAATTTGGTACAAAAATCACAATCCGTGAATACTGGAAGCCTATTGTTTTCAAATGCAATCAAATGTTCAGAACCACCCTAAATTTTCGAGTAAAATTTTGAAAAAATAATCAAAAAATCAAAATCTTTAATAAACTAAAGCAAATAGACATTTCGTATTTAATTTTTCCTTAGAAAACGATTAACATAAACTTTAGAACACTAGCATGAACCGTTCTCGAGATATTGCAAATTTTTCAAATAAATTTATCAAAAAAAATCCCATAAATTAAAAAAAAATGTATTAACTGTTGAAAAACATGTTTACTTTTTATATGTAATATCATGTGATAAATTTGGTGGACATCATTTTCATGGATCTAACTCGTTTCATTCATGAGAAAAGATACTTGGAGTAATGCTTTCGTATTTGAACTCCAATAATCATTTATCTGCTATAGGAATAACTTATTTCTTCGTCCATAACGCTTGGCGATATTTTGGCGATAAATTTGGTGGAATATTTTTTGAATGTTTCCAAATTAACGGAAAGCTCACCAAATGGATAAAAATGACACTAAATCAATGAAAATGACGACTAATTGACAAAAATTCAATATCTTGGAAAGAATATAAGTATCTACTATAAGAATAATCTATTTTTTTGCTGTAAAAGTAGTAAATTTATTGCATTATATAAGGAAAGTCATATGCTGCCCACATCAGATTTTTTACTTTAGGGATAGTGTTGTGCAAGGTTAATAGAATATTAACTGGTTGTCTCGCTCGCTATTCCCCCCATGGTAACATTTCTGGGCGAGCTGTGACGTCACTGCTAGACCTTCAGTTCTGTTAACCAGCGGCCTTCGTTGAAAAACGTTGGAAAACAGCCCGGTTTTATTTAAAAATGCCTTGCTTTAAACATCAAAGAGATACATGAAATGTTTCCTAAACTAATGTGCTAACACTGAAATGTGACAAATGAACTCAAATTTGAATTCAAAATGAACTACATTGCTGTAATTAACGGATGAAGAAGTCAAAAACAGTGGTTTGACAAATTACATACTAAGACAAGGATATGATTTTCAGGGTGATTTCGTATAACAAATACATTCATCTTCTTTTTTACACAATATTTACATATTTTATGTGTAAACTGATAATCTTTATTAATATTTTTACTCACAAATATATTGCATGAATATGGATTTTAATATAGCATTTTTTAACAATTACTTTTGCAACACATTAAATTACTTTTACAACACATCTAGGTCTAGCTAGAGCTCCTCTACTACAGGCTGACTTATCAAGCATATTGAAGCCCATAGGGTTCCATACTACAGTTACAGAAATTATAAAATAAGTGTTTAAAATGAATACTTTATATAAAAAAAGAAGTTCCAATTAGAAAATTGTAGAACTTAGCTCGCACAAGTATTCTCCTTTACCTGGTGTCCAATTATTTATTAGCCATTGTTTTCTTCTTTCTTCGTTTCTAGGAAAGCGAAATAGCCTAAAACCCTTTCTAGAATGATTAGAGCAGTTCGGTGCAGAACAACCACTAATAATTATTTCAATTATACTTCTTAAAGTGAAAATATGCATTGAGGTAATGCTAATGGACTGCGCTTCCAGCTAGGGTGGGCTTCAATATGCTTGATGAGTCAGCTCGTATATAGAGGAGCCTTAGGTCTAGCAGAGACGTCATTCGTCTTTCCTTCCCGGGACAACTTTTCCCCCGAACGAGACAACCTTATATATAAGATATTTTACGAACCTTGGGTGTTATGTAGGAAATTGCATATATACATAGGTTCTTTACGCAACACTGTAACAAAGCGCATTCTTTCAGTGCTGTGACACTTGGTCACACCTGTTTTCATAAAATAAGTCAAATGCTCATTTTTGCTTCACTTCGACAACACGAGCAGAAATCTTAATATGCAGAAGCCATAACCCTCGATAATGTAGATACAACGTAAAAAAAGCACGTAATCTTTCATGTACTAAGTGTAATTTAATTAGCAATTGTAATTAAAAAAATTAACAATTTTATCAGAAGAATTAATAAGTATTTTATTGTTAATATAAGTTTTATTTCGCATGTGACATTTTGAATTTATCAGCTAATTTGTCTCAGATAAGAACTTTGAAATTTTTGGATGGCATGTAATATTAACACATTATTTGTTTGTTTTCTGTAACTTTTTATTAAAAAATATATTTCGAACGGTTCTCTCCCCTAAAACAGGGCTCCCGAAACTACGGCCCGCTGGCCGTATCTGGTCCGCGGAGTAAATTTATTTAACCTGCGAACATTTTAATAAAAATGTATGTTTTTCTAAATTTGTAATTAAAAAAATAATTTCTATGAAAAATACAGAAATGGTGCTCCTGCATGTAGTATACAAAATACTTATCAATATATACACACTAAATATTGAAAAAATAACACATTGCTCTCATTAGTTGCTTTTCAATCTTTGGTACCATAGGTTAATTTTTCAACATTTCTAAGAGGCATTAGAAATAACTTCATTTTCATAATAATAAAGATACAAGTTTGCTAAAATACTTCTACTATACTCCCCTTGGGGTACTCCTGATGTATGTAAATATATGTTATTACCCTGCATTAAATAATTATTGTACAAGACAAATTGCAGTAGCATAGAAAAATTGTTTACTTTAAAATGTACACCATTATAGTAGCAATATATTCATTATAAAGAGAGATAATAATCATATATAAATCTTTAATAGCTATATTATTAAAAAGGTCTTTGAAGTCAAAGGTTTGGAAAACAAAAATGTGTGTTAGCTTACTAATATGTTTAATTAAACCAAAACTGTTGTTCAATATGAAGTAACAAGATGCTTTATATTTAATATATTCATTAATTTTATTCAAACAATTTAATAAAGATTTACTATCAGAAGTTGTAAAAATATTATGACCACAAATAACAGTTCTGAATGTCTGCCTTTTTTTTTTTTATGAAACTTGGGAATCAAAGTAACATAATAAAATTTGAAAAAGTTTCAATTTACATTTAATTGGGAATGTAGTTTCAATATTTTAGTTTTAATTTTGAGTGATTTATTAAATATAGGTTTAAAAATGGTTTCATCAAAGGCTTTCAGTCTTTCGCCAAAGATTACTGACGTCACCCATAGTGGCGGCTAGTGACAGAAATGGGTGAAACAGATGCAAAGGAGGGATTCCCCCTTCTCTTCGACAGCGTACAACATCAAAATACATCACGCTATTGGCACACGTGTTAACAAATATTATCTAACAAGATGGATGCCATATCTCATTTTGAAGTGGGTCAGGTGATCGTTTAATATCATGGTCACGTGATCGTTTTATATAAGATGTGTAATTATTATTTTAATTTTTATTTAAAAAACTACTGAATATATTTAGCTGAATTTTTTTTATATATTTTATGGAACAATTTGACTATTACCTAAAACTTTCGAAGCAATTTGTGAATTTTAAATCCGCTTAAAAAATGTTAGAAAAATTAGGTCCCATAGGGCTCAATGTATTTCATTTTTTCAACCCGGGTTCAATCCAAAACTAATTGTGTGATATTATTCATTTATATTCCCATAGGTCCTACAGACCGTCTGAACAACATACTAAAATTTCATTTTGATTAAGTCATTTTTACGGCAGTTATCGTGCTAACGGACAGACAGACAGACAGACAGACAGACAGACAGAATGAACAAAGTCATAAACACTTTTCAACTTTGTTGTAAAGTGTTAAAAATAGCCAAACGAGTCGGAAAAATTCACCAAATAATAATAATAATAACCCATTCAACCAATAATTTTAAGTGAAGCAGCCCTTAACCTGCGTCACCTTCTTTACCCCAGGAGCCGCATCTGGTCACCAATGGTTTTTGTTAATCCAGATAAATAATTGATATAATTTTGCACCCTTTATAACAATGAGAATTTTTCGACTTCCCTATATATATAACGTTTCCTTTAACAGAACCACCTATATTACAGTAATGTATTGTTATTAGTATAACTTTCGAATGTTTACCTCCTTTACAAGGCTCACATTTCAAAGAAAATATCTTTTCAGGTAAAAGTTGGCATATATGTCCAGTCCCGCTAGAGAATTGTAAACATCCGAAGGTTTAAATTTTCAAATTGACGTTTCTTTACTTTTTAACCAATTTTTCACGACGGATTCTTTGACTGCAGCACTTTCTCCACACAGCACCTTAAATATAATTCCATGGAGATCTTTAATTCGCTACAGCCACCCATTGTTTGGCAAAAAGTTTGGCTTTCCCGAAAGCTTTGCAAAATGGTCCTATTTAAGTCATAACTTTTCCGCTCTAAAAGAAATTGCAATTTTTGTTGAAATGGGACCGTTATTCGACACATTTTTGTTTCGTATAGGGGGGAAAAAAAAAGCACTCTGTATATCTTCATGCATCGCAATACTAAATTTTTTCCTGTCAGACACAATTGAGCTTTCGTGATATTTTTTAAAATGTTAACTTGTTTTTTTAAAATAGTATACAATAAATTCGCAGAGATTCCACATTTTTTTGCTGTCTCGCACTTTTTCCTAGTACCTGTATCTACTAATTTATCAACTTCAATTTTTGTTTCAAGTGGCTTTTTTCACCGGACATGGACAAAACGTTCCAATTCAATCTCACAAATCTCACGAACTGATTGATTTTCCAGATTGCATAAATTTAAGAATTCTCTGAGATTGCAAAACTGTTTGCTATTATTTCTGTAAAAAAAAACCATCAGTACAGGACGTTATGCACAGACTACGATGTAGAAAAGAAAAATGAATTCTCAGCATTTCTGCAAAAAGAGAAAATATTTAGGCTATTTCAACTTATCTGGGCATGAATCTTTTTTAACAAATTAATTGTTGTTCCTAGGATTTTCTTTTTACTCCAATAATTCCATCAAAACTAATTTTTCTCTATCTCTCTCACACTAGAATGTTCGTAGTATTTGATATACAAATATCTAATCGTTCGCTATAACTTTTACATTATGAAAACAGATCCGAGCAGATTGGAGGTGACAGGCAAATAATTGCTGTAATAACTGATCCATCCCGCCTAGCACTTTCAATATTCTAATGTGGCCCTCCGTTTGAAAAGTTTGGGAACCTCTTCCCTAGGAGATTAAAGATGGTTTTGACCATGCTTAGGTGCTCCACTAACTCAGTTCTAATTCCTTGAGCCTCGAGGAAATAAAACTCATTTGTTAATATGTTCATTTCCTTTTCATTAATAACACTTTACAACAAAGTTGAAAAGTGTTTATGACTTTGTTCATTCTGTCTGTCTGTCTGTCTGTCCGTTAGCACGACAACTGCCGTAAAAATGACTTACTCAAAATGAAATTTTAGTATGTTGTTCAGACGGTCTGTAGGACCTATGGGAATATAAATGAATAATATCACCCAATTAGTTTTGGATTGATCCCGGGTTGAAAAATGAAATACATTGAGCCTTATGGGACCTAATTTTTCAAACATTTTTTAAGCGGATTTAAAATTCACAAATTGCTTCGAAAATTTTAGGTAATATTCAAATTGTTCCGTAAAATATATAAAAAAAATTCAGCGAAATATATTCAGTAGTTTTTTAAATGAAAATTAAAATAATAATAATACCTCTTATACGAAGCGAGCACGTGACCATGATATGAAAAGATCACGTGACTCACTTCAAAATGATATATGGCATCCATCTTGTTTCGAAATCGTGATTTTTAAAGTTCTTTTTAATTCATATTGAGTGTTGTATCCGTTCTAAAACCACTTTATTTTTGCTTAAATTCTGTGCATCTACATACTGAAACAACGCAATTAGAATATATTTGAGTTCAAATACTCATCCAAATTCGATTATTTCTACAACGAAGCCTATTTTTCACCTATGTAAAATGTAAACAGCAAAATATGCAGAATGAGTTGTATTAGAATTGCTGTATTTCTTTAATACAAAATCATTTAGTTCATGGAGTCTGCATAGCTGACATGAATGAAATATTCATTGATTTTACAAAGAGAAGGACGATTTTTTTCGATAAAGTTTTACGCATAGAGTTTAATTACTTGTAGCTCCATGGTCTTAATTTTTAAATAAAATAAATTATTGTATTGTGATGAATGACATGAATGGGGAATTATTTATGAATGAAATGCTGCTTTTATAGAGAGAGCCAGACGTGTTATTTTTTCTATGACGTCATTTGAATGAATTTCCGTTGTTTTCGATGAAGTTTTCAAATATAATAAATTATCGTAGTATTATGATAATTCTAAAGTTATTACCGAGGAATGTATCACATTTTAGAGATGTTTAAACCAGGCAATTTATATTTCAATGCCGTCATTTGAATGAAGTTCATTTTTTTCGATGAAGGTTTAAGTTTTCAAATATAATAAATTAATGTAGTATTGTGATAAGTTTTAAAATATTACCGAGGATTGTATTGCATTTTAGACATGTTTAAATAAAATTGCATTGAAGTTGGAAAGTGTTTCATAATCAATGCTTTAAGCATGATTGATCTTTCTTGTTTTCACTATTCTATTTTTATGTTGATTTTTCGTGAACGTGTAATTTTTTATGACAAATTGGGTGAAAGTGTGCAATCTGTTTCTACTTGCTACAATATAGCCTAGTTCTAAATGTTATCGAATTTTACCAAATTATTCATAAAGACAAAATAATGGTATTAAATACTAAATATTGAAAGCAAAGCATTATTTTATGTTTTATATGAATAAGAAATTTTTAATGATAACTGAAACAAAATTTTGTATTCAGTGTTTTTTGAAAGAAATTATATCTTTGGTTCAATCTTAGCACTGAATTTATAGAATTAACGTGGAATATACAGAATTCAGGTCGAAAGCCCAGACAATCCGACTCATCCTGGGACATGAGCAGCAATTTGGACGACATGGAAAACATAATTCAGGTCGTAAAATCAAACACATTTTATCTACAGTTCCATAGATATTGTAGGCCTCACTTCAAATAAAGAAGGAACAATAATCGTCTCACTGGCTCATTGGATAGAACGTCTTCTTACCACAAAAGTTCGGTGGTTCGATTCCCTTGGAAGACATGTCTTTTTTTCAATGGCGTTCAAGTAACTTAACTATCTAGTACATTGTATAACTGTACTAGAGGATTAAGTTGGAGCCAGATGCAGTAGATGACTGAGGTCAGAAGAATATACTCAGGGAATTTTCCCAGGATCCTATGATTTACGTAAGCAGTTTCAACTTCATGAATATACTGAGGGAATTTTCCCAGGATCCTATGATTTAAGTAAGCAGTTTCAACTTCACGGAAAGTTATGATGAACTCAATAAGTGAAAAACACTTTGTGCAAAGGATAAGGGAAACAGATCGCGGACAGAAATGACGTACTCGACAAGTCATGAACTAATTATTAGAATCAGAAATTGAATTTTTTTTTAAGATTTTGCGATTTATGGCAACGGTTTCAACTAAAGAAAAATTATTACCCGGAAAATTATTACGTCATACAGAACAGAAGTTGCGCTTCATTGGAAAATCTGAATGAAGAGAATGTAGGATTCATTTCATATTAAATGAAAGATAACGTCTCAATAGCTCAACGTCGTTTTTCCAGGCGGATATTAGTGATTCCATTTCCTGCTAAGGTACAAAGTTTGTTATATTTTGAACAATGTGGAATATGGAATGTCTGAATAGTGTGGAATATAGAATGTCTGAACAATGTGGAATATGGAATGTCTGAACAATGTGAAATATTAGTCTAAAGAATGAGGAATATTACAGTCTGAACAATGTGGAATGTTACAATCTGAATAATGTGGAATATTACAATCTGGATAATGTGGAATATTACACTCTGAATAATGTGGAATATTACAGTCTAAACAATGTGGAAGAATTTTACAATCTGAATAATGTGACTATTACAGTTTGAACATTGTGGAATATTACAATCTAAACAATGTGGAATATGTGAGAGAAGTCGAGAAGCCTCTGTCTTCAAATATTTTTCTTTTGTACATAAAATTATCCAATGTTCTTGGCCTATTAAAATAATATATTTATGGTTAAAATTTTTTGCTTGCAATATTAGGTTTCGCAGAGAAAACCCCGAGAAACAGGTTTCTAACATCTCATCTGAAGATTCCACTTTTAAAGGGGATGATATCTTTCAGGATAATCACGAATCTAATAGGGTTTTCATGCCGTCTCACTAACGTGGCTTAATAATACAGATCTATTCAGTTTAGAGATCAAGTAAATGACAGGGATTGCTAAAACGGTTGAAAAACCCATTTTAGCCATTTTGGGAAACGTGTCATCAGCTTTTATTGTAATCACTACTTTGGTGCTGGATGCTCGTTGGGGGTCTTTCACCTGCCATACTTCCTTCTTTTTGATGTTAGTCATTTTTTGGAATTTATTTCTCGAAAGGAATTGAAAATGGATGAATATCTATTTTCTGTGAAAGATAGCTATCGAAAAAAAAAAAGAAAATTGATCATGCATTTTTGTTTTCAAACTGAAAATTTGAAATGCCTGTAAAATTGTATTAAAAAATTCCACGCTACTTTTCGAAAATGATAATTGACAAAATAATTATTATTTTTATATCCCCAAATAAGAGATTTTGAAGATTGTTTCCAAGATTTATTTTTAGCTTTAAAGTGCGTATATAAAAAAAAACATTTCCCTCCTCCCTCTCCCAAAAGAAATACTATGTTTCCGAAATGCATTAGAAGAAAAAAAAAATCTGATGTGGGCAGCTAGCACATGACTTTTCCTGCAGACTTATATCCACGTTCTCTTTGTTTTTATTAAATTTAATTCACTTTTAATTCAATTTTCGTTCTCATTTGATAACTGGACTTATTTTCAAAGGTGGCGTAGAGAAAATACGAAAAAACTAAAATATTTCGAAAACAGCTAGTCTTAATGTAATGGGGTTGGTCTTATTATTTTCTTCGTTAAAAATTACGTATAAAACAAGCATTTAATGGATATATTTGAGCATACGTAGTTTTTTATTTTAGATTTTGAAGATTTGTGCGGACCGTTTTGCAAAAAAGGGCAGGTTATTTTTTTCCGAATCGTACCAAAATCTACTTAACACCAGTATAACCCACAAGCGACTTATCTACCGAATTTTGTGAAATTCGGTTCATTAGTTTTTCAGCTAGAGTGAATACAGGCAGATTTTGCGGGCCATTTCGCAAATAAAGGCGATTTCCTTTATACCGAATTGTACTAAAAACTAATCAGCACCAGAGTCGCACTCAAGTAACTTACCTAACAAATTTTATGAAATTCGGTCCCTTAGTTTTTGAGTTAGAGTGGATACATGCATTGCACAGACAGACACACAGACGCACACACAGACGTCACGCTAAAAATAGTTTTTTCGTATTCTAGAGGTATCAAAACTTGTAGATCCGTCGAAAACTCGAGTTGCGATTTTCGGCATGATTCCAATACTTTCCCTATACATTACCATGTATTGCAGGGAAAGTAAAAATTAAAACATGAAAGCAAATATACCAAACTTCTGAATTTTTTTAACATTTTTAGTAATAGCTTTAGCCGAAATTACATGTAAGCCAGATAGAGAAACAAATATGAATGATTTTGCAATATATTAAAAGTTCAAACTAGTTCAAATTAGTTCAAACCGTGAAATAATTTCAAAAATATCCCAAATCCTAACTTTTCCCTTTCAATTACAAAGTATTAGTTTAGTTTCATTATAAAAGTTTTAGACAAATTGTCATCAAATATCTCTTTACAAAATTTTTGTTGTAAGGATTCTTTATTGTTAGTTTTAAACTTCTGCATTTTGTTGATAAGCTGTTATTGGTAGACACTGGCCCTCGGAATTTTGCTTAGACAGCTTTACAAAAAGAAACGTCTTTTTCCTTGAATTCTATCGCAGGTTTCGACCGCTCAGTAGAAAAATAACCCGTCAAAGACAAATAATCCATCACAATGTTCCATCCCTAGCTTGGGCATTTGGGCAAGTTTTCTGAATGGAATTCTTTCATATTATTATGTTTATCAGTGGTTCTTGGTACCCATCTCCTTTAGGAGTGGAACGAAATGTTGCACAACAAGAATAGTAATCTAAGTTGTAAACGCAGACCGGTCCCATGATATGCAATCAATATTGGAAAGCTTGCACATGAGCCATCCAGAACTGAGGGATGGCTCGTATACAGGACGTGTCTCTGAGATTGGAGAGTTGAAGTTCCAGGTCGCCCGACTCATCCTGAGGACATGAGCAACCAATTGGACGGCCGGAGAGATGGGAGAGTTAAAAACCCAGACCGTCCGACTCATCCAGTGGACTTGAGCAACTAATTGGACGGCCGGGAAGGGAGAGATAGGAGAGTGTCGAAACTGCATACCTAAGTAAATAAATAAGATTTACTGGAAATATATTCACTAACATTTCCAGTTCCCAACTGTCAGGGTTAAGCAACCTTGGTAAAGAAATTTGATATCATAAAATGTTTCAAGGAAAGTCCGGAGATTTTTATTAGTATACGTCTTATCTAGTCTTTTAAGATCTGTAGTCTGTAGCAACAGGAGTACAGTTGCTTTTGCTGACACTAACTCTATAATTAATATTTACTTCATATTATATTGGGGTATTTTACTTTGGATTCAGTTTTACGTTATGTCCATTACTCTTAAATTACCAGCAGCACCAATAGGACTGCCTTTATTTCTTGAAAAAATTTAGATATTACTGCATTTGTGTAAACTCATTATTGGTTTTTCGTTTCATGAATATTAATTATCTTTTTACTTTTTCAGAGCTTTCTAAATGAAGTACTATTATTCGTTATGCCCTTCCAACTCTGGCCTTCACATCGTTCGCTCCTGCCATGGCGCTCTACCCGGGTAGGAGCCGTAGCAATGCCTCCGACGACGATCTGCTGGCTGATCAGATGACCTCGGGTCGCTTGTCGCCGGGCCACGATCTAGGGTACCACACGCTGGTGACCCGATCCCCGACCCCCAACGCCGCCGAGACCGTTGTCATCGACGAGGACTATCGGTCTGTGCTGCTGTTCAAGAGACAACAGCAGCAAGCGGCAAGCTGGAGTGAGAGTGGATGCTCATCACCAAGGTCTTCCTTTCTCCAGAGGGGTGCGGGTTTAGAAACAATAGAAGATACTGAAAGATTGGTGGCCACATTTAAGGTAATATCTTACTTCAGATTTCTTTTAAAAAAGTGACACATCCTGAAACTGTATAAAGCATCAGACATATTTTATATAAAAATCAATCCTCCGGAACTCGAACTAGAAACTTGGTCTCTCGAAGAATACATGTCCTTACTTTCTTCGCCTTCGAAACAAGATCGAGAGTGTCACCAATTTCCTATGGTTGATACTGCATTCTATTAAATCCCGGATGCTAGTTTGTAAAGCATCAGTCACATTTTTTATGTAAAAAATTAATCCTTTGAAGCCGGAATTTGAACCCGTATGGGCCAGTGCATTCTAACTAATTACACATAACTGGACTAGCTACTATATAATTCGTGTGATGTTAGGATATTCCTTTACTTGAACATCTTGGTTTAAGCTTTTTGGGGAGTCTTACCTCAAGAATTGACTACTAAAGGTATGCATAAATGAATCACTTAATCCTGTTACTACTGGAAGATCTTGATAAGTTAAAAACAAAATAATACGGAATTGTAGTAATTTTACTGTAGGTATCAGTTGATCACTTTGTGTAAGAAAAAGACTATAAAGCAACATTGCAAACTAGTAAGTCTGGTTATTTTAATATAACGTCAAAGACATTGCTTTTTTCGATAACTGGAGTACATTGTTGTATATTGTATTCTGGTTTGGCGACAATGATTATTAACGGCACTCAGAAATTTCCAGTTTAACCAACCCCATTTCCGTTTACTTATTGCGAAAACATCATGGAATGATGTATAATTAGTAGGTTGGCGTTGGATTGGGGAGGCATATACTCAAAAGGACCTTCTAATATCTTCCAAAATGATTGAGTGGCGCTTTTTCATCCAGCATCAAGATCAATCTCTGCTGTCATAACTAATAACAGTGCACCTTTGCAGAGGATTGGAATCTTTCTTTATTTCAGCAAGAAAGAGTATAATCATTTATTTATCCTATCTATTTATTTTTATTTTTATTTTTGTGGTGAATACTGAACTAAATACAGTGGCAAATGAGGAGTTACCTCTCTGGATTTTAATTCTATTTAAAATCAACACTGTTGCATCATTCGTATCTTAAGAAAGTTAATGTATCTTCGTGACTCATACATATGTGAGACGTCTTGGTCAGCAAGTAATAAAGACTGTATAGAACAAACAGCGAACGAGTATAAGCCAGTTTAAAAGAGTTTGTTGCTCACATCCTGTTTGAGCATTTAATTAGTGAAATTTTAAATAAAAATAAGTGAAAACTAATTCTTGCAAGTGGTTTCTTGTTTGTGCGTTGGTGTTTTTATCTTGAAAATTGATGTGATAATGCTGTTGATCTCATTGTCTATCTATTTATTTAATTAATTAATTAGTCATTTTTGAAATGAAACATATTGTTAAAATGTTAATTACAGATAAAATGTTTTACAAGTTTCTGAACTGTCAGTTATAACTTTTTTTGTCGTTGTATGTTACAGCAAAAGCGCAAGATGTGTGTAGTTTGAAATTTAATCAATAAAGTGGTTTTTAAATTCAGTGGCCGGCAACAGTAAAAATGGAATGGAAACCCATTTTCTAATTTTTAAATATGCAGAATAATTTATAAACATTGGTATAATAATATATAATATTTATAATAGTATATTACTTATAATAATTGAATATATAATATTCATATAAAAGTATTTAATATTAATACGTAATATTTATAGAATTTAAAATATTTAATAATTTTAAGTTGAGAAATATTTTCAAATTTAAAAACATTTACATTTTAATAATTTATACCTGTTTTAATGTTACATAGAATACAATTTTTTATTTTTGCATTCATCTTTATATCAGTTGTGAATCAGTTCCATTAAAAGTCAAAAGAATGGAAGAACGTGTACAACGTACATATATATTTAATGTAAAAAAGGGAGAAAACAGAATAACATACAAAATATTTATATAAAAGTATTTAATATTAAACATAATATTTATAGAATATAAAATATTTAATTAATTTTATGTTGTGAAGTATTTTTAAATTTAAAAACATTTATACTTTAATACTTGTTTTAATGTTACATAGAATACAATTTTTTATTTTTGCATTCATCTTTATATCAGTTGTGAATCAATTCCATTAAAAGTCAAAAGAATGGAAGAACGTGTACAACGTACATATATATTTAATGCAAAAAAGGGGGAAAACAGAATAACATACAAAATATGTATATAAAAGTATTTAATATTAAACATAATCTTTATAGAATATAAAATATTTAATTAATTTTATGCTGTGAAGTATTTTTAAATTTAAAAACATTTATATTTTAATACCTGTTTTAATGTTACATAGAATACAATTTTTTTATTTTTGCATTCATCTTTATATCAGTTGTGAAAGGCCCAGACCATACAGCCAACCCAGGGGTTAATGGCAGTTAAATGTATGGCCGGTTTATATCAGTTGTGAATCAGTTCCATTAAAAGTCGAAAGAATGGAAGAACGTGCACAACGTACATATACATTTAATGCAAAAAAAGGAGAAAACAGAATAACATACAAAATATTTACATAAAAGTATTTAATATTAAACATAATATTTATAGAATGTAAAATATTTAATTAATTTTATGTTGTGAAGTATTTTTAAATTTAAAAACATTTATATTTTAATACCTGTTTTAATGTTACATAGAATACAATTTTGTATTTTTGCATTCATCTTTATATCAGTTGTGAATCAGTTCCATTGAAAGTCAAAAGAATGGAAGAACGTGCACAACGTACATATACATTTAATGCAAAAAAGGGAGAAAACAGAATAACATACAAAATATTTACATAAAAGTATTTAATATTAAACATAATATTTATAGAATGCAAAACTTTTATGTTGTGAAATATTTTTAATATTTTTAAATTTTTAAATATTTAGTTTAAATTTACTTTTATGTTGTGAAATATTTTTAAATTTAAAAATTTTTATTTTAATAATTTATACCTGTTTTAATATTACATAGAATACAACTTTTTATTTCCGCATTCATCTTTAAATCAGGCATGAATCAGTTCCATTAACAGTCTAAAGAATGGAAGAACATGTATAACATACATATATATTTAATGCAAGAAAGGGGGAAAGCAGGAAATGTTCTGCTCGATTCTAAATGAAATATTTTACATTTACTTTGCAAATTCGCTTTAACCGAGTTTCATTGTATGAGAATGGTAGACAAATCTCAGATAATTCCCTCCCAAATTATTAGGTGAGTTACAGATTAAATTAATCACAAGCATATCAGAATTAATATGAACTTCGGGGAGATTTTTGTTAAAAGTTTTGGTCTCCGACAGTTATTTAAAGGGTGTGTGGCATTATCATTTACATTTATTTCTAATACATTTTAGCTGTTTATTTTAAGATAATTTATAATAATTTATTTAATGGTGTCCACATTCGTGGTTCATAAACTTTTTTGACTTCGGACACTGTGGCAGTACGAAAGGCATTCGGGATAAACTTAACTGTTATAATTAATTTAAAAAGTTGTGAAATATTCTTAAATCATTATAGATATTTTGACATTTTACAAAAAAGCAGTTTATTCTTCTGAGTTTTAATTGCTTGTTTCGTTACTCAAACGACGAAGAATATTACTCGTCAAATTAATATAGAAGATGAATCTACCATATTCTATTGAAAATAGCATTTACAACTGAAAATTTATCTCAAATCTGATTTTTATTCTTAGCTATGAAAACCATGTTATATTTACACAGCTTTGAGTGATCTTAACTTTTTAGATTTTTTTTGCTGCTCATTATTAGGCTACGATTCACACTTTGAAAAGCACTGCTGTTCAAGTTTAGTACCCTAGTCATATTTAGAACCTGAGTCCTAAATAATATAATATTAACCTGAAAATTGGTAGGTGCATACCTTAACTATTATTGCCGTTAAAAGTGCATCACTAAAAGCTACATATATTATGCTATCACTAAATAAACATACAACTTGAAACTCTCAGGGAATATAATTTTAAAAGCATGTTCCTAATTTCGCCCCCTAGTGTAATTTTTCACTAAAAAGAAAAAAAAATGGTTGTTGTCTTATATGAAAATAAATAGAATTCAAAATCATAAAGTAATAATACAATATTGCACTATATAATTTAAAATACTTTGATGTAGAGCAGATTTAGCTTTCCAAGAAAGCAAGCTCTTATATTTTGGAGCTCTATGGCATTAATGTCTCTGTATACACCTTCTTTATTCATTTTCTGTCAGTATTGATCTGAAAACTGATCTGCAAAGAACGATCTGAGACACCATCTAGACATCAAGAGAACGAGATTTCAACAATTTGCTATTCTTCAATAGTCTTGTTGAATGGTCAATTATCAGAGTAGGTCTCCACAGTAACCTACTCTAACTGGCTTTAAATTAAATATTATTATCTTATACCATACACATAAATAATTGTAGAATAGTTGAAATAAAAACTACGTGATACCTTCATATTAACAAAATAGAAAACTTTAAATAACAAGAATTAACAGAAAGTAATAAACGAAATGGTACAGATATATTTAACGCGCTCTCATAAAGATAAATATAATGTCACATTGCGTGCTCCACTATTTGTTGCTTTCGCGTCAAATACATGCTGACAAATGATAGGGGGACGAAATTTATGCCTCCTACTTTGATTATTAATAAGAATACAAAGCGAAATGACCAAATTAATAGTTTGTAAGGTAAATCAAGAGAATTCCTTATGTAAGCGTAGCCTGTGGAATAATTGAAAGGAATCCTGGAGGCCGGATTCTGTTTCCAAATCGGATTAATTAGTATTTTGACGTAAAATTTATCTAAATACTCTACAATTGTATCAAATATGACATGATATCAATTAGAGTGTTAGAGTTGCTAATTGGTTTTGTTTCGAAAGAGAAGGGATGCAACATAAGTTTAGTCAATTCCTTATATACGGTGACGGGGGGGGGATGTAACTTATAGCATAAATGGGGGGGGGGTGCAATTCAGACGGTTCGGGTTTAACTTACTGTTCCGACTGATTTTCATTTAATAATTAAGTAGTTAAGTCATTTAGTAATTTAGTAATACTCAACGTGTTATCGAAATTTTTACTGTTCCTGTATACACTATACGGATAACTCATGGCCTTTTGAAAGTTTAAAAATATTTTATTTGTATTTATCATAAATGATTACTTTTAATAGTGTAAATTTGTCACTTCTATTTCAAATGTTTATCTAACGTATGGTCTAATTTACTATAAAAATAATCCTGATTTCTTTAAGCCCTTCCAAAATGACCAAAATGTCAAGAGAAGAGGTGCCCCGATTTAGTAGAATGGAAGAAAACATCCATTTGATTCGTTAAACCGAGAAAAATAGTTATATCGGGGTAAAATAATTGATTTCATCTTTTCATATACTTCTAATAATCACTGATTTCGTTAAAAAGAGGTTCTTCATATATATGTGTATTGATAGGAGATTTTAGAGTTCATATACATTTTGATTATTATGCGTCAAAAGTTGATCGGGCCTGCCAAAATTTGAAAATTTTGACATCTGTCCGTCTAGTTAAAAAAAGAGTTACTTATCCCAGATCTATACTACCGCATGGAATAAAATTTTCAAGTTCTTCATTCACAACAAATAGTTAATTATCAATG
Organism: Amaurobius ferox; assembly: GCA_951213105.1. Classification (NCBI taxonomy): domain Eukaryota; kingdom Metazoa; phylum Arthropoda; class Arachnida; order Araneae; family Amaurobiidae; genus Amaurobius; species Amaurobius ferox. The sequence continues at coordinate 74,740,224 of OX578134.1, forward strand.
AACTAGACAGAATATAAAAAGTTGTCGTCAGTATAAACAACCAACATTTTCCTTCGTTACAGCCACCAATTTTCGTTTTCATAAATATTTAATAAAATTTTCAAGCAAAATTAACAATTTATTTGATTTATTTTTTCACTGTTCCCCTACACAGCGAAAGTTTCTAACAGTTCATCATAACGATTAGTCGATCACACATAAAATTTTATAAAATGTAAGCAGCCGATAACCTCATCTCAAAAGATCTTACTTATAGTTGTCAATTTTTGCTTTAATAAGAATTTTATGGATTTCTAAAGCGGAAAGGTCAAATTGATAGTAATCTGATTTGTTTTTACACTGCTAGAATTTGTAACATTTCCAAGTTCTTCCTAACAATTAGTCAATTACCCAATAACTAGATAGTATGTAAACTGGATATAATGTAAGCAATTGATCAACTTATCTTAAAGGATCCCCCGTATAGTCGTCAATTTTCGCTTTAATTAGAATTTAATAAATTTCTGAAGGGAAATGAACAAATTGATCGCAATCTGATTTGCTTCTTTTCACTACTATAGAATTTATATTATTTCTAAGTTCTTTCTAACTATTAGCCGATTAAAAAAGAACTACATAGATAGAATATAAACTTGATAGAATGTAAGCAACTGATAAGCTCGTCTTAAAGGATCTCACTTATAGTCGCTAATTGTCGCATTAATAAGAATTTAGTAAACTTCTAAAGTAAAAAGGACAAAGTGATTTGATATTTTTTTTATACACTCATTGTCATAAAAATTTGCGCACCAAGAAGTAATTGTGGGATCATAACGAAACTTAGCATAAAGGTACGTGTCAGGCAGATATGCAAATGATTAGAAATACAGCGTGATTGCGTACTGCGTAATGCCATTAGAGAGCGTTGAATTTCGTTCTCCCTGTCGCAGAAAAAAGGCATGCAGAGATTTTTTGCCTGCACTTAATCTGTTGCAGAGGGACGCTTTTTCATTAGGGATGCCGTTAAGCCGCCATCGAATACAGTATGATCAGCTGTCAGAGTTCGAGAGGGGAAGAATCATCGGGATGATGGAAGCTGGGTGGTCAGCTCGACCAGTAGTCCGCCACCTAGGCCGTTCTCACTTTACTGTGAGGAGGTGCTGAGATTAGTGAACGAGAGAGAGGTCGCATACACGGCGGTCAGGCTCAGGGCACCCTTGGCTGACCAATACCCGAGAAGACCGTCACATCACCAGAAACGCACGCACAGCGTCAACTGCATCATTGTCCACCATCAAGACACAGGCAGCACCTTCACTATGGGCCCCTGTGTCTGTCCGTACCATTGTGAAGCGCCTGGCTGAAGGACATTTGGTATCGCGGCGCCCATTACGTGTGCTGCCAATGACACTCACCCACCGTCGCTTCCGTTTGGAGTGGCGTCACGCTCGACGGGATTGGACCGCAAACCGAATGAAACCAGGTCATCTTCAGCGACGAATCGAGATTCAATTTGGGAAGTGAACCGTGTTTGTATGTGGAGGCCCCGTGGTGAACGCCTCAATCCTGTCTTCACTTTACAGCGACACACCGCTCCCACAGCTGGTGTGATGGTATGGGGTGCAGTCGCATACCACACCCGGTCACCTCTAATATTGATCCACGGAACCATGACAGCCCAGAAGTACGTTCGTGACATCCTTCAGCCGCATGTGTTGCCACTCATGGCAGGGCTCCCAGGAGGGATTTTTCAATAGGACAATGATCGGCCACACACAGCAAGGGTGTCAGGAATGCCTCCGTCACATTACCACCCTTCCCTGGCCTGCCCGATCCCCAGATTTGTTACCGATTGAGCATGCCTGGGATCACTTGGGACGGCAAGTTGGACAGCCTACGAGTTTGGTCGAACTAGAGGTGCGCTTACAACTGTGGAATGAGATGACGAATTACACCATACGACATCTGTATGTCTTAATGTCCACCCGTGTCGCACCGTGTATTCACGCTAGAGGTGGCCCAATAGGGTACAAGAACCTCCATTCATTTGTAGTTTTTCCTGTAATAAATTGTACTTTTGCTTTGATTTTGAAATCACTTATATTGACGTTGCACTCACATATATAAAATTTTATTCGATTCTGACAATTCTTTCTTGGTGCGCAAATTTTTATGGCAATGATTGTACTTCTAGAGTTATGATACTTATATACTCTTCCTAACGATTAGTTTATTATTAGAGAACAGCATGGAATGTAAACAACCGATTAACTTAACTTTAAAAACCCCATTTACAAGCCTCAATTTTCGTTATAATAAGAATTTCATAATAATTTAATAAGAGTCTAAAGCAGAAAGAACAAAATGATAGTTATCTGATTTAGTTTTTCACCGTTCCTCTACTGTTTATAACATTTTTGCGTTCTTCATTTATAACGAATAATTGATTACCACAGAACTAGATAGAATGTAAACAACCTATGAACTCATCTTAAAGGATCCCACTTATAGCCACCAATTTTCGCTTTCTCCAAACAGCATCTAAAGGATCTGCGAACCATTTTTCTGGGAGATACATCGTTACCTGTGGGGCAATTACACTTAGTGTTCCATTACAGACACTCGTACACTAAATGGGCCAAAAAAGAGAATCAATGTCTTCGGGAGCGAAGCCAATTTAAATACAAATTGGCATTCATCATTTGGTTATTGAACAAGTCAGAATTAAGCAAAAGTGGCCGGACGCGGCGAATGCTTGACAAGATGAATGATGCTACCTCTGAGACACGGTTCATAAAGAAGAGAACGGAATATATTATGGCGTATGCTGTTGAGGATAACACTCATCAACAGCGTCATTTGAGGAATTTTATGATCAGTGGTACACGGGTGAAAATTAAGTGTTTAGGGTGAATGCTGTGCAGTGTGAAGAACGCACTTTTTCGCTTTCCTTACAATATATGGGAAATGCAAAGATAAGTATTTTGATGGGATAAGAAATTCTACATTGAATTTGATAAAATTATCTAATTTCAGCAGCATTGACCCCAGATCATCCATTCATGAATGTATCATAGTCTGTAAGTCTATAGGAACGATATATCCTGAGAAAAAAAAATCGAACAACTCTTGTAAAATTTGGTATTCGTCCATTCTACAAATAAATTGATATTTTAAACTTGATTTTAATCACAAATTCATCAATTTTCATTTCGAGATATTCTAAAATATTTTTCACCCACAATTAGTGCGATATATGTTTCATAGAGTATTGAGTGACTGGAGTGATATTTGAGGACGCTATCCCGAAAACAATAATACTTTATCAACATTAATACTTTACGGTATTAATGCTCTAATTAAATTTACATTTACAGTTTGCCATCTTTAATGCAGCAGGACTAATGCGATCTCCTTAATCCATGCAATCTTTTCTACTTTTCTATCCATTTATGAATAAAGTCAAAATCTGTTTCCCTAGATCTGCTTTCTATCATTGTTTTGATATTTTATTGTTGTCAAAAATTTTGCCATATTATTTTTTTTTATTTTAAAATTTTTATTTTAACGTATACTTGAAACATCAATTTCTCAGGATTTACTATAAGACGGGTTTACATTGTTCACTTTGGATGATCACTTTGGATGAATCACTGATGAAAGCTGTGAACGTTATATTCGCTGAAAGTGATCGATGAAAGAAAAGAATGAAAGAAGTCGGCTACGGCCTATTTTTCGTTCACTTTAGACGATTCCTTGGGGATGAATCATCCAAATTGAAGCATGTAAACGTGTTCTCAATTTGTGTTTATCTTCAGTGAAAATAGATTTCGTAGTCCAGACACAGTCTCATACTGAATTTTGCTGATAATATTTTCTTTAATGTTGATTAACATAAGAATAAAAATACATTAACACAAGTAATTAAAGTTAAAAATTTTGTATTTTGAGATGATTTTGCAAAAAATGTATTTTGTATTAAACATTAGTATAATTTAGTCAACATTTTTACGTATTCTGTTTTAAGCAGTCGCATGCATTTTATACGTATGACAAGTGCTTGATATTATGGATTTTCCTATTCTAATTTTTGTTACTACAGCTGAAAAATATATTTATTAGAATTTTTTAATTTATGCATTATCTTAATGCTGATCTTATGAAAATAGTTCGTTCTAGAAAACTTCTACCGTGAGTTCTAAAAAAATAATAGATAATTTAAAAACTTTTATTTTTGTCATTTGTTAGTTGCATGCTTATTGTTACACAAGTAAGCAAAAACAAGCTTTTGGAATGTTAAAAAACACTGTTCACAAAATCTTGATGTTATGGTAAGCTTTTTAGACCAAAAATGAAGAAATGCATAAAATAAAAGGTGACATGTTCTCATTTATGTGTCATAAATCAGTATTTCAATTAGGGTTTTCCTTCATATTTAAAAACATTGTTTTGTAAACTTTATATACATCAGATATGACTGGCTACATAGAAAAAGAATTTAAAAAATGTAATATAATCTAAATTTTTATAATATGTTGAATATAATTTGTAAAATTGACATGCATTAGGCAATAGCCAATAAAATCCACAAACATTTAAGTAAACAATAATTTCATTGAGAATTTAGGGTAAGTTGACTATATATTTTGTTAAATATTGTGTGAATACTTAGTGCTGTGTGAACATTTAAAAAATTCTTCATTTTCAAGAATAAGCAAACACACACAGAAGGCTAATGATATTAAATATACATTTAGCTTACCGCATATTTTAGCTTGCGTCGTACGACAAATAAATTTAATTCCATTTCGTACATAATATAACATAGGGTAGCATTTACCTGTCATTCAAGAAATATACTTACTCTTGGTATTCTTGTATGCATTGTAAAAATCGTTTGGCGATTTTTATCACGTACTAAATAACAGTTTACAACCGGGAAGAACGTGCAAACTTATTACTTGATTATTTCATATAAAAAATCTGATGTGGGCAACACATGACTTTCCTTATATAATGTAATGAATTTACTACTTTTACAGTAAAAAAATAGGTTTTTCTTATAGTAGATACTAATATTCTTTCCAAGATATTGAATTTTCGACAATTAGTCGTCATTTTCATTGATTTAGCATCATTTTCATCCATTTGGCGAGATTTTCATTAATTTGGCAACATTTCAAAAAAGTCGCCAAGTTGGCGACATTCCGCCAAATTCGTCGCCAAAATCTCGCCAAGCGTTATGCACTAAGAAAAAAGTTATTCTTATAGCAGATAAATGACTAATGGCGTTCAAATACAAAAGTATTATTCAAAGTATATTTTTTCATGAATGGAATGAGCTAGATCCACGAGAATGATGTCACTCAATTTTTCGCATGGTATTACATATGAAAAGTGAACATGTTTCTCAATAGGAATTTTTTTTTATGTGACTTTTTCATAATTTTTTTGAAAAATGTACAATATCTCGAGAACGGTTCATGTTAGCGTTCTAAAATTTATGCCAATCGTTTTCTAATGAAAAATTACATAAGAAATGTCTATTTGCGTAACTTTATTAGCGGTTTTGATTTTTTGACGATTTTTTCAAAATTTCATTTGAAAATTTAGGGGGGTTCTGAACATTCGATTACGTATAAAAACAATAGGCTTCCAGTGTTTACGGATTGTGATTTTTGTACTAAATTTGGTTCGAATCGGTCCATTCGTTCGTCAGTTATCGTCTCCACAGACTCACTGACACACACACACACACACACACACATACTTTCACACACACACACACACACACACACACACACATACACACACACAGACATCACTTCAAAAATGTTTGATTCGTGATCAAGGATGCTTGAAACGTGCTCACCCGTCGAAAACTCGAATTCGAATTTTCGACCCCGTCACAATACTTTCCTTATACATTATGTATATAAGGAAAGTAATAATCACACTTCCGCTGTTACAGCAACAAATTAGAAGGAATTTGACAGCGCCGTGGGAATCGCGAATTACACATAATTCAGTTATATATATCCTTGTGCCATTTCAGTTTCCGCCATATTGAAATGAATGAACTGATTCACTTCGAAAGACCATGTATAAATCGAATTCGTTTAATCCAGCAATTTCACTTTCGACGATTCATCCAAAGTGATAATCCAAAGTGAATAATATAAGTCCATTAGTCCATTTTACTTGAACCATCTATTTTTCATTGACTATAAATAGAGCTTAGATGATAACTGATATGAATTTTGCACAAAATGCTAGAGAAGGTAGAGTGGTTTACTAAGCATTTGTGTTTCTGTTTTTTTCCCACTTCCGGTTTAAAAATGTTTGTGAAACATTTATTTTTCAAGATTCGCTATATATAGAGCTAAAAGGATGACTTACATGAATTCAGCATCATATTTTAGAGAAGGTAAAGGGGTTTCACTAAAGATTTCTATTTCCGTCTTGTTTTCGCTTCCGGTTTAGATGATTTCTTTGAAACATCTATCTCTCAGGATTGGCTATAGATAGAGCTTGCTATGAATTCAGCATCGGGGAATCGCCAGAAGAGTTGATGGGGTGGGGGTGGGGGTCACTAAAGATGTTTACTTGTTAACACTTTACAACAAAGTTGAAAAGTGTTTATGACTTCGTTCATTCTGTCTGTCTGTCTGTCCGTTAGCACGATAACTGCCGTAAAAATGACTTAATCAAAATGAAATTTTAGTATGTTGTTCAGACGGTCAGTAGGACCTATGGGAATATAAATAAATAATATCACCCAATTAGTTTTGGATTGAACCCGGGTTGAAAACATGAAATACATTGAGCCCTATGGGACCTAATTTTTCAAACATTTATTAAGCGGATTTAAAATTTACAAATTGCTTCGAAAATTTTAGGTAATAGTTAAATTGTTCCATAAAATATATAAGAAAAAATTCAGCAAAATATATTAGGTAGTTTTTTAAATAAAAATTAAAATAATAATTACACATCTTATATGAAATGATCACGTGACCATGATATGAAACGATCACATGACCCACTTCAAAATGATATATGGCATCCATCTTGTTTCAAAATCGTGATTTTTTAAAGTTCTTTTTAATTCATATTGAGTGTTGTATCCGTCCTAAAACTACTTTATTTTTTCTTAAATTCTGTGCATCTACATACTAAAACAACACAATGACAATATATTTGAGTTTAAATTCTCATTCAAATTTGATTATTTCTACAACTAAGCCTATTTTTCACCTATGTAAAATGTAAACAGCAAAATATGTAGAATGAGTTGTATTAGAATTACTGTATTTCTTTAACACAAAATAATTCAGTCCATGGAGTCAGCATGGCTGATATGAATGAAATATTAATTGATTTTATAAACAGAAGGACGATTTTTTTTCGATGAAGTTTTAAGCATAAAGTTTATGAATTGTAGCTCCATGGTCTTAATTTTTAAATAAAATAAATTATTATAGTATTGTGATGAATGAAATGGAGAAAGTTATGAATGAAATTCTGCTTTTATAGAGAGATCCAGGCATGTTATTTTTTCTATGACGTCATTTGAATTTATTTCAGTTGTTTTCGATGAAGTTTTCAAATATAATAAATTATCGTAGTATTATGATAGTTGTAAAAATATTACCGTGGAATGTATTGCATTTTAGAGATATTTAAACCAGGCAATTTATACTTCAATGCCGTCATTTGAATGAAGTTCATTTTTTTTCAATGAAGGTTTAAGTTTTCAAATATAATAAATCAATGTAGTATTGTGATAAGTTTTGAAATATTACCGAGGAATGTATTGCATTTTCGACTTTTTTAAATAAAATTGCATTGAAGTTGGAAAGTGTTTCATAATCAATGCTTTAAGCATGATTGATCTTGTTTTTTTTTTACCTATGGTCTAAACAAATTTTGAAACATATATTTCTCTGAATTAGCAATATATATAACTTAGATAATCACTGATATGTATTCAGCAGCAGCAAATTCCAGCGAGGTTAGGGGGTTCATTAAGGATTTCCATTCCCAGTTCTGGAGCTGTCACTTCCCGTTTTTCGGAAAATTCGCATAAATAAGTACGCAGAGAAGAAGAAAAATGTTTAATAGCTAAGTTAAAAATGAAGTGTAGACACCATTTGTCACCATAAGAAGGCTTTTTCATAATTTTTTTGTTCAGTTGTACAATTTCGTATGCTCTTTAAATCTGGGGAACTAAAATATTTTGCTCGTTAAAAGCGAACAAATCAGGTTTAAATTAATATTGGTTTAAATTGACACAGTTTAAATTAAATCCCAAATCTGACTAGATGCATGATCTTAATAAACAGGTTCTATTGTATAGTTGTACAGCCTTCGCTTTACTACCATATACTCGCAAAAAATTCCCACTTTTTAACACTTTACAACATAGTTGAAAAGTGTTTATGACTTTGTTAACACTTTACAACATAGTTGAAAAGTGTTTATGACTTTGTTCATTCTGTCTGTCTGTCTGTCCATTAGCACGATAACTGCCGTAAAAATGACTCTATCAAAATGAAATTTTAGTATGTAGTTCAGACGGTCTGTGGGACCTATGGGAATATAAATAAATAATATCACCCAATTAGTTTTTTTATTGAACCCGGGTTGAAAAAATGAAATACATTGAACCCTATGGGACCTAATTTTTCAAACATTTTTTAAGCAAATTTAAAATTCACAAATTGCTTCGAAATTTTTAGGAAATATTCACATTATCCCATAAAATATATAAAAAAAATTTCAGTTAAATATGTTAGGTAGTTTTTTAATTAAAAATTATTTAATATAGGGAGAAAAACAAATTCAATTAAATTCTGACTTTTGGGATATCCTCCAGAAAGAAAAGAAAGATATATTATATAATAAATATCTTTCCAAAAGGTTAATTATTTTGTATATGAGAGAGGCTTCACATTTTAAAATAAATTTGGTAGATAACAATTTTTCAAATTGTTTTTTAATTTTATATAACTCTTCATAATATACTTATTTGATGGCATTTTTAATTCACTTTCCTATGTCCTAGAGAGTTAAAATTTGGTACACAACTTAAATTTGTTGAACATTTTATTCTACAAGAATTTGATGGATCTTTAAATATAGATCCTACATTTTTTTCGAAATGGCCTGCAAATAATCCCCGTTTACTTCTATAAATCATTGTTGTAATATTGTTAAAAATTCTGATGTGGGCAGCACATGTCTTTCCCTGCAGACTCATATTCACGTTCTCTTTATTTCTTCAATAATAATTTATTGAAGTTTATCTGCACAAAATAACAGCCATAAGTATTTTAAATGACATTGAATTTGCACGTTAAACTTAAATTTGGTTGTCATTTGATAGCTGAACTTATTGTCAAAGGTGGCGTAGCGAAAACGCGAAAAAACTAGAATATCTCAAGCACGGCTACTCCTAGAGTAATGGGGTTAGTCTTATTCTTTTTGTTGTCAAGAATTACGTATAAAATAGGAATTTAATTGATATAATTGAGCACACGTAGTCTTTTATTTTTATATTTAACGATTTTGGCGGGCCATTTCGCAAAAAGAGCCCGTTCCTTTTTCCCGAATCGTACTAGAATAACCTACAAATGATTAATATACCAAATTTTGTTACATTTGGCATATAAATCACTTGTAGGTTATTGAAATATTATACACCAAATTTTGTTAAATTTGTTCCATTAGTTTTTAGCTAGATTGGATAAAGGCAATTTCTGCCGGCTATTTCGCAAAGAAGGCAGATTCTTTTATTACGAATCGTACTATATTCTAATGAACATTAGGGTTTCCTACGAAAAACATACCTACCACATTTTATGAAATTCGGTCCATTAGTTTTTCAATTAGAGTGGATGTAATATCCTCACAGACACACAGAAACATACACAGATATACACACAGACGTCTTCCAAAAAATAGTTTTTTCGTGTTCTAGAAGTCCCAAAACGTGTAGCTCCTTTGAAAATTCGAGTTCCGATCTTCTGCACGATTCCAATACTTTGAATACATACACACACATATATTATCTGTGTATCTAAATTTCGTGCCTACGCAATTACAATAGTTATGATTTTAAATGATCCCTAAACTTTTATTATTTCTTCAACGAAGCCTAATTTTAACTTATGCAGAATGCAAATATCTCAAGCGATTGTAAGGTGAGTTACATAAGAATTGCTGAATTTTTTTCACACAAAATTATTTAGCTCTGGAGTCTTGAATACAAGTTATATGAATGAAATATTCATTGATTTTGCATAGAGAATCAGATGATTTATATTTCGATACAGTTTTAAATATTTAAGTATAATAAATTACTGTAGTACTGTGATAATGTAAAAGATATCACCACTGAATGTTTCACATTTTAGAAATTTTTAAATAAAATTGCATTTCAGTTGGAAAGTGTTTCATAATCAATGCTTATGCATGATTGATCTTTCTTATTTCAATTTATCTTTTAACGAAAAAGGTCAATCATGCATAAAGCATTAATTATGAAACACTTTCCAAATGAAATGAAATTTTACTTAACAAAATCCAATTTTTTATTCTTTTAGGGCTTTCAAAAGTTTATAAATTTGCTTGCGCTTAATGTTTATAGTTAATGTTAGCACTTTTAATTTTCGAGACATAAGCATTACAAACTGTAACAAGAAATGATCAATCGTGCATATAGCATATATTTTACTTTCCAACTGAAATGCAAATTTATTTAAACATCTCTAAAATGCTATACATTCAGCGCTGATATTATCACAGTACTATAATAATAATTTATTATATTTGAAGACTTAAAACTTCATAAAAAATGTACTTTATTCAAATGACGTCTTCGAAATATAAATCGTCTGGCTCTCTATGTAAAAGCAATGAATGTTTCATTCATATCAGTTTTATTCCAGACTCCAGAGCTAAATAATTTTGCATGAAAAACTCATTTTACAATCACTTGTTCAACATTCTGCATCCCTTTAAAATTAAGCTTCGTTGTAGAAATAATCAAAGTTTGATGATCATTTAAACTCAAAAATATTGTGATTGCGTTGGCGCAGAATATAGATGCACAGAAAATTCGCAAAAATAAAGCGGCTTAAGGACGGATACAATACTAAATATAAATTTAAAAGAACTTGAAAAATCACAATTTTTACACTGGGAGAAAAAGTTGGATGCCATATTTTATTTTGAAGTGGGTCATGTGATCTCTTCATTTAATATGGGTGCCATTATTATTTTAATTTTTATTTTAAAAACTACCGAGCATATTTTTCTGAAAATTCTTTATATATTTTATAGAATAATTTGAATATTTCTTAAAATTTTCGAAGCCATTTGTGAATTTTAACTTCACTTAAAAAAATGTTTGAAAAATTGGGTCCCATAGGGTTTAATGTATTTCACTTTTTCAACCCGGGTTCAATCCAAAACTAATTGGATGATATTATTCATTTACATTCCCATATGTCCCACAGACCGTCTCAACAACATACTAAAATTTCATTTTGATAAAGTCATTTTTACGGTAGTTATCGTGCGAACAGACAAACAGAATGACCAAAGTCATAAACACTTTCCAACATAGTTGAAGAGTGTTTAAAATGCCCTCCTTTATGATTTCTATGAGATGGACAAGGACTCAATTCTCTTATGTTATATTAAGAAAAATATATATATATCAGTTATTCTAATTTACCAGCTGATTATTTTGGAAGGTATAAGGAAAATACTAGAGCGCTCATTTATAACGTTAGGAGCTCCGAATTTTATCCACTCATAACACATTGGTTTGAGTAAAAGATTTGAATTTATATGAATAGGATATGTAATCAAAATTGAATAGGATATGTATATCAAAACTGGGTGCTGCAATTTGAAAAAAATTGAGTTGATACAAATTTTAATATGAAGACGACCCCTCATGTAAATGAGATGTATGTTTTTTATAGTAGATATTATTTGAAGACTAATGATACTTTTGTCATGTCTATACAACTCAAGGCTTATAAATAACGAATAGTCTTATCAGGGCTGTTTATGACCATTGTGCACGATGTACCTTTTTATATATTTCACTATAAAATTTTTAGGAGGGGCGAGCGACAAAAAATTATTTTAGATTAGGGGCTCGGCAAGAGTTAAAACGACCCTGGGTATTGGGATACTTTTTCAACCTGCACTACCTACAAATTTGTTGTATGCATTCATTGCATCAACTTGAATGACCTGTGACCCTGCGTTTAAAGATTAAAAAAAATATATTCAAAGAACAGTTTGTTTGTTTATATTTTTTTCCACTCTGATAAAATGTACTGATGTCCAAAATCTTTACATACATAAAAGCCCCATCTTTACATACATAAAAGCTGATGTGCACAATATATGCTTCCCTGCGAACTTCTGCAATTCGGGATTTGATTTCGGTGTTTATCGCCTCAAACCAGTTTTTTATGGCTCCAAAGTATCATTTGGAAAGAATTTTTCAGGTGGCCGACTGTTGGCCGTTTAGAGGCTGGACAGACGATGATGGAAGTGGCAAATTACTCGTTAATTAGTTTTGTATCGTATGCACTCATATTTGATTTTTTTACTTTGTATTTATGTATTATGATGCTATATAACCCCCCCCCCCCCTCCCCCGAAAAAAAAATATTCAATTATATTGAATATTTGTGAAGAAATCATCGTTTTTGCCCACGCTAAAACAATTTTGGACACCAGTGTATGTATATGGAATGTATGAGAAAGCCTAATTCAGGATCATATTCCAGATCTATTTCATACAGATTCATGTTTATAATGATGCATTTGTTCATATCAGATCAGATATATGTATGAACGATTGTATTGCTGCCTTCTGAAGAAGAATGTGAATCATTTGACAGGCGGTTATCGTCCTTCATTGAGAGTATCCAATGATTATTCCTTTATTTATTATTGTTGATAACTCATTTTACTTTCAATGTTCTGTTTACTATTCGAATAATTTTGACTCTAGCCGGATTATTCTGTCTTGCAAATTAAGATGAATGAGTGTATCTTCTAATTATTCATCACAAATAGAGTCTTTACTCCTCCGTTTACCTGACGTTCAAAAACCATTTAGAATGGAGTACGTTCGCTATGTACAGATCTGGAGATAGGTGCTCAGGTTAATGACAAAAATGATCCTTAAAAACAATTTTTTTTTCCGTTTTATACGATTACGTTGGCTTGGATAAAGGAAAATATACAACTGATAGTTAAATTAGATGTTTGAATTATTTTATTTGAACAGTCCGGATTATTAGTTTTATAACGTCACTCTATAATGGATCTGTTTTAAAATTGGAAAAGTTAAAAATTACGTAACTATTTTGACGTTGATTGGGCGTATAATACATGTGCATAAGGAACTTTATAAGGTAGTTTAAAATTAAAATGTTTTCGATATATTTATACATTTTTGCCCATTTCAGAATTCAATTTAAATTTCACAGGATGTTGTTTACTTGAATGTTTTTAAGCCATACATCTATTCAAATTCGTTCTTAACCTTTTTTTACTTAATAGCAGTGACAGTGAGATTAACTTTTTCAAAGGACAGTAATCCTTTGTCAAGTACTCGTATAAAAAGAATGTTTGAAATATGAAAGAACTGAAGTAAACTAATTATCCATCATTTTCTGTGAACCATGGTTTTGGGATCATTGCTGCTAGCATGGTGCAGGCGATGATATGGTCAGCAAGATTCATTAATAGTAGATTGGCCGACAAACCAGCATCCAATCAAAAAGTGCTTATCATTGTAAAAATATGATATCATTGGGAGAAGAATACATTGCCAAATCACAGAACGCTTTCGATTAAATTATACAACGCAAATTATTTTTGACTATTTTTTACATTTTCAAAAAGCATGCGTATTTTGCATTTTACACATTAAACTGAAAAAACTAAAGTAATTTGGTAATGTAATAAAAATACATTATAAAAGTATTTTGTATGTTCAAAATACTCAAAATACATTTTTACAGATGTCAAACTATCATGTTTAAACCGTAAATAAGCAATCCACAAAAAAGGAAATGGCTAATATGTATTTCGTCTAGCCGTTGAATTTGTTTCTAAGAGTTAATCTATACATCCTTTTTCAACCTGGCACTGATAAAGATGTTAATTAATGGTTTGTTTAACATCTGTGGTGGCCTCTTCGAAATGCAGTTTCAGTTATAAATTTCACGTTCATATTGGAATCATATAATGATGTTGCTTGATAGGTGGCTCCTTCCTGTCTATGTATGTAAATAAAAGGTGCAAAAAGAGAACATGAAGTTATAATCTTTGTGAAAACAGAAACATAGGCAATTTGAGCTCTACTGTACATTGTATTTTTTAAAATTAAATTAAAAGAGTTTAATCTTTTAAATCATTTTGTTTTCAATACATTCTAATCCTTTTAAAATGCCAATGTTAATATTTAACAAATATAATGATGGTTTTCTTTTATTTTCAATAAAATGCATGGACAAATGTTGCTTCGTGTTGAAAACTTAATCTAGTCTAATGCACAGCAATGTTTAATTTTTTAAATGCATTTGTATTTTGTATTTGGAATTTTTTAAGATAAAGAATATTTTGTATCTTGTATTTTATACCATAAAACCTATGCATTTTGTATCAAAAATACGTTTTCTATATATTCTGCACAACTCTGCTTTTAGAGTGATTACATATAGCTCTGTTAAGAACGAAAACCAGAGCAAAAAGCGTGAAAAAGAGTCCTTTTGAAGTAGTTACACGTAGCTCTGTTGAGAGAAAAATTACAGTGAACAAAAAGTGAAGATAATTCTTTTGGGAGTTGCTATATTTAGTTCTATCAAGAGTGAAAAGCAGTGTAAAAAGATTGAAATGCCAAAATTGTTCCCATTTAGAATTAATATAATTAGCTTTTCTCCGGTTTCCGGATTAAAAGTGATTGAATGGAAATTATAAATCAATCTGTTGTTGTTAAATTAGGAGTTGTTACATCATAAATATATGAAAATTGGACCGGTGGTTGAAGATCTTCTTCAACTCTTTTCAGGAAACTGAAATTTTAAAACAATAATATTATAGTGAAATCTAAAATAATTTAAATTTAGTTTGGTACTTCAATTTCTTTCTCTACATTTAGCTCACCCTATTCACCAGCTAGGGATGGAATTATTGGTGCTAAACTTAATATTGTTTACTGTATGTTTTCACCGGTTTTATATGTAGTAAAATAAAGATAACAATCATATTCAAAACATTTTTGCTTTGCAGAGGACCAAAAAACATAATTCAATTTTCTTAATTTCAGGGTAAAAAACTTCCTAAGCGACCTTCTCCATTCGACAAACTCCCAGATATTCTCATACTCAAGATCTTCTCTTTCCTCTCAAGCAACGAGCTCTGCGTCAGTGCCAGGGTCTGCCGCCGCTGGTACTTCTTGGTCTGGGAGCCGCAACTCTGGACTTCCGTGACTCTCAGTGGACAGCGTATTCAGGTGGATCGGGGTCTGAAGACTCTCTTCAGACTACTATGTCGGGACTCTCCGACCCTGTGCCTTACAGTGGAACGGATCCACTTAAACGGATGTACGAAACTTACAGACAAAGGGCTAAGTACAGTTGCCCTTAAATGCCCCGAGCTTAAAGTGCTCGAACTGAGGGGTTGTGCTGGTGTTACGAGCAGGGGTGTGACTGATATTGTGCTCAGGTGCCATAGTTTGGAGAGACTAGATCTAACAGGTGAGTCTCACAGTTAAAATTAATTTATTCATTGAATTTCTAAATGCGTACCAAGAAACACCAATATTTACAGTTTCACTATTATATATTTGCCAAGTTAGAATGATTGCAACAAAAGGTACGAAAGAGTGAATCAATTAGATAAGACCACCCCCCTGCTACCTCAAACATAGAAATACAGAAATTATTATGAGTAAAACTGACCTAGTCGGAATTAGACCAGGGATAATCTCTTTTCAAGTAAACCCTTCGAATTTGTTACAATTCACTTAAACAGATTCACGGACAGGGGGCTAAATACAACCGAGCGTATGCTCTTGGTGTATTGTGATCAAAATTAAGTGGAATGCTATTGCGTCTTTCTGGTCTCGGTGGTATACTGTAAAACATTTTCTTGGGATTTCTTTGCTGAATCAAAAAAGTTAGTTAAAGCTCGGAGTTTTTTATCTTGTAGGAAACACAACTATTTCAGAGACAGGGTAACTCTGCATTTCTGAAATCGTAAATACAGACTTTCAATAAACTTTCCATAACTTACAAGATTCATTTATGGTCAACAGAGGTTTCACGGTCATTCTATTGCGTCCTTTTGCTACCAGTGTTAGAAATATTAAGATGTTGATTAGTTTGAGATTCGAGCCCAGTTAGGTATTTTTCTTCATTTTCAAATAATTGTTACCTGGGGTTTCTTGAATCTAGACTATGCCTAATGGTTTAATATCTGGTAAATAAAATGAGACTATACATTGAACTTTCATGAAAACATGTTCATTAAGAAGAATATTTCAGAATATCTATTACCCACCCTTCCAAAATATTTATTACATTCAACATTGTATGCATCGGGAACGTAGAAGTGTCCTATTTAAATAAAAGCCCTCTATTCTGACGTGTTCATTAATAGAAGATGATAGCTTATATGAATAACTAATTAATAATTTATAATATGTTAAGCATAATTTATACGGTGTTTACAACATATTATGATGTTCTTAGTATTCTTATATGAATTGCTACATACTTTCTGTCCAGGTGTGATTTCGTAGCAAATTGCTATAAAATCACCTAAATTAGATTGTCGTAATAAAGTTTTGAAACTTAAGCTAAAAATCAAACTCATGGAGACAAACTCAAATAAGCCTAATAGGTCTAATAAGCCTAATTTATTTTAGGGGACTGGTAAAATTAAAGCAACTAAAAATAGATTTTTCTTTATTCAAATTAAATCTTTATAATTTTTTCTTTTCAAGTGTTGTGATATAACCATTCAAGGGACTTAATTAAGGAATAATAAAATCAATTGAACGATCACATCTCAACACCTGATTAGGACGGATACTCACATGCAATTAAAAAGGGAAATTAATTAATTAAAGGTTAGTTACTTAATGGAAGGGGATTGTATAGTGGGAAATAGAATTTAGAATATTAAATATATATATATCAATGCGTTGTGTATGTATAAAATTAAATAATCCTTGCATGTGAGCACCTAAAATTAATCATAAGACGCAAGTTAAAAGATACAATTATATTAAATCCATTTTTTTTTACCTGAACTTGACCTAAAAAAAAATACATTTTATAGGAAAATTATGGAATAAGATTGCTCAATGATCACTCTTCTTAGATAATAATTAACATAATGTTCTTTATTCATGTTTAATCAAAAGTATATATTTATATATCTATATTGAAATAAATGGTAATTGTGATGCACTGAGTGTACAAGATTGAGTAATTCTCTATATTCTCCTGCCTCCATTTTTGCACAATCAATGATCTGTGCAAAACGAAATTGTATGCAGCATTGAATTATTTTTGCATGACATACTCAAGTAGAATTATTGAATAATAGTAACCTCAAAGGAGAGATGTTGCACTGAACATGTTAGACTATAATGCAGAACTCTAAAACAAAATGTAATTCACCACCCGAGCAAAAAAAAAAAAAAAAAAACACATCGAAACATCCTTGAACAAGAGATGCCACACTGAGTATGTCAGACCACAATGCAGAATTCAAAATGAATACAATTCATCATCCAAGCATAAAAGAAAAAAAATATGCAAACATCCTCGAATAAGAGATGTCGCACTGAGCATGTCAGGCCACAATGCAGAATTCAATCCTTGAATATCTCATCACAATATATTGTTTGTAATTTGATTTATAAAACAAAATCAACAGATAAAATAATCCAGTAGTACACATTTAAAAATAAAAATGGCTATAGCAAGGAGTGCCTAGGCATTTCCCCGCTTAAAATGCGACCTATTTTCAACAAAAAATTTTAGAAGAAAAAAAATACACGCTCTCCCTTACAAGGGAACTTCCCGCCTAACCTGGCATGCTGTGATTGGCCGAAGCGATCGCTTGGTTGCCATTTCACAAAAACTGAACTCCCACTCAACCACAGAGGTTAAAGAGTGCATGTCAGATGAATATTCTAGTTCGCAAAAATCTGTATGACTTAGCATGAAGACAATACAATGTTATTGAACATTTTGAAGAGTTTTAATGGATAACTAGAATAAAATAATTTTGAATAATAAAATTTGGAATATAATAAATTTAGAATAACAAATGAAGGTTAAAATTTAAATAATTAAAATTAAAATGATATAAAATATTTAATGAGTTATAAAAATGTTAATTTTGAATAGAAAAAAATATAACATGTTGTGACGAGTCACAACATCAAGGATATATAGCTTTTGAGAATAGGAGCATTGGATTTAAGTATTTTTAATATTTTTGTAAGATTTACTCATTCTTAGGCATTTAAAAACATTAATTTTCAGCCCTGTTTTTTCAAACTTTATTTTCACTTAAATTACGTTTTGCGGTTAACGCACCATGTATTGCTTCCCAAACATTCACTGTGTGTTAACATCATCATACTATTCATTTCAACTCTATTTTTTAATGTAATATGTAGAATAATATATACAGCTGATTGAGAATTGAGATTAGGGGTTTATCAGAAAAGTACTTATTTCACATTTCTTTCTTAATGTATAAAGTGCGAATTATTATTGCTATCGTTTAATACCTGCGTTAAAGATTGTATTTATAAGTATATACTAGGGGAGGGGGTGAGTTATTAATTTTGAAAGAATGGTCCTTTAAACTCTGCTTTTCTAATTTGAAAGGGTATAATGCTCTTAAACCTCTAAAATTATCGATATTTTGATACATTTTATTGCTGAAATTTCTTCATATTTTGATAGAGTTATTTTAAGTCTTCTCCGATTGCTTCGAATTGCTACAAATCACTACCTGTTCCAAACTGCTCAGAAAGAGTTGTTTGCAGAATGTGCTGTGCTACCATCCTGCTTCCAAACCCAGTGCCACCAACAGAATTTTTAGGCCCATATGCAACAAATGTACGGACCTTCTAATATCCCCTATGTTACAAGTTATTGACCTTTTTTTATAAACTGTTTGTGCAGCCTTATTTCCAATTATTATGTGCCCTACGCAGTGCATCCTTTTGCCCCCTCCTGTTGCCTGCCCTGCCCAAATCTGATGTTTATGATTCATATCCATGACTTGCGTCTTAATTTTTGTAGTTAGATATCCATTATTTCTCATTGTTGCCATTTTTAAAAATCAATATTTAAATTTTTAATATTTGCAATAAATAAAATTAAGAATTTCTTTCCCATACATTTCGAAGTATGTAATTATATTTAGTCTTGGCATTTCTAAAATAGGACATACGGTAATCGTTATGTTCTTTGTTTAAATACTTTGTTTAATGCATATTTTTGCTTTCGAATTTCTATAATATGTTATATGTATAAAAAATTGATTAAAAGAGGCTGTTGTTTAAAATTTTCTGATGAGCTGTTTCGAAAACCGTCGTATCAGACATCAGCCTGTAATTTCTTTGAATAAGGATGTTATAGCTTGTGTGCATGATATCTTGAAAACGAGCACTATACTTTGTACCTGAAATTTTGAATATAAGTTAATGATATAAGTGAATGAAATATTCATTGATTTTACATAAAGTGGCAGACGATTTATAAAATGAAATGGTTTGCCGTAATTACAATTTCGAAGAACTAATTTAACATAAGATAAACAAACGATATGATTTAGTTTTTATAGTAATGAAATATTATAATTGGGATGTAATATTAACTACAAAGGAATCGTAAACACTTCGGAAATTATACTTTCGATGATGTCATTTGAATAAAGTTCATCTTGTATAACTAGCATTGTTTTGTTTTTTTTCAATGAAGTTTTAAGATTAATTTTGTCGATGAAAATTTTTGAAGCAGCTTAAAATGTAAATAAAATTGCATTTCAGTTGGAAAGTGTTTCATAATCAATGCTTTATGCATGATTGATTTTTCTTGTTTATTAATATCTTGATAACCCCTGGTGCTTAACTCGCCATTCCAAAGCTACCAACGAAATTATATTATTCCGTTTTAACCTATCTCCCGTGTTAATGAGACAAACAAACACACACACACAGATTTCAATATTATCTATATAAATATTGCAAACTAGATTGTATATACTGTGTAATTAAAAAAAATCGAAAGTTTTAAATGTTTATGGGTATTTCTTTAAGAAAGCTGTAAGTAAAGCAACAGTTTTATCACATTTTGACAAGTTAAGACTTCTAAAACGTCAAGAGGGATCGTTGAACAAAAATATTTGAAACTTAGCGTCAAAAAATTGATTTTTTTCCCTTCCTAATTTTAAATCTACATATTCTTAAAAATCATTTCCCAAATTTCTAGATTTCTATCTTGAACCAAAGTGTTATTTCAAAATCCTCATAAAAAATGAAAACTTTATTTGGCATTTCTTAGAATACAAATTTCATATTTATTATTTTATTGTAACTGGTAATTTTTTTTTTTCAATTTTCAATAATCATAAATATTTGGAATATTTATAATGTTCAGAACATAAAAGTATGTATAAAGTATGGATGGTTTTTTTTTAATGTAACATTTTAATTTTGAAAAATATTATTATATCCGAAAAATGCGTATATTTTGAAAACATTTTTAAGTGATAAATATAAATTTATTGTAAATTTTGGAAAACAATGTTGAAAATAGGAATGCATACTTTCATAGCCAAGGATATAATGATGCACAAAACACAAGAGATAAATTTGTCTCGTAATTAATTTTAAGTTTTAGCATTTTAAAAGTAATTTTTATACTTTTTCAATATTTCTCAAATTTAGAAAATATGTCTTTAGAAAGATAGTTTTAAAAATTTATTTTAAGGTAACAGTGCGATACCTGTTTTTTGACCTTGTTAAAAAGGATTAAATTAGAAAGAAGGAGTAGATATTTTACTTGGCTCATTTATTCTGAGAAAGGTATTCTTTTTTAACACTTTACAACAAAGTTGAAAAGTGTTTATGACTTTGTTAACACTTTACAACAAAGTTGAAAAGTGTTTATGACTTTGTTCATTCTGTCTGTCTGTCTGTTCGTTAGCACGATAACTGCCGTAAAAATGACTTAATCAAAATGAAATTTTAGTATGTTGTTCAGACGGTCTGTAGGACCTATGGGAATATAAAGGAATAATAGCACCCAATTAGTTTTGGATTGAACCCGGGTTAAAAAAATGAAAAACATTGAGCCCTATGGGACCTAATTTTTCAAACATTTTTTAAGCGGATTTGAAATTCACAAATTGCTTCGAAAATTTTAGGTAATAGTCAAATTGTTCCATAAAATATATAAAAAAAAATTCAGCGAAATATATTCAGTAGTTTTTTAAATAAAAATTAAAATAATTAATACACATCTTATATGAAACGATCACGTGACCATGATATGAAACGATCACATGACCCACTTCAAAATGATATATGGCATCCATCTTGTTTCAAAATCGTGATTTTTTAAAGTTCTTTTCAATTCATATTGAGTGTTGTATCCGTCCTAAAACTACTTTATTTTTGCTTAAATTTTGTGCATCTACATACTAAAACAACACAATGACAATATATTTGAGTTTAAATTCTCATTCAAATTTGATTATTTCTACAACTAAGCCTATTTTTCACCTATGTAAAATGTAAACAGCAAAATATGTAGAATGAGTTGTATTAGAATTACTGTATTTCTTTAACACAAAATAATTCAGTCCATGGAGTCTGCATGGCTGATATGAATGAAATATTAATTGATTTTATAAACAGAAGGACGATTTTTTTCGATGAAGTTTTAAGCATAAAGTTTATGAATTGTAGCTCCATGGTCTTAATTTTTAAATAAAATAAATTATTATAGTATTGTGATGAATGAAATGGAGAAAGTTATGAATGAAATCCTGCTTTTATAGAGAGATCCAGGCGTGTTATTTTTTCTATGACGTCATTTGAATTTATTTCAGTTGTTTTCGATGACGTTTTCAAATATAATAAATTATCGTTGTATTATGATAGTTTTAAAAATATTGCCGTGGAATGTATTGCATTTTAGAGATATTTAAACCAGGCAATTTATATTTCAATTTATATTTGAATGAAGTTCATTTTTTTTCAATGAAGGTTTAAGTTTTCAAATATAATAAATCAATGTAGTATTGTGATAAGTTTTAAAATATTACCGAGGAATGTATTGCATTTTCGACTTTTTTAAATAAAATTGCATTGAAGTTGGAAAGTGTTTCATAATCAATGCTTTAAGCATGATTGATCTTTCTTGTTTAAGCATTATTAGTTCATTAAGCAAAATTTGATTGTAAAAATCTTTCGTAATTACTTTAGTAAGTGGATAAAGGGGGATCGTCACACAAAATTCTATTTCTTTAAATTACTATATAAATGAAAAATTAGTCTTTTTATTTTAAAGCTACCTTGTTGTGAGACACATTATAGAAAAAATACATATGTATTTTTTTAATTTGTGAAATTTTAAAAAATTAAAAAATTTACCTTTAAAATGCTATGTTTTTAAGATGCTAAAACTCTAAAATTAATTGTGATACAAATTTAATTGTTGTGCTTTGTGTATCATTATATCTTCGGTTATGAAAGTATGCATTCCTATATATCGTATTTAATATCGTACTCCAAAAAAATGTACAATAAATTACACACATAAAAATTTTGCTGAAAAATACGTATTTTTCAGATATATTAATATTTTTCAAACGTATAATGTTACAATTATTAAAAAATATATTCATGCTTTTATAGTACATGTTCTGTGCATTGTAAACATGCCAAAATATTTATGATTGTTGTAAATTGAAAAAAAGCCTTAGCAGTTACAATAAAATAATAAATGTGAAATTTGTATTCTAAGAAAAAGGTAAATAAAGGTGTTTGCGTTTTATTAAGAAAATTACAAAATTAATTTATAAATTAACTTTATAAATTAATAAAATCGCTTCTAAAGAGCACTTTGGTTTAAGATAGAAATCTAGAAATTTAGGAAGTAATTTTTTAAGAATATGTAGATTTGAAAGTTGGAAGAAAATCATAGATTTTTGGACGGTAAATTTCAAATTTTTGTGTTTCCAAATTTTATACGAAACACTACTGTGAAGATCTTAAATTTTGAATAATTCAAATACTAATCAATAGAATTGCAAGACATTTTCTCTGGAGTTTAGTTCTGCATAATATATCTACACATATTAGCATGTCAAAGCGGTGCGTACATTCACTTTGTTTTTGATTCGCAGTGTTAGCAAACTCACTTCGAAATGCCTACAGGATGTCTTGAATAATGCTTCTTAACTAACATCTCGAAAATAATAGAAGGAAAATAATAATTATATTTTGTTTGAAGGGCGTGAAATAGTTGTTTTGTTAGGGGGCGTATAGTAATTTATAATGTGCATTGGGAAAAGTGCTTTGTCCACGTGTGTTCGAAAATTTTAGGAGAGCCAGCGCTGCAGACCGAAAAATTGCAAAAAATATCAAATACAATCTGATGTCTCTGTATGAGATATCGATCATATTTATAAGCAATATAATTAAGTATATATAAGAAAGGAAAAAATACCCTAGAAGATGACATGATTAATTAATTTCCATTCATAAATGGATCAAATAAGGAAGTAATTAAGACAAAATAGGAATAGGATATGTATATGGTTTGAGATCCTAACTTATTTGCTTTTAATGAATATCTTGATACTTAAATAATCCTATTCCATTATGCATTTTTGTTTAATAGAACGCCTCTGTATTTTAATACATCCAAAGCTTATAATTTGTCAATATTTTGTAAAATATATCATACTAGAACGAATCACTCGACTTTGTCCGGGTTGTAAATAAACGCTCATTACTACACACTTCACCACTGCGATCACTGAACGCGCTCACTCAAAATTGACAAAAATTAAAATTACTTATTAAATCGAAATTTTCTTTTGTTAGAATGCTGAGGATTTAAAAAGTACCCCAAGAATGTACATCAAAAAGTCTGTGTTTGATGTCCGTTAAAAATCTTAATTGTTAACTTTAGAAATTATTATCGTAGAAACGTAATTTTTTTCAAGGAATGCTCATAATATTATTAAAATCTTAAATTTAAAAATTCAAATCTCTATCTGTAAAACTCGGCATTTTTCTCCATACGTTTTAAGGTGTTTTTAGCGATCGCACACGAAATTCGAGTCTGTAAAATAACTTAATATTAATTCGACATTAAAAAAAAAATAATAACGCCTAGGTGCACCTTCCCGGATCCTCAAGTACCTGCGTATCAAATTTCATGGCCGTACGACACTTGGATTTATCACTACAGACTGAACACACACACACTCATAGAGAGAGAGAGGGAGGGAGAGAGAGAGAGAGAGGGAGAGAGAGAGAGAAACATATTCGTTTATTATGTAAGATATTTTCTCTTTTTCTACCATACGTAGCAATGCATAGGATTTGAACGAAAATCTAAATTTGAGTTTGTATGGAAAATCGTCATCACTCAGATTATATCCGATCTACTGGAGATTTATATGCCTGACTTCTGAGAAATTATTACGAACTTGCTGAGGTTCATGAACCGTCGATTAGGAACTACTGTAGCAAAACCAAAACTAATTTAGCGTGTAATAACAATTTTTAGTTAGTTTTGGCTAACCCACTTCATTAACTTCCTAGAAATAGCCCATAAAATTACCATGGCAACAAAGTGATATTTGTGAATAAATTAACCATTAGTGGCAACACCTCTGAAATAGCCAAATTGCATGACGATCACTCATAACTTTCTTTCTATTCTCTGCAAATTACAGAAAGAATACTCTCCAACAGGAAGACCATAATTACGTGTAATTATTACTTTCGTGTTTGCACTTATCAGCATAATTGCGAATGGCACACTAAGACGCTGGTTAACCGGACCTTACCTTTTGAAAAAGCGTTTCAAAATATGCTAATTCTTTTGTACCTGGGGTAGTTGGAAGAGAAAGACCAGTTAAAGCACAGAAGCGACTTGGTGTCGCCCGCAGTGTGCAAATAACGGCAAGGTCGTGCAGGGCGTTGCTCGGTTCGTGTGATCCTTGGCCCACTGAAAAGCCATTACTAGATTTTCCAAAGCATCCGAAACCATTAATCAACTTTGCATCCAAATTGTTTCACGGGAATCAGGATGATAATGAAAAGTTTTAACATGATAATGAAAAGTTTTTGACTTTCAGTATATACAGAGTACTGTGGTGGGATCGAAAATTCAAATTCGAGTGTTCACTTGATTTACAAATTTTGAGCAAACAAAAGAAGAATCGAGCATTTTTGAAGTGATACCGGTGCTCTCGTATGGGCGGACTTGTCATGGAATTCTCCTGTGCAATCACCAGTGGAAAGATTGAAGGCCAGTTGACATAGTAACATTTTTCAGCCTTATCAGTCTGACATAGGCGTAGCTAGGATGTCGGAAATGAGGAGAGGGGTTGGCAGTTTAAATAGAAAGTTTAATAGAAAGTGGTAGACATTGAAAGTTTACAGTGGTAGACATTGAAAGTTTACAATGGTAGACATTGAAAGTTTACAGTGGTAGACATTGAAAGTTTACAGTGGTAGACATTGAAAGTTTACAGTGGTAGACATTGAAAGTTTACAGTGGTAGACATTGAAAGTTCATAGTGGTAGAACATGCATGCGCAAGTATTTTTACTTAGTAGATCAGATGAAACATTTTTAAATTTTTGGTGAGCCAGGTTAGATTTTTATACACAAAAGTCCGAATTTTAACTGAGTCTAAACTTTATTTAATGAGCTTTATTTAACGAAATTCTTTTTAATAACATTACCTAGTAAAAGTATCATATATTATATGGTAAGTTGCGATCGACTTCAATAATTTTACCCCAATTAAACAATTTCCTCTCGACTCAATGAATGAAATTGGTGGTTCTTTCGGTTCAAATGGAGGATATGCGGTGTGTCTGTTGTGTAATGAAGATAAAAATGCGAAATATATAAATTTCAATATAATTTAATTTTATTTCCTATTAAACTTTAATGCAGTAGCGTGCGCAGTAGCGTGCAGTATGGAGGATATGGGGTGTTCATTCAAATGGAGGATATGGGGTGTGTCTGTTGTGTAATGGAGATCAACATGCGAAATATATAAATTTCAATATAATTTTATTTTATTTCCTATGAAACTTTAATGCAGTAGCGTGCAGTATGGAGGATATGGGGTGTGTCTGTTGTGTAATGGAGATCAACATGCGAAATATATAAATTTCAATATAATTTAATTGTATTTCCTATGAAACTTTAATGCAGTAGCGTGCAGTATGGAGGATATGGGGTGTGTCTGTTGAGTAATGGAGATCAACATGCGAAATATATAAATTTCAATATAATTTAATTGTATTTCCTATGAAACTTTAATGCAGTAGCGTGCAGTATGGAGGATATGGGGTGTGTCTGTTGTGTAATGGAGATCAACATGCGAAATATATAAATTTCAATATAATTTTATTTTATTTCCTATGAAACTTTAATGCAGTAGCGTGCGCAGTAGCGTGCAGTATGGAGGATATGGGGTGTTCATTCAAATGGAGGATATGGGGTGTGTCTGTTGTGTAATGGAGATAAACATGCGAAATATATAAATTTCAATATAATTTTATTTTATTTCCTATGAAACTTTAATGCAGTAGCGTGCGCAGTAGCGTGCAGTATGGAGGATATGGGGTGTTCATTCAAATGGAGGATATGGGGTGTGTCTGTTGTGTAATGGAGATAAACATGCGAAATATATAAATTTCAATATAATTTTATTTTATTTCCTATGAAACTTTAATGCAGTAGCGTGCAGTATGGAGGATATGGGGTGTGTCTGTTGTGTAATGGAGATCAACATGCGAAATATATAAATTTCAATATAATTTAATTGTATTTCCTATGAAACTTTAATGCAGTAGCGTGCAGTATGGAGGATATGGGGTGTGTCTGTTGTGTAATGGAGATCAACATGCGAAATATATAAATTTCAATATAATTTAATTGTATTTCCTATGAAACTTTAATGCAGTAGCGTGCAGTATGGAGGATATGGGGTGTTCATTCAAATGGAGGATATGGGGTGTGTCTGTTGTGTAATGGAGATAAACATGCGAAATATATAAATTTCAATATAATTTTATTTTATTTCCTATGAAACTTTAATGCAGTAGCGTGCGCAGTAGCGTGCAGTATGGAGGATATGGGGTGTTCATTCAAATGGAGGATATGGGGTGTGTCTGTTGTGTAATGGAGATCAACATGCGAAATATATAAATTTCAATATAATTTTATTTTATTTCCTATGAAACTTTAATGCAGTAGCGTGCGCAGTAGCGTGCAGTATGGAGGATATGGGGTGTTCATTCAAATGGAGGATATGGGGTGTGTCTGTTGTGTAATGGAGATAAACATGCGAAATATATAAATTTCAATATAATTTTATTTTATTTCCTATGAAACTTTAATGCAGTAGCGTGCGCAGTAGCGTGCAGTATGGAGGATATGGGGTGTTCATTCAAATGGAGGATATGGGGTGTGTCTGTTGTGTAATGGAGATAAACATGCGAAATATATAAATTTCAATATAATTTTATTTTATTTCCTATGAAACTTTAATGCAGTAGCGTGCAGTATGGAGGATATGGGGTGTGTCTGTTGTGTAATGGAGATCAACATGCGAAATATATAAATTTCAATATAATTTAATTGTATTTCCTATGAAACTTTAATGCAGTAGCGTGCAGTATGGAGGATATGGGGTGTGTCTGTTGTGTAATGGAGATCAACATGCGAAATATATAAATTTCAATATAATTTAATTGTATTTCCTATGAAACTTTAATGCAGTAGCGTGCAGTATGGAGGATATGGGGTGTTCATTCAAATGGAGGATATGGGGTGTGTCTGTTGTGTAATGGAGATAAACATGCGAAATATATAAATTTCAATATAATTTTATTTTATTTCCTATGAAACTTTAATGCAGTAGCGTGCGCAGTAGCGTGCAGTATGGAGGATATGGGGTGTTCATTCAAATGGAGGATATGGGGTGTGTCTGTTGTGTAATGGAGATAAACATGCGAAATATATAAATTTCAATATAATTTTATTTTATTTCCTATGAAACTTTAATGCAGTAGCGTGCGCAGTAGCGTGCAGTATGGAGGATATGGGGTGTTCATTCAAATGGAGGATATGGGGTGTGTCTGTTGTGTAATGGAGATAAACATGCGAAATATATAAATTTCAATATAATTTTATTTTATTTCCTATGAAACTTTAATGCAGTAGCGTGCGCAGTAGCGTGCAGTATGGAGGATATGGGGTGTTCATTCAAATGGAGGATATGGGGTGTGTCTGTTGTGTAATGGAGATAAACATGCGAAATATATAAATTTCAATATAATTTTATTTTATTTCCTATGAAACTTTAATGCAGTAGCGTGCAGTATGGAGGATATGGGGTGTGTCTGTTGTGTAATGGAGATCAACATGCGAAATATATAAATTTCAATATAATTTAATTGTATTTCCTATGAAACTTTAATGCAGTAGCGTGCAGTATGGAGGATATGGGGTGTGTCTGTTGTGTAATGGAGATCAACATGCGAAATATATAAATTTCAATATAATTTAATTGTATTTCCTATGAAACTTTAATGCAGTAGCGTGCAGTATGGAGGATATGGGGTGTGTCTGTTGTGTAATGGAGATCAACATGCGAAATATATAAATTTCAATATAATTTAATTGTATTTCCTATGAAACTTTAATGCAGTAGCGGGCAGTATGGAGGATATGGGGTGTGTCTGTTGTGTAATGGAGATCAACATGCGAAATATATAAATTTCAATATAATTTTATTTTATTTCCTATGAAACTTTAATGCAGTAGCGTGCAGTATGGAGGATATGGGGTGTGTCTGTTGTGTAATGGAGATCAACATGCGAAATATATAAATTTCAATATAATTTTATTTTATTTCCTATGGAACTTTAATGCAGTAGCGTGCAGTATGGAGGATATGGGGTGTGTCTGTTGTGTAATGGAGATCAACATGCGAAATATATAAATTTCAATATAATTTTATTTTATTTCCTATGAAACTTTAATGCAGTAGCGTGCAGTATAGAGGATATGGGGTGTGTCTGTTGTGTAATGGAGATCAACATGCGAAATATATAAATTTCAATATAATTTAATTGTATTTACTATGAAACTTTAATGCAGTAGCGTGCAGTATGGAGGATATGGGGTGTGTCTGTTGTGTAATGGAGATCAACATGCGAAATATATAAATTTCAATATAATTTAATTGTATTTCCTATGAAACTTTAATGCAGTAGCGTGCAGTATGGAGGATATGGGGTGTGTCTGTTTTGTAATGGAGATCAACATGCGAAATATATAAATTTCAATATAATTTAATTGTATTTCCTATGAAACTTTAATGCAGTAGCGTGCAGTATGGAGGATATGGGGTGTGTCTGTTGTGTAATGGAGATCAACATGCGAAATATATAAATTTCAATATAATTTAATTGTATTTCCTATGAAACTTTAATGCAGTAGCGTGCAGTATGGAGGATATGGGGTGTGTCTGTTGTGTAATGGAGATCAACATGCGAAATATATAAATTTCAATATAATTTTATTTTATTTCCTATGAAACTTTAATGCAGTAGCGTGCGCAGTAGCGTGCAGTATGGAGGATATGGGGTGTTCATTCAAATGGAGGATATGGGGTGTGTCTGTTGTGTAATGGAGATAAACATGCGAAATATATAAATTTCAATATAATTTTATTTTATTTCCTATGAAACTTTAATGCAGTAGCGTGCAGTATGGAGGATATGGGGTGTTCATTCAAATGGAGGATATGGGGTGTGTCTGTTGTGTAATGGAGATAAACATGCGAAATATATAAATTTCAATATAATTTTATTTTATTTCCTATGAAACTTTAATGCAGTAGCGTGCAGTATGGAGGATATGGGGTGTGTCTGTTGTGTAATGGAGATCAACATGCGAAATATATAAATTTCAATATAATTTAATTGTATTTCCTATGAAACTTTAATGCAGTAGCGTGCAGTATGGAGGATATGGGGTGTGTCTGTTGTGTAATGGAGATCAACATGCGAAATATATAAATTTCAATATAATTTAATTGTATTTCCTATGAAACTTTAATGCAGTAGCGTGCAGTATGGAGGATATGGGGTGTGTCTGTTGTGTAATGGAGATCAACATGCGAAATATATAAATTTCAATATAATTTAATTGTATTTCCTATGAAACTTTAATGCAGTAGCGTGCAGTATGGAGGATATGGGGTGTGTCTGTTGTGTAATGGAGATCAACATGCGAAATATATAAATTTCAATATAATTTAATTGTATTTCCTATGAAACTTTAATGCAGTAGCGTGCAGTATGGAGGATATGGGGTGTGTCTGTTGTGTAATGGAGATCAACATGCGAAATATATAAATTTCAATATA
Organism: Amaurobius ferox; assembly: GCA_951213105.1. Lineage (NCBI taxonomy): Eukaryota > Metazoa > Arthropoda > Arachnida > Araneae > Amaurobiidae > Amaurobius > Amaurobius ferox. The sequence continues at coordinate 74,770,982 of OX578134.1, forward strand.
ATTTAATTGTATTTCCTATGAAACTTTAATGCAGTAGCGTGCAGTATGGAGGATATGGGGTGTGTCTGTTGTGTAATGGAGATCAACATGCGAAATATATAAATTTCAATATAATTTTATTTTATTTCCTATGAAACTTTAATGCAGTAGCGTGCGCAGTAGCGTGCAGTATGGAGGATATGGGGTGTTCATTCAAATGGATGATATGGGGTGTGTCTGTTGTGTAATGGAGATAAACATGCGAAATATATAAATTTCAATATAATTTTATTTTATTTCCTATGAAACTTTAATGCAGTAGCGTGCGCAGTAGCGTGCAGTATGGAGGATATGGGGTGTTCATTCAAATGGAGGATATGGGGTGTGTCTGTTGTGTAATGGAGATAAACATGCGAAATATATAAATTTCAATATAATTTTATTTTATTTCCTATGAAACTTTAATGCAGTAGCGTGCAGTATGGAGGATATGGGGTGTTCATTCAAATGGAGGATATGGGGTGTGTCTGTTGTGTAATGGAGATAAACATGCGAAATATATAAATTTCAATATAATTTTATTTCATTTCCTATGAAACTTTAATGCAGTAGCGTGCAGTATGGAGGATATGGGGTGTTCATTCAAATGGAGGATATGGGGTGTGTCTGCTGTGTAATGGAAATAAACATGCGAAATATATAAATTTCAATATAATTTAATTTTATTTCCTATGAAACTTTAATGCAGTAGCGTGCACCGAAGTATGCAGTAGCGTGCGCAGAGATGACTCATACTCCATTGATTGTAGTTTTGATTATTAATAAAAAAATAACTGATTGCTTTAAAATAGTGACCACTGGCCGCGGGTATCGCAGCTAGATGCAAAAAACGTGTGTTCGATATTTAAATGACGAATATCGATCTGGTCAGTCGACAATTTGTCCATTCAACCACTGAAAAGATGGTATTTTCTGCTATTAATTAGATGGCTACTTGAATAAAATTTTCCAGTGCGTAATCGGCTTAAATACCTTTGAAATGTTTCTATTTATATACCCTCAACCTCTTTATTTATTTCTTTTCCCAAAACTAGGCGGACATTTTCAGTTTCTATAATCCTTGACCTACTAGGAAACCATTGCTAACATTGCAAATGGTCGTAATCTATTTTCCAACCGAAATAAGTTCGCCACGTCTTTTGAAATGTCAGTATCGCTTTTTCTCATATCTTTAAATACACAGGCGCATGCTTGGCATTTCCGCCAGATAATTGCTGTGATGCTGGCTATAAAGCTCGGCTTGAAGATCATTTAAAGAATTTTTATGATTCTATTTTTGATTTTATTCCGTGGACAATCTCCATGCTGTCATTTTGATAAATTGAGATTAAATGTTTTTCATTTTGTGTCGTTTTATAGATGTATTAGCTGTCATTGGAACTGAAATTGACTTATTGCCAGTCTGATTATTGTTCATCAGAAATCATTTATGTCATTTTTCACTTGAACTATCTAGACAGAAATAGTATAAGGACATTTCTTGATAGATTATAAAGAGGTATAAGGCAGAGTTATTATAGTATGAACGCATGCTCATTAAATCCTTGATCAAAGGGAAATACCACAAGCCCTCAAGCAAATGGCTGTATGAGACAGCAAATTAATTAATACATGTAGTAACAGATTTACGAACACTTGCTGCAACAAATGTTATAATTCATATAACATTTCTAAAAGGCATCGAGACGCTACTACATTGAGTTGTTTATGAAACAAAATACCAAGCATATAGCGAACATAAAAATAAAATTTAAATAAATGATGGCACAATAAATTTTGTAAAATATATATTTATTCGAATAATTGTAAAAAAAGAAAAAAACGTAATGAAAAAAATACATCCTATCGTATTTTACATTGAAAATAAACTAAACTCTTGTTCGTTAATGGAACTAATATAGTCAGTAAAAATTTTCCATTAGAATATTTTTCGAAGAAATCGGCGACCCCCTTTGAAGCACTGTGTATGGATGCACACATGCATACGATATTGAATATATTATTAGTCTAGCCTATTTACCAGTGCTTCGCGCGTTCTCAGTGGCTAGTGGTTTTTTAAAGTGACATTTTGACACTCGCTCAAAGTTCTTCATAACCAATTTTAACTGTTGGCAGCAAAAGGATATTAAATTGGGCATTCGTTGTCTTCGAGAGGCAACAAGGTGTAAGTTTTTGGAAAATCCCTTTATATCGTAAGTCAGAAAATTTCGAATTTGCATAAAATTTCGAATTTTTAATTAGATTTTTTTTTCGTTGACTTGAAAACCGACGAATAGAATGAGACAAAACCCAAGATTCGGGCTATAGTGGTAGTACTTGATAATTAAGCGATGTGGTTTTGAGTTTTCTGATTATCTCTTCTCGATTATCTCTTCTAACTACCGTCATCTCAATGCGAATTTTCAAAATTTTAGATTTTTCTTTTGATTTAGATGTTGAGTTTGATCGAATGAGACCAAAACTGAGATCTTAGCTAGAATGGAAGTGCAATTTTTGCATATTTTGCAAAGTCGCCAAATATAAACAAAAATTGAATTAAAACTGAAAACTCAGAGTAATTTAAAATAATTATCCATGTTATTTTGTGCAATTGAACTCAGTTTAATGAATAATGAAAGAAATAAAGAGCGAATGAATTTGAGTCTGTAGTAAAAATCATTTGATGTCCACATCTTTTTTTATAGTTCTAAAGACTTAGCTAATTTTAAGAATTATTTTATAGGTACTTATGGTTTTGTAATCAATTGGCATCAATACAAGAGAGAAGAATAATCATATCTGCATAGGCAAAATGCCATTTAAAGCGTCTGTATAAATCTTTAACCATCATTACTTTCTCTACAAAGCACAGTATACGTAAAAGAAAGTATACTGGAAAATTTGAATGCAATATTTGAATGGATTTGCATGTTTTGAACATTTCTCAATACGACTTGAGGAATTCTAAAAATACTATCAAAATTTTGTTCAAATACTACCAATGAAGATAAAAACATGTCTGTCAAAAGCGATCTTGCCTTTGTTGGTTTTGATTCTCGGTCTTTTTATCCCGACAAAGGCGGCTATTAATTGAATTCGAAACCGGTTGATACTTTTAGCAAACCTTGTATGATGTAAGTATTTATTTTGCATATTAATTTAGACAACAGTTTGAGCGAGGTTTTTTATTTTATGTATGCTAATTCATTGAATTCATTGGCTCAACTGAATTGTCACTAACTTTAGAAAAGCAATTGAAAAATATAGAAGAATAAATTGCGATCCGAAGTTTAAAAATAGATACACTTTTTATATCTTATGATAATTTATATTATTTTATGATACAGTTTTTTTACCTTATGATACAAGTGGACTTAAACAATATGGAAGGTAAATTTATGAAAAAATTTGAGTCAAGTTAATAAAATTTGATGTAGTTGTTTATTGTGATAGTTGTTTACGTAGCATATGAAGCGTCTTACAACCAACTTAACAGCAATAAAAAACTCCATGTGCATTGTTTTTATACGATGTTTGCCACACTACTAAGGTCCAAATAATAACTGCATTTCACACCTAGTTTGAAACAATTTTACACATCATAGATAAATCATATTTATTCACCTCATTTTCAGTCAAGTTGCTCCAACAAGCGCAAAAACGTAATCGATTTACTTGTAGCATAATCTATTATACACCTTCGTTTAAAAAGTACACGTCTCTAATCTTCTCTCAGTGTCAGCTACTCACCTAGGTGGGATTAATTTCGCTGCCATCAACCCAAAGGTATTTCTTCATAAGGAAAAAGTCCAAGAAGTAGGTCGAAGCTTAGGAAGAACAATTCTTCTAGACTCACAACTGCTGAATTTAATACCGAAGAACAAGGTCAGATTGAAGCATTGCTAAGATTCCAAGATTCTTTTTTTAATCTTAACGTTGAAGTTATTTGATGATTAAGGTATTAGATAAAGAGGATTATGGCGGTCTTGTAAGGATCGCTCTTGTGTTTTTAAAGACATTTATGGCAATGCGGTTTGATATCTCTATTGATGTTCACATTATGGCATAATATGAAAAGTGTACATTCTAAAGGAAGAAACTAATACTGGGATGAAATTCGCATCTCTTGTAGTTCAAGTGAACCAGCCCTATATTATTAAAAGCTCTTGAATAATTTGTGAAGAGTTTTAGAGATGTGAAAGTTTATGAATCATGAAAACAATAATTCAAGAACAAATACACGAACTGACAACAAATTTTATGCCAGAATACATTATTAATAAGGCCTTGATTTCGTAGAAAGTGGTGTGTACACTTGCCATGTTTATTGCCAATATTTATTTTTGACGAACTATTAAGCATTGTTATACCCTTTAGCATACTTATTTCGTATCTCTTATAGTTCCAGTGAACCGGTCCTGCATCATTAAAAGCTTTTGGACAATTTGTGAACAGTTTTAGAGATGTGAAAATCTATGGGTCGTGAGAACAATAATTCGAGAACAAATACGCAAACTGCCAACACATTTTATGCGTGGATACATTATTAACAAGGCCTTCATTTGGTGGAAAATGGTGTGTACACTTGCCATGTTTATTGCCAATATTTATTTTCGACGTACTATTAAGCATTTTTATACTATTTTGCGTACTTATTTCGTGCAATCATACAAAATTTTGGTAAAACAGCAAGTGACATTTCCAAAACCGGAAGTAGACCCCTCCCCCCCCACACACACACCATTATCGTCTTCGAAATTCGATATTAAATCCATGTCAGTCATCATCTACGCTTTATCTATGTCATCATCTACGCTTTATCTATATCCAATCCAGAGAAATATATGTTGCAAGGAAATACATATTTTAATCGGAAGTAACTTCTCCAAAATGTCAAATCCTTACCCCCCCCCCCCCCCACACACACACACACACACGCACTCTCAGAATTTGATGCTGGATCCGTATTAGTTAACCTCTACTTATAACCGATTCGGAAAAAAAAACTTGATGTTTCATAGAAAAACTGAACCCAAACTGAAAAAGAACAGTAAATTGAAATCCTTAGTAAATCCCCCACCCTCTAGGACCTTAAAGCTGAATTTATTCTCTGAAGCTCCATAGTCGATTTTGGGAAATAGATGTTTTAAGGGGAAAAAATCAACCGTGATTCCGAAAAGAATCGGAAGTGAAAGTGTTGAACCCAATTCCTCTGCAATTCCATTCTGAATGCTTATCAGTCTAAGCTCTATTTATAACAAATTCTGAGAAATAGATGTTTCAAGGAAAATTGTATCTGAAGTGGAAAAAAAATCGGGTGAAAATCCTTTGTAAATCCCTCTACAATCTCCTGAACTTGAAGCTGATTCCATGTCAGTCGTCATCTAAGCTATATATTGCAGGAAAAATGTAAATTTTTAAATAAGAAAATCCTTAGTGAGACCTCCATCCTCATTAGAAATTGAAAATGAATTCATATCAGTCATGATCTAACCTCTATCTATAGCTGATTCTGAAAACAGAAAAGGTGTTACGAGGAAGATTTTTGAACCAGAAAAGAAAAACCACTGGTAATTAAAATCATTAGTAAATTCCCCTACCTCCTAGGAATGAGAATCTTTAGCCTCCGGAAATGGTAAAAAATTGGGAGCGAATATCCGAAAGATTCAGCGAACTCACTACATCTTTCGGAATTTGATGTTCTGAATCCACACCAGTCATGATCTATGTTCGATGTAGAGTAAATAGATCCTGAGAAATAGATGCTTAAGAAAATGAAATTTTTGAACCGGAAATGGTAAAACAAACCAAAAGTGAATATTCTTTCAGTGAACCCACTACATATTCCAGAATTTTATGCCCTGAATCCACATCAGTCATGGTCTTTGTGTATAATCATTTTTGGAAAAGAAGATATCTCAAGAAGAATGAAAATTTTGAACCGGAAATGGTAAAAACGGAAGTGAACATCCTTTCAATGAACCCACTACATCTTCCGGAATTGAATGATCTGAATCTACATCAGACACGGTTTAAGCGCTATCTATAGTAGATCCTGAGAAAAATATGCTTAAAGAAAATGATCCACCAAAGAACTAGAACTCGATAGAATAGTTAGTAATTTTCATTATTAGAAAACGAATTATCGGAAATTAAAAATTTTCAATGCATTTTTTTATGAGTAATAATGATAATATCCAGAAAATAAATGGTATCATGCTGAAAATGATAATTTGAACTATCCTATGGGTATATAAATAGAAATAGCATTGTATACGTAAACGCAAATATAGCTGTATGCATCTGATTTATTGGTGGGATTTTCCCGTTTCCAAATTGAAAAGGGATGCTTTTAACAACTACTAGAGTTTGCCCATATTTTGATGCGAAAAACATCTATTACATGGTTGGGGGTTTTCTGGCCGAAAAACGGAGCGTTACGAAAAATGCAAATACTTTGCTTATATCCTCCGAACCTAATAAATAAAAGTGTAAATAATTTTTCTTGTTTTATCGGAAATAGGGTTCAGATTATGAATTTATAAAAAAAATTTTAATATTCTAAACATTTTTTTTTTTTTTCGAAAAAAAAAAAAAAGTAGTTCTTCAAATGTTTTTATTTTATTTTTCTAACTTTCACTCAAAATATGTAGTAAACGTTGAAAGATAGATAAAAATAGTAAGAGACAAAAATTTAGTATAAAAATCTATATTTATCATTAAAAAACTTATTATTAAAAAAAAAACAATTCGTATTTCAAGTTTGTAATGCTTACATCTCAAAACCTAAAAAAATCTAGCTCTAAACGGTAAGCAAGATTTTGTAACTCTTTAAAATCCCTACAAATGTATATAATTGGATTTTAAATTGAGCTCTTAATTTTTAAAATAAAACTTAAAAAATATGTAACCGAAAGAGTTTTTTTCCTTTTTTATTCTTTTACACGAAATATCTTCAAAACTGTAAAAGATAGATATAAATTGCAAGCGATATGTCTGAGGAAATTCAGTTTCTAAATCTATTATTTATTTTTTTATTAAAAAAAAACTTTTATAATTTATGGGTAATCATCTTGTCAAGATGAAGAAGTGTGAACATTTTACGTTTTTCAAGTTTGTAATGCTTATATCATCTTAAAAACTAAAAGTGTTAGCTATAAAGAATATGCAAGAATTTGTAGCTCTTTGAAAGCCCTATAAGTGTATATAATCAGATTTTTGATCAAAAGCTTTTTCTGTCAATATTACAAAAGTTGAATTTTTTTTACAAAATGAAAAATCCATTTCGGTCCATCGGAATGGAGCCACCGCTGATTTTTTAATTCCGAGCAACGTCGGGTATATCTGCTAGTAATTAATATTAAGACATTCTTAATATGTGACCATGACTGAAGAAAAGAAAACTCGGATCACCTCGCCCTTGACAGCTTTGCGGTTCTACTGATAATTGATAATTTCCTGCAGCCATTTTTTTTTCTTCTTTCGAGCGGACAGCAAAAGGGAATAATTGCCTGTTTATTTCCCTCAATAAATCGTTGAACTCTTTCAAGAATAGAATCTCGGATGCTGCGTTCGCATACTTTTCTTCATTTCCCGAAATTGAATTCACAGAGTACCGTATAATTTTCACGAAATTTATCTGCTCTTTTAGAGCGGAATTTTGTTCGTTCTATTAGTCGTTGATTGCTTCTGAAAAAAGGAATTTAAATTCTACAGCTTTCATTTCTTTTTCTTTCTTTTTTTTTGTCCACCATGTCTTACTTTTGCCAGGCTATTGTAGAGGTTTGTGTATACACGATAAACGTTCGAATTGTATTACGGCTGGAGATTATGTAAAGAATTGTAGTCGTAAATGGGACATGTTGAGTTTAGGAGCTCGTGATAATATGGGATGTAAGCTTTATTGTTTTCACATCTTGAATAAATGGAGTAAGAGCGATATTGGTTCTTATGCAATTCCTTTCTTTAGTCAAATCATTTAAAGAAATACTTTTAAAATAAATGGAATATGTTTGATAGATTTTACGTTTTCTAATTCTAAACGTGCATTTCTTTAGTTTAATTTGGCATGTAAAAGTTGAACCAAAGTAAAGGACATAACAGAAAATTTTCAAAAAAATAAAAAATTATTTTATTAACCCCGATTAAAGATCAAAAAGTGTATAATAGAATCAGAATGATAGAACATTACGTAAATTCTCGAATTAAAACTCTAAGAATTTAAACATTAAAACTTGGTCAACTGATGCTTATTATACAGAACAGTTTAAAATCCCTGTTTTACCAGAAATTTAATTTTTGGATGATTCAAAGTATAACTTTAAATTTTCACTAACCCAGTCATAAATAATCTGCAGATAAATAATTTTTTAAAATCGGTTTCCACTTTCTTTCCAGTCAAACGTGTAAATTCCAAAATTGCATTTAAGTATGATAAACCGCTAGGACGTTATATTTTCAATTATAATCAAATAGCCAAATCAATAGATATTAATAAAAATTATGAACTGGATAAAGAGTCTAACTGCCACTGTCTATTAGATAGACAAGACTACGTAGATAAACACCATGGGCATATTATAACGGGAAATTTAAATATTATTAATACTAAGTACCGTTTACCTATTAATTTAAACATAATTTAATTTATAAAGATTTAATTCTTGACTTAAAGAAGTTTATCTATAAAATCAGACACAAATATCAAATACCTGTAGGAGCCATCAAACCCTGAGCATCTTAATAGAGCAATATATATATATATATATATATATATATATATATATATATATATATATATATATATATATATATATATATATATATTCAGAAAATTGAAAATTAATAGATCATATAAATTTAATTCAATTAAAAAGGATATTAAAGAAATTCAAAATGATTTTGTTATTACTTATGTCGATAAGGGTAGTAGTAACTACTCAATAATTTGTAAATATTACTCTATATAAGTACACTACAGTCACACTTACTTAATAATTCAATCTATAATTTACATAATACTAACTTTAAAATCTTATCCAATAGAATATCAGCCAAATGTAAGCAAATCCATCAAAAAAATAGTTATAATAACATTCCATATCTTATTTTAGTACCTAAGTTTCATAAATCCCCTGTAGCTTTTCGAACCATTACTAGTGGGTATAATTCTTATATAACTAATGCTGCTAAATTATTATTAAAATTTTTGAATGAAGTTTCCTTGTCAGATGACATCTCAAATAATTGCCATATTGTAAAAAACACCTTTGAATTAGTTAAGCAATTAAAAACTCTTACTAATATCCATAGTATTTATACTTTTGATTTCAAGGATTTGTTCAATAACATTGATATAGATGATCTGTATAGAATTATTTTAGAAATTTTTGAAAAATATAATATCACCCTAAAATATTCGACTTTACTCTTTAAAAAATTATTTAATTTCAGTCTCTACGAGAATTATATTCAACATGGTGGTTCTTTCCTTAAGCAACAGTTTGGGATCCCACAAGGAGGGGGGGGGGGGGTGCCTCATCATTATTGGCTAATCTGTATTTATTCTTCTATGAAAAGAATATTACTCCAGGGTTGCATAATGCTCACATGTATAGGTATTTAGATGATGTATTATGTGTATCCCATATTAAGAATCCTATAGCATTTAACTTTTATTAAAATAATTTACAATTAAATGCAAGTAATAATAACTCTAATGTAGCAAATATGTAGTGTGTGTGTGTGTGAAAGGTGGGGGGGGGCATGATTATATCCGGTCCTTGGCCATTAATATTCACTTTACGTGATGATAGCGAACAATTTCCGTAAATCGTTGATAATAATAGAATCATAATAATAGAATCATCGTTGCTGCTATGGCATGCTTTTCCTTACCTACCGAAATTCAATATGCACTGTAAAATTCGTACCGTTATTCGTACCGTAATTTAAGTTCCGTAAAATGTTCACGATATTTATTTGCTGTTTTAGACCGATATTTTGCTTATTCTAATCATTTATTGCTTCTGTAAAAAGGTTTTTAAATTGTACAACTATCATTTTTATGTAGCATGTTTTACCTTTGTTGGATTATGGAATAGGTTTGCGTATAAACCAAGAACGGTTTGAATCGTTTTTCCCCTCGACATTATATGAATAATGGTAGTTGCATATAAGATATGGTGAAATTAAAAGTTCGTCGTGACAGAAAGATGTGCATCCTGTATTGTTTTCAATCCTTCATTGTGAAAACGCTATTGATGCTGCATTTGCTTTGTCCAACCACTTCGGAAATATTTCCTATATAAAATTGAATGCGTTTAATACTTTTCATTTTTCTCTGTGGTAAATGTGTATCTGCAATTGAAAAACGTGATTTCATCTTGTCTTTAATGATGGAATGGTCAAATATTTATGCGAAAACTTAAACACTTCCAACTCCTGGTTGAATGGTTATCAAAATAATCACCAATGGCAGATACGTAGATATATTTCTTTTACAAACAAAAAAAATCTGATGTGGGCAACACATGACTTTCCTTATATAATGTAATGAATTTACTAATTTTACAGTAAAAAAAAATAGGTTTTTCTTATAGTAGATTCTAATATTCTTTCCAAGATATTAAATTTCCGACAATTAGTCGTCATTTTCATTGATTTAGCGTCATTTTTATCCATTTGGCGAGATTTTCGTTAATTTGGCAACTTTTTAAAAAGTCGCCAAGTTGGCGACATTCCGCCAAATTTGTCGTCAAAATATCGCCAAGCGTTATGGAAGAAGAAATAAGTTATTCTGACAGCAGAAAAATGACTATTGGCGTTCAAATACAAAAGTATTACTCAAAGTATCTTCTTTCATGAATGGAACGAGCTAGATCCACGAGAATGATGTCACCCAATTTATCGCATGGTATTACATATGAAAAGTGAACATGTTTCTCAATAGGAAATATTTTTTTTTATTTTAGATGACTTTTTGATAATTTTTTTTAAAAATGTGCAATATCTCGAGAACGGTTCATGTTAGCATTCTGAAATTTATGTCCATCGTTTTCTAATAAAAAATTATATAAGAAATGTCTATTTGCGTAACTTTATTAGTGGTTTTGGTTTTTTGACGATTTTTTCAAAATTTCATTCGAAAATTTAGGGGGGTTCTGAACATTCGATTGCGTATGAAAACAATAGGCTTCCAGTGTTTACAGATTGTGATTTTTGTACCAAATTTGGTTCGAATCGGTTCATTCGTTCGTCAGTTATCGTCTCCACAGACTCACTGACACACACACACACACATACTTTCACACACACACACACACACACATACTTTCACACACACACACACACACACACACACACACACACACACACACACAGACACCACTTCAAAAATGTTTGATTCATGATCAGGGATGCTTGAAACGTGCTCTCCCGTCGAAAACTCGAATTCGAATTTTCGACCCCGTCACAATACTTTCCTTATACATTATGTATATAAGGAAAGTAATTACAAACAGTCACAACTTAAAACGCAAATACATCACGTTGTGAGCAAGAAAATATTAGCCCATTCGTGCCACTTGGAAACTTATGCTCATTATCCATCAGCAAGAGTAATGCAGTGTGAATTGTAGTAATAAATATAATAATGATAATTAAATAATAACAACAAAATTATTTAAATCAATATCTTTCCGTGTAAAAATTTGGCAGTGCCTCCAGTTCGATAGAGCTAAAATGTCCTGTCAAGTGCCTGTTGATCTTCTCTCAGCCACTATGGAATCTTCTCTTCGGGACCCCATCCTTTTTTATTTTTCTTCTCTTTCTTTTAAGAACAGTACAATAAACCTCTGGTCGCTGTGATAGGCTTTTTTTGAGCCACCCAGTCCTAAGTCATAAGTCATAAATCAATGTCTCTACGTGTAAAAAATTGGTAGTGGTTTCAGTCCGATGGAGCCGAAATGGCTTTACGTGAATCATATCTCTCTTTGTGTTCTTCGTTAGCCATTTTCAAAACAGGTCAAAATTTTGAAGTATTTAGTTTACAACCACTTTTTCAAAAACAGTTCAAAATATTAAAATATTAACGACTATAATCGTAAACTAAGAATTTGATCTAAAATCCAATTATATCTCCTTGTAGACCTTTTAAAAAGTTACAGGTTACTCACAAACTGTTCATAGCTTTTAGTTTCTGGCATAAATTTTAGTACGATTTCAGTTAGATACCCCGACAATGGAATTCACGTCAAAATATCAAATTATTTTACCAACATTCTCGACGGTATATAAACTAAACTAATACAATATCTCTGAAGAGATCTAAGATTCGGGCAAATCTAAAAGCTTGCCTGACAGCACATAAATGCGTACTAGAATTTCATACTTTCATTTCATGTCTTCAAACCTCAAGAATCATTAAACATCTTTAGAATTCCTAAGTTAATTTTACTTCTTGATTTCTTTGAAAAAAAAAATATCTGGTATGTGTGCATTAATATTTTACCAATGAAGAACCACATGGGGCTGAAGCACTCGTGTCATTTAAATGTCACAGCTTTTCCTCCCAATGGGAAACTTTAACAGTTCAAATTCTTGAAATATCAATATTATAACCACCAAGAGCTTTGCTAACAAGTTATTGTCCTACAAACTAAATTTCTGAAAAAAATTACTAACCTAGAAACTGGATTTTCTGCTGAACATTTTTAACAAATACTGTTTTTATTTATCTTAAGTAGTTTAGAAGATATTTCAAGTAAGCGTAATCAAAGTGAAGAAAAAACTTGCTCAAACAAAAACTTAGTTTTCTGCGGAAAAAAAATTCAAAATATTAAAACATCGAAATTATTTTTATATTTTCATAAACTATAATCCGATAAAACAAGTCATTTTTTTCTACAATTCTGTCTAATAAGTTTTGGATCCTGCCAACGGCTCTACCATGCTGAAAACACCGATTCTCGTTAGATCACCGAAGTTAAGCAGCATCGGACGCGGTTAGTACTTGGGTGGGTGACCACCTGGGAACACCGCGTACTGTTGGCTCATTTCAGTCGACGTGGTAGCCAAACGGTTTCCAGCGATTGATCGGCCGCCACGTTGTGGGTTCGAGTCCCACGTAAGATATGGATGTTTGTGTTGTTGGGCGCAATGTGTTCCTACCCCCACTGGTGCGCTGGGGCAACGTCTTTGACGGCTAAGAGGTTCACTGTTCTGGCCGATGTATAGGCGAAGATGAAAGAGTCAATGCCTGGCCATTGGAAAAAAAAAAGTTTTGGATCATAGGTGTACGAAATGCTTACATTTTTTTTTACGCTCCGATTTCAACCAGAGATACACCAATCATAGATGTTATTCACATAAAAACGCGTTATTCACATCAAAACGCCAATTAATTGAAATCATACGAAGAGTTCGACCCTCGATCATGAATTTAAGCCTTTAGGTCTGCTAATATTGACAGTCTTCACCTGTTTTGGTTTTTCCTGGTACGTTTAAAGGTGCAATTTATTTTATTAAAGAAAGTTTTTATACATAAAAGAAATCTTTTAATTTTTGCAAGTATGGCACTACATGGCTCACGCAGAATAAACATCCCCCACCTACAGCGACTAGCTAAATAGTATAATTGAGACTTGCAGTAACAAAATTACTATGTGATTACTATGAATGTCAATGGACTAATTCTAATCATAATCAAGTACTCATAATTTATAGTCACCTTTTATCGATCCCTTTTGCCTCTAAATTATAGATAGAACAACAATTAAAAAAATTTAATTATAATCTAAATTGCGGCACTAAAGAGCTGGCTCAGCGAGCGCTAGTGTGTAGGAAGTGAAGGGAGGTTCGTGAGCGTAGCGAGCAGGGAGCTAACCCCCCAGTAGTTTAAATTGTAGTAGCAACGCCTTGTTGCTTAATATTTTCATTCCGTAAATTGGCAGTTCGTAGCCTTTTTCGTCCGTGACTCAAAATTGTAAAAAAATAAAAAATAACTTTTATCTGGAGTTATGTCTGTTGAAATGAAAAAGTTAAAATTGTGAAAACAAATGGAAATTCTATAAAGCGTTATATAAATATGCTTATGATATATATTTATGTATTCAAAAGAATTGTGCATTGATCTTTGCACATTTTTAAGTTCAAGCATAACATGAAAAATACTTAATATAAAAAATAGTAAAATTATATTTTTATTTTCTCCTTGTTTTCAATGGCTTTAAAGGTAACAATTTCACCAAGGTACAACATACTGGGAGTTCAAGTTCAACTATTCCTGTACCAAATTTCCCAGCTGCCAATAGCTTTGATTTTCCACGAGCTGCACACACGCACACACAGACGTCGACATAATGTTTATTATGTAAGATATATTTCCACAGTGATTATCATCAATTTAAATCACTACTTTCCTTAAAATGATACGTGCTATGTGACGACATATATATCGACATTCCATGTTGTCATAAATTGTCGGTTTATATTACTTTCCTTATATACATAGTATAATGTATAAGGAAAGTACTGTGACGGGGTCGAACATTCGAATTCGAGTTTTCGACGGAAGAGCACGTGTCAAGCATCCCTGAACACGAATCGAACATTTTCAGGGGATGTTTGTTTGTGTGTGTGTGTGTATCAGTGAGTCTGTGGAGACGATATCTTACAAACGAATGGAGCGAGTCGAATGAAATTTGGTACAAAAATTACAATCCGTTAGTGCTGGACGCCTATGGTTTTTAAATACAATCGAGTAGCCTGAACTCCCCTAAGTTTTCGAGTAAAATTTTGAAAAAATCATCAAAAAATCAAAACCTTTAATAAAGTTACGCAAGTAGACATTTCTTATGTAATTTTTCCTTAGAAAATGATTGATATAAACTTTAGAACGCTAGCATGAACCGTTCTCGAGATATTGCACATTAAAAAAATTATCAAAAAACCCCATAAATTAAAAAAAATATTAACTTATGGAGAAACGTGTTCAATCATGTAATATCATGCGATAAATTTGGTGACATCATTTTCGTGGATCTAGCTCGTTTCATTCATGAGAAATGTTACTTTGAGCATTTGAACGCCATTAGTCATTTATCTGCTATATAACTTATTTCTGCGTCCATAACGCATGGCGAGATTTTGGCGACGAATTCAGCAGAATGTCGCCAACTTGGCGACTTTTTTAAATGTTGATAAATTAACGAAATTCTTTTCAAATGGATTAAAATGATTACTAATTGACGAAAATTCAATATCTTGGAAAGAATATATGTATCTACTATAAGCATAACTCATTTTTTTACTGTAAAAGTAGGAAATTCATTGCATTATATAAGGAAAGCCATGTGCTGCCCACATGAGATTCTTTTAACACTTTAAATAAACACAAAGGTACATAATTTCAAACCTGCACTTTTCTGGAAACATAAACTGGTTTCTAACAATGCGATAAACATTTTCGATTCAAATTAAAAAATAAGTAATCGTAGTAATAATCAGGAAAGTTCCGATTAATTGGGTTCTATTTATCGCGGTTTTACTGTGCAATCAGTCAGTGAATGATCGAAACTTTTGAGCCGTAAGCTACTTTAACTATGTTTGTTATGTTTATCCCTTTAAAATGACATCGAATTTCTATAGTGGAGGATATCATTATGACCATAAATCCTGGTAAACAGCGCTGAAGAAATAGATATGGATAATTCGCGCTTATATCAGAACTCACTAATGTCTAATTGAGCACTTTTAAAATCTTTATCTTTTTCATGAAGAGTAATTGAAAACTTTCAATTGCTATTCTTAAATTTCATTGAAGTTTAAACTATTGTTAAACTGATCGATCCATCAAAGGTAAAAGAAAAAGACTGGGGGGGGGGGGGGGGTATAGCACTAACCGTGTTTAGGTTTAGAGGGGGGGAGGTGATTTAACTTCTCAAGGTAGTTAAACCTTGAAAAACTTAAAATCCGCTTAATAACGTAAAAGGTATTGAACTCTCAAAATTGCTCTTTATTTGCTTATTAAGTGTTTGGAATTGGAAGTTTGTTCATCCTTAAAATGGCGAATGTGTCAGATATAGTGACCGCCCATTTCACCAAAATGTATAATTACGCATGCAATTCGGTATGGTTGAAATTTGATTGGAATTTGGTTGCTCGTAAAACACGCATTAAGATTTTAAATTTAAACGTAAATGTCCCCATCATTCTTATTCCTTACTTTTAACAAGTATTTTCATTTTCAGTCAAAAACTATGGTACATATAGTTGTCCAGCTGGCAGATCATAAAAGAATTTTGTGACTCGCTAACCCAAGGAGTTCATATGACATTGCTGATATATTGAATTAATTCAATATAATTTTAAATTTGCATTCATTTATATTTAACCTTTAACAGCAATAAAACACTGAACTTTAGTGAAATATGATGTTTAATATTATTAATGCTGTAGCGTTCTACCTAGCTAAGTCGCCATGACCGAGACCTTAGGATGTGACAAACCATAATTATTAGGATTATGTAGCTCAGCTCCTATGATAGATAAAGATGTTATTCATATTATCCTGCAATACGCCCACAAAGCTTAGAAAACAATTGTAATTGATGGAAATAGCACCATAGAAAAAGAACTTTAAAATAACATTTTTTGCGAATTTTGCTCCGTCCCTTTTACTTTCCCTGCAATACATGGTAAAGTATAGGGAAAGTATTGAAATCATGCCGAAAATCGCAACTCGGGTTTTCGACGAATCTACACGTTTCGATACCTCTAGAATACGAAAAAACTATTTTTAGCGTGACGTCTGTGTGTGTGTGTGTGTGTGTGTCTGTCTGTGTCTGTCTGTGTGTCTGTGGTCTGTGTGTGTGTATCTGTCTGTCTGTCTGTGTGTGTGTCTGTCTGTCTGTGCAGATTTTGTATCCACTCTAACTCAAAAAGTAATTGACCGAATTTCATAAAATTTGGTAGATAAGTCACTTGTGGGAGAATCTGGTGCTGATTAGTTTTGGGTACGATTCGGGATAAAAGAACCCGCCTTTTTTTTGCGAAATGGCCCGCAAAAGCTTTTATCCACTCTAGCTGAAAAACTAATAGACCGAATTCCACAAAATTTGGTAAGTAACTTGTGGGACGCTAGTGCTGATTAGATTTTGGTATGATTTGGAAAAAAATAACCTGCCTTTTATTTCAAAATGGCCCGCAAAAATCGTCCATATCTAAAATAAAAAACTACGTGTGCTCAAATATCTCCATGAAATGCTTGTTTAATACGTAATGTTTAACGAAGAAAAGAATAAGACCAACCCCATTACACCAGGACTAGCCGTTCTCGATATATTTTAGTTTTTTCGTATTTTCTATACACCACCTTTGAAAATAAGTCCAGTTATCAAATGAGAACGAAAATTGAATTAAAAGTGAATTAAATGTAATTAAAATAAAGAGAACGTGAATATAAGTCTGCAGGGAAAGTCATGTGCTGCCCATATCAGATTTTTTTTTTCTTCCTTCAGTGTTGACAGCCTTAACAACTGAACCAATTTGAATGAATGATGTCTTATTTTGTGCGTTTTGGGAAGAAGTACATACTTTTCTTTTACAATTTGGAACATAAATTTGATTTAGAATTTAATCTGCTATATTGTTGTTGCGTAATCATGTTGATAAATATTTCTATAAAAAGTATTGAAATCTCACAATAATACTACTTCATGGCAAGAGGGAAAAAACCCTCCCCGCAAAGTGCAAATAAATAAAAATAAATAAATAAATAAAATAAATAAATAAATAAGTAAGTAAAAAAATAATTTAAAAAAAAAACCTTGTTCCAAAAAAGTTATGAAATCTGAAAAGAGTTTTCGCCATGATCGTCCTGAGATATACTTTGAGGTCTAGAGTATATCTTCAAAAATACAGCTCCGGTCCTGCGAAAATTTGGCGCAAGCCATTTTGAGATTTCAGAGCTTTTTCGTAAGGAGATTTTTGTCTTTTGTGCTTGGCTGGGAGGTTATTACCATGCAGTAATGTTTTTGTGAGATATTAAATACCAGCAGTATGAGGCTGTATTTAACCTAGCATACATTCATACCGTATTGCGTGCATTAACTTTTATCGTAATCAGTATTATAATGAAAAATTAAATATCTTTTTATGAGCTTACGTTTGCAAATTGTTGTTTTAAAACTATTTTTATTCTTTAAAAAAAATTACTTTATAAAAATTACGTGTGTTGCCCTTTCACTGCTGGTACACATTATCCAACGATAATTCTTCTTTAATTTCACTATTTTATTATTATTTTTTTATTTATACATTTGGTAGACATTTCTTTTACAGACTGAGTTTGTCGCTGAACGTGGTATTCGGATAAAAGTTGTTGAGTTGTGTCGCCAACACTGATATACATTTACTAGCTATAAATTGTTTAGAAACCAATCAATTTTGACGAAATTAAAATAATATGTGCATTTTATTGTTGTATCTTATGAAACTTGCGGATGTGATATTTAACATTTTTGAAATGATTAAAATTCTTATTTTCGAGTTCTACGACTCGGTTTCCTTTAGTATGTCTGTCTGTCTGCATTGTCCAACAGTAACTCATCTAAAACGTAACTGATTTTTCTGAAATTTGCAAATCTAATGAAGTTCACTATAGATGCATCACAGATATTGCGAAGGAAGGGAATCGGTAACTCTTACAGTGGTTCTGTAATAACTGCGAATTTCAACCTATTGTGTTGAAAACTTTGAAATTTCGGTGTTATTTTTTATCCCATGAAAAGTACTTTTTAGTGCATAATATTGAATTGTGCCTCGCTTTATATGGAGTTAAACATTACCTAGTATTATAACGTATTATAACCCGAAAAAATTATGTTAACTAACCAATTATATTTTTGTGTTTGTTATTGCAATCAAATCATATATACCTTTGTGTTGTTAAAATAATTGCGATTTTTTTCTTTCCTGAATTTATGTGAGCCGCATTTATAACATTAAACGGGCTACATATAGGTTTCCTTAGAAAGTCTTAAGTACTTACAATAATTTTGCAAGTAAAGGTCCATGAGTGTACTGTAGGTTAGGCTATCTATAGTAAAGTGACTATGCCGATCAATTATCGCTCGATCGATTACAGTGATTACAGCGCCCCTAGCGCAGAATTAAAAAAATAGGATAACACATTCAGCAAAAAAGCGAGAAAGACGAAAAAAACCAATTACAAAGCTGTAGAGCATTGTTTATTAAGTTGGAATAGACAATAAACCTGATACAGACGATATTTATTTGACGCAATATGGTTCTTGGGCTCGGGCCCGGTAGTTGAGAGGTCTATGGCAAGCATTTACTCGTGTTCTCTCGTCTGCAGGGTTGTGGTTTAGACTCCCATCTTCCAACATGGATATCATGGTCTATTTTAAGATCGTAGTGTGTTACGCCCCAGCTCAACGTCATGTAATGGCAAAATGGTTGACGACCCTGCCGTTAAAAGTAAGCAAATGATTGGACGTTCCAGTAAGTGCCTGGCTATTTAAAAAAAAGGTTATTGGCTAATGAATGTCATATTCAGGAATGCTAGACTAAACAATACTTTCATGCACAAGAATCTAATGCACAGCCTACCGTTTATCTTACAGATGGGTACTATATGACTGGAATTATTTTCATGCGCTTGCAAATCATTTGACAACGTTTAACAGAATTGTGGCGTGGTTGCGCATTTAGCAACCAATTAAGTATGACTGGCATTTATCGCTTTCCGTATACGCGTTTCGTTCGTTATTGGTGTCTATTCTTACTCATTAGACAATAATCTATGACTTTGTGATTGGAGTTTCTCATCTATCTTGTTTTATTGCCGTGTTCGTTATCCTAACTTTTAACATTCTCCACTAAAGGCGCTGCAATCACTTTTATTCGATCTTGCATTAGTTTTTTTATTGTAGATAGACAGTATACATTCATGGACCTTTCCTAAGTTGTTAAGGTGATTAAAGATTTTCTTAGGAAGCAGGACCGTAGCCAAGAAATGTAATCCAAATGGAGCTAGAGTGAAATTTAAGGAGGCTCAACATCCTTGAAGGAGGGGCTCCTTAGAAAAAATATTTGGGGTAGAAAATGCACTAAAATGCTAAATTTTAGCTTTTAATAATTACTGCATTAAAAATATGTTAATTATAATTAAATATCTTGTATCATATGATATTATATTGACTGGAATTGCTTATCAGTTGATAATGTATAACGTGATAATGTAATACACTATACAACTAATTACTGTTCTGTATAACTGCTCATCAGTTGGCAATGTATAACGGTGAAACTCGCAATAATACAAAAGTACCCTATATACTATATTCTTAATTTAATTTTTAAAACTTAATACTCGAATATCTTTAAATTAAATGTAATCCAAATGGAGCTAGAGTGAAATTTAAGGAGGCTCAACATCCTTGAAGGAGGGGCTCCTTAGAAAAAATATTTGGGGTAGGGGGAAATGCACTAAAATGCTAAATTTTAGCTTTTAATAATTACTGCATTAAAAATATGCTAATTATAATTAAATATCTTGTATCATATGATATTACATTGACTGTAATTGCTTATCAGTTGATAATGTATAACGTGATAATGTAATACACTATACAACTAATTACTGTTCTGTATAACTGCTCATCAGTTGGCAATGTATAACGGTGAAACTCGCAATAATACAAAAGTACCCTATATACTATATTCTTAATTTAATTTTTAAAACTTAATACTCGAATATCTTTAAATTAAATATGCAAATAAATTGATGATCATCAATATAACCACAAATTCAGCAACGAAATATTTTTAATTCTGTGCTCTACTAAACGAAGTTTACAAAGAATTCTGAAAAAGCAGTTTTTTGCGAAATTTGGACGACATGCTGTGTGAAATTTTACACCACTACAAAAGATTAAATACTTCCATCAGAGGGAGCTGAGTGTACCTCTTTGGGGGGGGGGGGGAGGGGGCTCAGACCCTTTTGTCCTCTGTTTAGCTAAGGCCCTGCTAGGAAGTCTGTATCCTAACAGCTTTTTTTTTTCACAGTGACGTCAGATTTACATCACACAGTGACTTTGGGACGTCACAGTACGTCTCGGCAATGTCATCTTGAGGTCACAGCGAAGTCATTTTGGTCATTTTCATGGTCGTTTGTGACGTCGCATATTAATTTGTTTGTGACGTCACATTGAAATTACCATTGCAATGTCGTCACATTATTGCGTGTTAATTAAATTGTATAAACGTTGCAGAATATAGTCACAATGAAGTTACAAAGTTACTAATACGTAACGTCGTATAGAAGTCACAAATAGGACGTCACATTGTGACCCAGGTGTCACGTGACTACAACGTCACTGTCACACATGTGACGATTTTTACTGTGAGGGTATATACGATGAAAGATCCTCATATGGCTCACAAGCCGCAGGTTACCAACCTTTGCACTAAACCATGATTTTCATCCCCCCCCCCTTTATCCCTTCTCTCCAAACCAGATGTTCTCCATGTAAAAGATACAACAGTTAATTTACACCTCGTTTTACATGATCTATAATGGGGAATACAACTCCGAAATCTGAAATTTGTCAATGTTTTATTTCAGAGGCGGACCTGGTAACTTTGTAGCTTCCCCAAAACTGGTTTTCTCCGGTTTTCTTTCTCGAAGAATAGTAGTTTAATAAAGTGAGTTGCCATGTTGCGTTATCTATTAGAATATCGAGGAACACATGCAAATGCAGTGCGATTAATTTCACTTATGGCACCTTGGACAATAAAATAAAAAATGCTTTGAAGTGGATGCAAAAAAATAATGTATTCGTGTTCTTCGGCAATTAATTAAGCCCCTAACCGATTCTTTTTAAGTGAGAAAGAAAAATTGCGGTGTTATTATAAAGAACCTTTCAAATAGACTTAATTAGGTTCAAGTTTGCATAGTCGATTAACTATTAAAAAGATCAATCATTTTTTACTTTCCTTATATACATAATGTACAAGGAAAGTATTGTGATGGGGTCGAAAATTCGAATTCGAGTTTTCGACGGGAGAGCATGTTTCAAGCATCCCTGATCACGAATCAAACATTTTTGAAGGGATGTCTGTGCGCGTGTGTCTGTGTGTGTGTGTGAAAGTATGTGTGTGTGTGTGTGAAAGTATGTGTGTGTGTGTGTGAAAGTGTGTGTGTGTGTGTGTGAAAGTATGTGTATGTGTGTGTCAGTGAGTCTGTGGAGACGATATCTGACGAACGAATGCAGCGATTCGAATGAAATGTGGTACAAAAATCACAATCCGTGAATACTGGAAGCCCATTGTTTTAAAACATAATCGAATGTTCAGAACCCCCCCTAAATTTTCGAGTGAAATTTTGAAAAAATCATCAAAAAATCACAACCTCTAATAAAGTTAAGTAAATGAACATTTCTTATGTATTTTTTCCTTAGAAAACGATTGACATAAACTTTAGAATGCTAGCATGAACCATTCTCGAGATATTGCACATTTTCCAAATAAATTTATCAAAAAATCCCATAAATTAAAAAAAATATTAACTCTTAAGAAACATGTTCACTTTTCATATGTAATATCATGTGATAAATTGGGTGACATCATTCTCGTGGATCTAACGCATTCCATTCACGAGAAAAGATACTTTAAGTAATACTTTTGTATTTGAACGCCAATAGCCATTTATGCGCTGTAAGAATAACTTATTTCTCCGTCCATAACGCTTGGCGAGATTTTGGCGACGAATTTAGCGGAATGTCGCCAACTTAGCGACATTTTTAAATGTTAACGAAAATCTCCCCAATTGGATAAAAATGACGACTAATAGAAGAAAATCCAATATCTTGGAAAGAATAGAGGTATCTACTATAAGAATAACATTCTTTTTAACTGTAATAATAGTAAATTCATTGCAGTATATAAGAAAAGTCATGTGCTGCCCACATCAGATTTTTTTGTTGTTTTTAACCACTTAAGAAATCGCAGTTTGTCGTTCAATATTGGCAGAAATTTTCCTGTAAAAAATAGTTTAAAACTGAGTTTTCAGGTATATAAGAAAAAGCATTGTCTTTTACTTTCGTTTATTCACTGATTTAATATACAGTAGAACCTAGTTTGAAACTTCCTAGTAATTCAGTTGTAATTTCATTGTCATTCAACCATAATGAGGAAATTAAAATACATATTACAGGTAATAAAGCTAAAGATAATCAACAAATATCAATGGTGTGGAATCGAAAATAAGAATACAAAAAATATCAAGCATTAAAGCTTGCAAGTGGAAAAGCCCTAGACTTAAGAATTGTTTATTTCGAAAAAATTACTTTTCAAATCCAAATATTTAATCGAAATGAACACAAAAATGCTTGTTTTTGAAACACAAGATAGAATTTATCTATAAATTTGTGTTATTTAGACGACAAGCATAAAGATTGAAAAAGTAGATAGAAAACTTAAATACCTTAAAATACACCTCAAATGTACAACCATGACGAGCAATAAATGACAAGACCGATGTTGCCATTCGCTAAAGTTTAAAGAAGTGATCCGCTGTTGCCAAAGTGAGTAATAAAATACTAATATATATATATATATATATATATGTTCACTCTGATAATAAGAGCTTGCAAATCTGTCCAGTAGGTCAATGAAAAAGCATCGGCTGGCCAGTACGAAATTCCGTGGTTCGATTCCCGGTTGGGTAAGCTTCTTTACAGAGGTTGTCGAGATATTAATAAAATACGAAAAATTAAACCTTCCATAGAAATACCAGAATGGAGGTGATTTTTTGTTTCTGAAATTTATTTTAAAAACTTTATGTCATACTGCTTAGAAGTGGAGTTCAATCAAATGCTTTATACGACAAACGATTTTTATTTAATTTGCACTATTTAAATAATGAAGAAGTCTATATAAAAATAAATTTTATAAATGGACAGTATTATATTCTTGATTGATTAGATTTCACCCCTTTCATCTTTCGCGTCTCCTTTTGTCTTTCATATTTTGAATGGGAAAATTTTGATATAGTATGTGCTCTGTGTGACGATGGTACAAGATATTCAGGGAAAAGTTTCGATATTTTCTGGGGGTTTTAAAAAATATATTTTCTATATTTAATTTCAAATATTTAATAGAATACAGTTTGCTTCATTCCAATCGAACCACAAAAGTCAAGGTTACTGACGATGAAACATCTGGATGTTGCGTATTTTACACTTTAGTACCAAAATTGCTTTACAATGCAGCTTAAAAGGCATGTATAATCAGAAGAATAATTGCATATTGGGTTCTGTATTGAGTTTGAGATATACTTCTATTCGTATCACCTCAACAACTCGACTGAACGATTATAAGCTTATATACCCTCTTTGGAATGTTCTGGAAAAAGCACGTGAAGTTGTAAGCCAATCAACAATATTCTAGAAATTTCCAGAACTTGGCCAAATTCGCGATATTTTGCCAAATTTTTCGCCATGGCAACCGAATTTGCTTTTAAGGTCAAGTGGCTAAGATCTTTAAATTATAACAATGGTTTTCCGTCAGGAATTTATAACAAAATGATTGTACATTCGATATACATACTTCCTTTACATCCCTGTCACATTTCTTTCATGATTTACTCCGTTTTACATCAAAAGCTAATAGAAATATGTATTTTTATACTCTGATGCTTGATTATCATAGCATAGAATAAACAGTATTTCCGTTATTTGTTTTTCACTTGTCACAAAGTTGAAATTTATTAGATTGACAGGAGCAAACATTCAGTTTTTAGCATACCTTTTTAGATTCTCGATTGTCTCTAAATTCACATTTCTATTATGGATCAAAGGTGACGTATATACTGTAAATATCTAAAAATCTATTAGTTTTTTTCATAAACGCAGTTTAAATATTCTCACGAATTTAATTACATACACAGCATTTTTTCATTAAAGAAAGCCATAGATGTCAAAAATCTGCTTCGATCGTTTATTATATAAGTTAACAATTTACATCTCCCTCTTCACGTCCATATTTTCAGTATTATTCATAGTAAGGTTTTTCACCTCAGATCAAGATGTTTTATTTTTGTGGTAACTACCTCGAAGAGAAATTATAGGCTAAAAAAGCTGTTCTAAAAATCTGGTTTTCCGTAACGAGTGGTATGAAAATTTTAAATAAATTATGAATTACTACTAGAACAGAAAAACAATTTAAATAAGTTGAACATGTATTTAAGATTATATTGACTTTGCAAAATTTAAATGATGCTTTAATGAAGCATATATATTATACAATGAAAAAGCAAAAAATTGCATCTGTAAAATAAATGCATATTCCATTCTCAACATAAAAGCAGTAGTATCAACAACCCCATTCAATTCTATTATTAGAAGTAGTATTTTCACATCAAAGTGTAATGCCACATTTTATTTGTCGGAATAATAACGAAAAGGAAATTTTCCCAGGACCTTAAGATCTACGAGGTGATTCTAAACTTCTGTGCAAAGTTTAATGAGAGATAGAAAACGTAAAAACAAACATTTTTCGCTTATGAATGTATGTCCGCAGACATCACACTTTGGCACTAGAGGGCGCTGTTGGGGGAGTGGCACTTGGTTATTATTTCTCATTGTCATTCGTAACGTGGACTTATTACGTATAGCATGATCATTTTACGAAATCAGGGTAGTAAACACGCATCTAGGGTATGAAGCTGCCAATGAAAAAGGAAGAATTGCTGTAAGATTATCGGTACAATCATACAGCAACTTTTCCCTTTCTATTGGCAGCTCTATACACTAGATGCATGTCAGCCGTACATAAACAGCCCAGTGTCAAAAAGTTAAAAATGCATCCAATATAACTTTATAAAATGTATATAACTTTATAAAATATTCAATGTTGAAAAAAATTTGAAGTCGGTTGCATTGTAGGGCTGAATTTTTCGTACTCTATAGGTTCACAAAATTGGTCACATACACTGCTAAAAATGTTCGTGCAACGTTGCACGAGAAAATGATTGCAGTTGAACTCCATATGAAAATTGGTCTGAATTGGGCACATATACTGTTAAAAATGTTGATGTAAAGTTACATGGAAAATGGGTATTGTCGAAATCTATAATTCTATAGAGGTTTGCTAAATTGGGCGCATACACTATTAAAATTGTTTGTACAACGTTGAATTTATCAATGACTACAGTCAAACTCTATAGAAGTTAGTAAAATTGGGCACATGCACTGTTAAAGTCCGTGCAACGTTGCATTAAAAATAACTACAGTCGAACTCCATGGAGGCTCCCGAAATTGGACACATACATTATTCAGGCGGGTTTCCACCAACTGACAAAACTGTAATAAAACATTCTGTTAATTTCGACAAAACAACAAATCGAGTTTCTGAAAACAGAAATAATTCAGAGGTTACGAGTCGCTGCGGCTGTTTTTTTTTTTTTTTTTTGGTGATAACAGCGAATTCCGTTTTTTGGTGGAAAGATCTAAGGATTTCCATGTATTTTTTGTGTGTTTGGAAACATAGTTTGCTTGGCTGAAATCCAGTGGAGACAGTTGTGTTTTTGTTTGCATTTAAGTGAAGCGAATGTTTATTGTTGTTTGCCTTGTTTATTCTGCTACATCTAGTTTTAGTATGTAGTAGTTTTTATAGTGAAAAAATGGTTGCAATTTTTTTTTTTTTAATTTTGAAATATCAAATTATTGCCAGACAATTCCTCACCGAAATAGTGTGTCTGTAATTTATGTTTTGCCTACAGACTTTCGAATGAAGTAGACGTACTAAGGTTTCAAAATCGGAGCTAGACATTCTTGCAAAATTGTGAATGGAATATATGAAAATGAAATATATGAAATAGTGGAAATGCTCGAAGGAACTTGTCTCTGTTTCCATTTTGAAAACAAAACTCAAACGCAAGTGAGTCGTTTTGATGGAAACCAGCCCTTTAAAATGTTCGTGCAAAGTTGCATAAAAAGTGACTGCAACATTGGCTAATAATTTACCTGTAACATTACAGCATCGGGTTGGGAATCCCAATTCAGTTTTTCCAACTCAGTGGTGCAATGTTGCGCGAAAATTATAAACAATACAACTGTAGTCACTTTTTAGGGCAACGCTGCTCCTAAATTTTTAACAGTGTATCAACTCAAGTTTTCGTGTTGCAATTGGCTATTTAATGCTGACGGGAAAAAGCACGAAATCAGTCCATGGATGCATTTATCTCACAAATCCAACTTAGCGAACTCTCTCTATAAGTGTACCCTGTGAGTATGAACTTGGTTGTTGCAGCCTGAGCTTAATATTTAAGAAAGTTGAAGCCGGTTGCGTGGTAAAACTTATTTTTTTGTCTCCATCGAGGTTAATTTTTTTTTTTTGCATATGTCAAGTTTTCTCGTTGCTATTGCAGCAGGTATCGACTATTCTGTACTGAAGAGGGCATAATAAGGGCGAAATGAGGCCATTGATGTTGATATCTGTAATGAGGGCCAATCCTATTATTTAAATAATTAACGAACTGTTTGAATTTTGATTTTTATTTATTCATAAAGTTTATTTAATTTAAATAAAAATATCATTGAATTCCCCCCCCCCCCCCTTCATTTTGGTGCCCTTGCTTTACTGATACCCAAGTACATGCTTAATGTGCTTACAGAGTAATCTAGCCCTGAATAGCTTACAGACTAAAATTGTACCTTATCATTAACGCCAACCCATCGCTTGCACATTGTGAATAGTTAGCTGTCCGCTAAAGTATTACTCATGCCAGTCGGGCGAATGCGCCTTGGAATGTGGGTCACTTTTTGGTGACTAAAAGAACCGGTTCCCTGGCTCTTTAATTTTGTCATTCTTTTTTTTTTCGCCCCCAGCCAAGCAAAAGTGCGTTGACAGTACTGCGAACTCGGGAAGGACGTTGCGATGTCAGTTGACCAGCTGCAGCGAAAGTGTGAATAGCTTTCATCGAAGCTGCATATTGGAGACGTAGATTTGGGATGTAAAACCCGTTAGTTACGTTTTCCGTGGCTTATGTTATGTGCAAATCCAACACGACAATATAAATGGGGTCATAATATTAGACTCCTTAGAAGTACAGTCCCATACATTGTAATCGTTATTATAATAAAATTATTTTATTTTTTCACTATTCTTTTTAGTCACTATTAAAAAAAGCAGGAAATATTTGTTCAGCGTTATTTTTATTTTGCTGCTGCTAGATAGGGGCTTTTATGTCGTTTTATCCGGAAGAAGGATGATTTTTGCCTCCGAAACTGGTTCATATTTTTACAATTTTGTTTTATGTTCTTATTGTAGCGAATATTTTTATTCACTAAACAAGTATTTTATCATTATATTACATTACCAGTATTAGATATAGTAAATGAAATTAAACCATGCATCAGTTGTTATGCACAATTTCAATCCCATCGCAGTCACAATTTCAATCCAATTCATGGAGTCACGATGAGAGTTGTAAGGATGTGCTGCATATACATAAGTTAATTCTCTTTATGCCAGACAGCTTCAAGGCTGTTATTAATGTTCAAGGAGAATCACCGAAATATTGAGGATTTATTTAACTTCTCTATAGTATTTGATGTTATTGTGTTGACTTGTTATTTATGTTTGTACACGTAAATGTCATAAAACTTGTGTTTGGTTGTTCTTATTGGCACTATTTTAATTTCTCATATTTCTATTAATTACATTTTTAATACTTTACAACAAAGTTGAAAAGTGTTTATGACTTTGTTCATTATGTCTGTCTGTCTGTCCGTTAGCACGATAACTGCCGTAAAAATGACTTAATCAAAATGAAATTTTAGTATGTTGTTCAGACAATCTGTAGGACCTATGGGAATATAAATGAATAATACCCCCCCCCCCCAATTAGTTTTAAATTGAATCCAATTAGTTTTGGAATTAGTTTTGGATTGATTTTGGAAAAAATGAAATACATTGAGCCCTATGGGACCTAATTTTTCAAACATTTTTTAAGCGAATTTAAAATTCACAAATTGCTTCGAAAATTTTAGGTAATATTCAAATTGTTCCATAAAATATATCAAAAACATTCAGCGCAATATATTCAGTAATTTTTAAATAAAAATTAAAATAATAATTACACCTCTTATATGAAATGATCACGTGACCATGATATGAAACGATCACATGACCCACTTCAAAATGATATATGGCATCCATCTTGTTTCAAAATCGTGATTTTTTTACGTTCTTTTTAATTCATATTGAGTGTTGTATCCGTCCTAAAACTACTTTATTTTTGCTTAAATTCTGTGCATCTACATACTGAAACAACGCAAATACAATATATTTGAGTTTAAATGATTATCCAAATTTGATTATTTCTACAACGAAGCCTATTTTTCACTTATGTAAAATGTAAACAGCAAAATATATAGAATGAGTTGTATTACAATTGCTGTATTTCTTTAACACAAAATAATTCAGTCCATGGAGTCTGCATGGCTGATGTGAATGAAATATTAATTGATTTTATAAAGAGAAGGACGATTTTTTTCGATGAAGTTTTAAGCATAGAGTTTAATTACTTGTAGCTCCATGGTCTTAATTTTTAAATAAAATAAATTATTATAGTATTGTGACAAATGAAATGAATGGGAGAAAGTTATGAATGAAATCCTGTTTTTATAGAGAGATCCAGGCGTGTTATTTTTTCTATGATGTCATTTGAATTAATTTCAGTTGTTTTCGATGAAGTTTTCGAATAGAATAAATTATCGTTGTATTATGATAGTTTTAAAAATATTACCGCGAAATGTATCGCATTTTAGCGATATTTAAACCAGGCAATTTATATTTCATTGCCGTCATTTGAATGAAGTTCATTTTTTTCCATGAAGGTTTAAGTTTTCAAATATAATAAATTAATGTAGTATTGCGATATGTTTTAAAATATTATCGAGGAATGTATTGCATTTTCGACTTTTTAAAATAAAATTGCATTGAAGTTGGAAAGTGTTTCATAATCAATGCTTTAAGCATGATTGATCTTTCTTGTTTACACTGTCGGAAGTAATTTATGTCTATTAGTTACAGTCTTTTTTAATTAGCGATACACGACATCTCATCTAATAAACAGATTTCAAACAGTTCTGCAATCTACAATGCAGCGCGAAATGCACTTCTTGCAAAATTCACAAGTGGGCAGTTTTGTTATCCACCACTATATGTGGTCTCAGCAGAGTTTACTTTAAACCGTGTGAGATTTTTTAACATTTTGCTAAAAGAAATCCTGTTATGTTAAAACATTTCCTTTGGTTTCTGATAAGGCGTATAAAACCGACATTAGTCCTAGGATTCTGAATAGTATGAACGTTTTGAACAAAAGGATTTTAAATGTTACATGAAAGTATAAATTGTGCAAGAAATTTGCCCGTGGTATTTTCAGTCTGCAAATTTCATAATTGGTTAAAATTGATCACAATGGAAAAGAAGGAGGGACTGGATACTAGAGACGGTATTGGAGGCCTTTCGGCTTCTAAAAGAAGGGTGAACAAAAGAGAAAAAAGGACAAAATCGATAATACTTTTTCCCTATTCATTTCAGTAGGGAGGGGAATTGCAGTTCAAACACAAATTAACCGACATTTTTGTCCAGTTCATAATTTTTTCCGGTAAAACAAAGAGATAAGTATATACTACTATGTTTCTAAATGAATAAATAGAATTTAAATACTAATGAACAACTTCTTCATATGCTAGCCATTTAAATACCAGTTAAATAGTTCATACCATAGTTTAAGTTATTGTTTCTCTCATAGATTACAACCATAGTTCCGGGAATTCTGTTTCTCCATAAGAAATAATACTCCGAAAGCTCTTCAAATTTGGGTTATAATCATGCCAATTACTATGAATTTTATTTAATTCAAGTTTTTTGCATAACGTATCTACACGTAACATTTTATATCGATAGATGCATTCATTCTGTAGTTATCATGTCCAAATCTCCCAGTTGGCATCTTTCCAAAAGTATTCGAAACGCTTTCAGGAGGTCTTAAAACGTGCTTAATGCTTAAAATATAGAATTCGAAAACTTTCGGGGAAACAATAATTTCTGTATACAATAGTTATAATATGAGAAAATAAGAATTAATTATATATTTTTTAATTTGCCGTAAATTTCTTATTACTTGCTCTACATACATAATAATATATAGGGAAAGTGTTCTGACGGGGTCGAAAATTCGAATTCGAGTTTCCGACAAAAAAAAAAAAAAAAAACACGTTTCAAGTACCCCTGAACTCATATCGAATGTTTTTGAGGTGGTGTATGCGTGGATGTCCGTGAGTGTGTAATGTATGCATCCATTCTAAAGCAAAAATCGTCAAAATTTAAAATAATAGACTAGGGGGTGCCCAACTGTGTTAATTAAATGCTTGTTTTAGGTGTAATTTTTGAGGGCGAAAGGAATCAACTCCATTATTTTAGATGGACCATTCTCAAGATATTTAAGTTTTTTTTTTTTTAATTTTATTTAGCCTAAGACGTTTTTCACTGTAGTTAAATACTATTTAATGGAATTTTTAAACATTTAGTAGTGGCGTCTCTTGAGGGTTATTCTGAGGCTGATTAAATTTTAACATATAAACCGACAAATTAGCAAAATATAAGGTAGGATGAAAAAGTTCGGAGACTGTGCTGATATCTCCAACCCTGATTGGAGGAGAGGGGAACTATTTTACCGTGGCGTAGAGGCACATGTGACGCGAGATGTGAAATGGAAGAAGCAAGTGTTTTTCCAGACAATGCGTGTCAGTAAACTGTAGTCATTCGCGTTCGTCGAAAACGGAAATGGCGCTTGAAGAACAGCGTGCGAATATGTGCATCAGGTGCAATGTTTCTGTCGGCGATTTTCCCAAACGCTGGCAGAATTTGATATTCGCACTTTGTTCTTCAAATACAATTTTCGTTTTCGATGAACACGAACGACTACAGCTTACTGATACGCACTGTCTGGAAAAAACCCTGCACTGCGGACCTGCTTCTTCCTTTTCACATATCGCGTCACATGCGCCTCTACGCTACGGTAAAATAACTCCCCCCTCCTCCAATCGGGTTGGCGATATCAGCACAGTCTCCGAACTTTTTGATCCTACCTGGTATAACCGACCCTTTATTGCTAAATGATCCGCAAAGATCGTGAAAATCTGAAATAAATGATTAAAATTGCTGAAATATATTAATTATAAACTTCCTCTTCAAGCAATTTTTGACAACAAAACGAACAAATATCTGACCCCAGGGCTATAGGACGAACGATTCTCCAGCTATTTTAGTATTCTAGAATTTTGAGTAGCTGAAGACATTTTAAAATGCATTAAGTTGTTAAATGAAACAAAGATGCATTAAACTTGCAAATTGAATATAATATCAGAAAAGTATCCATGCTATTCCCTGAAACTCAATTAAATGCATCACGAAAATAAAAGATAAGAAAATGGATTTGAGCCTGTAGGGAAAATTATGTGCTGCTCACATCATATTTTTTAATTTTACGTAATATTTTTGATATATTTATTAGAAAAAGTGCAAAAGTGCAATACCTTGAGAACGTTTTATGCTAGTCTTCTAAAGATTGTGCCATTCGTTTTCCAAAGAAAAATTACATAAGAAGTGATAATTTACTTAACATTATTAACGGTTCTGATTTTTCACAGACTTCTTTAAAATGTTTTTTTAAAAACTGTGGTGGTGGTGATGGTGGGAGAGGGGGGGGGGGGGGAAATTCTTCCGAACACACAATTGCGTTTAAAATCTATTGGCTTCCAGGGTTAGCTTATTGTATTATTTGTACCAAATTTCGTTCATAACACTCCATTCGTTTGTGAATTATCGCTTTTACTGACTCACGGACATAGACATACTTACATAGACACGCATGCACACAGACATCATATCAAAAACATCCGATTCGTATTCAAGGATGCTTGAAACGTGCATCGAAAACTCGAATTCGAATTCGAGCTAGAATACTTTCCTACAATACTTTTCCGTTACAATACTTTCCCTATAAATATTATACTATGTATATAGGGAAAGAAAAACTCAAAATTATCATGCAAACATTCTGATAAAAGAATTCCTGTTGTGAAGCATGCCTTATTAGCACGAATACTTGTGATATTTGTTAAATTTATTTTATTGTTTATTTATATATATTTTTTAGCTTTTGTTTTTAAATAGATCATCTACATATACGTATTTTTCTAAAACTTTCATAATAGCGACTACACTTCAAATCCTCAAATCGATCAACTTATTTAACAGAGTGACAAATCAATAGATCACAGAAAGTAATTGTATTAAAAATATCCATCAGCCGTACATACAATTTTTAAAAAAAAATTATGTACATCTGAAGGATGTTTTTAATAAAAGGACCTTTGTGATCTATTGATTTGTCATTATGTTATATAAGTTGATCGATGTATCACTGAAGTTAACAAAATTGCGGCAAATAGCGTTTTCTTGCTACCTTTGTAGTTAACAGTTATTCCATGCTGGTTGCGATGCGCAATTAACAGAAGTTTAAGTTTACTATCGACATTACAGCTCTTTTTTCGACGGTAAGAAAAATCCCTTAACTTTAATAAAGCGATAATAAAACAGACCGAAAATGGTGTGGTAAAGGTAAAGTGGACTAAAATGGCATCCTCTATGATCCTTTATTACAATTCACCCACCTACTACGAAGAATGGGCATTCCTTTTTTATTGATTCTTCCCTTTCTGGTTGAGAAACTGTTTAAAAAATACCTTTGCCAAGGATATTCTGATCAAAAAGCCTACAAGCAAAACCACCTCTACTATGTTGAGGTGGTTTTGCTTGTAGACTGAGTTGAGGTGGTTTTGCTTGCAGGCTGAGTTGCGGTGATTTTGCTTGTAGGCTGACTTGAGGTGGTTTTGCTTGTAGGCTGAGTTAAGGTGGTTTTGTTTGTAGGTTGAGTTGAGATGATTTTGTTTGTAGGCTGAGTTGAGGTGGTTTTGTTTGTAGGCTGAGTTGAGGTGGTTTTGCTTGCAGGCTGAGTTGAGGTGGTTTTGCTTGTAGGCTGAGTTGAGATGGTTTTTGCTACAAGTCGAAAAGCCTACTAAACCCTAGGGATAGGGGATTCGAGCATTCGAGCTGACTAGTCATCGCATCCTCATAAATGTCAGAGATAACACACATCCAGTAGATCACGCCCCTGTTTTCTATTGGTTTACTTTAGCATCAATCTAATCCATGATTTCATTTGTTATCTGACAACTATTACCTGTTATTCATTGTTGAAACGATTTTCAGTAGTATTATGATTTTACAGTAGTACTAAGATTTTACAATATTACTGCGATTTTGCACTTTACATTTTAACACGATTTGAATCTCAAATAACATAAGAGGGGAAATTTTCTGATGAATATTTTATATTTATTTCACATTGGTATTAAAAAGAAATGAAGAATGATACTATAAAAAAAATCTTAAATTGTTGATTGTTTTTAGATTTTAGCTGGGATACTACAGATGTTTATTTACCAGTTTAAATTTTAGTTCTTACAGATTGTTCATGAAATTTTCCTTATTCTGTATAATCCATCATAAGTTAATAAAATGAAAATGTTCAAAATAATTCTAATATATTAATTCTAATGGGTGGGATTTTTAGAAAAAAAAATTAAAATATTAAAATATTGAAATTATATTCATAAACTGTACTACATTTTCGGTAAAATAAGTAATTTATTTTCACATTTTTATGCATTAGATTTGAAGATATAAACGTCCAAAGTGTTTACATTCTTCGTAACTGTTCGATTTTAACCATAGATGTTATCCACATTAAAATTATGTATTTTCGTTTCATTAGAAGCTCCAATTTAGATTGAATTATAGAACCGCTACCCATTCCTATCTGCTTTTCAGTTCTTTTGCTTTGTCTCTTTCTGAGGTCTTGTGGATCTTCGACCCCGCCTTGTTAAACAATCACGTAATTCTTTAATTATATTCATTATAGAATTGCATAATTATACGTATTATAGTCAAAGATAATTATATTCTACTTTATGAGGCAATTATATTGGTTACATTCTTAATAACATAGTTGAGTATTCTTGAAGAAAAAACATTTTTAAAATATCTTTACCCTTCTTAATGAATATATGAATATCTGTTTACACTTCTTGCAGTCTTATATTTTGTTTCATGCAAAACTGTACGTGAAGAATTTTCGGTTAGTTGTTACAAATAAAGATTTATATATATGCAACATCTGGTTGGTCTTTTGCGGCCGCATGAATAAATAAAATGCTTGTATAAAGTTAAAATAACTTTAGCGGCATATACCATAAAACTTAATGGTATCGACTGGTTTCGATGGCAAAAACAGTTTTCTTCGTCAGGAAACACAAGAAGCGCAACTTTCACTCGTGACTGATGTAAAAACAGCAAACGGGGCAGCCAGAAGTAGGGAAATTGTGTTGCCAACGGCGAGAGAAGAAAAAGGGGGTAAAAAGGAACAACTCAGGAGGAAGTAACAAGAGGTGGGATATAATGAATGAACGTTAAAATACTGATGGATGTGTACGTTCAACAACGGATTCAAATCGCTTGTTCAGTTGTTTATAAAAAACCAATTAAATTAAAAAACCAGGACAAGGATGAAAATTAAAAAATATATATGAAGGAAGCAAATGAAATCGAAAAATGAAACTAGAGTTTTCCAAGCAGAAAAGAAGATATTATTAGAATTTATTAGAATTTTATTCTTTAACAGCATGTTGACTTAGGCTTATAAGACGTTTGTAATAAAGAGGTCTATTAAAAGGAGGTCTAAATAATTTCAATCCCCTTGAATATATTCAGATTTGTTGTATATATTCAAGGGCCTTGTTTGACTTCAATAAAAATATTAAGAGCAAACAAGCATTTTTCAATTGAAATTATAGTTATCTAAATATTTGAGTACACATTACCTGATACGCATTTGATCTCCTGTACGCAGTATACCGACATTTCTAATGATGTCAGTGATTTCTCGCGACTGAATTATTTACTTTAGTGGAATTTCAGCGAAATTCCATCTGCAATACGTTTCTTTCATTTGCCGCCCGTGTATGAATTTTTTTCGTTAAAGGAGACACGTATGATAAACATATTTCACATAAAATTCGCGCTTGAAATGAAGTTTCATTTACGTCAACTATTGAATTTCAATTTCTTGTATTTACAGTGTAACTATCACAATCTCTTTGGCATTTATATTTTTTGCACAGTTTCCAATATTCCATACAGCATCTGTATTTTCTACTTTCCACTATATTATATAGACGTTACCAGGTTCTCGGTAAGAGAGGAGGTGCAGTGTTGTGTTTAGTTCTTTAATATGAACCCTATGGAGGACCAATGCTTTGACTAATGAATTTTTTCATCATCTGGGGGTGGGTATTATTACCCTTAACCCCTGTCTTTGCTTACACCACTCCTATATTATATCTGATTTCCTCAAAAGCAATATATATTGGCGATTTTATAATATTCAATAGTTCTAAACACTGCCAGCTCTAAAAGTGAAAAGTAAATAAAATGATATACAGAAATTACCACGAAACTCTATCAAACGAAAAGATAGAATAGTCAAGAAAAATATAAATTCACAGTCAATTTAAACTAAAATTGACTGTGAACTTGTAATTAGGTTCACAGTCAATTTGATGAATAGCGGACTAGACACTGAAATACGACAGTTTGCTGTTTCTGATTAGTATATTTGATCGTAGATGGCCTCGTATTTCGAGTTATGATCGCCCTGGACACATACAGGGTGTCCCAAAGAACATTGATCTCGGCTTTTATTCAATAAATATTGATCTTAGACATATATAATAAATTACAAATTTGCGTAAAAAAAGGTACAGAATTTTATGAAATCGATTAAAATTTTCAAGGGAATTAAACTTTAAGAATTACAAAATTTAAATGTTTATACGACCCCGTACAAAAACATTCCCAATGAGTAAAATGTGCCCCATACACTAATAAGATAATGTACAAAATTTCTTTATCATAAAAAGTCCCAGATATATGAAAAGACAGAGATACTGACTTAAATCATTTTTTGATACATCGACATGGGTTTTCAGAGGAGACAAATCATGTCGCCAGATCGCGTTTCAGGGGTCATACACAAATTACGAAAGAAAACAATGATTACATAAATAAATAATAATTTTGCTATTTATTGGTACAAAATACCTACACTGTGTAGAAATAATAACTTTACACAAAGATTACAAAGCTTATTCAAAATTTCTGCCATCCATACCAATACAGAGCTGCATTTACTTGATAACACATCTGTGCACTCGATCAAGATGTCACGATGTTCGGTGATGTCACAACAACCATCTTGAATGCGTTGTTGCAACACTGCTCTATTTAAGGGAGGTCACAGATAAACAGTTGTGCGTAAACAACCCCACAAATAAAAATCCATAGGGTTAAATCGGCGATTTAGGGGGAAATTTGACTGGCCCATGCAAGACAATCCACTTATCTGGAAACTCCTTATTTAACCAATGTTTCACGACTGTAGTATGGTGAGCTGAAGATCCGTCCTGTTGAAACCATACATGTGAAAGTACTGTTATGGGGCAGTTCATCCATAAAATCAGGAATAACCGCATTCAGAATCTCATTGACATATACACCCGTCAACGTACCATCATGCAGCATGGGACCAAGAAAACGGTTTCTGAAAATACTAAACCATACATTCACAGAAAATTGCTTCTGATGATGAATATCACTTACCACGAATGGATTTGTGTCAGACCAGAAGTGCTCATTTTGAGGATTTATGCATCCATCTTGTTTAAAACAGCATTCGTCAGTCCAAATTACATTTTTCAGGAAAGAGGTATTTGCATTTTCCTGATTTAGAGCCCAATTACAAAAATCTAGACGACGTTGATAATCTGTTGGCTCCTGTCCTTGCACGCCATGAATGTTAAACGGATGCCATTTATTTAGTTTCAGTATTCTCCACATTGTTGCACGTGGTACATTCATTTCTGAAGCAGCTGTGTGGATGATTGCAAAAGTAAGCTAAAATATCAATTTCTAAATCAGTTGAGTGAAGTCTGGGCCTACCTAGTCCACTTGCACGATGTACGCTTCCTCTTTCACGCATTCGTTGCACCAACTGGGAAATAAATCTCCCAGAAGGATGTCGAGAATTGGGAAAAGTACGTTGATATTCCCGTGCAGTTTTGTTAGAATTGCGATTGCATAAACTGTACAGCATAAGCAATTCAAAAAGTTCTTCGTTGCTATATTGTGACATACTGTCGGTACAGGCAGGCTAACAACACTCTCAAAATGTGGCAGAAATGTGAAGTACTTAAGGGGCACTCAGACTGCCGGGCTGCGCGCCAAGCATAAAGCGAGACGATTGATCAATGGCAGAGTAAAAACAACTTTCTCATGTGATGATGCGTCTATTGCGATTGTGTGACGCACAAATCAGAGGCAGATATTTGCATATGCATTCATTTATAAGCTGTTTTAATGTTCATATTGATTGCGCCATTTCCAAGTTTTATTCTGTAATTAACCATGTAAAATATTAAGGTATTTTTCAGGAAGTATATTTTTGAAAAATTGTAAATAAATCTAAAGATAAGCGGCAGATATTATTTGCCGATGATGCATTTCTGCGTTGCGTCATTTGCACTTTTGCTGTAAGCATTTACATTTTAATTTGTGATTAATCCCCCCCCCCACACCAATTTTGCTTAAACATATCTCTGAGACTTTTTATGATAAAATGCTGAAATTTTGTACATCACCTTATTAGTGTATGGGGCACATTTCACTCAATGGAAATGTTTTTATACGGGAGCCGTATAAAAATTTAAATTTTGTATTTCTTCAAATTTAATCCCTTGAAAATTTTTATTGATTTCATAAAATTCTGTATTTTTTTTTTTACGCAACTTTGTAATTTATTATGTATGTCTAAGATCAATATTTAAGGAATAAAAGCCGAGTTCAATGTTTTTGAGACACCCTCTGTATACCTTGACATTCACGCCTGTGTCAGTCTTCCCTATACATATGCTACTGAACACAATGAATTAAGTGATTCGAACGAAATTTTGATATGATTCTTGGAATCAGATGATATTGAAACTCTTAATAATTTAGATAAGAATAGAAGATTCTAAAACTAAAGTTTGTTTGTTCCCAATGCATTTGCATCCTTTGACATCTCTCTCGGTATGCCACTTTCCCGCTAATATACGAGTTCTTTAAGAATTTACTCCTTTATAACAGATTCGTACTGTATTTATCACATTGTTTTAGAATAAACGTATTGTGATTTGGTAACATTTCTTTTTTAAGCTTTCTGTGCCCAACTGCACTTCCGCCGGAAATGCGTCCGACTTGAGTACTTCGATTCTATCGCGTCTTACAATAAACCATTTCTTTCTAGTTCCGTTTTTTTTTTTTTTATCTTCCTTTGTCGCCTCCTATTATCTATTTTAGGTTCCGATGCATGCCGTGTAAATATTTATATAAAAAAAAAAGAATTGATGACCTGTCGATTTTTTTTTTTTCAAAGATGGGTTGTTTGGGTTAGTTAGTGAGTTATTTTAGTAAAATCTTTTGCACAGAGAATCTTTAAAAGTAGAAATGTCAGCTTTAGATCCTTTCTTTACATTTCATTCTATAGAACGAGTTTTGATTTTTTAAAGATCATATTTAATTCTCGTTCAAAAGAATATTTCTTTACATTCAAATGTCAGTTTTATTTCTATGCATGCATGGAATAAACGAAAAGTGGGTGATTATAAGGATTCTTATGGTTTGAATCATGCTCGTAAATCGTCAACCAGTATTGGTAAATTATGTAGTTTCGCTCCTGAGCTGTAGAGGACCCCAATATAGTAACCGAGTGAAAGTTAGTGTAATGGTTATTTTTTGAGTAACGGAGGTCTGTACTTGTTACTTTAAAAATAATTTTGATGCGCCCAACATATAAATTTCTCTTCAGATTAACAAATTCCGATATTATGTGAACATAATAACACAAATTTCAACTTTATTTTAATCATATCTCGTTGAAAGTCGGTAGGATTTCTGTCGTTATAAACTTACAAAATTCTATGTAATTCGATTGATTATTTTCAATGATACTGGCTTCCCAGAGTAAATGTAAAATTTCATATATCTCGGGAACGGATGTTGATAAGTCTCAATGGTGTTCATTTATTTTTTAGTTATAAGTACTTAAAGAGCTATTGCGCAGTTGATTAGTGAATATATTTATTTTTTATGATGTTTTCCCATTTTAGATAGAAAATGGGAAATATCGTTGTAAAATGTTCTGTAAAGGATGTCATTAACTTTCAAATAAAAGTTTACATGTGACATTACTCCTTTTGTAATAATTTTAAAATTTCCTTTCCAAAAAAAAAAGTGTGTTCTACAAAATAAGAATCTTCTAACGGCCTTACCTATCTAAAAATGAACGGGCCTGAATATGTAATATGCAATGTGTTATGATTATATGTATTATGTAAATTTATTGTGTTATTTGTGCTTATACACGTTGCTCGGGTTTTCCTTAGTCCAACTATAGTTACGTATTTCAAGAATCGTACCAAATTGCTAACAGTTATCTAAGTTTGTTCCGGAGTTATCTTCTACACATATACATGTAGACACATACACACAGACATGATTGAAAATATGGTTGATACGTATTTAGATTCCATTTTACCTGACTCTGTGCATATGATGTCTGTGGCGTAGGAAACCTGCGTATTTTGTTCCGGGGCTGTCAAGAGGGGCCGAACTTGTTAACTGTGACTGTCGCCCTATTCCACTGACAGGCCGTTTTAACCATTAGGCCAACTGAGTGCACGTAAAACAATGCGGTCCCAGGAGGATGTATAAAAAAAAATGCACGTTTGTAAATGGTAAGAAAATATCAGCCGTAGTGTACATTTTAAATACATTTCAAACAATTTGATGTTGGCAGCAGATGTCTATCTCTACGTAATACAGTAACTTTAATTCCATCACAGCGAAATATTATTATATAAGATCCACAGTATAATGTTTTAGGAATTCAATTAACATCACGTAAATTGAAATTAAGCCATTTCGGCAACTTAATAGTTCAAGTAGAATTCTCACATTCAAAATTGACATCAAAGTGCAATTGACATTTATTTAATATTTCATAAAAATGAATGACAATGGGTGAATTATTTGACGTCAAAATACTAAACTATTACAAAAAAAAAAATCTGATGTAGGCAACACATGACTTTCCTTATATAATGCAATGAATTAACTACTCTTACAGTAAAAAAAATAAGTTTTTCTTATAGTAGATACTTATATTCTTTTTAAGATATTGAATTTTCGACAATTAGTCGTCATTTTCATTGATTTAGCGTCATTTTTATCCATTTGGCGAGATTTTCGTTAATTTGCCAACATTTCAAAAAGTCGCCAAGTTGGCGACATTCCGCGAAATTCGTCGCCAAAATCTCGCCAGGCTTTATGGACGGAGGAATAAGTTATTCTTATAGCAGATAAATGACTATTGGCGTTCAAATACAAAAGTATTACTCAAAGTAGCTTTTCTCATGAATGGAACGAGCTAGATCCGCGAGAATGATGTCACCAAATTTATCGTATGATATTTCATATGAAAAGTGAAAACGTTTCTCAACAGTTAATATTTTTTTAATTTATGGGATTTTTGATAAATTTATTTGAAAAATGTGCAATATCTCGAGAACGGTTCACACTAGCGTTCTAAAGTTTATGTCAATCGTTTTCTAAGGAAACATTACATAAGAAATGTCTATTTGCGTAACTTTAATAGCGGTTTTGATTTTTCGACGATGTTTTCAAAATTTCCCTCGAAAATTTAGGGGGGGGGGGGGTCTGAACATTCGATTACATATAAAAACAATAAGCTTCCAGTATTCACCGATTGTGATTTTTGTACCTAATTTCATTCGAATCGCTCCATTCGTTCGGGAGATATCGTCTCCACAGACTCACTGACACACACACGCACATACTTTCACACACACACACAGACATCACTTCAAAAATGTTTGATTCGTGGTCAGGGATGCTTGAAACGTGCTCTCCCGTCGAAAACTCGAATTCGGATTTTTGACCCCGTCACAATACTTTCCTTATACATTATGCATATAAGGAGAGTAATTATCTTCTCTCGGGAATGAAATGAACTAGATCCACGAGAATTATGATAGCAGATTTGTTGCATAATATTGCATATGAAACATAACCATGTTTGATACTTACTACTTTTTTAATTTTATGAGATTGTTTTGATAAATTTATTTGAAAAATGTGCAATATATCGAGAACGGTTCACGTTAGTGTTCTGAAGTCTATGTCATTCGTTTTATGAAAAATTATGCATGAAATGATTATTTATTTCCCAATATTGGAGGTTCTGATTTTTTTTCCAAATTCATTCAAAAATAAGAAAACTCCAGAAATGTATGAAATGATTGAAAATGATTCAAAAATATATGAAATGGTTATTTATTTCAAAGTAATTTAGATTTCAATTTTTATAAAAAAATTTCAAAAATTCACTGGAAAATACATCGAAAACTTAAATTCGAATATTCGACACCGTCACAACACTTTCCCTATATATTATACATGTATGTAGGGAAAGAAAAAATACCCCTGCCCGTTTGCAAATAGGGATATATGGGTAGTTATTGCGTGTACAGGGCAGGAGCTCCGAAACAGTGTTACCTAAGGCTTCTAAATACACTCTTTTGCAAAAGAAGAACGAAGCACCATGAAGAAAGTGACTGTTTTTACTGAAATTAAATATGCATACAGCTCATACACAGGTAATGAAATGATTACAAAATCAAGGCCGCAAGACCCATCAATAGTCAACAATTGCACGTTGAATTTTCAAATCAGTAATTGGTGACCCCCCCCCCCCTGGCGGTAATACATACTTGTATACGTGTAAGGCTTGATAAAGTTTCCTAATGTAATCCTGCGATACATTCTGTCAGGCATTCCTCAATTGTTGCTCCAGATCTGCTACATTTCGGGGTGCCCGAATCTGTCATCCTCGCATGTCCCATACATGTTCGATTGGCGAAAGGTCTGGTGACCTTGCTGGCCAAGTTACAGTATCAACAGCACGGAGACATCCCACAGATATGCGAGCCGTATGTGGCGTGGCATTATCTTGTTGGGAAAATGGCCTCAGAATGGCGTGCCATGGAGGGTAATGCAAACGGGTGCAGGATTTCATCAACATATCGTTGAACTGTTAAAGTTGTACGCAAGATGACTAGGGGCGAATTGCTGTCGTAAGAGATAGCACCCCACACCATCACACCAGGGGTAATGGCTGTGTAAAACAAAAAGCTGATTGGGACCGCTGGCCCTGGCGCCTCCACACACGTACCCGATGGTTATCTGTTGAAAGACTGAAGAGTGATTCATCGCTGAACACTATGCGATGCAGTCTGCTGGCAGTCATGATGCTCGACTACTACACCATTCCAAACAACTCTGTCGATGTTGTGGGGTTATGGGAAGACGTCTTAAAAGCCGCCGTGAGCATAACCCTACCTCAGCCAAGCGCCGTGAGACGGTGGTATGAAAGAGGCTGTAGCACGTTGGATGGCGGACAATTATGCCGTTGGACCAGTTCGAACCTGTCGCACAATCATCCGATCTTGCCTCGCATTCGTGCACCTTGGCCTTCCAGAGCCTTCATTCCGCCGATGTTCCTTTCAGCAACCGTTGTTGCCAGCACCTTTGCACAGCAGTGTCCGTTCGGTGCAAGCGGCGACCTATTGCTCGGTATGACTAACCAGCTTCAAGCATCCCGACTATACGACTACGTTCGAGCTCGTCTAATTGCTTATAAGGTTTTCGGCAATATCGTAACGGCATTATTGGTTGTGTCAACTAGCTTTGCCAACAAATTATTGGCTGGAAACTAAATTTCTTACTAAGCATTTCTTGTAGCATAACTATTTTGTACATTTTATAAGATGTTTTTCGGATAAAATGTTCTTTTTTATGTTTTCAAAAATAAAAAATTCAAAATACTTAAGATAATGAAATAAGTTTTGTATATATTTAAATTATTCAAAATTGGAGAAGTATTGCTCCCAAGGGGACAGCTTGAAAGAATCTTCTGAGGAAGGCAGAGGACCACAGTGGGCTTTCGACATTATTTCCGACAAAACAAGAATATATTGTTTATATTTATATCTTTTAGGTTCTGAGTTATAAGCGTTCAAAATGTTTACATTTTTCGTAACGCTCCAATTTCTGTTAGATACCCCAATTATAAACATTATTCACGTCAATTTTTTTTTCGAGTTTGTTACGGGTCAGTCAAGTTGATGAATTTAATATATTCATCTTTGTGTCAATAAATACCATTTTAGTGCTATTCTAAGCTCAAAAATGCGATTTTTCTACATTGTAGGCTACTACTAAAATTTCTCAGGAATTTCACTGTTTCTCTATATAAAATAATGTTGTCAAAATCTGAAATTTCGATTCATGCTTGATCAAATCTTGAAAATTACAAAGGATTTTGTTTAGTTTGAGTTACGGAGTATCATTATCATGGCGATCCCTAACTTCGTTTAAGTTATTCAGGTCACACTTGATATCCACACACACAGAAGGGCATCATTATAAAAATTTTAAAAAGTCTTAAAACATGCACAAATTCACTAGTTCGAAAATTCTAGGGAAATAATATACTTAAATAATATATACTTTAATAATAGTCCATACTATTGTTAAA
This sequence comes from Amaurobius ferox, assembly GCA_951213105.1. Classification (NCBI taxonomy): domain Eukaryota; kingdom Metazoa; phylum Arthropoda; class Arachnida; order Araneae; family Amaurobiidae; genus Amaurobius; species Amaurobius ferox. The sequence goes on from OX578134.1 coordinate 74,815,932, forward strand.
GGGAAGTGGATTATTATATTAGCCGAAAATAACCCAGAACTTTGATATTTAAAATTAGCCAGAAGACAATAAACATATTTCGCTATGACAAATGAATGAGATTTCATCTTAAAGACAATATAACTGCGATGTACTTTCTTCATTCCATTTGTTACAACCAGAAGTCAACTAAGACTTTGACAATACAAAACGTGTGTTTAACTTGTCACTCCACCAAACAAGTATGCGATTCTCACATTCACAATCTAACAATTCGTTTTCATCGATTGAAAATTAGTAAAGCCCAATTCACAAATACATTTTGAAGTTACTAAATTAGTTGTGTTTCAAAATAATACAAAAATTCCACAATAATAAATTAACACCTTTCATTGTACATGCCTAGCCAACGAATATAATAAACTTTCTCTTTGCTTCAATTATAGTGAACCCCGATTATAACGAGCATTTTCGGCGACATAAAACCATCCGCGTTATAAACGAGAAATAAAATACTAATGCTCAATTTTCTGTGTTGAAAGACAGTTGTCTGTAAAAGATTTTATTAGGGCTATTTTTGCCCCATTTTTTCCTCTGGAAAACCGTGAAGCAGTGGGGGCCATCTTCCGTGCTCATTATACCTTTTTTAACGTTTTATGGAGGAGCCCTAAAATTTACTTTTGTCCAGGGTCTCCAACAAGGATTACAGTGGTCCTGGTAAAACTGCAATTACATATCATGTACATTTACTATACGTACACACAGTAGCATATTTACATGCGTTTCCGTCATTAAGGTGCTGCAGAAGCCATTAAGTTGCTTGTATGATTTTTTTTTCAGAATTTTCATTTTTATGGAAACTAATTGGATTAATCTTTACAAACGGATGTCTTTCTGTTCTTTAAACCACCGGAGAGCAATATCAATAGCCTTCAGAACTTCTGTTGTAGGAATATTGTTAGGTCTAACCTCTGAGTCTCTTCTAAAGTAGGAGCCAACAACAACCAAAGACAAGAAAGATCAATCATGCTTAAAGCATTGCTTATGAAACACTTTCCAACTTCAATGCAATTTTATTTAAACATGTCTAAAATGCAATACATTCCTCGGTAATATTTTAAAACTTATCACAATACTACATTAATTTATTATATTTGAAACCTTAAACCTTCATCGAAAAAAATTAACTTCATTCAAATGACGGCATTAAAGTATAAATTGCCTGGTTTAAACATCTCTAAAATGTAATACATTCCTCGGTAATAATTTTAGAATTATCATAATACTACGATAATTTATTATATTTGAAAACTTCATCGAAAACAACAGAAATTCATTCAAATGACGTCATAAAAAAACAACACTCCTGGCTCTCTCTATAAAAGCAACATTTCATTCATAAATAATTCCCCCATTCATGTCATTCATCACAATACTATAATAATTTATTTTATTTAAAAATTAAGACCATTGAGCTACAAGTAAGTAAGCTCTATGCGTTAAACTTCATCGCAAAATATCGTCCTTCTCTTTTTAAAATCAATGAGTATTTCATTCATATCAGCTAAGCAGACTCCATGGACTAAATGATTTTGTGTTAAAGAATTACAGCGATTCTAATACAACTCATTCTACATATTTTGTTTACATTTTACATAGGTGAAAAATAGGCTTAATAGTAGAAATAATCAAATTTAGATGAGCATTTAAACTGGAATATATTGTCATTGCGTTGTTTCAGTATGTAGATGCACAGAATTTAGGCAAAAATAAAGTAGTTTTAGGACCGATACAACACTCAATATGAATTAAAAAGAACTTTAAAAATCACGATTTTGACACAAGATGGATGCCATATATCATTTTGAAGTGGGTCATGTGATCGTTTCATATCATGGACACGTGATCGCTTCATATAAGAGGTGTTATTATTATTTTAATTTTTATTTAAAAAACTACTGAATATATTTCGCTGATTTTTGTTTTATATATTTTATGGAACAATTTGAATATTGCCTAAAATTTTCGAAGCAATTTGTGAATTTTAAATCCGCTTAAAAAATACTTGAAAAATTAGGTCCCATAGGGCTCAATGTATTCCATTTTTTCAACCCGGGTTCAATCCAAAACTAATTGGGTGATATTATTCATTTATATTCCCATAGGTCCTATAGACCGTCTGAACAACATACTAAAATTTCATTTTGATTAAGTCATTTTTACGGCAGTTATCGTGCTAACGGACAGACAGACAGACAGACAGACAGACAGACAGAATGAACATAACAGTCATAAACACTTTTCAACTTTGTTGTAAAGTGTTAAAAAAGGGAAAGAAAGAGAGATATCCTTATAACCACGATATATTCGAAACAGCGGTATTACCAAGGTTCACTACAGTCAGAATCCAACTCATTAAACTTGGAGCAATCAATCAAAAAGACGTGTTTGACCTGTCACTGGGTATCCAACTAATATGTGATTTTCAGTCACAATCTAACATTTCTTTCGCCAAAATTGATAAATCTCTGCTGCAATATAAATTCTATAAAGTTCAATTGATCGATAAATGCATTAAATCGACTCTATTATTAGAATCTCGATATTCGAAAGAAATCCCATAATGACAAAAACAGCTTCTATAGTGTATGCATAACCAATAAATATAGCAAACTTATAACTAATAATTATACTCTGTGTTTCAGTTACTACAAATAAAAACACCTTCATTAAGCCATACGAAAGATGTGTTAGACTTGTAAATATGCTTTCAACAAGTGTATGATTTTCACTCAATCTAATATTTCTTTCTCCTCAATTGATGAATCGCTGGATCGATGAATTGCTGCATTTCAGACACATCAAATATTTGCAAAAGCTACTAAAATCACAAAATTTGAAAATAATGAAGAATGTTTACAATGACAAAATAAGCAGCTTTCACTGTATTTAAATTACCAACCGATGCGGTGAACGTTTTCTGTGTTCCATTATTTGGTACAACCAGCCCAACTTATTACGCCCGAGATAATCCAAAATGGGTGTTTGACCTGTCACTCTGCGCCAAATAAGCGATTCTCACACAGTCACTATCTAGCATGTCCCCTCTTCTCGATTGATGAATCGCTGTTGCATTAAATTTCACAAAACAGTTCAAAGTACCTCAATAAAGGGGTACATCCAGCATTTTAAAAAATTACAAGAATCACGATGTTTTAAATTGATAGAGAAATGCCACAATGATAAAATAAGCATATTCCATACATATGCAGGAAACCGACGAATACGATAAACTTTCTTGTGTTCCATTTGTTATAACCACAGACCAACTCATTAAGCCGGAGACAATCCAAAACGCGTATTTGACCTGTCACTCTCTGCCAAACAAGTATACGATTCCCACAGTCACTATCTAGCAGTTTCCTCTCCTCGATTGATGAATCGCTGCTGTAATAAATTTCACAAAGGCCAGTTCAAAGTACACCAATAAAAAGGCTTATTAAAAGTTTTAAAAAATTGCCCAACATCTCGCCTCCAGTGGTGTAATATCAATCTGTTCTAAGGACTGTCACATCAATCAGTATCCATCTTCGCGATTCATCGCACATAATTTCTTCGCTAAAGAGTTCGTGATATAATCACTGCTTTTTTGAGGAATACGCAGGTGTTCTCCGCTCCAATGCTTTTGGAGAGTATTTCATCCCTTGGCGCACCCTCTGTCAGCACATTTTTATTTGATCAGAATCAACGTGTGGTTTTTGCGAAGGAAAACAAAGATTTCTGGAGTTTTACCTCCATTCCAATACATTATGTCAGCAACCGCCATCTTGGCCTTATGGTCGTTTTACATCAGTGGTAGAAGAGGTGTGCCTCAGGGATAAGATCGAACCCGGGTTCAGCCCGAAGACTCGGAAATGGATCTTGTGAGTTATGTGTGCATTTTTTTTTATAAGAGAAAATGAGTCCTGGTGGACTCGGGTCAGACCCAAATTTAAATATCGTAGTTTAAGACTTTTTACAAAATTCTCACGCATTCATATTTCATTTTGATTGGATCCATTTAAATGACAATCAGCATTAAAATGCAAAAGTATATGCAGTGTCAGACTCCACACGCCTCATATGGATTTCCACTCGCCTTTTCGATTGTAAGTTATTATTATAACACTTTCGTGAAATTTTCTTAAAATTTATTTTTTCAAGTTATCAACAGACCTCTCACAATGATGAATTGGATGTATTTGACCGATTTTTGTTTTCTATATATCTTTAGCGTAGTTCGTTTTTCCGCGTCATTTGCGAAATTATTGTTTCCCATCGGAAATAATACCATGAAAATCTTAAATATTGAATAATTCGTATTCTATTAGTACTAATTACAAAATATTTCTATCTGCTTTTATTTTTTTACATAAGGTATCAACACAGAAAATTTGATATCGATGATTGCACCTGTTTTTGAGTTTTTGTGTCGAAACATACAGATAGCTTTGCAAATGCTCGCTTTTATTTCCGAAGAAGCTCAACTAAACTAATTGAAAATTATAAATACTCTGCTTTTACACTTTTATTACACTTTTTCTTAGATCTTCCATTACTAACAAAAAGTGTGCGAGCTTATGCATGTTTAATGATTTTAATGCGTATTTTAACTATAAAAAATTATTTTATAATAAGTATTCCCAGTTACAATATTCATTACATTGTAAAACGTTGGAAGTAGAGTGCAACAAACGTCTTGGACAACCCGATTTGTTGGACACTTCCATAAGTTGGACACTTCCATAGGTTGGACACTTCCATAGATTGGACACTTCCATAGGTAGGACACATTTGCGGCGAATAGAATTTAGCAATAACCTGGACATTAAGTACTCTATTTAATGTATATTTAAATTGGAAAAGTTTAACACTATATGATTAACTCTTAACATTATTTAGGAACTCTATATATTTTACATACCTACCTAAATTGGGAGTTGAACACTGTAAGATTGACACTTAATCGTATTTACGATCTTTGTGTCTAACTTTATGTTAGACGTCTGTCCAAATTGGAAATTGAATACTATATGTCTGACTTTTAACCTTAACTAAAAACTTTATATGTTGGACGTCTGTCTAACTTAAAAGTTGGGCATTGTATGGCTGACCCTCAACCATATCTTAAGAATCTATATGTTGGATGAGTTGGACATTGCGTGGCCAGCTCTTAACCACGGATGGGAATTAATTGTGTTATTTGTAAAACAAAACTATGAAAAATTAGCTTTTAATATGTATATATTTTCACTAGACTTTGAAATATTATACATTTTACTTGAACATATTCCGCATATTAACTAATTTTATGTTATCCTAAATTTGTAACACTTTGGTAACAACCTGCTTTCATTTTTACTGCCTAATAAACATCAAAGAAAAAAAATCTGGAATAAATATTAACCACCAGAAAAAATTGATCTTAAATAACTTTTAAAAAATAGCATTAATTCTCCTAGCAGTATTCATATTCGATTATACAACAAAGCTAGTTAGCTAGTCCTGAGAAATAGATGTTGCAAAAAAATTGTGAATTTTGTAATCGGAACTGACATCTCCAAAACCGGAAGTGGAAATTCTAGTGTGGCCCATAACCCCACCAGAATTTAATGTTGAATACTTATCAGTTATCATCTAAGCTTAATCTATACACTATTATAAAATAAAAGTAAAAAATAGATATTTCAAAGAAATTTTTTGAACCGGAAGTCGAAATCTTTAGTAAATCCTCTAACTCGTAAGAAACTTGGTATTAAATATCAATCATGAACTAACCTTTATCTACAGCCGATTCTGAACTATATGTTTCAAGGAAAATGAAATTTTTACTTACTCACGCTGTAGAATATAATATAAAGTATTGTTTTCACGAAAATTTTCGATTGCGAGATTTGGATGCCGTTATATGTTTTAGGACCGCCTAACCACGTATTGACTATTTTTAGAGTGATGTCTGTGGTCGATTTCTAGTGCACACGGTAGCTGCCACAAATATTACTGGATTTTTACAAAACTTTATATCCTGCTTTGTCATAAACAAATCTAAAACTAGATAGAATTTTTTGAAATTCATGTGGAAACTTCAAAATGTACTCGAAATATTACATTATCTTAACATGGCAGCATAAGGCGAAAATCTGACATAATTATGCATAAAAGGAGTATTTTTTGTTTTGTGGATCAGTGATTACGAAACTTAACAGTTTCAATCATTGTAAAAAAAAATACCCGTGATACATTTTTTGTATTTGTGACGTCGTTAGCCTTCCCGCTCTGCTGGGCAAGTCACCCCCCTCTAGAGAGGGTACTTTGTCAAACTTGGTATCAATCAAAAGAAATTTTTAAGCCCTTTACAATGAAGGGTTACATGCTAAAATTGTGATCATATAGACCATCGATACAGATTTTTTTTTTAAAAAAAGAAAGAAAAAGTAATAATAATCATAAGCTGAATTATGATACGAGAAAATAGAGTTGAGTTGAGCCACATTTTACTTAATTTGAACCGGGATTGAGTAAAAACTGGAAGTGGGAATCCCTAGTAATAATCCTATCCCTGTGGAATTCAATGTTGAATCCATGTTAGCTATCATCTAAGCTCTAGCTATAGTCAATCCTGAAAAAATAGTGTTTCCTTGAACATTTTTAACATGAAGGGGAATTTCTAAGTGATCTCTGAGTTGAGATTTTCGACACGATTTCAATACATTCCCTTATACATTACTATGTATTGCAGGGAAAGTAAAAATTCTGATGTGGGCAGCACATGACTTTCCCTGCAGACTTATATTCACGTTCTCTTTATTTTAATTACTTTTAATTCAATTTTCGTTCTCATTTGATAACTGGACTTATTTTCAAAGGTGGCGTAGAGAAAATACGAAAAAACTAAAATATCTCGAGAACGGCTAGTCCTAGTGTAATGGAGTTGGTCTTATTCTTTTTTTCGTTAAAAATTACGTATTAAATAAGCATTTTATGGATATATTTGAGCATACGTAGTTTTTTATTTTAGATTTTGGCGATTTTTGCAGGCCATTTAGCAAAAAAAGGCAGGTTATTTTTTCCGAATCATATCAAAATCTAATCAGCACCAGGGTGTCCCACAAGAAATTTACCTACCAAATTTTGTGGAATTCAGTCCATTAGTTTTTCAGCTAGAGTGGATACAAGCTTTTGGGGGCCATTTCGCAAAAAAAGGCGGGTTCTTTTATACCAAATCGTACCCAAAACTAATCAGCACCAGATTCGCCCACAAGTGACTTACCTACCAAATTTTATGAAATTCGGTCAATTACTTTTGTAGTTAGAGTGGATACAAAATCTGCACAGACAGACACACACACAGACGTCACGCTAAAAATAGTTTTCTCTTATTCTAGAGGTCTCGAAACGTGTAGATCCGTCGGAATCCGTCGAGTTGCGATTTTCGGCATGATTCCAATACTTTCCCTATACATTACAATATATTGCAGGGAAAGTAAAAATAGATCGTAAGTATTCTGAGACTTGTCCTAAAGTCAAGTTTCGTCTCTGAATGAATTTCCGGTAAGCCCCCCCCCCCCTCCTTCCTACAAAGAGGCAGCAGTCAATAATGGTAGGGAACTTCCTTTGCCAGTATATACGAATTCGGCTCCAGACATGTTCCTTACCTCCGAACGTACAGCATACGTTATCATTCCTACTTTTCATTCCTTCAGTTTAAAACTCAGATATTTTTTTTCTCCACTAAAATAAATTGAAAATTTTTAATAAAAAGAATGAAACAATTTATAATAAAATGTTGACAACAAACTAAAAGTAGTTGATTGATGAGAGAGTCCTTATGTAGTATTACCTCATTCATCAAAGCTAAATTCTCATTTTATATAGTGGTCATAAATTAATTCTGCACCCAGCATTTTTCTGATGAAATTTAACACATTTTATTCTTCAGGATCATGCTCCCGTTGCAGATAATAGCACCAAAAGACCGATTTTGCATTTATAATGTATGTATATATATATATATATATAACACAATATGTATATATAATGTATATATATGCGTATAATACGATATGTATATATAATGTATATATATATGTGTGTATTACGATATATACATAATATATTATAATGTATATATCATAAGCATGAAATAGCATATACCTTTAATGACAGTAAGAAAAATTACTGTGCCCCATTTTACGAATCTCTATTAAGACCGACCCAATCAGTCCTACACACCGTCGGCTTCACCCTTTTTGAAAAAAAATTGAAATTAGACTCCACGATGCTGCAACGGTCAAGTTCATGCAGAACCCATATATAGGGACGTTCTTAAATTTAGGACAGCGCACCCATTGCAGATAACAGCAACCATGAACCGGTTTCAAGCTTATTATATACTCGTCAGCATAGATTAACAGATATGTGTAATGGCAGCAAGAAAAATTGTTGTGTTTCATAATTTTTGCGAACATATATGGAGACCCATAAATTCAGTTTTATAACGCAGCCAACTTTAACTTTCTGCAAGAAAGATTCAGCTTAAACTGCATGTGGCTTCAATAATCAAATTCAGACTCATACACTGCTTACAGGGATGTTTCTGAAATGTTCTCTATGAACTTTAGATTTAGATTCTTCGCATTCAAATATTTTTTTTGTTATAATGCAAAGATATACACATATCTTAACATCATAGGAGAAACCGAAGAACTTTCATTCTAACGATCTTTGAAACGATTCCGTAGGAAAATTCCTTCATATTTATTTATTTTAAAATGCGATTTTATTTATAAACGTACGTTTATGAGGTGATGTTAATATGAGTGAGTGTGTGTGTGTGTGTGTATGTGAGGGTGTGTGTGTGCGAGTGTGTATGTGTGTGTGCGAGTGTGTGTGTGTGTGTGCGAGTGTGTGTGTGTGTGTGTGTGTGTGTGTGTGTGTGTGAGGAATGTGTGTGTGTGTATGAGGGTGTGTGTGTGTGTGTGTGTGTGTGTATGTGTGTGAGGATGTGTGTGTGTGAGTGTAAGAGGGGGGTGTCCGTGAGTCTTTGAAGACGATATCTCACGAACGAATGGAGCGTTTCGAATTAAATTTGGCACAAAAATTACAATCAGTGAATACTGGAATCCTATTGATTTTAAGCGCTGACGAATGTTCGGAGGACCCTCAAATTATTGCATGAAATTTTGAAAAAATCATCAAAAAATAAAATCTTTCAATAATTTAACGTAAATAATAATTTCTTATGTACTTTTTGTTGTTAAAAAACGATGGACATAAATTTTAGAACGCTAGCATGAACCGTTCTCAAGATATTGCACATTTCTCAAATGAATTTATAAAAAATCTCATAAAATTAAAATAAGTTTTAACTATTACGAAATATGATCACTTTTCATATGTAATACTATGCGATAAATTTGTTGACACCATTCTCTTGGATCTAGTTAGTTCCGGTCACGAGAGAAGATATTGTAGGTAATAATTTCGTATTTTGAGGCTCAACAATTCGCCAACAGTCATTTATATATGAGAAATGCTGTTCTCTCCATTTGTCGATAACTCTTGTTGATACATTTTTTGCGAACTTGGAGAATAATTTAGCAAAATATCGCCAACTTGGTGATATTTCGCCCCAGATTGACGAGAATATCTCCTAAATTCATAAATTTAATGCTAACTGAACGAAAATTACGCCAAATTGATTAATTAATTGGTATTTAAATATTTTAATACATGAACTATACTGCTTATTGCGAATGCCATTAATATTGATAACTGCCAAGTTAGAGTTGCATGAAATGAAATAGAAATTAATTGGGTTGTTTTAAATGTTGTCATCCTGAAATGTGCCAAATGTACAATTTAACATTAAAAGCATTATGTCGTGGATATTATACATCATTTTTTGACTGTGAAAAAAGTATACCCATTGCATTATATAGGGAATTCATGTCCTAGCCACATCAGGTTATTTTTTAATATAGTGGTAGTTGTAACTACCACCACAACTGAAGATCACTATAAATACCTCATAACTACGAGTTTTATTAACACTTTACAACAAAGTTGAAAAGTGTTTATGACTTTGTTCATTCTGTCTGTCTGTCTGTCTGTCCGTTAGCACGATAACTGCCGTAAAAATGACTTAATCAAAAGGAAATTTTAGTATGTTGTTCAGACGGTCTGTAGAACCTTTAGGAATATAAATGAATAATATCACCCAATTAGTTTTGGATTGAACCCGGGTTGAAAAAATGAATTACATTGAACCTTGTGGGACCTAATTTTCCAAACATTTTTTAAGTGAATTTAAAATTCACAAATTGCTTCGAAAATTTTAGGTAATATTCAAATTATCCCATAAAATATATAAAAAAATTTCATCAAAATATATTCAGTAGTTTTTAAATAAAAATTAAAATAATAATTACACCTCTTATATGAAGCGATCACGTGACCAGAGATCACGTGACCCAATTCAAAATGAAATATAGCATCCATCTTGTCTCAAAATCGTCATTTTTAAAGTTCTTTTTAATTCATATTGAGTGTTGTATCTGTCCTAAAACTGCTTTATTTTTGCTTAAATTCTCTGCATCTACATACTGAAACAACGCAATTACAATATATTTGAGTTTAAATGGTCATCCAAATTTGATTATTTCTGCAACGAAGTCTATTTTTCCCTTATGTAAAATGTAAACAGCAAAATATGTAGAATGAGTTGCATTAGAATTACTGTATTTCTTTAACACAAAATAATTCAGTCCTTGGAGTCTGCATAGCTGATATGAATGAAATATTCATTGATTTTACAGGGAGAAGGACGATTTTTTTCGATGAAGTTTTAAGTATAGAGTTTAATTACTTGTTCCTCCATGATCTTAATTTTTAAATAAAATAAATTATTATAGTATTGTGATGAATGAAATGAATGGGAAAATGTTATGAATGAAATGCTGCTTTTATAGAGAGAGCTAGGCGTGTTATATTTCGATAGCGTCATTTGAATAAATTGCAGTTGTTTTTGATGAAGATTTCAAATATAATAAATTATTGTCGTATTATGATAATGTTAAAAACATTACCGACGAGCCAGGCAATTTATATTTAATTGACGTCATTTGAATGAAGTTCATTTATTTCGATGAACTTTTTAAGTTTTCAAATATAATAAATTAATGTAGCATTGTGAAAGTTTTTAAAATATTACCGAGGAATGTATCGCATTTTAGAGATGTTTAAATGAAATTGCATTGAAGTTGGAAAGTGTTTCATAATAAATGGTTTATGCATGATTGATCTTTCTTGTTTTTCTAACTTCATTTCATCAGTTTTTCATTACAAAATCCTCAATAAACTAAAGGATATTCTTCTAAATTTCCCTAATTATCTTATTGAATTCTACCATCAATTTTTATTCGGCATGGCGACTGACTACTCTTATAACGACATTAATCATTCTTGAATTATTAGTAGAGCCATTCTGATCGCTTGATGTTTTACTTTTTATTAACTGGAACTTGTGTTAATTAAGGGTATTTAAATTAATGACATCAAGAGTACGTAATAGTATTAGATTAAAAAAGAGAAAAAAAAATGAGATTGTATTTACAGGCCTTACCTTTTCTTCTGCTGAAGAACTTTTGATCAATAGTAAATAAAGAATTGGAAACAGCAATTACGCATTAAAGCAATACATCATTTTATTTTATTATAACTAATTATTTTAATTGTAGTGAAAAAAAACATTATTTTTAACTTTCTATTCATACATATTGTATAATATACCAGTGGCTCTTGGGCGAAATAGAGTAATTCGAGTAATTTTTGTGGCATGTGACCCTTCTTGACTTTTTAAAAAAATATTATTTATTTTATTTATTTTTCAGGGTTTTTATTAATCTCAATTATAACTCATTGTCTGTTATGTATGAGTTAGTTGCATAGCCCGTCAAATGCCGGCGGAAAATAAATATTACGATTGGAAATTTTACATCGTTCAAGAAAAGTCCTTAAGCACTTCAATAACTTTGTAAGGAAAGGCTCATGGTCGTACACGGTATGTCTTCTTTTTCTTCCTTCCAGATCGTCCGACCTACCCGATAGTGTAAAGTATTTGTTTGGAAGGTCCGAAAGTGCCACACAATTCAGACCGGAACCCAGTGAGGGCGGCATCCATAGGGACCGTACCCTCCTTCCCCTACCACCAACTTCGCGTAAGAACATACGGACCCACATATTTAACGTGTTTTTACATCGCGTGAGCGCGGGGACAGTTAGGACAGAGCCGGAAGTCGAACTCGGGTCATTTGAGTGCAATCCCCGTGCGCTAACCTCTGGACTGTCTATAGTGAAGTAACCATGCCGATCGAATAAAATCGATTGCAATGCCCCAAGCGGAGTATTTAAAAAGTTAGACCATCGAACTCGCCAACTAACCAAGATAGACGAAATTAGATAACTACGAAGTTATCTAACGCTATCGAATGAGTATAATCGACAATAAAACTGCTACAGAAGCCATTTATTTGACACAATAGGGTTATTGGCAAATTGCTGTCAAATACTGAAAAGATCCAATAAACAACACATACATAAACATAAATCTAATGCAGAATTTGTTTAAAATAATCCCAGTCAGGACGATGTACATTTGAATTCCAGAACAAGTATCACCGCGTATTTTGACAAGTATTGCAGGTATCCCCGTGTTAGAGGCCCTGATGATGCAGTTTTCTGACTCTATTGCCTTCCCTATACGCGTTTTGTTTGTTTCTGGTGTCGAGTTCTACTCATTAAACAATGCTCCACACCTTTGTCATTTTTTTTTTTAATCTCACTTTGCCGAGTTCGTATGCTAACGTTTAAAATTATCAGCTAGAAACTCTTCAATTAACAGTCATGATCAATTGACTACGAACTGATCTGACGTTTACACTCATGAACATTTCTTTACAAAATTAATGGGATGCTTATGGATGTTCCCTTTTTTTAAGTAAAGCACGTGACTTTGCGCGCAATACTGAACTAGCTTGTTCACAACGTAAAATGAATCTTGATTTGGGCATCATTTTACGTTGTGAACTTGCAAGACAGTCACTGTAGATAGTCATGTTCCATTATAGATAGGTTCCATTAACTTTGGTGAACCAGTTCAATATTAACCCAATATTTAACTTCTATTTTGAGATATTTTAGCATATCAGAAATGAAACATGTTTATTCATCACTCTTTTATTTTATCTACTATTCGCTTTTAGTATTAAAGCCATTTCTTATTACACTAGATTTTCTCCCTAAAAACAACTATTCCCCAAAACCGGGAATCGGAGTCAAAAGATTTTGATGAAGTCCAAGCATGCTACCTACAGCATTGCAAACATGTGAGGAATTCACTTGCATTACCTTACACATTTGAATTTTCTACACAGTTAACTATTTCTTTCTCTGGAATACATGAAAATGCATAGGGAAAGAAAAGGAAAACGAGCTTTCAACGGATTTACACGTTTATGGGCATTCTAGAACACGAACTTTTTGTGTGATGTCTGTGTATGCGTATATGTGTGTATGTCTGTGCAATGTATCTATTCTAGATCAAAAACTATCCTCTGAAAGGTTATGAAATTTGGTTCTTATGTCACTTATGTTGCTGTTGTCAATTTAAAAATATTAAATGAAATATGAACTATATTGTTACGAAGTATTTTCTGAAATCGTGGGTGGACCCTTAGGATACAAGAATGAATCCAAATGTCGGGAAAACTAATGCTTTTACGCACATCGTAAACAGGGACAACATCCAAGATCAGTAAATAACTGTCAGGCACATTAAAACAACAATTAAATGCGCCACAACTTTCACAAAACAGCCAATAATATTCTCAAAACATTGACATGTCACAGTTCAATGTAGCTTGTATCACGTCAACTGCTCTCTAACTGAGGGATGACTCCTTTTAAATATTTTCTTTGAAGACTTCTAGAAATCTGTCATGCCTCATAGAATATTCGTTATTTCGTGGTGTTTCTCGAACCTTAAAAAATTACCAAATATCGCTAAATTGTCAATAAATCGCCAAATATAGCAAACTCCTTTTCGAGCTTTAGCACATGGCAACCCTAGATTTACGTCATAGGTAAGGTTACTTCGAGTGTTTTCTCCACCTGGTCTTTGAAAAGACTAAGGGCATTTTACACGCTCGTAATAATATTAATTAAAAGCTTGTTTTATGCGTAATTTGTTTACTGCAAAACAATGTAGTGCGTGTCGTCGAATTGTAGTCAATGTAGTGCGTGACGTCGTGACGTCGAAGCAACATAAGTGGCATAAGAACTAAATTTCATAACCTTTCAGAGGATAGTTTTTGATCTAGAATAGATACATTGCACAGACAGACACACATATACGCATACATAGACGTCACGCAATGTAGTGCAATATAGTACACCCTTTTGTAACTAAAATAAATCACCCTCGAGATCCTCGGTAAAAAGAACCGGCATTTATTTTAACACGTGATAATGAAAAGTTAAACATTGTCTAATGAAATTGCATATGTTGATATTTTAATCACCCGTTTTATTGCTTTTTGTGCTTTGTTGCAGAATTAAAATGATTTTTCATTTAGAGTTCTCATTTTGTAGATATTTCTTATAATTTGCCTCCATTGAAGCTGCTCATTGAAGCTGCTCATTAATAAAAATGTATACCCGAAAAACAAAGTTTATATTTTTACTTGTTTGTTCCTGCTTTTCGAGGAAAAGACGATTTTGCGAGCTGACGACGTTTTTAAATGCAAAGAGAATGTTTTACCAAAACAGCAAATTGGATATAATTTCAATTAAGTATTCATTTTATGCGTGATTTGGTTCGATAAAACTGAAATTAATGCATAGCGAATATAGGGAGAAAATATATATTAGTATTAGGGAAAATCAATCAACTCTACAAATCATTTTTTTATTATTATTATTCAAGTCACAACAAGAAATACGCAAAATATTCTTCGAAAAATGATCAGAAATAAGTAAATACGAGGGTAATTCTTACAACTCTAAGCAAATATTCCCATCAGGATTGTCATGGAACTGAATAAACATATCAATTACATCCAAATGCACAATATGACAGTTTGAGTACATCTCACCGCGAGAACCTGCTGCGTTGGAGATTCAAAATCTGATAAAAGCTCTGGAACAGTCATGATGCAGCCTTTTACGGAATGCTTGGAACTTCACTTTGTATCATGTTTATCACTACTTCAACGAAACAACTGACGTATTTTCTACTTGAGAACTAAACGAATGATGGGCAAGCTTACGCATTGTATAAACGCGTATCGTTTAATGATATATTGATAATGTATTGTACGCCGTCATTAATATTCTAACCCATATAATTATGATTATCTATTTATTTTGCGTCTTGTAATTTTAAGTCTGGAATGTATAATGTCCGACAAGGACACGGACGATACGGTTTTTTCTATTAGTGCGGTAGTGGAGGAATAAACTGTCCATAAGTCTTGTTATCCACATTTAGTCGTCATGGTGTGTTGGAATTCCTCTGATTACCTGATTTCAACAGGATAGTGCTCCTGCTCATACTGCCATAGTCTCAATAAATGCGAAGAATGTCGTCGGCACATGAATGCAGGTTATTTGAGACATGTTGTTCTTTATGACATAGAACTATGTAGTCGAAGATTTTATGTATAGAGGCCGGTAAATAAATATTCAAGAGTGAATAACTAGATATTTTAATCACCCGTTTTATTGTCGGACTCTGCAGAATGATTTGGAATCTAATTTATAATTTAAATTTCAGCAAAATATGTGAAATAATACATAAAAAGTAACTATAACACAATTCGAGAACATATTGATTATGGTATTAGATGGATAACATTAATTTGAGTATAGTAGAATTTAAATATAGTAGCACCCTACGCATATAAATGAAACGTGACTGACTATGGTGCCATTTAAAATTTTTGATAGCTGGTTTCCGTCCAAATTGAAAACAACATTTTATCATTATTTATGGTTGATATATATATATATATATATATATATATATATATATATATATATATATATATATATATATATATATATATATATATATATAGGATATCCCAAAAACATTGACTTCGGCTTTTATTCCTTAAATATTGATCTTAGACATATATAATAAATTACAAAGTTGCGCAAAAAAAGGTACAAAATTTTATGAAATCTATTAAAAATTTCAAGAGAATTAAACTTTTAAGAAATACAAAATTTAAATTTTTATACGGCGTCCGTACAAAAACATTTCCGATGAGTAAAATGTGCCACATACACTAATAAGGTTATGTACAAAATTTCAGCCTTTTATACTAAAAAATCCCAGAAATATGAAAAGACAAAAATTCTGACTTAAACCACTTTTAGATGCATCGACATGGGTTCTCAGAGGGGAAAAATCATGTCGGCAGATCGCGTTTCAGAGGATCATACACAAATTAAGAAAGAAAACAGTGATTACACAAATAAATAATAATTTTGCTATTTATTGGTACAAAAGTATCTACACTGTGCAGAAATAATAACTTTACACAAAGATTATAAAGCTTGTTCAAAATGTTTTCCATCCATGCTAAAGATTCATTAAAGATAAGAGGCAGATATTATTTGCCTATGATACATTTCTGCGTTGGATCATTTGCACTCTGGCTGTAAACATTTGCATTTAAACATATCTCTGGTACTTGTTATAATAAAATGCTGAAATTTTGTATATACCCTTATTAGTGTATGGGATACATTTTACTCATTGGAAATGTTTTTGTACGGGGGCCGTATAAAAATTCAAATTTTGTATTTTTTCAAATTTAATCCCCTGAAAATTTTTATTCATTTCATAAAATTCTGTACCTTTTTTTACGCAACTTTGTAATTTATGGGATATGTTTTGGGGACACCCTGTATATACTATATATGTATGTATATATGTGCATATATATATATATATATATATATATATATATATATATATATATATATATATATATATATATATATATATATATATAAGTGATTATTTTTTAATATATAAGTTGTTTATTTGTTATAGTTTCAAATATCAAGACTGGAGGTAATAAATTATTCCCTTTGTAAAAATAACGCGTTTAAGCTGCTGATAATTTTTAAGGTACTATTTAATGGAAGATTTTTATTGTTACTTGTAATAAAGAGATACATATATACCCGAGAATTACCATTCATAGAAAAATACTGTATATAAAAAAATTGAAATGAAAATGGACGGAAGTGGTTACTATAAGACTATACAACAAGCTTTTGTATCTAATAAACAGTAAAGTAATTATTATAATATCATATATTATAGAAATTTTTAAGGCGGTACTAAAAGTTAAATAATACCCCTGTTATAATGTGACATAATAACGAGAAGGTAAGAAAGGAGATGTACTGTAATGAAGGGTGAATGAAAACTTGTATATGAGAGCATGTAAGAAAGTAATGTAACTCATATCTAATGCAGTTACCTAAGGTACTAATCCCCGGGTTCCTACATAAGTATGCAAAGTGTAAATACTGAAGGTAAAAGTTGAAAAAATGCAAATCAGGAACAGAGTGTAGTACGATGAGCTAGGCCTTTTCTAGCTCCCAATGAGTATGTAAAAAGAATAAATGCAATAAAATGAAAAATAATGGAATAAAATGAATATGAAAAGCATTTCTGAAACCATGTACGCTATCAAGGGCCATACATGTTTCATTAATGCTGATTCTACGTTTCTGTGTACACAACTGTAAAATGTATTGCAGAAATAATGTACATGGCCCGAAGTAGAAGAAAATACAAAGTGGATCAAATACACTAAGAAAACAATTATGAAAATAATATAATCTTGACACCAGCTTTTGGCTAATTATTTAAATGAGAATACAATGTATTTTAAAGTAAAGTCAAAAGAATATAATGAATATATATCTACCCCTGGTACTGTTGAACTTCTGAAAATGCATGAAACTGACCAATCATCTCAGAACAGGTTCCAGTGAATTTTTGTTGCTGACTAAGCAGTTTTTCACAAAACTGGTTATAAATAGTGTGTAACTGTTAGAAGAAAACATGGAGTTGATGAATTATTTAGAAATGTTAGAGTATGATCTGTCAATATGTTGCTGTAAAAGTAGCAAGTTATTGAATTTAAATTCAAAATGTGTTTTAATGAAAGAAAAAATAAGGTTGGGCGGGTAGTTATTTTTGATAGTGGTGTTAATGAATTTATGAAGATGTTTTATGTAGTAACATGGTGTACTTGTAACATATATATATATATATATATGAATTTATCGGTCTCTTTAGAGATTTTCAAAATTGTAGTATATAGAAAGTTTTATTGCTGCCATTGCAAGTATTCAGTATTTCGTGCTGACATAATAAGCACGAAACCAGCCATGGATGTTGTCATCTGCAACGTAAGTGTGATCCCAAAATACCGATATTTGACACACAGAGTTATTATCAAATAAGCAGTTCAGATCAGATATTATTCTGCGCATGTGGAAATTGATAAAATGAGATTTTATTCGCTTGGATGTCAAGATGTAAAAATACAATCCAAGAACACTAAGAACCTTGATTCCATCATTATTACTTTCCCTACGTAAATAGTACAATGTATATATTGCAACAAGGTCGAAAAATAGAATTCGAGTTTTTGATGTAAGAACACGTTTTAACTGCATGTATGTATGTTAATGTGTGTATGTATGGGTGCGCCTCTCTGTATGTGTATGTTGTGTGTACGTCCGTGAGTCTATGGACGAGATATCTAACGAACAAATAAAGCGTTTCGAAAAAAATTTAGTACAATTATCACTATCATTGAATACGGGTAATCTGTTGATTTTAAACGTAAGCACATGTTCAGAAGAACCCCCCCCCCCCCCCTTCTCAAATTTTTGAACGAATTTCCGAAAAAGATCACAAAGAGTCAGGATTTTCAATAATAACAAATGAATAATTTTTCATATGTAATTATAATTTTTAATAGAAAGCGTATGATACAAACGTTTGAATGATCGCATGACTTGTTTTCGAGATACTGCAAGTTTTTCAAATGAATTTATTAAAAAATTGCAAAAAATGTAAAATGTATTTAGTATCATCAAATAGGTTCATTTTCCATATACAAAAAAAATTTCGTCAAATCTATTAACATCATTCTTATGGATCTAGTTTGCTGCATTTAGAGAAAATGCTTTGCATAATAGTTGGTATTGTGACGCTCAAGATTTCGCTAATAGGTGTATTTCATATATATATATATATATATATATATATATATATATATATATATATATATATATATATATATATATATATATATATATATATTTCACAGGACATTAACGTGATGTCATTTCTATTTTACTGGAGATTTTGCATGTGAATATATACCACTCTGGACTTTTGCCAAATCTGCCGAATTTCCATTTGCTGATGTTAATTCAGCTAAAAAATATTGTTCCGCGGACCTTATGCAGTATATTTTCGCTGTGAACGAAACATTGTGTAGGGAATGTCATATACTGTACACAACAGATTTGTTTTATTCGAACTTCTTGAGAAATCTTTAGAATATTCTTAAAAAATATTCCCGAGAAATGAATCTGAATAGCGAACTCCTGTGCGAGGTAAATTCATTCAACTCTAAGCACATATTATTTTTTTGATTGTCAGAACTAAATACACTTATCAATTACATCTAAATGCCCAATATGACAGCCGGAGTACATTTGACTGCAAAAACCTGCTGGGTTGGAGATTCTAAACTTGATAAAAAGCTCTGGAACAATCCTGATGCAGCCCTTTTAGGGATAGGATTATGAAGTTCTTTGATTTTTTTTTTCTTCCCTGCAGGAATTGAAGGATATCCTAGTTGAATTACATTTTATGCAATATTCTTCGAAAACTTTTACAAAGAATGTTTACACTTTATATTTCAAATCAGACTAAATGCTGTGGAACAAGCCTGGTGCAGCCTTTTTAGCGATAGGATTATGAAGTTCCTTTTGTTTTATTTGTTCTATTTCATATCCGCAGCAATAAGAGGATATCCTAGTTGAATTACATTTCATGGAATATTCTTCGAATACATAGAATGTTAACCCTTTACGTTTCAAATTGAACTAAAAGCTATAAATCAGTTCTTGTGCAGCCATTTTATGGATAGAATTATAAAGTTCTTTTTATTTTGTCTGTTTTATTTCTTCTCTGCAGCAAAAGAAGGATATCCTATTTGAATTACATTTTATGCAATGTTCTTCGAAAATATATACAAAGAATGTTTACCCGTTATGTTTCAAATTGGACTAAAAGCTCTGGAACAGTCTTTGTGCAGCCTTTTTACGGATAGAATTATGAAGTTTTTTATATTATGAAGTTCCTTTTGTTTTGTTTGTTCTATTTCATCTCCGCAGCAATAGGAGGATATCCTAGTTGAATTACATTTTATGGAATATTCTTCGAAAACATAGAATGTTAACCCTTTACGTTTCAAATTGAACTAAAAGCCATAAATCAGTCCTTGTGCAGCCATTTTATGGATAGAATTATAAAGTTATTTTTATTTTGTCTGTTTTATTTCTTCTCTGCAGCAATAGAATGATATCCTATTTGAATTACATTTTATGCAATGTTCTTCGAAAATATATACAAAGAATGTTTACCCGTTATGTTTCAAATTGGACTAAAAGCTCTGGAACAGTCTTTGTGCAGCCTTTTTATGGATAGAATTATGAAGTTTTTTATATTATGAAGTTCCTTTTGTTTTGTTTGTTCTATTTCATCTCCGCAGCAATAGGAGGATATCCTAGTTGAATTACATTTTATGGAATATTCTTCGAAAACATAGAATGTTAACCCTTTACGTTTCAAATTGAACTAAAAGCTATAAATCAGTCCTTGTGCAGCCATTTTATGGATAGAATTATAAAGTTATTTTTATTTTGTCTGTTTTATTTCTTCTCTGCAGCAATAGAAGGATATCCTATTTGAATTACATTTTATGCAATGTTCTTCGAAAATATATACAAAGAATGTTTACCCGTTATGTTTCAAATTGGACTAAAAGCTCTGGAACAGTCTTTGTGCAGCCTTTTTACGGATAGAATTATGAAGTTTTTTATATTATGAAGTTCCTTTTGTTTTGTTTGTTCTATTTCATCTCCGCAGCAATAGGAGGATATCCTAGTTGAATTACATTTTATGGAATATTCTTCGAAAACATAGAATGTTAACCCTTTACGTTTCAAATTGAACTAAAAGCTATAAATCAGTCCTTGTGCAGCCATTTTATGGATAGAATTATAAAGTTATTTTTATTTTGTCTGTTTTATTTCTTCTCTGCAGCAATAGAATGATATCCTATTTGAATTACATTTTATGCAATGTTCTTTCAAAATATATATAAAGAATGTTTACCCGTTATGTTTCAAATTGGACTAAAAGCTCTGGAACAGTCTTTGTGCAGCCTTTTTATGGATAGAATTATGAAGATTTTTATATTTTGTCTGTTTTATTTCTTCCCCGCTTCAATAGAATGGTATCCTAGTTGAATTGCATTTTATGGAATATTCTTCGAAAACATAGAATGTTAATCATCCCTTTATGTTTCAAACTGTACTGAAAGCTCTGGAAAAAACAGTCCTTGTGTGCGTAGCCTATTTATGGACTGAATTATGTTCATGTTGTTTCTTGTTTTTTTATTTCTTCTCTGCAGCAATAGAAGTATATCCTAATTGAATTACATTTTATGAAATATTCTTCGAAAACATATACAAAGAATGTTTACCCATTATGTTTTAATGAACTAAAAACTCTGGAACAGTCCTTGTGCAGGCTTTTTATGGATAGAATAAATTTTGTCTGTTTTATTTCTTCCCTGCAGCAATAGAAGGGTATCCTAGTTGAATTACATTTTATGGGATATTCTTCGAAAACATAGAATGGTAACCCTTTATGTTTCAAATTGGACTTACAGCTCTGTAACAGCCATGGTGATATCCTTTTAGGGATAAGTTTATGAAGTTATTTTTGTGTAGTTTTTATTATTTCATCCTTGCAGAAATTGATGGATATTTTAGTTGAATTGCATTTTATAGAAAATTTTTCGAAAATTTATACAAAATGTTTTAACTCTTTATGTTTCAAATTCAACTAAAAGCTTTGTATGTCGTCCTTTCTTTTACTGTTAGATAAGAAATTCATTTTAGTTTTCAGAGTTCCTAGAAAATTCTTTAAGCACCTCAAACACCTTGTAAGGAAAGTCCATGAATGTATACGTTAGTACTATCTATATTAAAGTGACCATGCCCAGTCGAATAAAACGGATTGCAACGTTTCTAGCGGATAATTTAAAATGTTTAACGAACTCGGCAACAAAGCGAGATTAACAAATAAAGCCAATTACATAATTGTAGGGCAAAGTTTCATTAGTAGAAATTCACCATAAAACTGTCTCAGAAGGCATTAATTTTACATAATAAGATTGTTAGTAAATTTTTGTCACAGCCAGGAAAACATAAGATAAACGCTTACATGCACAGAAATGTATGCCCTCCTACTTAATCAAAATGCCCTCTTAATCAAAATGCCCTCCTACTTAATCAAAATGCCCTCCTACTTAATCAAAATGTCAAAATGCCCTCCTACTTATTCAAAATGCCCCCCTACTTAATCAAAATGCCCTTCTGCAGCAAAAGGACACATTTGAATTTGTGAAAGAATTTGACCGCGTACTTTGACATAGATGTCACCGTGTTACTGGTTCTGATTATATGACTTTTTGATCGATATTTTTTGCCCTCCATATATGCGTTTCTTTCGTTCCTGGTGTCGATTCCTGAAAAATAGACAATGCTCTATAACTTTGTTATCGTCTTTTTCTTTTTTTAGTCTATTTCACTTTGTTGTCGAGTTCATTATCCTAACTTTTAAAATTCTCTTCTAGGGGCACTGCAATAACAAAATTATTGAAGTGCTTACGGATTTTCCTAGGAGCTATGTATATAAATACATGTATATAAATTAAATGTATATAAATTAAAATATTTTCCTATTCAAAGCCTTTTGTGGAAATATTGCCTCAAAGTCAACCAAATTTACAAGAGATTTCCATCAAAAATTTTATAAAAATAATAGTTAATCAAAAATACTAATACTAACAGAAAGCTAAAATAATATTACAACGTATTCTCTGGAGACGTAAGTGTGCTGTCAGGATACAGGAATGCGTCCAAATTTCTAGATAACTAGCAATTTTATTTAAAAACATTAATAAGTGTAAACAGGAACAATACAAAGCAAAAAGATAGATAATTATTTTACACGATCTCTAAACAAATGTTAGATGCAATAAGAAACAATTCAATGCTCAGCTAATTCATAAAATAGCCGATACTATTTTCAAAATACTGACGAATCTAGCAATTTAATTTAACAAGTTTCACGTCAGCTGCTCCCCAACTGAGCAATGACTTCTTTTATATACTGTCCGTAGAAATTTCTAGAAAGCGCTCATGTCTCCAAGAATACTCGATATTTTAAGGAAAATTCTAGTATATTCGAAAATTTGCCAAAAGTCGCCAAATCTGACACCCATGCCCCGTAAAAATGGTAACCCGAATTTCAGGTAATGAGTGGCTGCCGGTAGAGGTCGTTTTTTCTTTGTGCAGTAAAAGCATTTTATGTATTCGTAATAATAACAACTTATAACAGTTGTATTTAATTTTTTGATTAGCGCGCTGCTTCTATAAACTGATTAGAAAATGTATCCAGCTTTAGTCGGAATTTAAAGGAAGGACTGATTGCATTCATTCATTCATTCCATCAATTTTTTAAAAGCATTGATGCCCGCTGAACGAAAGAGCTTATTACGTCACATGTAAATCGTATGAAGTTCATGGACAAAAATGAGGTCCGTTACGCTGGTAATAGTGATTGAAAATTTATGAGAAATTTCCCATAATTCATAAAAAAAATCAGAAATAGATTAATTATATATATTTTATTAGAATGCAAAGAATTGAATACATATCCATGCAAGAGGTTAGAATTGTGGAAGTCTTCAGTTAGCCGATGCGAGAAGATTAAAATTAAATTTCATGAACTGTGCATTTTCTGAACAATTTAAAACAAAAATCAAATATGAAGGGTTTATCTAACGGATCCAGTTTAAAACTCGTTAAAAAAAGCTCGATTCTCAATCTTTCTGATTGCGTCAAGATGCAAACTCCGTGGTAATTTTTTCTATCGCTAAAGAGCCGATTTAAATCGCTCAAAATTGCGCTTCATAAAATAACTGAAAAACTAATTCAAGTTTAGAAAGATCGCTCTGAGGTGTCTTCAGACCTAACCGAACGTATCACTATGCCAACTTTTCAAAAAGATGTACCTGTATGTCGCTTGCTAAGCGACCAACAGGCGAACAATAAAGGTGGTGGTGGTGGTGGGGGGGGGGGGGGGTTAGAAATAATTGTCAAGGCAAGTCACTTCATAATTTTCATATATCTTCTACTATTAAATAACTACACAGAATTTGTATTTTCACGAGTAGCATTAGCTTTCCTTCAAACAGAAATTATAATGCACCTCGAACCCATTTTCGTTTTATTCGAATTACGTTGCGAATTCCGTAGAATGTTTTTAAATATAATATCACGAAAATAACCTCGATGACAAACGTACGTGTCACGCAACTTCGTTCAACTCAGCACATATTCGTATTAAGATTGTCAGAACAAAAGACATTTCAGTTATATGGAAATGCCCAATATGACAGATGGGGTGCATTTCATCGAAAAAACCTGCTGTTTACAAAATTCCACATCTGATTAAAGAAAAATAGCAACAGTAGAACAATCCTGATATAGCTGGTTCGTGGATACTTAGTTCTTCTTTCAGGCATACATTTTATGTTACCAAACCAAACTGGGTACTAAATAAGGAGAACAATTTCTGATATAGCTGCTTCGTGGATACATAAAGACAGCGTTTCTTTCAGGCATGCGTTTTACGTTACCGAGCCAAATAAGCGCCCGCAACTTAAACATTACAGATACATATAACATCACTCGATTTCCAAATCGTTTATTTTGAATTATAATCACTCCCTCGCCCGGTTTTCTTCCATACCAACTGTACAACGCGGGCATGAAACGGCCTAAATAAACTCATTTAATGTACCCTAAATAAGCGCCCGATAACCAATGGTTGAAAATACTCGAAGTAGCAGAAAAGAAAAAAAATCTCCTTTACCACAGAAGTAAAATTTAAAAATCATATATTGGTATCTCAGCGAGTTTTCATCCAATTAGAGTCAAGCTTTAGAACAGAATTTATAATGATAGTATATTAGCAAATAAAAAAAATTAGACCGGAATTCTTAATTCGCAAAATTAAAAAATCTATAAATAAAATCATTTTCATTTGATAACAGCTGTTTTTACGTCGAAACAAAACACTTGCTATTGAATATTGTCTGAAGTGGTAAAAAATGAATAGATATATAATCTGACGAAATGGCGAAAAATGACAATTTTTAGCTTTAGTTCGTAACTTTTAAAATAATTTGAATTTTACTCACCGAGGTGTATCGTGCGGGAACATGAAGTACATCTGTGGTAAATTTTGCTACTGTCTAATGCTTCGATCTTACGCTACAGACGACATATACAGCCGGGCATTTTCTTTTATTATGTAAGACATATAGGCTAAGTACTAATAACTTCTATATAGTATATGTAAATTGAGTAGTTTATATTGAAAATTTGCTCTCATGAAAGTTTCATTCCGACCCCCCCCCCCCCTTCCCCGGCTCAAAATCGTGAAATAAACACTGGTTAAAGAAGTTCGTCGTTTTTCATTTACTTGGCTTTCTTTCCATAGCAGCAGTTGGGGAATTTTCTTGTTGAGAACATTTTCTGGTTATTATTTAACCTTTTCGGTATTAATTTATGAATTATAATATCCCATAACTTCTCTATATTCATTTTTATATTATTGGGTTATCACTAAAAAATAAATGTGGAAGACATCTTTAATTTCCTATAATTAGGTAAGTTACAATTAATCAAATTAATTGTAGTTTTCAAATTACGATCAAAGTGTGTTTTCCAATTCTATTTGTATACTAGTAAACTTGTTGATATTAACAGCGTTTATCTAGCTCTTTTCATACTAGTATTTTGTATACTAGTCAAATAAGTAGAATTGTAACATCTATCAGAATCTGATTGACCAAATTTTTAAAACCGTGCACTGTGATACGTTTCATAGTAGAAAAGTAAGTTTTTTTTTTCATATACTTTACACATACTTTTTCATATTCTAATATGTATATCAACAACAGATAACTTACGACACATCTATATTTTGTCTACTGTGTCACTACTATCATTTCTTCATATTCTTTACTGTTACTTTTAGAAAATTTTACCCACCTTCTTTTACAAATACAAGAAATATTTGAAGTATCTTAATACATAAATCATAAGTTTTTGTTATTTTATTGTTTAAAATAAACATACAGAATTTTATGCGAATTGACAAATGTCGAAAACACTTTAAACAATGTACGAAAGCAAAGTTGTATTCATATATCACTTATGTAAATTAAGTTAAAAACTTCAAAATAAAGTATTTATTGATTTATTTAATAGGCTGATTTTTCTGGGTTTTCTTTTTTTGTTGTTGTTGTTTTGTTTGAAATGATCATATCAAATTTTAAGCAAATTCCCAAATGCAAATACCTCTTCATAAACAAAGTACTGTACGTTACTATGTAAACAAATTTGTATTCATATATCCCTCATATGAACAAAGTTATAAATATTCTGATATAAAATCAAATAATTTTCTAATTTATTTAATAGCCTACAGGAATAGGTTTCATTAATTATTGAAATATTTATTTTAATTTAAGTAAATATAATGTTTATTGAAATGAAAAATATCTCTATGAAATATAAGCGTCCGTTCAAGACTGTCTAAAAATTTAAAATAAGTGACAGCATAAACAGTTGATTAAAAGTATGAGCCAGTATCGAAGGCTAAAAATAGCCACATTCTTCAAGATAATAAGAGAGAGCAACCACTCTAGCAGGTGAGTTTTCAGACAAACAAACGCCTTTTTGCCTTTGCTAGTGTGGAAGATGGATAATGCGTTTTGCTCCCAAATTAGGTTAATACTGTTGATCAGCTATTTACACTGTTACTAACAAAGTATTTTAATTCCAGAACAATATCTCATCCATTGCAAGATTTCCCTTTAATCTCAAAACATTCCTGTATTCTCAATATATATGTAGAATTATCTATATAATATCTATAATATCTATATATCCAAATGGAAATTTCCAAATCTGAAAATCAAATATGATACAAGAAACCAAACAAATTTTCTTGTATCATATTTGATTTTCAGATTTGGAAATTTCCATTTGGATATATATATTGTTACTTGATGCGAAGCAGCGTGGCACTTTACTTCATTGTAACTTCGAGTATATGTTTTTTAGGTTTTGGCTAAAATTTAAAATAACAAGAAAGATCAATCATGCTTAAAGCATTGATTATGAAACACTTTCCAACTTCAATGCAATTTTATTTAAGCATGTCTAAAATGCAATACATTCCTCGGTAATATTTTAAAACTTATCACAATACTACATTAATTTATTATATTTGACACCTTAAACCTTCATCGAAAAAAATTAACATCATTCAAATGACGGCATTAAAGTATAAATTGCCTGGTTTAAACATCTCTAAAATGTGATACATTTCTCGGTAATAATTTTAGAATTATCATAATACTACGATAATTTATTATATTTGAAAACATCATCGAAAACAACTGAAATTCATTCAAATGACGTCATAAAAAAATAACACGCCTGGCTCTCTCTATAAAAGCAACATTTCATTCATAAATAATTCCCCCATTCATGTCATTCATCACAATACTATAATAATTTATTTTATTTAAAAATTAAGACCATTGAGCTACAAGTAAGTAAACTCAATGCGTAAAACTTCATCAAAAAATATCGTCCTTCTCTTTCTAAAATCAATGAATATTTCATTCATATCAGCTAAGCAGACTCCATGGACTAAATGATTTTGTGTTAAAGAATTACAGCGATTCTAATACAACTCATTCTACATATTTTGCTGTTTACATTTTACATAGGTGAAAAATAGGCTTAATAGTAGAAATAAGGAAATTTGGAAGAGCATTTAAACTGAAATATATTGTCATTGCGTTGTTTCAGTATGTAGATGCACAGAATTTAGGCAAAAATAATGTAGTTTTAGGACGGATACAACACTCAATATGAATTAAAAAAAACTTTAAAAATCACGATTTTGACACAAGATGGATGCCATATATCATTTTGAAGTGGGTCATGCGATCGTTTCATATCATGGACACGTAATCGCTTCATATAAGAGGTGTTATTATTATTTTAATTTTTATTTAAAAAACAACTGAATATATTTCGCTGAATTTTTTTTTTATATATTTTATGGAACAATTTGAATATTGCCTAAAATTTTCGAAGTAATTTGTGAATTTTAAATCCGCTTAAAAAAGGCTTGAAAAATTAGGTCCCATAGGGCTCAATGTATTCCATTTTTTCAACCCGGGTTCAATTCAAAACTAATTGGGTGATATTATTCATTTATATTCCCATAGGTCCTATAGACCGTCTGAACAACATACTAAAATTTCATTTTGATTAAGTCATTTTTACGGCAGTTATCGTGCTAACGGACAGACAGACAGACAGACAGACAGAATGAATGAACAAAGTCATAAACACTTTTCAACTTTGTTGTAAAGTGTTAAAAATGATAATTCTTTTTTAATTTTTTTCAATAATTTTAATAGCTCTAAATTTCAATAGATGGTTTTTAGATTTGTTATTTAATAATCTGTATTAAAATTTGTAAAAATTTTTTTGATCTATAATATCTAAATATCTATAATATCTATATAGAATTATCTATAGCATCTGATGAGTCCCTGTATTCTGTATGTAACATCCCTAAGCAGTCCTGTATTCTCAATGTATATGTAGAATTATCTATAATATTTTAATCTGATGAGTCAAATTTTGAAATGTTTGTACTGTTATATGTTGCAAATGGCGAAAGTAATAACCACAAAAAAGGTAAATTGTTTCTTCGCGCATACTTTTCTGAAGCATCTTCGACACATATCATATTCTATTTCATACGTGCACCAACTGCTGATAGCATACCACCCATCTATTCTTCGCCGACTGTCACGTCCATCAATTCTTCAGTTTCTCTTTACTGCTGCAGAATTAGAATTTCCCCGCTTTATTTTACAAATGCAAAAAACGTTTGCACCATTCCCATCCCAATCCAGATATATTGACCTCGGTATCTAATTCACTTATCAATTGCAGCCACCGATCCGATGTGACAACTTGTGTGCATATCTCTTTGTAAACCTGCTCTGTTTGAGATTCTAGATGTGTTATCTACTTCTGGGAACACGAGTGTTTGCTCAAGATCTTTCGCATTATTATGCAGAGGTCCTCGTTCCTCTGGGGAAGGGAAATGTTTCCTTCGTAATGCGTGGAAACAAAGCGGTTTCTTTGTTTTGGTTTCTTTTTGTAAGAGGGCAGTTTGGTGTGGAACTGTTTGAAAGTACATTTTTTATGCACTCACAATTAAAAGATTCCGTATGTTGTGTAGTATTTCAATAACAAAAAACCTTATGAAGGTAGTGCATGAATTTCTCTAGAGACACGCGTTATTTTTAGCTTTTCCTGCAATACACGATAATGTATAGGGAAAGTATTGGAATCGTGTCGAAAATCGCAACTCGAGTTTTCGACGGATCTACACGTACTAGGGCCTCTAGAACTCGAAAAAACTATTTTTAACGTGACGTCTGTCTGTGTGTGTGTCTCTCTCTCTCTATCTCTGTGTTATGTTTATATATTTTTATTTTGTAAACTTGTTAGAAAGTTAGGTGTTTCGAGTTACAGCTTCTCACTTCTCTTTCATTGGACTTTCAAACCATTATATATATATATATATATATATTGTAATACACTTTACAGTTGTGTAAACAGAAACGTAGAATCAGCATTAATGAAACATGTATGGCCCTTGATAACGTACATGGTTTCAGAAATGCTTTTCATATTCATTTTATTACTTTTATATTCACTAGATTCCATTTATTCAATTTCCAAACTTCTTGCATAGCTCATCGTGCTACACTAGGCTTCTGATTTGCAAAAACCTTCAGTTTACAAGCATTTTCTTTGGTATTTCTCGGGTATATATATATTACAAGTAATCATAAAAATCTTCAATTATATATATATATATATTTATATATATATATATATATATATATATATATATATATATATATATATATATATATATATTAAACATTTGAAAATCCAATGAAAGAATAGAGAGAAGTTTCAACTCAAAAAACCCCAACATTAAAAAATGCCTTACAAATAAAAGTATCAAACAGAGAATCATCAATCAAGTGGAAAATAAAATGCAAACCTCTAGCCATCAAGCTGAAGACAAACAAAACACATCAATGGAAAGAAATCGATAAAATAAAATCAAATAAAGTCCTAGCATGAAAGCTTTACACGTGGACAAACCCTAGGCCTGATAATGAATTGTTCATTTCGATAAAACTCCTTATCAAGTCCAAGTATTTTAAAAAAATGAACACAAAATGCATGTTTCTGATATCAGTGATAGATTATATCTATAAACACTAAAAACTTAGACAACATGCATAAAGATTGGAAAAGAATAGGAAAAAGAATATCTGAAAAAACACTGCATACGTCTGATCCATTGGAGCCTTGAATAAAGAGACCAATGTTGCCAATCTCAAAAAATAAAAAGTTGAGAACTGCTGTTGCCAATCGGGAAAAAGAAATAACAATAATGTGAAAAGACGATAAAAGGTGATATGCAACAGTAAGAACATGCAAATACATGGTAATGCTTATTCAAGAGAAAGTAGATGTCTGTCTAAAATAAGATACTAAGGAGAGAATTTAAGTATAATCTACAATTCCAAACTTTTTAATTATACTATGTATTAAATAAGCTGGATATTTATATCATTTGCTAGTAATTTTAAGTTTATTAATATGCATAGCATGAAATTTTTAATCATATAATCTATAAATTCTAAAAAGCTGATTAAGTATAATATTTCTAAACAATTGAATCGAGTTACACGAACTAAAATTTAACATGTTATTAATGTTAAAGTTAAATTGCACAAAAGCTTTATTGCACAAAATAATACGAGGAATGGATACATGTTTAAAATTACCTTGAATTTTTACATTAATATTATTTTTATTTGACGACGGGGTGCATTTTGAAATGACGCCAAGTCGCCAAAATTCACCAGAAATGAAATATTTAGAGAAAAAATTATTCAGACGATGCAATTTTTGAGAGGCCGTATCGAAAAAAAATCTGATGTGGGCAACACATGACTTTCTTTATATAATGCAATGAATTTACTACTTTTACAGTTTAAAAAAATGTTATTCTTATAGTAGATACTTATATTCTTTCCAAGATATTGAATTTTCTTCAATTAGTCGTCATTTTCAGTGATTTAGCGTCATTGCTATCAATTTGGCGAGATTTTTGTTAATTTGGCAACAATTAAAAATGTCGCCAAGTTGGCGACATTCCGCCAAATTCGTCGCCAAAATCTCGCCAAGCGGTATGGACGGAGAAATAAGTTGTTCTTACAGCAGATAAATGACTATTGGCGCTCAAATACAAAAGTATTACTCAAAGTATCTTTTTTCATGAATGGAACGAGTTACATCCATGAGAATGATGCTACCAAATTTATGGCATGATATTTCATATGAAAAGTAAACATGTTTTTCAACAGTTAATATTTTTTTTTATTTTATGGGATTTTTTGATAATTTATTTGAAAAATGTGCAATATCTCGAGAACGATTCATGTTAGCGTTCTAAAATTTATGTCAATCGTTTTCTGATAAAAAATTACATAAGAAATGTCTTATTTGCGTAACTTTATTAGCGGTTTTAATTTTTTGACGATTTTTTCAAAATTTCACTCGAAATTTATAGGGGGTTTCTGAACATTCGATTGCGCATAAAACAATAGGCTTCCAGTGTTTACAGATTGTGATTTTTCTACCAAATTTCGTTCGTCAGTTATCGTCTCCACAGACTCACTGACACACACACACACACACAGACATCACTTTAAAAATGTTTGATTAGTGATCAGGAATGCTTGAAACGTGCTCTCCCGTCGAAAACTCGAATTCGTAATGTATAAGGAAAGTATTGCGACGGGTCGAAAATTCGAATTCGAGTTTTCGACGGGAGAGCACGTTTCAAGCATCCCTGATCACGAATCAAACATTTTTGAAGTGATGTCTGCGTGTGTGTGTGTGAAAGTCAGTGAGTCTGTGGAGACGATAACTGACGAACGAATGGACCGATTCGAACCAAAATTGGTACAAAAATCACAATCCGTAAACACTGGAAGTCTATTGTTTTTATACGCAATCGAATGTTCAGAACCCCCCTAAATTTTCGAAAGAAATTCTGAAAAAATCGCCAAAAAATCAAAACCACTAATAAAGTTGCACAAATAGGCATTTCTTATGTAATTTTTCATTAGAAAACAATTGGCATAAATTTTAGAACGCTAACATGAACCGTTCTTGAGATATTGCACATTTTTCAAAAAAATTATCAAAAAGTCATATAAAATAAAAAAAAAATATATTTCTTATTGAGAAACAGGTTCACTTTTCATATGTAATACCATACGATAAATTGGGTGATATCATTCTAGTGGATCTAGCTCGTTCCATTCATGAAAAAAGATATTTTGAGTAATACGTTTGTATTTGAAAGCCAATAGTCATTTGTCTGCTGTAAGAATAACTTATTTCTTCGTACATAACGCTTGGCGAGATTTTGGCGACAAATTTGGCAGAATATCGCCAACTTGGCGACTTTTTGAAATGTTGCCAAATTAACGAAAATCTCGCCAAATGGATAAAAATGACGCTAAATCAATGAAAATGACGACTAATTGTCGAAAATTCAATATCTTGGAAAGAATATTAGTATCTACTATTAGAAAAACCTATTTTTTTTTACTGTAAAAATAGTAAATTCAGTACATTATATAAGGAAAGTCATGTGTTGCAAACATCAGATTTTTTAGTTTAGGTTACACTTCTGCTGTTAATCAGCAGGATAAATGAAACTAAAATCCATTCCCAATAGCTGATTTGTGTTTTAGAACGCCCTAAACGTATAAATATAAAGAAAATTCGAATTTCAGTTTCTGACTTTCTCCTGTACTTTCCTAATACATTACACTATGAATGTAGAAAAATTAAAAATCTCCAACACGTGGATTTCCCGTCATATTATCATATTTCGATATTATAAGTAAACAATAATAAGCAAAAGAGATTTCTTACTACTTGATCATTACTGAAAATCGTACTGAATATTATTGTTCCTTACAGGTTAAAATATGCATAAAAATTCCATGAGAATCGTTTTTTTCTTCGAAAGATGTAGCACGCTCCTTGTTGAAAAGTAAACTTTTAATATCTCGAGAACGACTCGGGATTATTCCTAAATAATAGTAACAATTTATTTCTAGATAGATTTTTCAAAGGATTCATTCGTAGTAATGGGATTTTATTTATTTATTTATTTATTTATTTATTTATTTATTTATTTATTTATTTATTTATTTATTTATTTATTTTTCCATATTAAAAATACGCCGATGTGGTGGCCGAGCGGTCAAAGAGGCAGGCGTTTCCTCGTGATGGCTCGGCTGCCAGATTGCGGGTTCGAATCCCGCCTGCGGGCATAGATGGTGTTATGTCTTATTGGGGCAGAAGTCAGACTTCTACATTCGGCTGCCCCGGGTCCTTGATTAAACAGAAGCAGTGCACACATTCTTCCTTAATAAATATGTTAGGAACACGACACCAACCAACCATATTAAAAATACAATACCTCGGTATATGTGTGCGTTCAATAAATTATGCCATTTGTTCTTAAAAATGTTACCAATAAAATAGCGATTATTTTTCACTTGTCACATAATTATTTTATAATGTGAATTTTTGATTTTCACAAAAATATTTAATTTGTTTTTTCAAGAGGGATTTGTGAGAAAGCCCTTCCCCCTTATCCACTGATGGAAAATTTGCATTAGTTTTATTCTGTAGTGTCCATGTTGGAAAACTAAATTCAGCACTTTTGTACACCCCGCCCTTTCCGAGATCCTGTATGGCATATTCTATGTATTATATAGAAAATAAAGAAAAAAAATTGGAAAAGTTAAAATTAATGAATATTAAATGAATTTGCAATGGCATAGCATAGACATGTTGAAGCGAGTTTCATACTTGCCACATTTTTAGCAAGCAAACATTTAGTGCAGTATGTCTAAAATCTATACATTGTCCTTGACATCATTGCAAGTTCAGGGTTTGTTATTCTATTTTCAAGCAGAGTGCTTCTTCGTGAGCAAACAAAGAAGACGTAGCATCGATTGATCTTCAAATATTTTTTCATACGAAGAGACTCTGGGAATTTTTTATGTTATTTAATATATTATCTAGGGCTGTTTTGTAGGGTCAAATCAACGTTTAAACCTCTTTCTTTCTTTTCGAAAATTATCTAAAGAAATCTAAACATTTGCTCCTATTTTCGCTAAAAAGAAAATGCCACCGCGATGAACTTATTTACTTATTTATTTCCCTGGCCGCCCTGCTCAACCAAAGGGTGTAGAACAGTTACAAGGGGCGGCGGAGAAAAGTCGTGATGAACTTGACATTTTTGTATCATTTCATGATTTGTGCTCTCCTTCATTCCATCTTTTGTTCCATCAAGGTGCGATTTAGTTCCAATATCCTTTTTACTTTCCCTGCAATACATGGTAATGTATAGGGAAAGTATTGGAACCATGCCGAAAATCGCAACTCGAGTTTTCGTCGGATCTACACGTTTCGAGACCTCTAGAATACGAAAAAACCATTTTTAACGTGACGTCTGTGTGTGTGTGTCTGTCTGTGTGTCTGTCTGTCTGTGTGTCTGTCCGTGCAGATTTTGTATCCACTCTAACTAAAAAACTAATGGACCGAATTTCACAAAATTTTGTAGGTATGTCACTTGTGGGTGAGACTGGTGCTGATTAGTTTTGGGTACGATTCGGAATAAAAGAACCCGCCTTTTTTGTGAAATAGACCGCAAAAGCTTGTATCCACTGTAGCTGAAAAACTAATGGACCGAATTTCACAAAATTCGGTACATGAGTCACGTATAGGTCACCCTGGTGCTGATTAGATTTTGGTATGATTCAGAAAAAAATAACCTGCCTTTTTTTTGCAGAATGACCCGCAAAAATCGTCCAAATCTAAACTAAAGAACTACGTATGCTCAAATATATCCATTAAATGCTTGTTTAATACGTAATTTTTAGCGAAGAAAAGAATAAGACCAACCCCATTACAGTAGGACTAGCCGTTCTCGAGATAGTTTAGTTTTTCGTATTTTCTCTATGCCACCTTTGAAAATAAGTCCAGTTACCGAATGAGAACGAAAATTGAATTAAAAGTGAAATAAATTTAATTAAAATAAAGAGAACATGGATCTAAGTCTGCAGGGAAAGTCATGTGCTGCCCACATCAGATTTTTACTTTCCCTGCAATACATGGTAATGTATAGGGAAAGTATTGGAATCATGTCGAAAATCGCAACTCGAGTTTTCGACGGATCTACACGTTTCGAGACCTCTAGAATACGAAAAAACCATTTTTAGCGTGACGTCTGTGTGTCTGTCTGTCTGTCTGTCTGTGTGTCTGTGTGTCTGTCTGTCTGTGCAGATTTTGTATCCACTCTAACTAAAAAACTAATGAACCGAATTTCACAAAATTCGGTAGGTAAGTCACTTGTAAGCGAGTCTGGTGCTGATTAGTTTTGGGTACGATTTGGGATAAAAGAACCCGCCTTTTTTTGCGAAATGGCCCGCAAAATTTTGTATCCACTCTAACTGAAAAACTAATGGACCGAATTTTACAAATTTCTGTAGATGAGTCACTTGTGGGTTATCCTGGTGCTGATTAGATTTTGGTACGATTCGGAAAAAAATAACCTGCCTTTTTTTCCAAAATGGCCCGCAAAAATCGTCAAAATCTAAACTAAAGAACTAGGTATACTCAAATATATCCATTAAATGCTCGTCTAATACGTAATTTTTAACGATGAAAAGAATAAGACCAACCCCATTACACTAGGACTAGCCGTTCTCGAGATATTTTAGTTTTTCGTACTTTCCCTACGCCACCTTTGGAAATAAACCCGGTTACCGAATGAGAACGAAAATTGAATTAAAAGTGAAATAAATTTAATTAAAATAAAGAGAACGTTAATATAAGTCTGCAGGGAAAGTCAGGTGCTGCTCACATCAGATTTTTTTTTTCGAGTGTGAAAAGGGTTTATTACAATAAATTTATTTAAAATTAATTTTGTAGTTTTTAAACTAAATCATATATTTATTTTATATAAATATTAAAAAAAGAAAGAAAGAACGAAGAAAAAATCAAGGCTGACACTTAATGAAAAAGTCTGGAAAATCTAAAAATAATTTTAACGACTAGCGAAACAAAGATTTTGAGTCGGGTTGTTATTACAAATGAAATAAAAAATTAATTTAACTAGCAACATATTCCGGGGGTTATTATAGTAGGTTAAAATAATTTTTTTTCAAACGCCGGGAGTGGGGAGGTAAAACTTTCATTTAGTAGTTTTAGATAAGCATGTTTCGGTTTTTTTTTTTTTTATAGCAGAATAAAAGAAAAGTTTTGTCAAATAGGAAGGGATGTAAAAGATTATTGAGAGCAAATTGAGATTAATTACTTTCCTTATATACATAACGTATAAGGAAAATATTGTGACGGGGTCGAAAATTCGAATTCGAGTTTTCGACGGGAGAGCACGTTTCAAGCATCCCTGATCAGGAATCAAGCATTTTTGAAGTGATGTCTGTGTATGTGTGTGTGTGTGTGTGTGTGTGTGTGTGTGTGTGTGTGTGGAGACGATAACTGACGAACGAATGGACCGATTCGAACCAAATTTGGTACAAAAGTCACAATCCGTAAACACCGGAAACCTATTGTTTTTATACGCAATCGAATGTTCAGAACCCCCCTCTAAATTCTCGAATGAAATTTTGAAAAAATCGTCAAAAAATCAAAACCACTAATAAAGTTACGCAAATAGACATATCTTATGTAATTTTTCCTTAGAAAACGATTGACATAAATTTTAGAACGCTAACATGAACCGTTTTCGAGATATTGTACATTTTTCAAAAAAATTACCGAACAGTCATATAAAATAAAAAAAAATATATTTCCTATTGAGAAACATGTTCACTTTTCATATATAATACCATGCGATAAATTGGGTGACATCATTCTCATGGATCTAGCTCGTTCCATTCATGAAAAAAGATACTTTGAGTAATACTTTTGTATTTGGACGCCAATAGTCATTTATTTGCTGTAAGAATAACTTATTTCTTAGTGCATAACGCTTGGCGAGATTTTGGCGACGAATTTGGCGGAATGTCGCTAACTTGGCGACTTTTTCAATGTTGCCAAATTAACGAAAATCTCGCCAAATGGATAAAA
The DNA here is from genome assembly GCA_951213105.1 of Amaurobius ferox. NCBI lineage: Eukaryota > Metazoa > Arthropoda > Arachnida > Araneae > Amaurobiidae > Amaurobius > Amaurobius ferox. The sequence goes on from OX578134.1 coordinate 74,853,801, forward strand.
ATGCCGCTAAATCAATGAAAATGACGACTAATTGTCGGAAATTCAATATCTTGGAAAGAATATTAATATCTACTATAAGAAAAACCTATTTTTTTTACTGTGAAATTAGTAAATTCATTCCATTATATATGGAAAGTCATATGTTGCCCACATCAGATTTTTTTTATTTATCACTATCTCAATTTTATTCATAATAACGACCCAGCTTAAAATCTTTGTTTTGCTTAGAGTTTATTACTTGATTCCATAAAGGTCAAACTATTATCCACGTTCCTATAGCAGTCGCGCGGCATTCTTTTACACGCACAATTGCGCTACGTACTCAGTACGCTAATGAGTTTTTTCTTCCCATATTTTTCGTTTTACACATTTGTATCTAATTTTCTTATTTTCCTTACTTGTATTTCTCTTTCCACAGTTTAGCTGCGTACTATTTTCTAAAAAAAAATTTATTTTTCTTTTTATTGTAATTAATCATGTTGCATTTCGTCTGAAGAGGTTGGCCGGAATTTCGGTGTGAGTGCCAAAGTGTTATTTTCCCTTTTCTGTACATTTTCTTTTGGATTATTTATTTTTCGTTTTTTTTAATGCGCAATGTTTTATATGTACATATTTATATAATTCTTGTTGGATCTGTTTTTGCCTCTTGATATAGTTCTTTTAATATTCCCATTTTTGTTCGTATTTGACTTAGTATCTAATCACTCTTCCTTCTGATAATGAAATCGAAAACACTAAAGGCTGTTTTTATCTTGTGTATTTTCGTAAGTTGGGAAAACAGAACTTTTAATCTTCTAGTGCTTTAATTTGTTTAATTAGTGAACGTGTCGGCATACTTATTTTATTTAACAAGACCTAAACTGATAAATGTTTTTTTTTTTTTCGAATAGAAATTTTAAATTTTGTGGGATTTATAAACATTTAGTGAAGTCCTCTGTCATTCTTCCTCCCTTAAGTAATTTAAAAATCCGGTTTATTCATGGAATATCTCTCTCTGCGTATCCGCAACACAAAAGGACTTATTATAGTATCTACTGCTGTAAATAAATTAAAAATGAGTCCGATGTCTAGCTTCATTTTCAGTATTTGATGTCATAGGCAATGCAAAGCTATAAAATTATCCATTGTTGTAAATAAGTTTGATGAGTCCAATATCCAGCTTCGTTTTCAATATCTGATGTCACGCGTAGCGTAAAACTCCAGAATCATCCATTGTTTTAAATAAGTTAAAAATGAATCCAATATCCAGCTTTGTTTTCAGTATCTGATATAAGCAACGTTGAACTCTAGACTGCTGCTCTTAATATACAGATGTAATAACATTCCATTTTGCCTTTATATTGTTGTCATGATCAAAATCTTGACAATCATACGCGATACGAAAATTCCAAGCACATCTACGAATTCAAGAGACCTATTTTAGTCAATGATATGTAACGTATCCTATACAATATGACTGTGCAATTATTTTTATCAAGTATACCCCTCGGTGAAATTTCGCGGGATACGCCACAACTTCCAATTAACCCTAATTATGAGTCAACCCTCCTATTCTTTACTATTTCCATTCACCCACAACTCCTCTCCACTCAATTATTACCTAACGTAACAATTCTCCATTCCGTCTTGTAGGAAGAATAAAAACCACAGTTCCACCAACCAACAACAGGTGCTCTACCAAAAACCAGTGACTTGCAAATCCTGTTATGAAAATGTGCGTCTGCATTGCTACCTCTTGACCGGCGGGCATCGCATTGTGGTCATCATTCCTTTCACACCGAACGTCTCTAAGCTCGCCCTAGGGCCCGCTCGAATAAATAAATAAATAATAAAACAGCACCATCTCGAAAGTTTTTCTATAGGTGCGGCCCCGCCATTACTAGATTCCGCCACGATAGAGGCACAGTGAATTATGGAGCGTCCAAGAACGGTTGCAATTAAGCATCCACGCTTTGAAACGGTAAAGCTTTATAGAATGGCCTGCGCCGCATAGTGCGAGATTTTTGATAAATGCATGCCGCAGAATATTTCTGAGTTTAATAAGCACTGTGTACACGCAAACAGTTGTTTTTGCCTCGGATGCCATCGTAAGGCGGTAGATCTAAATTCGATGGAGAGATTCGCAAACTGATAGAAGTCTAAAAGTATTTCAATTACTGTTATTTGAATTATATAAGGAGGATATTATTTTTAAGATTTCTTTTTTTCGCATGGCATAGGTATTGAGATTGCATTCTTGACGGTAAATTTTTTATTATTATTTTCTCATGCTATTGTATGGAGAAAGCATTGTTTTCGCTAAAATTTTTGGAATTCCAGATTCTGGCGGATACTGGCGTTTTAAGGGGCACTTTTGGAAAAATGTCTGTCTTTGTGTGTGTATCGTGTGCGTGTCTGTGAGGTATTCACAGCCACATTCATTCTTCGACCTTTCTTTTTCGAAATGTTATACGAAAAACGACACTGTAAACCATTCTACAACCTTTGCTCATTTTTTTTTCCAGCTACAGTTGATAATTTCGGAAAACTGATGAGAAAAGCCACATTTACAGGCGTCCCCCACTGGGTTCCGGTCTAAATTGGGTGGCACTTCCCGGCCGTCAAAACGGTTACCTTACACCTTTCTGGTAGGCCGGACGGTCTGGGTCTCAACAACAACATTTACAGACTTTCATGAAAATTCCAGCTTCATTTCTGAAATATTCAGCCTTCCGAAGCACTATATTTTTGTTTATATATATATATAATATATATATATATAATATATATATATATATATAATATATATATATAATATATATATATATATATATAATATATATATAATATATATGTATATATATATATATATATATATATATATATATATATATATATATATATATATATATATATAATCCGAAACTATCAGGAATGTTACTCCCCATTACAACAACTGATTCCCCTAAAACTTTCAGTAACATGCTTGCAAATGTTTTACAGCATAGAACAATATATAATTTTTAGTAATTCTCATGATCAGAAAATGTCTACTACTTTTTGTGAAAGTTTGTGGGTTACTACATCCGAGTTGTTATTAATTCAGATAAATAAGAAATCCGGATGACTAAGATGCTGGTGTGTTTATATTTTGCCGTCGTAATGTACTATGATAGTACAGATTCCTAGAACTTTTATTAAATGCCAAGATATTTGATGGCGTACAAACATGCTTTATGTGGATTATTCTATTACTAACATTTTCCTATTTCTCTTCATATTAGCCCATTGTTTTACTGAAAAGCACCATTTATACGCTTCTTATTTATACTTTTTATCATTTATACATTATTTTTCGAACGTTGCTAGACATTGCTATATCTAAATAAAAATTTCGTAAATACAACATTAAATACAAAAATAAGTAAAAAATAATCCTAGTCTGCTAGTTTTAAAGGGAAATAATAGCCTTCTTCTTCAAGAATTACAAAATCATGACCTCACTTACTCAAGTCAAGTCGATAGCTGAGCAATTCTTTGAAGCGAGAATGGCAAAAAGTGATTAAAGGTGAGAGAAAAAGAATCCTATCTTGACAGCAAATGACTTTCACTACAGACTCAAGAAAGAGTATCCCCCCCCTCCCCCGCCCAGATTAGAAGAGATATTCTGGGGAAATGGAGTTTTGGCCCGGGGAACTTTTTGTATTGTGTATATAGTGCTCTGATGAACTTATGGATCAGCATCTTTCTAGGGACGATTTCACGAAACTCTACACAATGAGGATAGGTCCCAATGTAAAACAATTTCCTATTTCTTAAAAAAAAAACTTACTTTTCTAGCCGGGGCTCGAGCCGTGCATCTTCGTACTGGCCAGCCGACACTCTTCCAATTAAACTACTGAAGCGGAATTGCAAGCCTTGTCGTTGAAATTGACTCTGTACATGTTCTAAATGACATAGTGAAGCTGCTTCACCAGGACATATTGTATCTTGCATCGGGATTATTTATACTTCAAGTTTTAGAGAACATGACCTTGAAAGTTGTGAAATTCCTTCAGTCATGTAATGTGCATGGACTTATCTTAATAGACTATAGGAATAAGAAAGTAAAAGACGATTTATAAGTCGTTTTGTTTGGAATTTCAAATCCAAAGAAAGTTGAGATAGAAGAATTTCCCCCCCACTGAGTTCTGGAAAACATCATTTGTTCTTTCATCGCTCACCATTAATTAGAAAGTCTTTTATTAAACATATATATTAGCTGAACGATACATAAAATGTTTCATAATTCAAAAGAAAAGGTCCAACAGAAACAATAACATTTTTGAGTGAAAATAAATACAATTACTTTTCTTAATTATATGTTGTCAAAAAATGTATTACAAATCTCAATAGTTATGCATGTGTAAATATATTTGTTTGTACTAGATAATAACTAAAACAGACAAATAGCGTGCTATCAAAATAAAAAAAAATTCAAAAGTCTATTAAATGACGACAAAGCAACAAACATAATTTCAAATGCTGCCACTTTGTTGCAGATCTTCACTTAACTTTCAATTACTTTTACGTAGTTGCGTTTAACAATTTTATGCTAAGATATATTATGTTAAAAAATAGAATTAATTAGAATGTACTAATGGCGGCTGCACGTCAAATCCTCGAATCTATCAATTTATATTGCCATTTATATAACAGAATGACAAATCAATAAATCACAAAAGTAATTTTATTAAAAACATCCTTCAAACGTATATACAATCTTTAAAAAAGCCAGAGCGCTTTCGGGTATCATCATACCCTTCCTCAGTGGCGTTAAAATGAGAAAAATTGCCAACATGCTTAAATACAATCCGCTACCGACAAGCTGAGTTTGCATATCCTAAAATCGACATTACCACAAAACATATATTATGCATCCATACACCAGATTTAAGAATTACAAAAATTACAAAATCAAAAAAACATATTGTCATAAGCCAGTTTAAACATCAATATACAAAATTAAATTTTATAATTTAAAGGTAACTTTGTAAAAGTTTGATTCACATGGAATCGAGAACGAGTCGCAAAGCTTAACTTAAAATATGGACGGGGTCGAAATTACAAATAGTAGATAAATAAAAAGGGATTGGTAGAGCAACATCGACATGGGATTATTACAGCTGAAAAAAGATTTTTCAAAAAGGGATTGAAAATTATCCTTAATCACGAATTGGGCAAGAACAGTCGATTGTATATGTTTTTAATAAAATGACTTTTGTGATCTATTGATTTATCATTCTCTTATATAAGTTGATCGATTAATTAGAATGGTTTTATTTTTCTTGCATGATTCAGACACAAATTATTTTAAACTCATTATTTTCTTAGCATTACTCACCATAAAAAGTAATAGGTGATCTCCTACTTACGTGAACCAGGAAAGTCAAATAAAAGAAAAATGCTACTTAAAAAATGACAACGGTTGCAAAAGTTGTCAAAGAATAAAATAAAACTCTGAAAATATATTTTTTCTATTTCATAATTTAGAGAAATCGTAAGCAATTATTTTGGGAAAATGCTTATTATATATTTACTGCATAGTATGACGGATAAAAATGTGTGCAAGAAATAAATACAATCAAAAAATAAATAACAAAAAAGTATTTAAGCTAGAAATGTTGACATTAGTGTTAATACTGAAAAAGTAGCTTTGAAAAAATTTAAGAACTATGATCAACTTCAAATGTAATCAAAAGATACCGTGCTTCAAAAAAATAACTATCCTTTTGATTTTACAAGTAATGAAATACTTTAAAATCTGTTTGCCATTTTAGAAAGAACAATTTTCAATATATCTTTTTATCATAATGTCTAACAACAGATGTTTTTTTTTTAATTTTTAGGTGTTCACCCACATTAAACTCTGTTTAAAACTTACAAATAAAAATTCTTTGAAAACTATATCATAGTGTGAGCTTCTAAGAATATTCTGTGCCAGAGAAATGGTATTTTTAATTCATGTACTTAGTTTTTTTCAGATTTCAAATTTCTAGGACATACAATTTGAGAGACAGAGACTGGAAAAATAGTTCTGAATTTCATCATATTTCTCTGATGAATTTCATCAGTGCTGAATTTCATCGGAGTTGTTGTAAAAGAATGCAATATTGAAAGGAAATCTTCTGGGATAACTTTTTTTTTTATCCCGATACAAACTTTCTTCCATGTACCTTTAATAAAGAAATTTTAGAAAAGGTAATATGGGTCGAAATCCTTGTCCTATACCAAGACAAGGCTCATATCCCTGTCATATATTAGGTTTGGACTCATGCATATGTTCCATATTAAAATAGGACTCGTATCTATGTCCTATATTAAGGTCCTATATTAAGGTGATTTGGATCTCTGCCATGTATTAAAGTGAGACCATCTCGGTCTTATATAAAGATAGAACTCATCCCTGTCCTATATTAAGATAGGACCCATATACTTGTTTAATATTAATAAAAGATAGAGATTCATAATACACAATTAGACCCAATCCTTTTAATCACGTTTTCTTTTTGTTTACTTTGGCATCACTTATTCTATAGCATACTTCGAGAATCTGGTAGCACAGTAAACTGATACATCATACCGCTTTGCAATCAGTCAAATTGAAAATCTAAAATTTATTATAGTAGTCCTGCAGATTAGCATTGGATATTATTGTATCCTTAAGAAAATAAATGCAACGGTAGGTTTGATTAAGATCTTATCAAAAGAATCAGATGGAAACGTACTATTAATATAAATATGATCATAATGATGCAAAAATGTAAACATTTGTGAATAATTCTTGCATAATTCCATATAAATAGAAAATTTTTACATTATTCGTTCTATAGAACACTTTTGTAAGTTCATGGTACATAAAAATGCTTCATCACATTGATTTGGAATCTTAATAAATGGAATCTAAGATAAATGGTTCAAATATGAATAACTGATTAGCAAATGCAAATCATTGAATGAGTACATATATTTCAGTTTAAATGTTGTAATGCTATTTTCTCAATTTTTGATACGTAAATCAAATTAACGACCACTTATTTTCTTTCAGGTTGCATTGCAGTTTCGTCCATCCACTCTCGGCCCACGGCGTTGGATCCTACCATCCTGTCTACGAATCCATTTCGTCTTCGACACCTGGATCTTACGGACTGCCAACGTCTCGACGACAATGGACTTGAAAGAATTGTCCGCTATTGTTCCCAGCTGACACACTTGTACCTGAGACGATGTACTCAAATCACTGACGTCGGCCTGAAAAGTGTCGCCAGCTACTGCATCGTCCTTCGTGAACTAAGCGTGAGCGATTGCATTCTTCTAACTGACTTTGGACTCTACGAATTAGCCAAACTTGGTGCCAATATGCGATATCTCAGTGTTGCTAAATGTGACAGGATATCTGACGCTGGCGTGAAACAAATCGCTAGACACTGCTACAAACTCAGATATTTGAATGTCAGGGGCTGTGAGGCTGTATCTGACGAATCTCTAGAAGTAATAGCTAGAAGTTGCCCAAGACTAAGAGCACTGGACATAGGAAAGTGTGATATTACGGACAGGGGACTTAAGATAATATCTCAGCATTGTCCAAATCTCAGGAAACTGAGTGTTAAGTCGTGTGAGATGATTACTGATGAAGGGATTCAGATCATAGCATACTATTGTAGAGGTCTTCAACAATTGAATATACAGGACTGTCCAATAACACTGGATGGATATAGGACGGTAAAAAAATTCTGCAAGCGTTGCATTATCGAGCATACAAATCCTGGTTTCAATTAATGAAAAATATTTGTTAAGAGTTGTTGAATTTGAATGCTCTAGTGCAATAGTTGTACAATTTATTTATTTCTCTTGCGTTTGCTGTGTTGCAAACCACATCAAATGCAGTAAAACTTCCGAAATTAGAAACATTCTTAGTCGAATGTTTTTAGCTGTGAAACCAAGTTGTGCCTCTGTAAATGTATGTACGCGACTTATAATTAATATCTGAAATCATTTTTCTTTTCAAAGAAATAAAAAGTGTGTAATTTGTAATAGAGAAGTGGAAAGAGAAACATCAAAATTGTTCCATGATAGGAAATTCAGGGAATTAAAACAACATTCCGTAATAAATATATAGCCTAAAATGAAACATAAAGTCTTCTTTTGAAATAATGTATTTGTATCAAAAAATTGTGATTCCTTTAGTTTTATATTTAAAATGTCACACATTGCGTTTTTGCTGCAAATGTTCCATAAAATGGGATATTTCAGAAAATATTACAAACCAATTAGAATGATCTATCATATGTAATTGAATGTTATGAAGACATATTCTTGGCGATATAATACATGCTTTTAGCTTTAAAACAGATAAGAATTAATAAAAAAATTGATTCTATTCAATGATCTATATACAACAAAGATGCCACGAAGTGACAGTTTACCACCAAAAGCATCTGTATTTGCCCATATCTGTAATATTTATTCTCATTCAATCTTCTGTAATTCAAAAGAAAACAAAGCTATTCTTAATATAATTTCATTTCTGCAAAATGTGTATACTCTGAAATGTATTTTCTTTAACATAAAAAGTCTTTGGCTATATAGTTTCCAGGTACCTTGCAATTTAAAGAAATATCCCAACTTATGCCACTTTTACGATTAATATTGATTTATTATGAGATATAGTAAGGAATTCTCTTGAATTACTTTGCATAATCACACTATAAAATCAAAGTTTATTGAATCAAGTACATATGTTGTAAGTACATACGTTGTAATAACTATTTTTAATAACTATTTTTACGTTATATTCAACTTACAAATACTCCCAATTCTTATTTATTTTTGGTAGTAATAAGCCCTTATGTTATTCAACAAATCTACTTTTTGACAGAAAAGTGACAAAAACTTTGTTAAATCTTTATGAATATCTTTGCACTTTCAAATTCTTTATTCTTTATTATTTTATTGCCATATATTATATATTTGAAAAATGAATTCTTTGTATTAAACACAGGAAAGTCATTTTTTAAATTGGAAAATACTTCTATTATATATTGCTATATTTCGGAAGTTTTACTGTGCTCTAAAATCGTATTTATTACCCAGAGGCGAGGTTGTTGATAAAAGAATAAAAATATGACTAATTTTGCTTTAATGACCAGAATGAATGTATAATAAGTCTTTAAATAATTCAGAGTGTAAAATTATTTCCAATAAACATCTGAAAATTATATTCTAAACTGTTTATTTTATAGGCATCAGATGTAGAACTGAAATTTAATGTATTTTTATATTACAGTCAAATTTGTTAATTCCAAGTTGAAGTCTCCAATATTGTATACAGATTGGATAAAGAAATTGTTGGGCAATTCGAATATTTGTGCACTTCCATTTGAATATGAATTGCACAAATTTTACTACATTAAGAACATAAACGCCATACAGTATAAATTAAGAATAAGTTATGAAACAAATTATTAATCAATATCTTAAGTTCATTTACTTCATTGCTGTGATCGTTTTCATAACAAAAAAGCCTAAAATTTTATGAGAGTTTGTTACTTATGGCAACATTAGCAATTCGAACAAAACATCTTTGTGTTAAGAAAAGCTTCCTTATTGAATATTACTTTGTATTAAGTGATATATGAAACATTGCTTTGATGAAATAATATTAGTTTTAATATATACGGTTTTTCAAGCCAGTTTTTATCATTTATACTTTCTGAGATTATCAAATTCAAATCACATTAGTTTCACTTGTTTAGATGGTTACATGCTTCATTATTTATTCTATCCAAAACTATTTTAATTTTAATTTTCATATATTGCTCTTAATGATTAATGTCATAGTTTTCCTGTTGGGATTGAATTTGTGAATTTCCAAAGAGGTTCGCAAAATTGAGGAATATAACAAGTTTTCATACTGTCATTGTAGATATCAGCTGTTCCAGACAGATGATCTATAATAAGTGCAAAACCGGTGCTTGGGTTCTGTTTTCTACAATGATAGTATATTCCAAAGTCTTGGTTTTTGTTTAATTTTATAAAAGCACCCCATTATTCCATTATTATATATTAAAAAGTTGTGTAACCTTCAGAAATGTGTCTAAATACAATTCTCTAGAGAAGTGATTCCCAACCTTTCTTGCCCAACCTTTTTCACAAATTCTCAAAAACCTCCTATGGTTGACACATAGGGAGTTTTTTTAAACTCCTATGATTGACACATAGGAGGTTTTTTTAAACTCCTAAGGTTGACACATAGGAGTTCTTTTTTTTTAATTCTTATGGTTGACACATAGGAGTTTTAACTCCTATGGTTGACGCATAGAAGTTTTTTAAACTCCTATAGTTGACACATAGGAGGAAAATTATAGTTGGCACATATTAGGTATAACAGATATAAATTATAAAATAAACATGAAAAGCAGTATGATTAATAAATATTAATAATCGATTTATACTTTTGAAGAAAATATTACAAGAATATGTATTATCTATTTCAATTTATTAATTAATGTTAAAAATAAAATAACAAACATATTCCTTTCATATCTGACTTACTGGTTACAAACAAACATTATGAAAATATTATTTTAATGATTTGGTTTGAATACAATTGTCATGTTAAAATCCATAATAATTTTAATTTTTCTTATTCAGCCACAAAACATATAATAAATAAATAAAACTTTTTCGTTATCTTTTTTGCAAGTTCTCTCGGAACCCTAGACACTGCTCTAGACAATATAAATGCTCTAGACAATATCACTGCTCTAGACAATATAAATGCATTATAGTATTTATTACTTTCAAATTCCAATTTGCATAACTTGTGTAAATGATTTTTTTTTCTATGCAAAAGTTTGAAACAGTTATTATGTATTTCTTATATTTCTTATCAACATGACAATAATACTCCTTATATAATTATAATTTTGTCATTCAATATTGAATGGCAATTTTATTTCTGTATCATATAGAATGATTGTATGTTCACAGATTTCACGATTACTGAAACATTCCTGATAAATTTACTAATATTTGATTTCAGTTAAATTATCCTTTTTGAAAAATATCACAAAAATTTTATGAGCATAGCCATACACTATACATTTTTGGAAGTAATAGCTTTAAAATGAGTTCATATTTATTTTCAGTGAGTATCCTTTAAATTTAATTTACTTTATATTTTTCACAAAAATATAGTAAGTGCATTTGCTATTCAGATTTAGCGCTATACAATCTAGTAACTTAAAATTAAAGTAAAACTGTGATTCCTATTCAGATAAATCTAAAGTTAAAAAATCTGGAAATTTTTGAAGAATTAAAAATTGATTGGAAGAAGCTTTCTTTTACTCTACGTATTTTTTTTTTAAATGTATTTATTACATAACTGAAACCTTTGCATTTCTGGATTTTTTATTTTCAAAAATTTGAAATTGGTGAAATAAATTTTCTTGAAGAGAATGTATATTAAATATATTAGACGTCGGCATTATAATGTTATTTCAATAAATTATAGATTTCCCAGTAATGAATGTTAAATATACAAATGAAAAAATCAATAACTTAAAAAAAATATTTTACTGTTCTGAGCACTTTATTATTTATAAGACACTTACAAATCAAATTAAATTTTATATGTGGATTTTTTTTTTTCATTTTATATATAAGATAGTCTTACTGTTCAAATATATTTTTCTAAAGTATGGCAAACATATTGTAACCCAAATGTAGAAAAAAATCCACACTTAAATTTTAAACGTGTGAACTAACAAATTGGAATTCAAAATAATTAATTCTTTTTGTTTATAAAACCTATATTTTTTTCCACATGCAAACGCAGCAGATTTTCGAGTTACAAAATGCAGAAATTTTTATATATCTTAACAACTATAAAAATGTCATTCCCAAAAATCTGATTTTTCCCCAGAAAAAAAAATCGAGGGTTTTCAAATCTCTGTAACCCTTAACATATTCAAAATATTTTTTGACTTTTTAGAAATTTAAATTTTGCTCGAAAATAAAAATATAAGTGTGCACAGTCAAAATCTTTACTTATTTGAACTTTTGTATAATTTAGTTGTAATTTTGCATGTTTCCAAAGAAATGTGAAAAAATGTATTTATATAACTTTTTACATTTGTAAATACTTGTATAAAGTTGGGTGAAATTGTTATAAAGGCTTTGTGTACAATTTTTAATGCGATAAATAAAGGGGAAACAAAAAAAAATTGTCTTGTGAATTATATTGAAAACATAATTTTTTAGTATGAAATAGAGTTGACATATCTTCAGTTTCTATAATTCAAAGGCTATGATTATAGCTTCAAAAAGGCTGATGTGGACAGTATATAGCTTTATCTACATACTCCACTTATTTTTTCTTTCTTCTTTTACATAGATTAATTTGAACTTTTTCGCACAAAATAATGGAATGGACTATCATCATCATTTCTCATTGTGTATTGAGGCACATAAGACCTTTAACCTAGTCCTCAACGTCTTTTGTATAGCACAAAAAGACTCACCGAAATACATAAAATGGATACTTATTTGGCGAATTATCGATTTTATTGATACAAATTAACAATTTTAGAATCATTTTCTTTTCATTTGGTAACTTGGCTTATATTATTATATCGCCAAGTCACCAAAATTTGAAAAAAAAATGAAAGATAGTGCACTAGCAGGGTAAGGATAAAATTATATAGGAAACAAGTATTTAATTAATTTAATTTCCTAATCAGAATCAATAACGTGACGTTTCCCGGATCCAAAATAAACACCCGCAACTTAAATAATACAGGTGCAGATAACACCACTCAATTTTCAAATTACCTGTTTTGAACCAGAATCATTCCCGCGCACTGTTTATTCCATGCGCAACCATGAAAATTATACAACTCGACAGTAATGCGCTCTAAATAAGCTCTTTTAATACGTTCTAAATTAACGCCCTTGATATGACCTAAATAAGTAAGCTGCAGTTCGTCACGCATGCGCACAAAGATCTGGTTATTGTATCGTTTCCAAAACAGCATAAAAGTATATTGGAGCGAAGCAAATGCAGCTCCTTTATACCCAGCGCTTATGCGACAATGTCTGACGTTTTTGTTCTAACAAACGACTCGGGAGATCTTGATTACTTACTACAAATAGTTAAATTACATTGATGAGGAGGGCATTGAAAATGAAAAAGTCTTCAACTGTTCAAAATTAAAAAAAAAAACTAAAATATCTCGAAAATTGTTCATCCTAGAGTCATGGGGTGAGTTATATTTGCTGTGCTGTCAAAAATTACATAAAAAATTAGCACTTAATATATTTTTAGCAACTTTAATCATTTATTTCACTTTTTCACGTTCTTTGTGGGCCGACCATCCAAACAGTTACCTTACACTTTTCTGGTAGGTCGGACGGTCTGGGTCTCAACAACGTTCTTTAAGGGCCATTTCCCAAAAGAAATCGGTTATATTTTTCCGAATCATGTCAAAATCTAATCAGTATCAAAATAACCCTCAAAGGACGTAATTACTAAATTTTAAGAAATTTCATTAAACAGTTTTTCACTATAGTGTACAACGTCTTCTGTTTCCCAAAATTAAAAAAGCTTAAATATGTCGAGAATGTATATGTCGAGAATGTAACCTTAAAGTAATGGAGTTGATCTTAATCATTTTGTCGTCAAAAATTACGTATAAAACATGCATTTAATTGATACAATGATTTGTAGTATTTTATTTTAGATCTTTGTGATTTTTTACGGGCGATTTCACAAAATAAGGCAAATTATTTTTTATTCCAATCGTACCAAAATCTAACCAGTACCATGGTAACTCACTAGCAACTTATCAAACAAATTTTGTGAAATTTTGTTAACTGCTTTCTCAGCTAGAGTAGATACATACGATTTTTGTAAACCATTTCGCTAAAAAATGCGAGTTCTTTTTTCCCATATCGTACCAAAATCTAGTCAACACCAGAGTACCCCACAAGTGAGTTCTAGGTTCTTGTCGAAATAATGATCCACCAGTCGTTCCATTTTCCCTTATAGGTCAAAGCTATCGCCAAATTGTAAGTTTATTTGTTGTTGTTTATTAAAGACACGTTTGAAAACTGTACCAAATTTATTCTAGAAATTCAAATAAAATTTTTTCCACTAATTAGTTTTTACCTGATTAATTAATAATGTGAAATTATTTCTCTTACTCTTATATGAAGTCTTAGCGGTCTCAACTTCAAGAACTGGGGATTGATTATTAAGAACGTCTCTGATGCTACGAGATAAAGCTGTGACATAATATCGAAATTTAGACAATACCTTATTCCACTAAGCATTTTTTTAATTTTTTACTTCTATTTCTTTTCCTCAGAGAACTGAAGGAACACATCTTAACTAATATTAATTATCATTTTTACTTTCCCTGCAATACATGGTAATGTATAGGGAAAGTATTGGAATCATGTCGAAAATCGCAACTCGAGTTTTCGACGGATCTACACGTTTCAAGACCTCTAGAATACGAAAAAACCCTTTTTAGCGTGACGTCTGTGTGTCTGTCTGTGTGTCTGTCTGTGCAGATTTTGTATCCACTGTAACTAAAAAACTAATGGACCGAATTTCAAAAAATTTAGTAGGTAAGTCTCTTGTAGGCGAGTCTGGTGCTGATTAGTTTTGGGTACGATTCGGGATAAAAGAACTCCCTTTTTTTGCGAAATGGCCCGCAAAGGCTTGCATCCACTCTAGCTAAAAAACTAATGGACCGAATTTCACAAAATTTGGCAGATGAGGCATTTGTGGGTCACCCTGGTGCTGATTAGATTTTGGTGTGATTCGGAAAAAAATAACCTGCCTTTTTTTGCAAAATGACCCGCAAAAATCGTCAAAATCTAAACTAAAGAACTGTATGCTCAAATATATCCATTAAATGCTTGTTTAATACGTAATGTTTAGCGAAGAAAAGAATAAGATCAACCCCATTACATTAGGACTAGCCGTTCTCGAGATATTTTAGTTTTTCGTATTTTCTCTACGACATCTTTGAAAATAAGTCCGGTTACCGAATGAGAACGAAAATTGAATTAAAAGTGAAATAAATTTAATTAAAATAAAGAGAACGTGGAAATAAGTCTGCAGGGAAAGTCATGTGCTGCCCACATCAGATTTTTAATTTCCCTGCAATACATGGTAATGTATAGGGAAAATATTGGAATCATGCCGAAAATCGCAACTCGAGTTTTCGATGGATCTACACGTTTCGAGACCTCTAGAATACGAAAAAACTATTTTTAGCGTGACGTCTGTGTGTGTGTCTGTCTGTCTGTGTATCTGTCTGTCTGTCTCTGCAGATTTTGTATCCACTCTAACTAAAAAACTAATTGACCGAATTTCATAAAATTTGGTAGGTATATCATTTGTGGGCGAATCTGGTGCTGATTAGTTTTGGGTACGATTCGAGATAAAAGAACTCGCCTTTTTTTGCAAAATGGCCCGCAAAGGCTTGTATCCACTCTAGCTAAAAATCTGATGGACCGAATTTCACAAAATTTGGTAGATAAGTCGCTTGTGGGTCCCTCTGGTGCTGATTAGATTTTGATACGATTCGAAAAAAATAACCTGCCTTTCTTTGCAAAATGGCCCGCAAAAATCTCAAATTTAAAATAAAGAACTACGTATGCTCAAATATATCCATTAAATGCTCGTTTAATATGTAATTTTTAACGAAGAAAAGAATAAGACCAACCCCATTACAATAGGTCTAGCCGTTCTCGAGATATTTTTGTTTTTTCGCTTTTTCTCTACGCCACCTTTGAAATTGAGCCCAGTTACCAAATGAGAACGAAAATTGAATTAATAGTGAATTAAATTTAATTAAAATAAAGAGAATGTGTATATAAGTCTGCAGGGAAAGTCATGTGCTGCTCACATCAGATATTTTCTGTATCCTTAGCATCTGAAATATTATACATTAAGGAGTCTAAATAATTAAATTGATAGCAGTTGTACAGCTAACACATCGTATATCAGAAGATTTGCATTCTTTAGTTGAAAGTTTGCTGGGCCATTTACCACAAAATTGAAATCTGCTTGTTTCAAGAGGTAGATAAATGATCAAAATTTTGATGTCAATAACAAACTTTTACTGATATATATTTCCGAATTGTGAAACTGGAAGCGTTTCTAAAAATTTATTTGCTGGTCAGGTAAATAGCCTGCCTCATTGTGCGGAACTGAGAATATTCAATATAGATTATCGTTCTTATTTTTAAAGATTTTAAGTACCATTTTAAAAGAATCACTGAACTGAAAGTATGATATTCTTGAGGTCCTCTTCTTTATTATAGTTTGGAATACTTAACAGAATGAGATCGTTCTTGTAGCTGGTTTCTTCATATAAAAGCTCTTGGAAATGTTAGTGTTTTGAAAAAGTGCAATAATGGAATCTGCAGAATCTATTTTGCAAGAAGGTTTAATAGGCCTATTAGGTAGTGAAACCACAGAATTGAGTTTGATGCGTTTTGGGCATATATTACCCTTGAGAAGAATGGTGGAATGGGATTAGTTTTTCGACTACGTGTTTTTCCGAGCGCTCGATAAAGTTGATCTCCTTAGAATGCAATTTGAAATGGATTTTTAAAATGATATGGAAGTTTGAACGACGATATCCTTAAAAAGTTTGAACAATTAAGTATCGCGATCACAGTTCAAAATCTATATAGGCATATTTTTACTTTCCCTGCAATACATGGTAATGTATAGGGAAAGTATTGGAATCATGCCGAAAATCACAACTCGAGTTTTCGACGGATCTACACGTTTCGAGACCTCTAGAATACGAAAAAACTATTTTTAGCGTGGCGTCTGTGTGAGTGTCTGTGTGTCTGTCTGTGTGTCTGTCTGTCTGTGCAGATTTTGTATCCACTCTAACTAAAAAACTAATGGACCGAATTTCACAAAATTTGGTAGGTAAGTCACTTGTAAGCGAGTCTGGTGCTGATTAGTTTTGGGTACGATTTGGAATAAAAGAACCCGCCTTTTTTTTGCGAAATGACCCGCAAAAGCTTGTATCCACTCTAACTGAAAAACTAATGGACCGAATTTCACAAAATTCGGTAGATGAGTCACTTGTGGGTTACCCTGGTGCTGATTAGATTTTGGTATGATTCAGAAAAAAATGACCTGCCTTTTTTTGTAAAATGGCCCGCAAAAATCGTCCAAATCTAAACTAAAGAACTGGGTATACTCAAATATATCCATTAAATGCTGATTTAATACGTAATTTTTAACGATGAAAAGAATAAGACCAGCCCCATTACACTAGGACTAGCCGTTCTCGAGATATTTTAGTTTTTCGTACTTTCCCTACGCCACCTTTGAAAATAAGCCCGGTTACCGCATGAGAACGAAAATTGAATTTAAAGTGAAATAAATTTAGTTAAAATAAAGAGAACGTTAATATAAGTCTGCAGGGAAAGTCATGTGCTGCTCACATCAGATTTTTACTTTCCCTGCAATACATGATAATGTATAGGGAAAGTATTGGAATCATGCCGAAAATCGCAACTCGAGTTTTCGACGGATCTACACGTTTCAAGACCTCTAGAATACGAAAAAACCATTTTTAGCGTGACGTCTGTGTGTGTGTCTGTGTGTCTGTCTGTCTGTCTGTGTGTCTGTCTGTGTGTCTGTCTGTCTGTCTGTCTGTGCAGATTTTGTATCCACTCTAACTAAAAAACTAATGGACCGAATTTCACAAGATTTTGTAGTTAAGTCACTTGTGGGCGGGGCTGGTGCTGATTAGTTTTGGGTACGATTCGAAATAAAAGAGCCCGCCTTTTTTTGCAAAATGGCCCGCAAAAGCTTGTATCCACTCTAGCTGAGAAACTAATGGACCGAATTTCACAAAATTCGGTAGATGAGTTGCGTATAGGTCACCCTGGTGCTGATTAGATTTTGGTACGATTCAGAAAAAAATAACCTGCCTTTTTTTGTAGAATGGCCCGCAAAAATTGCCAAAATCTAAACTAAAAAGCTACGTATGCTCAAATATATCCATTAAATCCTTGTTTAATGCGTAATTTTTAACGAAGAAAAGAATAAGGCCAACCCCATTACACTAGGACTAGCCGTTCTCGAGATATACTAGTTTTTTTCGTATTTTTCCACCCCACCTTTGAAAATAAGTCCAGTTATCAAATGAGAACGAAAATTGAATTAAAAGTGAATTACATTTAATTGAAATAAATAGAACGTGGATATAAGTCTGCAGGGAAAGTCATGTGCTGCCGACATCAGATTTTTTTTAATTATCCCAGTAAGCTCATAGATCCCATCCGCATCATTGATGCATCTACGTACTTATGTGATAGATGCGGCTCCTAAAAAGGCACGCCGTAGACACACTGACACACTTTAAAATATGTTTGAGTATCAATATACCATTAGAGTAGATAGAGAAAAACTGAACGGTTTTGACGCAATTGTAAAAATAAAGGCACTACGTTAGGATATAAAGAATAAAAGTTTCATCCAGATCAGTTTGGCGGTTTGGACTTTAACCCCGTTAAAAGAGAACAAGAACGGATACAAAAAATGAGTGCATGGTTGCCGCACGTGCTAGAAGTGAACTTAAGGTGATATAAGGAAAAGAAGCTATCAATAAAAGAGCGTATCAATCATATTGTAGTCAATATACTTTATATATTACATTTTAGCAAATTTAATATACCAGTGCTTAAAATACATAACATATACAGTACACACTATAATACACAATAAAATATATGATCCAATATGATGAATTTTGTGTTTACAATTTCAATTAGTGGCTGTGCTTCAGAAGTAAAACTAACATTGAATTTACCATTGAAAATCATCGCTAGACTCACTTGGTGCATATAAAAAACTGGGAGCATAACAAAAATGTGTAACATGCTACCCTTACTCATTGGTTTGCAAAGAATGAAGCGAGAGGTAGTCAGTTAATCCCTCCACTTATTCACTGCGGCCTTAACAGAAAGTGTGACGCGCTATCCTTACTTTACCTACTTTAGTTGTCGCGCCACTATTGGATGAGTTGCACTTCCGTTTTACTTTTTGCTATGCTCGGATTTCCATTAAACGAACTTGCATTACCGTGCCTTCCTAAGAAGTTTCACTTCAAATCAAAAATGCACATTTCAATCTACTTTTTCTCCAAAACTACTAAGCGGATTCTACTGAAATTTGAGGTACTGCGTGATCTAGGCTGCTCGTATAAGCAACCAGAAGATCCACTACTTGGAATAATTTGAATCGGAGGCACAGAGTGATGAAAAGTTATAAAAGATTCCCTCCCACCTGCCCGCCTGCAACACTTGGCCTCTTAAGTTTCCTCAGACATTTGCGAGTCACGTACATCTCCCAATCAATATTATTAATTCTTATACAACTCTCTATTAACCTCTATCCCAACTATCCCCCACTCCAACACAAATTCTGCAATGGCTGCAAATGCTATCTCTGCATGCCTGAGATCTGCTGAATTGAACTATCTGGAAACCCAGCTGATCATGGCAAGGTACACTTCGAGGATACTTTCATGTGTGTCCGGTCGTTATCCTGTTGCAAAATGGCTCTCAGAAAACGTGACATCATAGGCATCAGAATATCTTGAATATACATGCGAGCTGTCAAAGTACCAAGGAGAAATTTTATAGGAGACTGGCTGTCATAAGAATAGCTTCTCAAACTGTCAAATCAGTTGCGATGGTCATAGCCTCTTAACAACTGAAGGCGGGTTGGAATCATAGGCGTATAGCCAGGGAGGGGTAGGGGACAGCTTCCCCCCTAAATCAAGTAAATAAATGAAAATACTTAACACTAAATAGAAATAACATATACTCGGGGAAATTTAAGTTTGGCTATAATTGGTCTTGGAATGACTTAAATATAGTAACACATACCACAACCGTATGTCTTTATTAAACCTCTTACTCTAAGTTGATCAACCTGTACATTGAATTAAATTTTAATATGTTCATTTTAGAGTTTGTTAAGACAAAAATCAAATTTCTGATAGGAACTGCGGGTTTTTAACACTTTCCAACATAGTTCTAAAGTGTTAAAAACCCGCAGTTCAAACATAGTTGTAAAGTGTTTATGACTTTGTTCATTCTGTCTGTCCGTTCTCACGATAACTGCAGTAAAAATAAATTTATCAAAATGAAATTTTAGTATGTTGTTCAGATGTTCCGTGGAACATATGGGAACGAAAATGAATAATACGATCCAATTAGTTTCGGTTTGAACCCGGGTTGAAAAAATAAAATACATTGAGCTCTATGGGACATAATTTTTCAAACATTTTTTAAACTGAGTTAAAATTCACAAACTGCTTTGAAAGTTTTAGGAAATATTCAAATCATCACGTAAAATGTGTAAAAAAAAAATTCAGCAAAATATGTTAGTTATAGTTTTTTTTTTTTTTTTTAAATGAAAGTTTAAATAATAATTACACCTATATTATACGAAGAGATCACATGACTCATTTCAAAATAAAATATGGCATCCATTTTTCCCCCTGTGTAAAAACCGTGCTGTTTAAAGTTCCTTTGAATTTGTATTTAGTGTTGCATCCTTCATAAAACCGCTTTATTTTTACATATTATCCGCGTATCTAAATACTATGTCAACGCAATTACAATACTTTTTTATTTTAAATGATCCCTAAACTTTGATTATTCCTACAACGTAGCCTAATTTCTATAGTATGCTAAATGTAAACAAATGAAACGATTGTAAGATAAGTTGTATAAGAATTCCTGAATTTTTTCACGCAAAATTGTTTAGATTTCTGATATCTGGAATATAAGTGATATGAATGGATTCATTCGTTTATTTTACATAAAAAAGCAGACGTATTATAGCATTGCTTTTTTGATGAAGTTTCCAAGTCTAGTATATTATTGTAGTACTGTGATAATTTAAAAAATATCAGTGCTGAATGTATTGCATTTTAGAACTGTTTAAATAAAATTACATTTCATTTGGAAAGCGTTTCATAATCAATGCTTTATGTATGATTGTTACTTCTTGTTACTTTTTACTTTTATTTATAACGAGAACGAATTACCCGGGGTTGCCCTGATTCTAAATAAGAGTCCAGTAATAAATAATACGAACACCGAAACCCATTTTTTACCGAACCTAACAATGCGCATGATACTAAATCGCATCCATATGTACGGCTAGTCTAAACTTCAGCAAGAATTGCACAGTAATGTAATAGACTGTAAAGCCCCCCCCCCCCTGTGCGTGGGGGTTGGCTTCAATAAATACAACAGCTGCGGAATAGAAGATGATTCTCCCTGTCGCGTAAAGTAAGCGGGTCCGCTTGCCTGCTAGAGGTTTGATAAAATCAAAGATATGCCTAGGATAAAAGAAAAATATACTTAATCAACGGATGGGTTTATGAAATTATTCCTTTTTGGAGTAACCTGTGATATTTTACGCAAGTGCTGAAAAAAATGAGCGATGAATGGCAAGTCAATTTCTGTATATTGTAATACAAAAACGGGGACGGTTCAAAATGCACGAAAAGTATATATATTTTAAAAATTCACTAAAATCGTCTAATAATCGTATGGATTCCGTTCACAGCTTCTTTCAAAGACAATTTTTTGATCTCACCGATGGAGTCAAGATATGGCGACTCTGTGATAATATTTAGTCGCCAAGGGATCGATTTGTGCAAATATCGGCCAAAATCGTTGTGAATCAGCAAAAATATAAAATAACTAAAAAACTATTTCGAAATTGAAAAAAATAACGATGATGTGCACCTATTCGGGTACTGAAGTATCCTTGTATCAAATTTAATGGTCGTATGACACTTAAATTACCCGCTACAGATTGCACAGACAGAAACAGACACACAGACATCTTCCTTTAATAAGTAAAATTCAAAACTATTCCTTGTTTGTTTTACATCTTTTTAAAATAATAATAAATGTACAATAATGGTACGGTTGGTACGGTATTTGAGGATAGATTTGGTCCCTGTCCTCGACACCACTACAATTGCAACAACGATAGACAAGTTCCTGGAAGAAGAATGACTTGACCCGGAGAAATGTGTAGGTCAGTGTTATAACGAGTGTTCGATTATGGCTAGCAAGGACGGTGGCATGCAAACAATTTTAACAATAAAGTATGAGAAAGCCATGCTTTTCCACTGATAATAATATTCCATTCCTGTGAGATGCGCTGGTCCCAAAAGTACAAAAGCAGTGCAGTTGGAAACGAGCATTTTGTAAGCACCGTTGAAAGGTTGGCGAGATCATCACTAATAGGAAATGGCAGCACGAGGAAACAGGCATTCCAGCTACATTCTGCTGTTACCGAAGCTCAATTCATCGTTTCATCGTTCAAGTATTGTGCCTTACCTGTGGTAACTGCGTTACCTGGATCTATCTCTAATGGTCACAGTACATCAAACTGATCCTTGGAGTGATAACAACCCACAGCGGCTCACACTACAGAGCTCGTAAAGAATGACTATCAGATTGCTGAAGAATTTGGTGTGGAATTGACGGTGTCGAGATTTTTTGGAAGACAGCAACATCGCTCCAAACATTCAGCGTCCAGCCCTTTAGGGTACTGGCAGAAATCCTTAGTAATTCCTTACTTGCATCTTTAGTGTCTTCGTTAGAATAGTTTCTTTTCCTTTCTTTCGAGCCAGAGCGTTCGACCTATCTGAAAGTGTACGGTATCTGTTTGGACGGTCGGGACAGTGCCACCCAATTTAGACCGGAACCCAGAGGGAACGGCATACACAGGAACCTTTTTATCGTTCTTCTCCTGCGGAAGGATATTCAGACCCATCGATTTAACGTGCCCGTATTCCGCGTAGACAAGGGGACAGTTTGAAAAGTACCTAGAATTGAACTCAGGTCCTTCAAGGGCAATCGCCGTGCTCTAATCACTGGACTATTCCACCTGAGCAAGGTTTCTCAGACGAACATTCACCTGCTTCTTCATGGAAGTGGTGGCCCAGTGGTTAGCTCGCTGGAATTGCACTCGGTAGACCCGGGTTCCATTCCAGCCACTGCCAAAACTGCCGTCGTGTTCACGCGGAGTACAATCACGTTAAACATGTGGGTCCGTAAGTCCTTCCGAGAGGTTGGTGGTAGGGGAAGGAGGGATGCCTCCCCTACTGGGTTCCTGTCTAAATTGGGTGACACCTCCCGGACGTCCAAACAGTTACCTTACACCTTTCTGGTAGGTCGGACTGTCTGAGTCTCAACAGCAACAACAACCTGCTTCTTCATTTTTGGCTGTACACACTTTATGTTGGAGATGGCCATTCAAGACTTCAAGGTGAAAGCCAAGCGGTTCTCGGGTTTTTGTAAGTTGCAGAACTTTGACTCCAAAGCTGAATTATGGTACACAATGTGAAAAAGGATCAAAAACTCAATAAAGGGCAGTTAAAGCAACTGACCATAGCATAACTAGTAAAAGAGGCAGAAATCATTTACGCTTCCACTAAAAAGACCCTACTCATTTCTCTTGCTCAGCCATGCACCACTTGTACCGCTGAGCTGTCAATCAGTATCTTGCATAAAGACCTGTCTAAGGTTGATGATGATAGAGGAGCATCTCAATGGGTTATGCTTACTGAGTGGGTGCAGAAAAACTAAATTGGCAAAAAAAAATTGATGTGGGCAACACATGACTTTCCTTATATAATGCAATAAATTTACTCAAAAAATAATTTTACAGTCAAAAACTAATGTATAAGATCCACAGTACTGGTGTTTTTAACGTTGAATTGTGCATTTGGCGATTTTCCGGGTGACAACATGAAATACTATTTCAAAGTATCCAATTAACTTATAAATCACACAACTCTAAATTAACAATTATCAATCATGATAGCATCATCAATAAGCAATATAGTCCCTATATTAAAATATTTTAATAATTAATTCATAAACTATGCGTCATTTTCATTAATTTAATGTCATTTTTCCAATTTTGACGAAATTTTCGTCAATCTGGGGGCGAAATATCGCCAAATTGACGATACTTTAATAGATTATTCCCCAAGTTTGCCAAATACATCACCAAGTGTTACAGACAAACGGAGAGAAGAACATTTCTTATTTACTAGAATGTATGCCAGTCTTATGACATAGTTCGAAACATTACTTCTCAGTTGACGTTATTTTTAGCAATTTGGTGACATTTTTGTCACTTTGGCAACATTTAAAAAAGTCGCCAAGTTAACGAGTCCTGCTAAATTTCTGGCTAACCGTTACAGACGGACGGACAGTGAAAGGGGTTATTCTTATAGTCTATTCTTATGTTCTTTCCAAGATATTAAACTTTTACCCATTAGTCGTCATTTCATTGCTTTAGCGCCAGTTTCATCAATTTGGCGAATTTTTATTAATTGAGTGAAATTTTCGTCAATTTGGCAACATTTGAAAAGTCACCAAGTTGGAGATATTCCGAAAAATTTGTCACTAAAATTTTATCTAAACGTTACGGATAGAGAAATAGGTTATTCTTATATAACGCGTAGATTCTTATATTCTTTCTAAGATATTGAATTTTCGTCAATTAGTCTTCATTTTCATTGATTTAGTGTCATTTTTATCCATTTGGCGAGATTTTTGTTAATTTGGCAATATTTCAAAAAGTCGCCAAGTTGGCGACATTCCGCCAAATTGGTCGCCAAAATCTCGCCAAACGTTATAGACGGAGAAATAAGTTTTTCTTATAGCAGAAAAATGACTATTGGCGTCTAACTACAAAAGTATTACCCAAAGTATCTTTTCGTATACATGGAACGAGCTAGATCCACAAAAATCGTTCGTTACTAATTCCTCCGTAGTGAAGGAGCGCCTACGTACTACGTCCACAATACCCCCCAGGGTGTCCTATGGAATAGGGGAGGAGATTTGCAGTTTCACTTTTCTTGAGGCTCTCCGAACAAAAATAATGTCACCAAATTTATCGTATGATATTACATATGAAAAGTGAACATATTTTACAATAGTTAATATTTTTTTTATTTTATATGATTTTTTGATACATTTATTTGAAAAGTGTGCAATATCTCGAAAACGGTTCCCGCTAGCGTTTCAAAATGTATGTCAATCTAAGGAAAAATTACTTTAATTTTCTGATGATGTTTTGATTTTCTGATGATTTTTTTCAAAATTTCACTCGAAAATTTAGGGGATTCTGAACATTCGTTTAAAAACAATAGGCTTCTACTATTCACGGATTGTAATTTTTGTACCAAATTTCGTTCGAATCGCTCCATTCGTTCATCAGATATCGTCTCCACAGACTCGCTGACACACACACGCAGACTTCACCTCAAAAACCTTTGATTCGTGTTCAGGGATGCTTGAAACGTGCTCTCCAGTCGAAAACTCGAATTCGAAATTTCGACCCCGTCACAGTACTTTCCTTATAAGTTATACTATATATATAAGGAAATTAAAAATTAAGAATCTGAGAAGGAAGTGCTAAAATGGTTTTCAGCAAATCCAAGAAAACATTTTCAGTTTAAGATATTTTTCATAAGATGCTTTTTGTAATTTTGAATGATCAAAAACTAGGCTTAATTTAGATCTTTCTTTAATTTTGCATCCAAGAAAACTTGTTTTATTTAATTATTTTAAAAGAAGGTCTGTTCTTTTTAATATTGCAAAATATACTCGCTAAACGTATGAAAGGTACTCCCTGACGTTAATTTTTTATTTAACTTTCTAGTTTTCAAATGACTGAAGATTTTGACAGATTCTTCTGAGCCCTTCGCATGGGTGTAGCCAGAAGGGGATAGGGGAGAGCGCTTGCCGACCTAAATTTCTAGAAATGAAAGCAAATGTAGAGTTGATATGTTGCTTTTTAGTTCTGCTTTATGGGTTGGCCGTAAAGTCCTCACCTGGAAAATGTACTACCCATGATTGGAATACTTATCTGTTTCCCTCCACATACGGTGGTCACTCGCTTCCAAATAGAAGCATTAGTTTTCGCTAAATACTATATGAGGTCATTTGAATAGTGTATAAATTTTTTTTAATCAACACCACTGTAAACTGTGGGGGATACTAAGTGGTAAACACCATAAAGAATCCTAATAATGCAATCCTGGTTCTGCAATAACCGTCTAATGGTACATCTTGATGCTGCATGCTGCGTTAAAGAAGATAGATGTCTTTGGATTGTCGATAGACTGGCCGTCGTTGTCTTTTTGGCTGCTCTCACTATCTCACGATTACGGCGGTCATTTGTTTGTCAAGAGAACCCATACTATTTCTTATGCTTAAGTATAACGACTGGATTCCCTATTACCAACATCGTCGTACTGTTGTATATTTACAGCGAATGTAAAGACCTAAACAGATGCAACAAAACGGTGATTAAATTTCAACGAATTCTCATCTAAAGTATTTGCAAACTCTAAACTTTTGTGCCCCAAAAATCGATATCAAAACTTCTCATATATTACTGCGGCAACTTTTAAGTAGCTTTTATTAAAAATTTCAGAAAATTCGCGGAAACATAATTTTTTGGACTTTAATTTTCGGCCTTTTCGACAGGTACTACATTTGATTGAACTTTCATCACAATGATAACCGTTTTACAACCTGAAAAGTGTATTTTTCGTTTGAAAACATTAAAAGCAGAAGAAAAAAGATGCCAGGAAATTCAAACATCAGATTAAACACTTGCAGTGGAAGATTGATGAAGAGTAACTAACTTTAAAATGCTAGCTGTAAAGTAGATGACATGTCACATCAAAAATAAAGAAAATACACTGCAAGTTTGTTTTTTTTCATCCTGGCAGAATTCTAATTCACCCACACAACTTTTGATGTAATTCTTGCACTTTCCTTTCACCAACCAGAAACGTATCTCATCTACTATGCGACCGAGGCTGACCCAAGCCATCAAAAGAGAATCTTATGGAACTCCGAGAATGACAAGGCTCGTCATCTCTTTCTTCGGGAGCTTTACCTCGAAGAAATCCAACCCTCGAAGAACAAAAGAAAAATAATACTCATAGAGGTCAAACACACCATCTCATTGTCAATCTCGAAATCCACAGTTCTTGCCATCTAGAGCTGGAACACTCATCCTCCCACGAGCTGCATTTTCCCGGAGTGATCTCGCCTTCAGGTTCCGATCTATCCATCTTGCAAATGATAGTTTTGCCATTTCGCTCCGACCCGAGGCGTGGATCGCTCTGCCAAACAGTCACTCCCGAATCCAAGACGCTGTTTACTTCCGCACGCTAAAGATGCCCCTTTTCGAGATTTGGGTTTTGTTTGTTTGCTTAGTTTTTATTACTTGATGAAGGTTGGATAACAACTCTCGGAGATGGTCAGATATGAATGTAAATGCTCGTGACTTAAACGCTGCATTTTCACGAATGATGGGGTAGAAGTTAAACAATGTGTCTTCTTTTTATTTGGGGAGGTCGGGAGAGGAGAGCGTGATTATTATGCAGAGTGGTTCGAGATTTACTAGATTTCGCATCAAAAGTTGCCAAATAAATTACACTGTGCAATGTTTTAACTTTTTTAGCGGGTGAGTAATACGACTTAATATAAAATGCATACCGTAGAAATCCTAAAAGAGAAAAATCACATCCCTGTGAAGCACTAACATATTTTCGTTTTTCATAAAATTTACGTTCTAAAGTTTCATCTCCTTTGCACTTGTATTAATTTTTACGTTTCCAGAGCTCATTATTATTTTCCTTATATACATAATGTATAAGGAAAGTATTGTGACGGGGTCGAAAATTCGAATGCGAGTTTTCGACGGGAGAGCACGTTTCAAGCAACCCTGATCACGAATCAAATATTTTTGAAATGATGTTTGAGTGTGTGTGTGTGTGTGTGAAAGTATGTGTGTGTGTGTGTGTGTGAAAGTATGTGTGTGTGTGTGTGTGTGTGTGTGTGTGTGTGTGTGTCAGTGAGTCCGTGGAGACGATAACTGACGAACGAATGGATCGATTCGAAAGAAATTTGGAACAAAAATCACAATCCGTAAACACTGGAAGCCTATTGTTTTCATTCGCAATCGAATGTTCAGAACTCCCTTAAATTTTCAAGTGAAATTTTGAAAAAATCGTCAAAAAATGAAAACCGTTAATAAAGTTACGCAAATAGACATTTCTTATGTAATTTTTCATTAGAAAGCGATTGACATAAATTTTAAAACGTTAACATGAACCGTTCTCGAGATATTGCACATTTTTAAAAAAAATTATCGAAAAGTTATATAAAATAAAAAAAAATATTTCCTATTGAGAAACGTGTTCACTTTTCATATGTAATACCATGCATTAAATTTGGTGACATTATTCCCGTGGATCTAGCTCGTTCCATTCATGAGAAAAGATTCTTAGAGTAATACTTTTAACGACAATAGTCATTTATCTGCTGTAAGGATAATTTATTCTTTCGTCCATAACGCTTGGCGAGATTTTAGCGATGAATTTGGTGGAATGTCGCCAACTTGGCGACTTTTTAAATGTTGCTATATTAACGAAAAACTCGCCAAATGGATGAAAATGGCGCTAAATCAATGATGACTCATTGATGATGACGACATGGAAAATGACGACTCATTGACGAAAATTCAATATCTTGTAAAGAATATAAATAACAACTATAAAATTAGTATTTATTTTTTTTACTGTAAAAGTAGTAAATTCATTGCATTATATAAGGAAAGTCGTGTGCTGCCCACATCCGATATCTTTACTCACAACAATGATTGAAACTATTCAGTTTCATGATCACCGAGCTCTAAATAAACCATTTTATGCATGGTCATATCGAATTTTGTCCTATGCTACCATGTTAAGAAAATATAAAATCTATACAAAAGTGAAAAATATAAAATTTTCGCTCGAATTTAAAAAAATTCTCTCTAGTTCTGGATATTTTTATAACAAAACCGGATATAAATTTTGTAAAAATCCATTTATATTTGTAGCTGCTATTGTGTACACAAGAAATACACCACAAACATCAGACAGACGGACATCACTCCAAAACTACTCAAAATGTGTTCAGGAGGTCTTAAAACATACGTCAGCATCAAAATCTCGAAATCGAAAATTTTCGTGAAAACAGTACTTTCTCTATATTCCATAGTATGAGAGAGTAAAAAGTTGATATAGGCCTTAAAAATTATTTATGCAAAAAAACCTGCAATCCGACCCACAACTTAAAAATAAATTTGCTACTATAGTTTGAAACCTATTGGACCTGCTTACAGCTTTGCCGTGGCATCCTGTATATTATTATCCTTTTGAATTACCTGAACCTTTTGCTTACGGACCTGAACCTTTTGCTTACGGGTGGGACAGCGTCCATCCCAAACGAAGAACCTCTCAAAAAGACAGGTATTTGACATACACTATCCCAAACAGTTCGATCCCCCCTTTGCAGGAATTGGCGTCCATGATGCCAATGTCTGCAAAGGGGGATCGAACTGTTTGGGATAGGGTATGTCAAATACCTGTCTTTTTGAGAGGTTCTTCGTTTGGGATGGACGCTGTCCCACCCGTAAGCAAAAGGTTAATTTAAAGAAAAAATAAATAAATATTTTCAATAGACATGTAGATATATACAAATTCGGACATTAGACTGTTTTCGATCGATTTATTTCTATGATTGATACATTGTTATAATCGATGCAATTCTATACTGTTATCTGCAATCAGAGTGTATTCCAAATTTTCTGAACATCTTTTACAGGCGAGTTCTGTTACTACAAATATATTTACGATCGAATACCGAAATCAGGAAATACTTTTTTTTAAGAACAATAATTTTTCTATTGTATGTAGGATAGCAAATATATTCCAGACGATCTAACTTGTAAATCATCGGCTAAGCTTCAGCTTTGTACTAATATTTGCTTCTTGTCTTAGGGGGTGATTGTTTGATCGGCCTAAACACATGTTCGGAAATTCACTATTATGTCATGTTTTTGTAAGATCAATGTTATCGTAAGGGATTCCAGGGAAAACGAATCTTATCTCTTCCGTCAATAGAACATGATAAAATAGAAATAATAAAATGTGTGCTTTGGTGCACGTAAAAATCATGAAATAGATGTAAAAATTTTGCTAATCTGAAAGTAAAAATGCTTGCTTAGTATGAGCATAAAAGTTTAATAAAAGTATCAACTGGTCTCAAAGGTAAAAGCAACTTTGTTTATGAGAACAAATAAGACAAAGTAGCAACTACAGTGAAGATAGGGAAAATCTGTCAGCATATTGTTCACTACAAAGAGGAATACTTACTTTGTATAACTTTTGTAGATTTACAAATACGTTGCACTAAATGCAACATATAAAAAAGTTAATATAATAATGAATCTTGAATGACAACAAATTAACCAGAAGATTTTATAAAACGTTATCATGATAAATAAAACAAAGCAGCTTATTTATCCTGACAAAGACCTTCTTTGTCAGGATAAATAAGACAAAACAGCAACTACAGTAAAAACAGGAAAATTCTGTCAGAATATTACTCATTATAAAGAATAATACTTATTTTGTATAACTTTTGTACATTTACAAATTCATTGCGCTAAATGCAACACATGAAAAGGTGAAAATAATAATAAATCTTGAATAGCAACCAATTAACCAGAAGATATTATAAAACGCTGTCCTGATAAATAAAACAAAGTAGCTTATTTATCCTGACAAAGACCTTCTTTGTTAGGATAAATAAGACAAAGCAGCAACTACAGGGAAATTCTATCAGAATATTGCTTACTACAAAGAGGAATACTTATTTTGTATAACTTTTGTAGATTTACAAATCCATTGCCCTAAATGCAACATATAAAAAGGTGAAAATAATAATAAATCTTAAATAACAACCAATTAACCACAAAAGTTATTATAAAACACCTTCAGCAATCAGAAATCAGAAAATTTAAGCTCAATCATAAAAATACAACATTCAACATTTTTAGAAATCTAAAATGAGAAAACAGTAGGAAAGTAATCCATTAAGATACAAAATGTTCAGGGGCTTGTCAACAATGATTCAGAAGAAATTAAAATACATAAATAACAAATCAAAATAATTCAATAAAATGAAATAAATCGAAAATATGTAATATCATCAGAAGGCGCATGCACATTTTAACTTACTAAAGTGTTTTTAATAATTAACAATATACTTATGAACAGAAAAGTTATATTGCGTCCCTAAGTGTATCCCAAAACAATACAAGGAATATAAAAGAATAAAATTAATTTAACCGTAATTGGAAATATAATTTATACACATTTTGCATTAAACACAACTACTTACTCAAATGCTGTAAAAATGATAACAAAAATCATTCACAGTTACTGCTCACATACATATAAAGATCAGTGTTATCAAAATAATGATGTTTGAAATATAATTATGACACGAGATGTGACAGGAAATGTATATATGTACTAGAAGTAACAGTGATTTCAAATATCAACAGTGATATGTAGTACATGTGATTGTTATAAGCTACCATTATCACACATTAAAAATGTCTGAATTTGTTGAAAAGAAGGTTTATTATATAGTTGGTGGTTAAATAAAGATTAGAGTGTGATTTTGATCATTAACCCTAAAAATGTTATCTGGTTCACTGATCACAAAGGGTTAGCCTTGGCTGTTTCAAATCTTTTAACTGACATGAATGAAGAATGATAGCATTTAACAACTGTTTCCTATAATTAGGATAGATAATTTGTTTATCATAGGTAATTAATTTGATGACAGTTTGTTTCAAGGTTGATACAATTAGATTAATTAATAGGTCAAAGTAAAAGAGTAATTTCTTGAAACAACTAACATACTTTTGAATACGCATCAAGATGGGTATTTTTCCCTCTTAATTTGAATATAAATCTGGATATGTTTTAAAGAAGTATCTTTATATATTAGGAAAAATCGACAGTGGATCCAGGTTTGGCAACGAAATGGTTTTACGTAAATGACATCGTCCATTGTGGTTTGTCTTATTTAGATATTTTCAAAACAGTTCAAGATATTAAAATATGGAAATTAGAACCACCCTTTTAAAATAGTTGAAAATATTAAAACATCAAATTTAATATTTTAATAATCATTTCATACGTTATTTTTCACTATAAAAAGAATGGCACATATTTTAGAACGGTAACCCAATTCTTTCTCGAAATATTGCACGTTTGAAAAAAAAAATCAACAGAAAAAGTTACATAAAATTAACAAGGAAGATCAATCATGCATAAAGCATTGATTATGAAACACTTTCCAACTTCAATGCAATTTTATATAAACATCTCTAAAATACGATACATTCCTCGGTAATATTTTTAAAATTATCACAATGCTACATTAATTTATTATATTTGAAAACTTAAAACTTCATCGAAAAAAAAATGGACTTCATTCAAATAACGGCATTGAAATATAAATTGCCTGGTTTATACACCTCTAAAATGCGATACATTCCTCGGTAGTATTTTTAGAATTATCATAATACTACAATAATTTATTATATTTGAAAACTTCATCAAAAACAAATGAACTTTATTCAAATGAAGTCATCGAAACGTAAATCGCCTCTATATAAAAGCAGCATTTCATTCATAAACATTTTTCCATTCATTTCACTCATCCCAATACTATAATAATTTATTTTATTTAAAACTTAAAACCATGGAAGTACAAGTAATTTGCTATGCTTAAAACTTCATCGAAAAAATCGTCTGGTTCTCTGTGTAAAGTCAATGAATGTTCATTCATATCAGCTATATTGCAGACTCCATGAGCTAAATAATTTTGCGTTAAAGAAATGCAACAATGCTTATACAACTCATTCTACATCTTTTGGTATTTACATTCTCCATATGTGAAAATTAGGCTTCGTTGTAGAAATAATCAAAGTTGGATGATCATTTAAACTGAAATATATTGTAATTGCGTTGTTTCAGTATGTAGATGCACAGAATTTAAGCAACATTAAAGCGGTTTTAGAACGGATGCAACACTCAATATGAATTAAAAAGAACTTTAAAAAATCACGATTTTGACACAAGATGGATGCCATATTTTATATTGAAGTGGGTCACGTGATCTCTTCATATAACTGTCACGTGATCTCTTCATATAAAAAGTGTAATTATTATTTTAATTTTTATTTAAAAAGTACTGAATATATTTTGCTGAAATTTTTATTATTCATTTTATGGGATAATTTGAATATTTCCTAAAACTTTCGAAGCAATTTGTGAATTTTAAATTCTCTTAAAAAATGTTTGAAAAATTAGATCCCATAGGGTTCAATGTATTTCATATTTTCAACCCGGGTTCAATCCAAAACTAATTGGGTGATATTATTCATTTATATTCCCATAGGTCTCACAGACCGTCTGAACAACATACTAAAATTTCATTTTGATAAAGTTATTTTTACGGCAGTTATCGTGCTAACGGACAAACAGACAGACAGATAGACAGATAGAATGAACAATGTCATAAGCAGTTTTCAACTACGTTGTAAAATGTTTAAAACGAATCTTTGCTTCCAGACCTTTGATCTATTTAAGGAAAAAATATATTTCCAGGCAGTTATTCCTACTATGTGGATGCAGGGTTGCCATATTTTGAATTTCTGGATGAGACTGCCAAGTTTGACAATTTATCTCCAACTTGGCGACTTTTCGAATGTACTAGAACTTTCTCGAAATAACGAATACTCTTGGTGATATAAACCCTTTCTGGAAGTTTATACGCAGAGTATTCGTATAAAATGAGTCATCATTCGGGGAGAGAGTAGTCGACATTATACGAGCTAAATTAAACTGTGAAAATATAGTATCGATTGTTTTGTGAATAAGATAAACATTTAATTGCTGTTTTATTGTATCTGACAGTTGTTTAGTAATCTTGTAAGATAGTTTTCGAGCCATTCACTGTATATTTTTCTTGTTTATGCTTATTAGTGCTTTTAAATAAAAGTGTTAGTGATCCTGTAGTTTGGACTCATTTTTGCATGAATACGGCCTAGCAACATTCACTGAACTGACTAACTGAGGGGCTGATGTATCAAAATTATTGAGCACTTCCACTATAACTAGAATTTTGATTTCGGTATCATTCAATCTGTCCTGACTTTGAAACTAAAATTTCAAAATTTCGAATTGGGGGTGACGGTGCAAAAAGAATAAAATAACTAAATACCGTTTTGTCTAATTATCGACCACTTTTAGGCTAGCTAAAATCTTGGGTTTGGTCTCATTCGATCCGTCTGAGCTTCCAGGTTAACGAATGAATCTAATACTTCAAAAATTCGAATTAGGAGGGACGATGTAAAGGGAAAATTCAAAAAATTCAAAAACGCTTTTCAAAATGATCAGGCGCTTCCACTCGAGTCAAGATCTCGGTTTTGGTCTCGTTCGATTTGTCTTAACCTCCAGATTAGCGAAAAAAAAATCGTAAATGCGAATTAGAGGTGACGATACAAAGTGATTTTCAAAAACCTTTGATTCCTTTCTTGTCCAAAAACAATAAATTCACAATTTGATATACTTTTGCTGCCAACAATCAAAACTATCACCAACTTTGATTAATTGTGTAGGCGTCACATTTGATGACCACTAGCCATTGAAAACGTGGTAAAATGTCTAGATTTTATATGTTTATTGAGCAACAGAAACTTATTTTCAATTAAAAAATGAGTAAAGCTTCTCTTAAGTTGTCCCAGGCCATAGGCACATAAATATTTCTCTGCTGCATTTGAGATTTTAATACGCTAGGGATAGATTGTTTGAATTTATTGTGCTCATCATGAAGAGTATTCAATGAAATTTTCAGTCTTGCGTAGAGCTGAAATAATTTCATAAATCACTTCAGCTTAGAATGCGGCCAAAATGAATTTTATTTAATTATTTGTTCTTAGAAGACCAGCATGAAAACGCATACTTTGACTGATGTGTCTTTAAAATTATTATCTTCAACAACGCAACGCTTAACGTCAATCCCATTTTTTTTAATTGTTCATTGAAAACTATCTAACCTTGCACAATATGGAAGCTTACCTTATGTTTAATTTGTAAGTAAAATAATGATATTCAATACTTTATGTTTAGTGCACGATAAAGTATTTTATTTACATTGCGCGTAAAAATAATCTTCAAAAAAAAAAAAAGGAAAATTCTTAGTTTAGCGTACCTAGAAAATATTTCTCTTCAACGCTGTGGCTCTTAGTGTACTCTTAGTGAATTTGTTTTCCATTTTCTGTTCTCAGAAAACGATTATTCTAAGTTTAGTATGCTAAGAAAAATTATTATCAGTTCAATGTTCAAATAACTAAATTGTGTTGAGCACTTTTACTGTTCATTATATGACAATTATTTTCTTCAAGAATTCTCTGCAGCGCTATAGTTTTTAATAAGCCACAAAAATAATTTATTTCCATTTTGCTGTTGACCAAAAACATCTTTCAAACTTAGTATGCGAAGAAAACTTATCTCCAGTTCATTGTTCAAGTAAAATATTTATTTTCACTTCAGTTTTAATGTTCCTCAAACGAATTAATTTTCTTCACTTTAATGTGCTCAGAAAAAGCATTATATTTAATTCAGTTTACTGTAAGACGGAAAATGTTCTGAAACGGCTCAATTATAAACCATTTTAAGGGAGTTTTATAGCTTCCATTTCCCACAGACCTCAGGTTTTCATGTATGTTGAAAATAATCACAAACTCCTTTAAACTTCTTCCAAATGGATTTATATCTCACACATCTAGCGTCAAGAAAATGAAATAAAAAGAAAACTAAATAGTCTAATAGATGCTATTACGTTTTTTCAAACATAAAAAGTTCATAGAAATTGAATAATTCCAACTTAGTCTCAAAAGACGGGAACCAACGGATTTAAAATAATCTGCATATAACAAGTGTCACGTGATTTTTGTTTACAGTCATATGAAAGAAGTATTCCAGTCACAAAACGTAAATTATATGTGCGCCGATAGCTAGTTGGTTATTTGGAAGTTGAACGTGATTAAGAACGGGGCGGAAGTCTTGTTGTTTTCTCGACAGTGCATTTAGTTTGATTGACACTTTAAAACTTGCGGAAAATTATGTATTGTGAACTTTTTCTAAGCGGATTAGGTCTATGAATACACAGCGTAAGCCTTTTGTTTGCCTTATGTTTTTTGTTTTCAAAGTGATTTGTTATGGCTAACAAGACAAAACACACGCGATGCTCTATTCTTATTTCAGAGAATTTCTTTCAAAATGGCGCAATCACATCTTAAGAAAATTCTTCCTGTCATGTCTTAATTTACTTGTTTTCAGACCTGTAAAAAAAGCTTAAAAACATCTTGATATCTTTATTCTGGATCACAGTTACTAAGGCTAATTGGCTTAAATCACAGTCTGGAAGTTCCATAAGGATATAAAATGTGCATGAACGATTTTACAACTAGGAGCGTAATTAAAGTTCACTAAACAAAACTTTATTCCCAATTTGGAGCGAAGCACATAGACCTTCAGATTTCAGATTTTTCCGTCCAATTTTGAATTTAAGTAAAAATGTATACGTTGAGTCTGTAACATTAGTCGCAGTTTGAGTAATAACAAGCAATTGAACTTATAAAGGATTTTTATTCAATGCAATATGTGTAGGACGAAATCACCATACACAAAAAAGGGTAAAGCGTTTAAAATTGTTGATACGCTGTGCTCAAATGAAAAATTTTTAACATAAAATTATCTGTAATAAAGGTTGCTATCACTTTTTGATGAGATGAACAGTTAGGCCGCAAAATTAAATCTTTATAAAGTAAAACTATCTAAAAAGCTACGCGCCAACTTTGCAGTAAAAATTGAAGTGGAATAAAGGCTCTCAGCATAAAATTGTTTTTTTTATTAAAATTAGATTTTATTGAGGTTTTTGTTTCTGTCAGAATGTAATGAAAGTTATACATTTATAAAAAAAAGAACAATTAAAAAAATAATTGAACGATTATATAAATACGACGCAATTTCATGATTTTTTCATCAAAAAGTATGTATGGGTTGAAACCGGAACCACATATTGATATAACACTTTCACTGTACGTAGTATACATCAAGAAAGCATGGAGACACCATTATATTTTGAACATAATGCATGAAAGTTACCTATTTATTGTGCGAATTATCCTTCATAGGCTAGTCCGTCCCAAGGCGGCCGTCCAAAATGCTGCTCATGTCTTATGACGAGTCGGACTGTCTGGGACTTCCACAGCATTCCCAGGGGGTGTACATTGATTACGGTTCCACCCACACAGTAATATGTTTTTTCGAAATGCGTTTTAAACAAAAATGTTTATAATAAAATTATCTAAACGCCTCATATCACTTTTTGGTTTGGTAGACTTCCAGGTTACAAAATTGCATTTTAATAAAGTAAATATATGCAAAAACACAGAGTGTCTGCTCAACAACACTGGAACTTGATGATATTCTTTTACTTGCATTTGTACAAAGTATACTTGAAGCATACTTCAAAAACTACAAAAGCATTCTAAACAAACTATGTCCGTGGATGTTTGCTTTGGACTATATAAATTATACAAGCTGGCTTCCAGTTTTTATTAAAAAATGAATAACGTAGAAAGTCATCATCCCCAAATCACGCTGAATTCATAACAGGGAAATTCGTATGCCGGAAGGCGTAAGTTTTTTGCAAATGCTGATGACGATGATCAACTGCATGAGCAAAATGCTGTAATCTGCATCTGCACTTCTAAAATGGTCGATGATCCAACATACTGTTATATTTTGAAAGGTTATATCCACATGATACTGATGATAATAAACCGGAAACAAATATAACCATAGAGACAACACCAAAACGTTCAAAAACACCTTCAGGAAACATGTCTGAGATTTTGTACTTTCTTTTGAAAAAAGAAAAAAAAAATAATACTCCGATCCGGTGAAGTCCAAATGATTTTACGTGAATAAGATTTTGTAAATTCCATTGCTCAATACATTTATTCAATTTTTCAAACTCATATGCTTCAGTTACAGGCTTTCAAAGCGCTACAAATTATTATTAGCGCTACAAACTGTTTATATCTAACTAGCATTTTTAATTTTCACCCTGATGTCATCTGAATATAAACTTCATCTGGATACTAAAACCATAAACTCAATATAGCGATATTTTCGTTAATTCGGCAACATTTTCGAAAAGTCACCAAATTGAAAATAGTTCGCCAAATTTACCTGCAAGGTCAACCTATTTAAAGATACTTGATATTTTTTTTTTTAATTCTATGTAACTTTTCGAAAAAAAATTCTGTAAACGTGCTATATCTCGAGCAATTGTTCATACAAACGTTCTAAAATTGGTGCTATTCGTTTCCTAATGATAAATTACGTAAAAACTGGTTATTTATTTAATATTATAACAGCTCCGGAATTTTAGATTCATAAGTAATTCATTCGAAAATTGAGGTCGGGGTTCTTCCGAACATTCTATTGCACTTAGTAGGGTATCCAATATACACTGATTGTAATAATCGTACCAAATTGTTTTCAAATCCCACCATTCATACATGAGATATCGCTTTAACACACACACATATACACACAGACATCATCTCAAAAACGTTCGATTCGAGTTCAGGGATGCTTGAAACGCGCTCTGCCGTCGAAAACTTGAAATCAAATTTTTCGACCCCATCACAGTGCTTTTCTTATATACATTATATTACGTATGTAAGGAAAGCAAGCATTTGAATCTGGGTGGAATAGTGATAATTTCATCTCTGCATGAATTTTCACAAAAAACATCATAAATTGCTTTAAAAATATGAGGTTTTCTGATTAACAGTTATTTGTGGGATCACATCCATTTCCTTGTCTTACTGCATTTGACAGCTATAAATAATTATAGAGAACTTTATAAGAAATTATAGGGACGGTCTGCTGTTAATTCTCCCAGAAAGGTTACAATTTTTTGTCCTCAGCTGTGTGACTAACTAGGTTTTTGCGTGCCTGTGGAGATAATTGGAGCATACCTGAAAGAAGCACAAATATTAAGACCAATTCTGACTACACAGAAAATAAACAACCTGCACAAAGGAAAAGAAAGAGTGTTTCGAAAGAATAAAAATTTAAAATCAAAATCAGCATCCGATTATAAATGTTGTTTAACTTATTTGCAAAGTTGAGAAAGCATGCTTGAGGAAAACTCTTTTATAGAATAGGCGAATTTATTTTTGGATAAGCTAGTTTTCATTTATCTTACTGCCGAGATAGGGCTCTATAGAGTTGTTTTTCTAATAGAAAGTATTTTCTAATAGAAATTATTTCTCAAAGGCAAGATTGTCAATACTGAGCTGACAGGGGATCGGGTGAAAGCTATTTTTGTTTTCTCATACAATGTATAGAGAAACTATTGTTTTCACGAAAATTTTGAATTTCGAGATTTTAATACCAAACTTATAGGACCTTCTGAATACATTTTGACTATTTTCAGAGTGATGACCGTCTGTCTACTTGTGGTTGATTTCTTGTGTACATAATAACTGCCACAAATATTAATAAATTTTCATGAAAACTTTATATGCTGTGTTAATACAGCTTGATGGCTGTGTTAACGAAAATTCTGGAACTAGATTGTATTATTTTAAATTCTGGTGAAAATTTCGAAATTCATTCGAAATTCTATATTTTGTTAACCCTCATTAACAAAATATGGAAATTTGAAGGAATATGGGACAAATAGAATAGGACAAATTTGAAGCAATTATGCATAAATGGGTCATTTATCAATGATCGCAAAACTCAATAGTTTCAAGGAAATCAACAGATTTATTCAAGCCCTTTAAAATGAGGGGTAACGTACGATATTTGGGATCATTTCGACGGACAAGGCAGATTTTTCGAAAATGATTCTTGGAAAATCCCTCTTTATTTATATATACCGCGAGTCGATTTGTAATTTTGACCCCATTCAGATTTTAAGTTATGCTTGGCGAATCATTCTCGACTCCATGCAATTCAAGACTCTTCATAGTTATCTTTGACGTCATCCTCTCGGGGATTGGGCCTGATTGCCCCCTATTTAAAAAAAAAATTTTTAATTTGAAATTTCTGTAATAAAATTGTAAAGATTTTTTACTGTACTATTCGTGATTTATGCTCAATTTTTTAAATCTGTGCAAAATGTTTTGTATTTTTGGATTCTCCTTAGATAAACGTATGTTTATTGATAATTGTATTTGTTTATTGATAATTGTATTTATGCAAATTTGTCACCTTTTCTGGTCTTTATATGTCTATTTCCATGTAGCCACTGATGAAGAGCATATTTACCCTCGAAAGCGCTCTGGCCTTTTTAAATTTTGTACGTCTTATAAGAAGTGAAATAAAGACCTTCTATTATAGTTGTGTGCTTGTTGTTTCTGATTCTTGTAAAATTTGCCAAAAAAAAATAATTACAGTTATTTAAAAATGGATTTTAGTATGAGAAAGTCGAGTAGAGTCGCACTCCAATTAATTTTTGTATAATATATTTCTGTATATTATAGTATTTTTCTGACATACATTTTGCATTAGTCTAACTATTGTGCAAACAGAAATGTAAGCTATGGTGAATGTTCAAAATTACTGGGCTAACATGATAGACCAAATCTGCACTTAAATCTGTTGAATGGATGCCGTAACTGCACAATCTATTTTGGGAATTTCAACCCAAAACTGAATGAGATAAATTTTAAGAATGCATTAGTATTTCACCCCCCCAAGTCGTCACGTTCGAATCCGCAGCTGGTAAGTGCATATTATGCATAAAGTAATAAACCTCGATTTTAGCGGTCTGTAAGGGCTCAGCCTCAAATTAATAAAGGATAATTAAGTTTTCTCTTTAATGCACTTGCAAAGATGACAAAAACTAAACAAAAAAAAAATCAATTGTCGCGGTAGTACCTGAGAAAAATAATTGTAAAATGGCACTTTTTACGATTTTCGCTTCAACTCTTTCCTTTCTTCAATGTTGACGAACTTATGTTGCCTTAGCTACTGGACCGATTTTTATGATGGCTGATTTTGTGTGTTCTGATGAAAGTTATATACTTTTCTTTTAAAACTGGAAGATAAATTTGATTTAGATTTTAGTAAGGAAAACATTTACAATGTCTTATATCATTGTTGGGATATTATTTTGATGAATATTTCTAAAAAAGTATTGATATCTCACAAAACCACCACTTCAAGGGAAAAGAACTAACTCCACGCTAAGTATAAAAAATCTGATGTGGGCAACACATGACTTTCCTTATATAATGTAATGAATTTACTACTTTTACAGTAAAAAAATAGGTTTTTCTTATAGTAGATACTAATATTCTTTCCAAGATATTGAATTTTCGACAATTAGTTGTCATTTTCATTGATTTAGCGTCATTTTTATCCATTTGACGAGATTTACGTTAATTTGGCAACATTTCAAAAAGTCGCCAAGTTGGCGACATTTCGCCAAATTCGTCGCCAAAATCTCGCCAAGAGTTATGTACTAAGAAAAAAGTTATTCTTACAGCAGATAAATGACTATTGGCGTTCAAATACAAAAGTATTATTCAAAGTATATTTTTTCATGAATGGAACGAGCTAGATCCACGAGAATGATGTCACTCAATTTATCGCATGGTATTACATATGAAAAGTGAACATGTTTCTCAATAGGAATTTTTTTTTTATGTGACTTTTTCATAATTTTTTTGAAAAATGTACAATATCTCGAGAACGGTTCATGTTAGCCTTCTAAAATTTATGCCAATCGTTTTCTAATGAAAAATTACATAAGAAATGTCTATTTGCGTAACTTTATTAGCGGTTTTGATTTTTTGACGATTTTTTCAAAATTTCATTCGAAAATTTAGGGAGGTTCTGAACATTCGATTACGTATAAAAACAATAGGCTTCCAGTGTTTATGGATTGTGATTTTTGTACCAAATTTGGTTCGAATCGGTCCATTCGTTCGTCAGTTATCGTCTCCACAGACTCACTGACACACACACATACACACATACTTTCACACACACACACACACACACACACACACAGACATCACTCCAAAAATGTTTGATTCGTGATCAGGGATGCTTGAAACGTGCTCTCCCGTCGAAAACTCGAATTCGAATTTTCGACCCCGTCACAATACTTTCCTTATACATTATGTATATAAGGAAAGTAAAAAGAAAACAATTCTTCCATAGAGCTACGAAATCGTAAAATAGTTTGTTAAAAAGTTCCCACGACGATGCACTTTCAAGTCTAGAGTACCTTGATGAAAGATCACACGTAGCCCTTTTTAGTCGTAGTAAAGAAAAAAAATAAAAGACTGCGACTAAAAAGGGCTACGTGAGATTTTAAGAAAGGTTAGCATCATTCAGCAGCACACCTTTCACCTGAAAGTAAATCTCCGGTCCTGCGGGAAGTGGGCGCAAATCATTTTGAGCTTTCACAACTTTTTTCAGAAGGAGGTTTTTTATTTTTATACTTGGCAGGGAGGTTTTTTTACCATGAAGTGATGTTTTAGCGTGAAATAACAAGGATAGCATGTAGTAATTTGTTTGTGACAGGTATTCAATAAATTCACAAAAAGTAATTATACAGCAAAAAATATAAAGATCAGTTTTATTTCATTTTAAATGGCCAGGCAAACTAACAAATAGAGCTCAATCAATGCAGTTCTTGATTATTAATAATTTTTAATATTATATATATTTATAAACTTGAGCATTACATTCGGATATAATTGTTTATATCATGCTTGATTTCCATGTCCACTTCTTATGAACAGCAGCCTTGTCACCATCTTCAATCTAGAAAACGAAATTGATTTGAATGAATGTTCATGTCTCAACCGATATATATATTATATATATATATATATAATATGAAAACACCGTGAAATACAACATTACAAAATCATCTGAAATCACACTTAAAAGGCGCAAAGCTGCACTAAAAAGAGGATTAAAATATTTTCAAAAAGAAAA
The DNA here is from genome assembly GCA_951213105.1 of Amaurobius ferox. NCBI lineage: Eukaryota > Metazoa > Arthropoda > Arachnida > Araneae > Amaurobiidae > Amaurobius > Amaurobius ferox. The sequence continues at coordinate 74,896,898 of OX578134.1, forward strand.
GAGGTATGGATGGAAACAATATACCAAAAGATGGCCGGGGGGAGTTGTGTATAATATATATATATATATATATATATATATATATATATATATATATATATATATATATATATATATATATATATATATGCATATGTATATATATATATATATATATATATACATATGTATATATATATACATATGTATATATATATATATATATATATATATATAGAGAGAGAGAGAGAGAGAGAGTAAAAAAAGTTGTCCAATGAAAGAAAAGTGAGAAGCTATAACTCGAAAAACCTAACTTTCTAGCACCTTACAAAATAAAAGTATAAATCAGCAAATCTTCAAGCAAATGGAAAAAAATACGAATTTCGAATCATCAAGTTAAAGAAAATTATCAAAAATCAATGGTATGGAATCGATAAAAGAAAAACAGATGAAATCCAAGCAATAATGCTATACACGTGGACAAGGTCTAGACCTAAATCATGGATTTGTTCACTTCATCAAAACTCTTTCTCAGTCCAAGTGTTTTGTAGAAGCAAACACAAATATGTATGTTTCTGAAGAAATAAATAGATTATATCTATAAACTATTTCTACTTGGACAACATACATAAAGACGAAATAATAAACCAGGAGGGGCTAATAATAGAAAGGCTAATGTGTAAGCGGATGTAAAAATAAAATATTATTAAAACAAGAGTATGGAGATATCTGCCTAATATAAAAAACTATGAAAAGAATTCATGAAAATCCAGCTACTCTAAATTTTTTAACTATACCATTTACAAAATAAGAGAGATATTTATATAAATTGCTGGTAATTTTTAGATTATTAATATGTATAACATAAAATTTTATATCAGATAATCTATAAATTCTAAAAAGCTGATTAAGTACAATATTTCTAAACAATAGAATCGAGTTGCAGGAATTAAATGGTAAGATTTTATTAATGTTAAAATTAAAATACTCTTTTTTATCATATAAATTAGTAACAATTCTATCAGAAGGTTCAATTAATATTTAAATCCAAAAAAATAATATTTTTGCTAATAGTAGCTTCATTGGGAATTAATTCCAAATTGTTAGGATAGAAATCTATATCTATAACACAATTTTCAGTATATACTAAGCAAATCAGATCATTAACATATCTGTATAATGTATAATCTATTGGTGTAAAAGACTGTTCATAATGATAAAGATATAAATTAGCTAACATACTGCTGATGCAGCCACCCTGTGGAACTCGTAAGTATAATTTATTTCCTTGAAAAATATAATTATTGAAAATAACAAAGTGCAGAAGTTCAGGAAAATTTATAAAACTGGTTTGAGTTGAAAGATTAGTAATATAAGCATTGTATAGAGCTAAAATTACATCATACAGGTCTGAGATCTTGATATTATTGAAAATATCTTTAAAATCAAAAGTTTGAAATCCTATTAGTTTTTTAAGTGATGTTATTCTATTCTTTAATTCTTTACTATTATTTAGAATAAGGTAATTATTGCTAGACTGACGTAAACTATCATTTATTTGATTTAAAGAATTTAGTAGTAATTCACTCGCAGTAGAAGAGTAAGTATTATGACCACTAGTTACTGTTTTAAATTTAATAGGATTTTTGTGAAATTTTGGAATAAGCACTTATATATGAAAATTTAAGAAATTTATATTTAATATTTAAATCACTATACATATTGATAATTTTCAATATATATATACATATTTGTATATATACACACGCACACACACACACACACACACACACATATATATATAATATATATATATATATATATATATATATAATATATAAAAAAAATTTATAGATACTAAAGCTTACTAAAATATGAAGGATACTATGCACATATTATTAAATAAAGAATTTAAAGTTATTAAGTAAATGGATTGAAAATGCAAAATACATTTAATTTATTGCGCAAATGCAGCTCATAAATAAAGTGATTTCAATAATAATAGAAGTTTGAAAATCCAATGAACGAAAAGTAAGAAGATGTAACACGATAAACCTAACTTTTTAAAACACCCACAGAATAAAATATAATACAGCAAATCATCAATCAAATGGATAAAAAAATACCAAACACAAGCTATCAAGTTACAGAAAATCAACCAAATTAAAAGGTATGGAAACAAAAAAAGAAAAACTTAAACTAAATTCAACTATCTAACTGGCTTACAAAACAAAAGTAAAAATCAACTAATCCTCAAGCAAATGGAGAAAAAATAAATAAAATAAATATCGAATCAACAAGTCAATGAAAAATATATAATACAAAGGTATGGAATCGAAATAAGTATAACAAAAGAAATCAAGCACAAACGCCATACACGTGGACGAGGCTCTAAGCCTAAATCATGAATTGTTAACCTCTACAAAAATCTAATCATGTCCAAGTTTTTGTTCGAGGAGGTATTAATTTTCTGATATGTAATTCAATTGATTTATATTTCTCCTTCCACTAGCTAGTTCCAATGGTGTCTATAGTTAAATACTATCGCCATTGTCAGAAACTGGCTATTCTATCGGTTTTAATTCGAATTGTATGGCTGTCCTGATGAGAATGCAATTTCGAACTAACCGCCCATTTTTTGTGTAGTTTCAATTGATTGATCTCTATGTCTTAATCGTTTATCTTGAGCTAATTATTATTGCCTTTTCTCATTTTTGCCGTGTTTTCTTTTTCATTTTTATTTATATTTATATACTTTTAATTGCTAATTTTGTATCCTTATATTCTTCTCATCCCCCTTTCCTTTGTAGTGATATGTTACCTTCTATCTTTATCCTTAGTCTTGGTCTATAGTTACTCATTTATAACAGATATGCTAGATATGGGTTTTTTTGTACATACAGTAGTTTATGCATAATTTACGATTAAAATCTTTCATTTTATATATATATATATATATATATATATATATATATATATAAGTATTTGTAAATAATATTATTAATAATTTCAAATATACCACGTAATCATTTTACACATGCATTATTTATCTTTGATTGGATAACTCAATTTTGAGAATTCACCCATTCTTATCACCTAACTTACCACTTGGCCTGAGTCTAATACTGTTTACTATTTTCGAATGACTGTTTTCCACTTTTCCTGAGTCCTATACTGATTACTATTTTTGAAAGTCTCCATACATATTATGTATCGTTCAAATGTATTCATTCCGGTGTCCACTCGCATTGACGAAGTGAGGTGAAATGCTCAGTCGCTTGTTCAACTTACACGCGGTGGCAATGCTTGTGAGTTCATATTTCTGTTCGAGGAAGTATCATTTTTTTTATTTGTAATTCAATTGATTTATTTTTCTCCTTCCACTAGCCAGTAGACAGTTCCAATGGTGTCTATAGTTAAATACTATCGCCATTGTCAGAAACTGGCTATTCTATCGGTTTTAATTCGAATTGTATGGCTGTCTTGATGAGAATGCAATTTCGAACTAACCGCCATTTTTGTGTAGTTTCAATTGATTGTTCTCTATGTCTTAATCTTTTATCTTGAGCTAATTATTATTGCCTTTTCTCATTTTTGCCGTGTTTTATTTTTATTTTTATTTATATTTATATTTATATACTTTTACTTGTGAATTTTGTATCCTAATATTCTTCTCATCCCCCTTTACCATTGTAGTGATATGTTACCTTCTATTTTTATACTTTGTCTTGGTCTATATTTACTCATTTGTAACAGATATGCTAGTGATGGGTTTTTTTGTACATACAGTAGTTTATGCGTAATTTTCGATTAAAATCTTTCAATTTATATATATATATATATATATATATATATATATATATATATATATATATATATGTATATATATATATATATATATATATATATATATATATATATATATATATATATATATATATATATATATATTTTTTTTTTTTTTAAATTTCATTAAAATGTATCTGTTCATCGTATGGACTCCGTTCAAAATGTGTTCGAAAGAGATTTTTTCGATCTTTTGCACGGTGTCGAGATGGAAACTCTGATAATATTTTAGGTCGTTACGGAATCAAATTGGGTAAATATCGGCCTAAATCGAAGTAAAACGTAAAATAACTAAATGATTAATTCGAAACTTAAAAAAAAAAAAAAGGCGAGGTGCACCTGTGTACGTCGAGAAGTACCTGTGCACCAAATTTCATGGTTGTACGGCGCTTAAATTTCCTGCTACAAAAGGACACCCATCAACACACACAGACATCTTCCTTTACTTAATAGTTTCATTGTAAAAATATCAAATACTATATTTTGAGGAGCTACGTCAGAAAAATTGAAGACAAATGTCACTTGTCATAAAAATGTTCTTAGATAAGGAATACGCTGGAAGCTGGAAATTCAACACTAACATTCATTTTCGAAAATTGCTTAGACAAGCTACTATAGCACTGCTACTCGCAGAATTGTTGTAGAAATGACAACGTCCTGACTTTCTTCTAATCAAAGGTTATATAATACCTCGCCAAATCTGGTGACAAGAAAAACGCGGAAGGTACAAATTTAAAACAGATTACGACGCAAATTATATTGGTAATATATTCAAGACAGTTATATAGGTTAATCTAACTTTAATTTCTAACGTGCATTGAGATAAATGTATCTATAGTTTTTTTATATTTACATAAGTCCATTAGCAGAGATTGTATCAGATATTCTATGCTGACGTGTGATAAATGCACAAATGTTATCAAAGATAAAAACAAATGTTAAGTATCCCACTTATTCAGTGTTCTGTATAGCATAATAATTTTTATGAATGTGGTGCTTTTTACTTCAATGTTTCGTAATTTTGAAATATATTTTATTTAATTATACGACATAAAATTATTGGTATATATTACTCATTATAATTTTTGGATGTAAATAACATCTATCGTTCAAGTACTTCTGGTTGAAATCGGAATGTTACGAAAAATGCAAACAGTTTGGACGCTTGTGTCCACAAATTAAATATTGTCCAATAATAAAAATTGTTTACACTTTTATCCATTATAACAGATAAAAGTGCAGGCGTTTCCTCGTGATGGCTCGGCTGCCAGATTGCGGGTTCGAGTCCCGCCTGCGGGCATGGATGTTGTAATGTCTTATTTGGGGCAGAAGTCAGACTTCTACCTGCGGGTGCCCCGGGTCATTAGACTAAACAGAAGCAGTGCACACATTCTTCCTTAAATGTAATGTTAGGGACACGACAACAACAACAACAACAACACATAAAAGTGTAAACAATTTTTAATTATTTTGTCGGAAATAGGGTTTTATTTATGAATATATAAAAACTAGCAAATGCCGGGTTTTCAATAGACTCGCACGTATGAAGTTGTTGTTGTTGAGACCCAGACCGTCCGACCTACCAGAAAGGTATAAGGTAACAGTTTGGACGGCCGGGAAGAGCCACCCAATTTAAACCGGAACCCAGTGGGGGAGGCATCCACAGGGACCGTACCCTCCTTCCCCTACCACCAACCTCTGGGAAGGACTTACGGACCCACATGTTTAACGTGATCGTACTCCGTGTGAACACGGCGGCAGTTTTAGCAGCGGAGGGAATCGAACCCGGGACTACCGAGTGCAATTCCCGCAAGCTAACCACTGGGCTACTGCGTCCTTCGCACGTATAAAGTATGCGATCTGATTAGAAGTATAAAAAAATAATTTCAATATTTGAGACTCCTGATACTAAATAGCATACAAGTTTCTAGAATTTGAATTGTAAGTTAAATAAGTTAAAATAAATAAGAACAACGGAATCAAAGTAACACATTTAAATCACCAAAACGTATTTCCATAGATTTACGTTTTATTATTGTATAATGGAGGTAAATGGTAACTCTCTAACTCCATGGTGTATATTTTGTTTCGTCATGTTCTTCTAGTAACAGTGTAAAAGAGAAAGTAAAAAAAATAAGGCAGTGAAGCTTAATATTGGACTCCTTTTTACTTTCACTGCAATACATGGTAATGTATTGGGGAAGTATTAGAATCATGCCGAAAATCGCAACCCGAGTTTTCGACGGTTCTACACGTTTTGGGACCTCTAGAGCTCGAAAAAAATGTTTTTAACGTGATGTCTGTGTGTGTCCACTCTAACAAAAATACTAATTTCATAAAATTTACTAGGTATGTCCCTTGTGGGTTGAACCTGGTGCTGATTAGATTTTGTTATCGGGATAAAAGAACCTGACTTTCCGAAATGGCCGGAAAAAATTGCCTATATCCATTCTAGCTGATAACTAATAAACCAAATTTCATGAAATTTGATAGATAAATCAATTGTAGGTTACCCTGGTGCTGATTAAATTTTAGTATCATTCGAAAAAAATAAACCTGCCTTTTTTGCGAAATAGCCCACAAAAATCGTCAAAATCTAAAATAAAAGACTACGTATGCTCAAATATATCGATTAGATGCTCTTTTTATACGTAATTTTTGACAATAAAAATAATAAGACTAACCCCATTACCCTAGGACTAGCCGTTCTCTACATATTTGAGTTTTTCGTATTTTCGCTACGCCACCTTTGAAAAAAGTTCAGGTAACAAATGAAAACGAAAATTGAATAAAAAGTGTAAATTCGGTGCAATTTTATATAATTATGGGTGTTATTTCGTGCAATTAAACTCAATTTAATGAATTATTGAAGAACTAAAGAGATCGTGAATATGAGCCTGCAGGGAAAGTAACGTGCTGACCACATCAGATAGTATATCAGAATGTATAGCCTTTAGGAAGCCCTATAAGGATATATAATTGGATTTCAGATCCAGTTCTTAGTTCTCGAAATATAGCGGTTATAATTTTTATATTTCAAAATTTTGAATTATTTTTAAAAATGTGATTTTTATTTCGATATTTTAATATTTCGAACTGTTCTGAAAACTATCTAAAGAAGACAAACCACCCACAAAGAGAAATGTTATTCACGCATAACAATTTTGGCTCCATCGCACCGCTGTCACTGCCGATTTAAGATAATCATTATGCCTGTTTACAATACAGAAATGGGATTTACTTTATATTGAGGTCATTACTAAACATATTTGGACATGGAGCTTTCACAACATTTAGTTACACATTAGTATTCCATAATGTCTATTATTTTTACTTTCCCTGCAATACATGGTAATATATAGGGAAAGTATTGGAATCATGTCGAAAATCGCAACTCGAGTTTTCGATGGATCTACACGTTTTGACACCTCTAGAATACGAAAAAAAAACATTTTTCGCGTGACGTCTGTGTGTGTGCCTGTGTGTCTGTCTGTTCGTGCAATGAATGCATCCACTCTAACTAACTATAGAACTAATTGACCGAATTTCGTAAAATTTGGTAGGTAAGTCCCTTGTGGGTGACCCTGGTGCTGATTAGATTTTGGTACAATTCGGAAAAAATAACCTGCCTTTTTTTTTGCGAAATTGCTCGCAAAATCGTTAAAATCTAAAATAAAAGATAATGTATGCTCAAATATATCAATTAAATGCTTGTTTTATATGTAATTTTTGACGATGAAAAGAATCAGATTAACCCCATTACACTAGGATTAGCCGCTCTCGAGATATTTTAGTGTGTTTGCATTTTCGCTACACCACCTTTGAAAACAGGTCCAGTTACCAAATAAGAATGAAAATTGAATTAAAAGTGCAAATTCAGTGTAATTTAAAATAATTATGGGTGTTATTTGTGCAATTAATATCTCAATTTAATCAATTATTGATGAAATAAAGATAACGTGAATATGAGTCCAGGGAAAGTCATTTGCTGCCGACATCAGATTTTTAAATGTCAATCAATAAAGAAAACGACATAATTTGAGAATGTTAATTTGACATCTCTATCTCTATATGTGATGAAATGTTAGTGTAACTTCATAGGAGTCTTCACTTTCTCTGTAACTTCATAGGAGCCATGGAGTTACAGAGAAAGAAATTAAATTCCTATGGATGAAAAGTTTGAAAATACCATAATTGTTTGAGAATTATATCTAGGTGTCTTTAGTGTTAGTAAGTCCCACCTGTTCTGGTTTGACGTGACATGAAGGCGTAGTGTTTAGTATATCTACTTTTTGTAATTTTCTAATAAAAGTTTTCAATTTACGAGTAGAATTAGTAAGCGTTTTGCTCCTGGTTGTACAATAGGGCACAAACTATTATGACAAAACAGAAATATAAAATAAATAAGGAATATTTTTGGCTAGAACGAATTTCCCGGAGGTGTCCTGTTCTTAAATAACCGCTTGCTAATTAAATAATACAGATACAGATTGAATTGCCAAATCGCTTGTTTTGAACCGAAATCATTCTATTCGCAACCATGCTAATTATGCAACTCGGGCGTCATGCTCTCCTGTAATATGTTCTAAATAAACTCCTTTGATAGGCCCCAAATAAGCGCACCACAAATAAATGAAAACAATTAAAATCGCAAAAAAGAAAAGTTCCTTTTCCCCAGAAGTAAAATTAAAAAAAATCTGCTATGTCGTTGCTATCAAAACAAAAGTGCTATCTCATTGCTATTAAAATATAATTGCTTATCGAGTTTTCCGCCTCATTTTCGCTTATCGAGTTTTCCGTTGTAGTCTCATTTTCAGAGATGACTTATAATAGTGAAATAATAATATATTACAAACCATGAAATTTATCTTTTAATTTCATGAATTTAGAAGATAGCAAATAAAATAGCCCTCAAACCCGTCTTCTGAGATATCGTTCGCAGGCCACATGCGCCATTTTATCTTGTATTGTCTAAATAGAATAAAACTAATTATGAAATCGAAATTATGACGGATTTTCAACATTGAATGTTCGCAACTTTTAAGCTAACATGATTTTTTTTTTCAAATCTCATCAAGGTGCATCATACGGAGACTGCACTGATAATTTATTGCACTGATAATTTATTTCAGCGAAATTAACAGTATTAATAAATATCATTTTGTTCAGTACGGGCCTTTCAATATAGACATACATACAACGCGGTCGGATTTATTTTACCCCTGCGCCATCTGGATTATTGTCTCAAACGATTATAGCGTTTTCACAACATAAAGTATTAACGTCTTTCAATTACCTCCATACTTTCGTTGACAAATGTTTTTTTTAATTAATCTAAGAATTTCATTTACCTTGGTGAAAATAGCTCATTTAGGTTTAACTGATTCATGACGATTGTAAAAATGCCTACAAATTCTCTTGCTTTTTTATTTTTTATTTTTTTGCAATATGCAAAATTTTCTGCATTGCTTAATTTTTTTTATCCTGATTCGCCCATACATATATCTATGAAATAAAAAATTTAAACCTAGAATCCTCTTTGCACTCATAATGAAAATTACTGAACGTTTTAACATTCATTCTAAATTTAATGGTCATAATTTTTCTCGTCATGAACGTATTATGCCCCACATATATAAACATGGAGACAAGTGCAAAAAATGTCAAAACATGTTCAGAATATTATAAAATTTGCATATTTCCACAAAGATCTTGTTTTTGGCAGTTTTGAGGAAACATTACCTTCTTTATATGCTCATATTATAATTATATTCAGTATATAATAGAATGAGAATGCAAAAGATGACAATTAAGTTAGAAATTGTGTATTTGATCGTTCTTTCGAAATTGCCTTTACAACAATTAATGAAAAATTATCTTAAAATTATCCTTTAAAATTTTTTTAAAGAAAGAAATACAAAGGCAATGCTACAGCTCTAAAAATATTTATCTTTTAACGGAATAAAGCCTTGACATCGACAGGGAAATATGGCAGAGTTATTTTTACCCATCCATTGCTTTTAGTGCTGTTGTAATAGATAACAGTGCCGGAAAATTATTGCTACAAAAAATAACCAGTCACGAAGGAGTGATAGGAATTTTACTTCTACACAGCGAAACAACCATAACATCTATACAGGGCTCACAGGAATGCCCTCGAGCGCCGAAATAACTTCGTAGGAAAATATCAATGAGGGTAAACTTTAGATCTATCTATAGTCCCGTGACCATTGAATAAAAGCGATTGCAGAATCCCATGCGGGGAGTTAAAAATTTAAGGTAACGAACTTGACAACAGAGTGAAATTGATGAAAAAAGACTATTACAGAGTTGAAGAACAGTGTTCAATTAATAGGAATTGCCAACGGAAATACTTGCTAATTAAAAATATCATAAATAAATATAGTTTTTCTTTACTAGTAAATTGTAGTATTCTATAAAAAAAAAACTAATTTGAAATAGTTCAGTTGTAGAACTCGAATTTGTATAGCAGTATAATCTCGAATTCTACTCATGGACACTTTCTGTCCAGATATGTTGTGGTTGTGATTTATTCATGGAAAATAAACCACATGATCGACAAAATATGATGCGACTTAATGCGTATCATATGAAATAATATAAACATTTTGTTTAATTTAATTAGTCGAGACATTCATTTAAGGGGGATTTCACCCATGCAAGCTTAAAAATTGTTTTTAGTGGAATATTAAAAATTTTACAGATCAATTATTATTTTTGCAATTGATCAAAAAAATTTTAGGATGTGTTGTATTGCTCTATTTACTAGTAAAATTAAAAACATTTAATAAATGTTTGGTAGAACATTTTGTTTTTATGATAGATTAATTGATAGTTCTTGGAAGTATGTCTTGCCATACAAGTGCGCATAGTAATCTTACTATACAAGTGCGCAAGTACTGTGCATAAGTTTCTAGATAAACTAGATATATTTATTTCCAATTTTTCATTTTTATCTCCTAAGAGGTTATACTTTAATCCACATCTAAAATTATATTGAAGTTTGTAAAAAAAATGTTAAATTTTATGAACTGCTATAAACATCATACAATTGTGCAGAATTTTTTTAATACAAATTTGTTAACAGGTGGCTATTTAAATTTAGATTGGAATATGTATATATATATATGATGCAATAGAGTGCATAGTTTTAATATTTTGGGTTACTTACAATGTCACAAGGTTGGAAATTATTTTAAGAAAAACGACCTCAAAGTCAGGGAGACTTGATTTCCGCATTGATTTGTGCATTGCTTTAAAATGTGCTCTAACTGAAATATTTATTTAAATAATTTTTATTTTTAGATATTGTTAGCAGATTAATATAGATAAGTAAATAATAAATATAGATAAGTAAACTACTCAATAAATATAGATAAGTAAAAAAAAATTTTTTTTTTTAAATTAAAGAGCCATCTCTCCCTTTCCCCCAAAAGAAGATACTTTCCCTATCATTTGTTTACAGTTAATTTGGAAGAAATTTGGAACATTAATGAATCTTTAAAGATAATTCTCAGGAAGTTCGTTATTTGAATCTTTTAAAAGCTATAAAAATACATTTTAATTAAAAGAATAAATTTCTTTAAGTTCGAAGTACTCTTTTGATGTCATAAAGGATATTCTTAAAGAATAAATTGATTTTATAATTAGTTTAACTAGCATTCTTAATTGGCTATCCGATTTCAATAGCTTGTCAGAATGCATTATCAATTAAGCATTAAATGATTAACCGAATAGACGCTAATTAATTAATATCTCACTCATTAATCATAGTTAGTGAAATCTGAGAGTACGCTTTTCTTTTGCGGGTTTCTTCAGTATCATTGTATTCTTGTCTTATTTGCATTTACAAACCTGAACTTTTGACCGCAAAGTACTTTATTCCGCCTTGCGTTTTCTTATCAATGGATTTAATTGGTTTTAATTTCTGTTGACCTGAGAAAATAAAGTTTCGGGAAAGGTTCAGCGAAGGAATTCCTAGCGAGTTTGTTAGAAATAAGGGATTTTAGGTAATCGCGTGAGCGTGTGTAAATTATAATTGTTTTTGATACTTTACGCTTGTTTAAATTATGAAAACATAACTTACACTTTTGTTTAAATTATGAAAAACTTTAAAAGTGTTTAGTAATTTACACTTTTTATTCTTGAGATATTACTAAAACACAGACATTAAATTTCTGATGTAGGTAGCATACGACTTTTACCATAGTTTATTTATTTATTTATTTATTTTTGTTTATCTTTATGACTAGTCATATCGAATACGCTTAGATACGATTAGAACTTTCGTAACGGCAGTGGTCATTAAATGCTACACTTACGCACATTACAAAGTTATTAATAGCATTTCTAAATATAAAAAAACTCTTTATTCAAGCATGGCAAACATCTTATAATATGCTAAATGGGAAAATGCATTGAATCTTTTTTCCGCGCGGTACAAAATTATTTAATTGTTTAGCTTTCCTATTGCCAGTGACAGTATATCAAATAGCGCTTAAATTACTCTTATGATAGGTGAGATTTTTGAAAATTATTTTGTGTTGTCCCCCCCCCCCCCACCCTAATTCGAATTTTTAGAATGTTTTATTCTTCCGACAGATCGAATGCGACACAAATTGATGTTCCAGGTAGTGTAGATTCTAATTATGACATTTTTAAATACCCTTTCGTATCGTATTGTGGGCTTCTAATTCGAATTTTCAATCAATTAGATTTTTACGTTTATTTGAAAGCTAAACGTAAAAATCTAATTGGTTGATTGGCTTAATTTGAAAACGTCCCTGAACGCCAATGTCTGCAAAGGGGGGTCGAACTGTTTGGGATAGGGTATGTCAAATACCTGTCTTTTTGAGAGGTTCTTCGTTTGGTATTGACGCTGTTCCACCCATAAACAAAAGGCTAATCAGTCAGTTCAGTGCATATTATGAAATATTCGTTTTATCGAGCATGATAGCACATAAAATTTATTCTAATTTTAAATTACATTGAGTTTGCCATTCATCATTAATATTAATTTTCACTTAGTGACTTAACGTGTTTCTAATTAGGACAACTCCCCATAATTCTAAAAAAGTGAAAATATATTTTGCAAACTTAATATGAAAACTTAATGAGAGTGAATGCATTTATTTTCCTCTGACAAATTTTATGATAACGGAAGTTGTACGTGGGTCTGTCTGTATGTGCGATCTGTAGAGGGAAATCTAAGCGTCGTACAGCCATCAAATATAGTATACAGGTATTTCAGGACCCGGGAAGGTGCAACTAGGAGTTATTTTTTTTTAATTCGAATTAGTTTAGTTACTTTATGTTTTAGCCCGATGTTCATACAAATCGGTTATTTAGCGAACAAAAACATTATTGCAGAATTTTCATCTTGACACCAACGCAAAGATAAAATAATTAGCTTTCAAACAAAATTTAACAGGAATCTACACGATTAATAGTCGAATTTTCGCGAATTATTAAAAAAAAATATATATATATACATATATATATATATATATATATATATATATATATATATATATATATATATATATATATATATATATATATATATATATATATATACTACAGCTTACTAAAATATGAAGGATATTATGCAAATATGATTAAATAAAGAATATTAAAGTTATTAAGTAAATGGATTGAAAATGCAATATACATTTAATTTATTGCGCAAATGCAGCTCATAAATAAAATGATTTCAATAATAATAGAAGTTTGAATTTGCTTGAGGATTAGTTGATTTTTATTTTTGTTTTGTAGGCCAGTTAGATAGTTGAATTTAGTTTAAGTTTTTCTTTTTTTGTTTCCATACCTTTTAATTTTGTTGATTTTCTGTAACTTGATAGCTTGTGTTTTGTATTTTTTATCCATTTGATTGTTGATTTGCTGTATTATATTTTATTCTGTGGGTGTTTTAAAAGGTTAGGTTTATCGTGTTACATCTTCTTACTTTTCGTTCATTGGATTTTCAAACTTCTATTATTATATATATATATATACATATATATATATATATATATATATATATATGTATATATATATATATATATATATATATATATATATATATATATATATATATACTTTTTGTGTGAATATGTAGTCTCCCGAGATATCAGGCACGCAGGATATTCTTGCAGAGTTTACGAACATTCAATAGCGTTTAAAATCAATAAGCTTTCAGTATTCACCGAACCGATTGCAATATTTGTATCAGATTTAATGCGAAACGTTCCATTTGTTCGTGACATACCTTTGTCACAGACTCACGGATACAAGCACACGCACACGAACGCACACACACACACACACACAAACAGACATACACAAACACACATACCGCGATTCGAGTTCAGCGATACGGGTGCTTTTCAACCCCTTCACAATACTTTCCCTATACATTATATAGGTAAGGTAATCTTAATACAGTAAGAGATATACATTTTTACACATACAAGAGTACAGTACCGTTGAACTCACGAGCAAAGATCGCAGACTTCTGCCCCATACAGTACTGAACTCTGCCGTATAAACTGCTAACTTGAATACTGAAATCGTCTTTTCTCGGTGTCAGAATCAACGAATAAAACGCAGAGATCTAAAACTGTCGATCAGGTGGGCATTTCCCAGCAGGTCATGAAATTACAGAGGTGTCTGGGAATTTCGTATTCCCGTCAAAAGTGTCTGCACAAGGGTTCTTCAGCGTGTATGCCACCCTATTGAAATGCAGGCCTTCAACTATTTAGGAGAAACTTGCCAACTACGCAAGTGGCATTCCTAGCGACTGTATGAGTGGTGCTTGCGTAAAATTATCTAAGTTCAATGCAAGGAATGAGGGATATATTTATGTATGACGAACCCGCTTTATAACGGACTGAACTCACCACAACTTGCAAGTGAAGAAAGTAAGATTTCTCGCTTCAGCGGCAAGAGCGTGCTAGACATCTAAGATCGTATCGTCCCGAGGTTTTCTGAGGCTCCATTTAAACAATAAATTCAGTTAAACGTTACAAATCCGATAATTAGTAATCTAAAAAATCTGATGTGAGCAGCACGTGACTTTCCTTATATAATGCAATGATTTTACCACTTTTGCAGTAAAAAAAAAAATTATTCTTATAGTAGATACTTATAAACCAAGATATTAAATTTTCATCAATTAGTCGTCATTTTCATTGATTTAGCGTCATTTTTATCCATTTGGCGAAATTTTCGTTAATTTGGAAACATTTAAAAAGTCGCCAAGTTGGCGACATTCCGCCAAATTCGTCGCCAAAATCTCGCTAAAGGTTATGGACGGTGATATAAGTTATTCTTATATCAGATAAATGATTATTGGCGTTTAAATACAAAAGTATCACTAAAAGTATTTTTTCTTATGAATGGAACGAGCTAGATCCACGAGAATGATGTCACCAAATTTATCGCATGATATTACATATAAAAAGTGGACATGTTTCTCAACAGTTAATATAATTTTTTTAATTTATGGGATTTTTTGATAAATTTATTTGAAAAATGTGCAATATCTCGAGAACGGTTCATGCTAGCGTTCTAAAATTTACGTCAATTATTTTCTAAGAAAAATTACATAAGAAATGTCTATTTGCGTAACTTTATTAAAAGTTTCGTTTTTTGATGATTTTTTAAATATTTCACTCGAAAATTTAGGGGGTTCTGAACATTCGATTGTGTTTATGAACAATAGGTTACCAGTATTCACGGATTGTGATTTTTGTACCAAATTTCATTCAAATCGCTCCATTCGTTCGTGAGATATCGTCTCCACAGACTCACTGACACACACACATATTTTCACACACACACACACACCACCCCAAAAATGTTCGATTCGTAATCAGGGATGCTTGAAACGTGCTCTCCCGTCGAAAACTCGAATTCGAATTTTCGACCCCGTCACAATACTTTCCTTATACATTATACTATGTATATAAGGAAAGTAAAAATCAATTATTTTATGCTATTTCTATAAGTTCAAAAATAAAGACGGATTCATTGCACGTATGTTTACTTTAGGTTTTGGTATTTAATTTTGGGCCTCCTGCTAAAGCAATATTTTAGAGTCCCGTGTTCGAAGCTACTAATAGATAATCCAGCCCTGGTTATATAACCATAGTTTATCTATGTAATATTTAAAGGTATTTTGGACCCTCCTGCTAAAGCTATATTTTAGGGACATTTGTCATATAATATTCTCGTGCTCAAAGCTACCAACAGATAATCCAACCCCGGTTGTATAGCCATAGTTTTTCTATGTAATATTTAACGGTATTTTGGGCCTTCAGGCTAAGGTAATATTTTAGGGGCATTTGTCATATAATGTTTCCGTACTCGATGCTATCAACAGATAATTCAGCCCTGGTTTTATAACCATAGTTTTTCTATGTAATATTTAACGATATTTTGGTCCCTCCGGCTAAAGCAATATTTTAGGGACATTTGTCATAGAATATTCCCATGCTCAAAGCTACCGACAGATAATCCAGCCCTGGTTGTATAACCATAGTTTTTCTATCTAATATTTAATGATCATACAGCTCAGGCAGGAATATGGTATACTGATTATGCAAATAATTTTAGGCCGGTGTCCATTAAACTCGCCTGAAATCACAAAATACCGAAACTTGAAAAAGCCAAAATAAGTATAAAATGCTACAAAGCCTACATTAACAATTTCTAACAAGTGACATTGTGAGCTCACAGTAGAGATTATAGTAGTATCATATGTAACACTAAATAGGCCTTAGCCAAAGGGTTATAAAGACAACTGCAAAACTGAATCACAAATGACCAATGATAAAATACAGAATTAAATAAAATACAAAATAATAATTTTGTACATTATTACTTTCCCTGCAATACATGATAATGTATAGGGAAAGTATTGGAATCATGTCGAAAATCGCAACTCGAGTTTTCGACGGATCTACACGTTTTGGGACCTCTTGAATACGAAAAAACTATTTTTAGCGTGACGTCTGTGTGTGTGTGCGTGTGTCAGTCTGTCGGTCTGTGTGTGTGTGTCTGCCAGTCCGTCTGTCTGTGCACTGTATGTATCCACTCTAACTCAAAACCTAATGGACCAAATTTCATAAAATTTTGTAGGTAAGTCACTTGTTTGTGACCCTGGCACTGATTAGTTTTTGGTACGATTCGGGATAAAAGAATCCGCCTTTTTTTGCGAAATGGCCTGCAAAAATCTCTTTTATCCACTCTAGATCACAAAATTTGGTACATAAGTCAACTGTAGGATATTCTAGCGCTGATTAGATTTGGGTACGATTCGGAAAAGAAGAACCCCTTTTTTTTTTACAAAATGATCCGCAAATATCGCCAAAATTTAAAATAAAAGACTACATATGCTCAAATGTATCAATTAAATGATTGTTTTATACGTAATTTTTGACGAGGAAAAGAATAAGACAAATCCCATTATTCTAAAACTAACCTTTTTCAAGTCCCCCCACCGAGGTTTTTTTTTTTTTTTTTTTTTTTTTTTTTTTCCCCTTTTCTTTTCTTTTTTTTTTTTTTTTTCGTTATAACGCCACCTTAAAAAAAAATGTCCAGTTAACAAATAAAAACAAAAATTGAATTGAAGGTGCAAATTCAATGTTATTTTGTGCAATTAAACTAAATTTAATGAATTATTAAAGAAATAAAGTGACAATGAATTTGAGACTACAGAGAATAAGTCATGTTCTGCCCACATCAGATTTTCGGTATAAAAATTAAAATGTGTGAAATAAGTTCAAGAGATTGGAATTGCAAATGTAAGTTAAATAATGTTTTCAATGAAATGTTTAAAGGTTTAAACGATCTGTTTTAATCTTCACATATACTTATATATGCTTTATATGTATTAAACTATATTATTTTATCAAACAAAATAAAAAAATGCCATAAAAGTTGAAATGAGTGGGGAATAAGTCCAAGAGATATAAATTTCAGAGACTAGATAAATAACATTTTAAATGATTTAAAGAATTCATCTGAATCTTCCCATATATTTATATGTATTGTATAAGTACTATATTATTTAAGTAAACAAAATCAAAAATCTGATGTGGGCAGTACATGACTTTTGCTGCAGACTCATATTCACGTTCTCTATTTCTTCAATAATTCATTGTATTGAGTTTAATTGCACAAAATAGCACCCACAATTATTTAAAATGACACTGAATTGACACTTTTAATTCAATTTTAGTTCTCAGTTGGTAACTGGACTTTTTTTCAACTGTGGCGCAGCGTAAATGCGAAAAAACAAAAATATCTCGAGAACGGCTAGCCCTAGTGTAATGGGATTGGTCTTATTCCTTTCATTGTTAAAAATTATGTATAAAACAAGCATTTAATTGATATATTTGAGCATACGTAGTATTTTATTTTAGATTTTGACGATTTTTGCAAGCCATTTCGCAAAAGAAGGTAAGTTACATTGTTCCGAATCGTACTAAAATCTAATCAGCACCAGAACATCCCACAAGTAACTTATCTATCAAATTTTGTGAAATTCGGTCCATTCGTTTTTCAGCTAGAGAGGATACATGACATTTTTGCAGGCCATTTAGCAAAAAAAAGCGGGTTCTTTTCTTTCGAATCGTACCAAAAACTAATCAGCACCAAGGTCATACCCAAGTGACTTGTCTCTTAATAATATCAATGTCCAATCAGCATCAGGATAACCACCAAGGGACTTAACTACTAAGTTTTATGAAATATAATTAAATAGCGTTTTATCTACAGTGAAAATCGTCCTCATTTCCTCAAAATTAAACATTTAAATAATATCTCGAGAACGGTTCATCTTAGAGTAATGGGCTGGGTCTTTTTGTCGTCTAAAATTACGCATAAAACAAGCAATTAATTCATACATTTGAACATATGAAGTCTTTTATTTTAGATTTTGGCGATTTTTGCTGGCCATTTCGTGAAAAAAGCGAGTTTTTCATTACCGAACCATACCAAAATCTAATCAGCACCAAGATATTCCACAGGTGACTTATCTACCAAATTTTGTGAAATTTGGTCAATTAGTTTTCTAGCTAGACTGGATGCAAGAGATTTTTTCGGGCCATTTCGCAAAAATGGCCGGTCCTTTTTTCCCGAATCGTACCAAAAACTAATCAGCACCAGGATTACACCCAAGTGACTTACCAAATTTTATGAAATTCGGTCCAATCATTTTTGAGTTAGAGTGGATACATACATTGCACAGAGAGACACACACACACAGACGTCACGCTAAAAAAAGTTTTTCGTATTCTAAAGGTGTCAAAATGTGTAGATCCATCGAATACTCCAGTTGCGATTTGTGATATGATTCCAATACTTTCCCTATGCATTGCCATGTTCTGCAGGGAAAGTAAAAATCTGATGTGGGCAGCACATGACTTTCCCTGCAGACTCAAATTCATATTTTATTTATTTTTTTAATAATTCATTAGATTGAGTTTAATTGCACAAAATAACACAAAATTTGCATTTTTTTAATTCAATTTTTGTTTTTACTTGGTAATTGGACATTTTTCCGAAAGCGGCGTAACAAAAATACAAGAAATCTCAAATATCTTGAGAACGGTTAGTCCTAAAGTATAATGGAGTGCGTTATATTATTTTCCTCGTTAAAAATTGCGTATGAAACAAGAATTTAATTGTTACATTTGAGCATACGTAGTCTTTCTTTTATTAGATTTTGGCGATTTTTGCGGGCCATTTCGTAAAATAAAGCAGGTTGTTCTTTTCTGAATCGTACTAGAATCTAATCAACACCAGAGTATCCGACAGTGAACTTATCTACCAAATTTTGTGAAATTTGGTCAATTAGTATTTTAGCTAGAGTGGATACAGGAAATTTTTGCCATCTATTTCGCAAAAAATGGCGGGTTGTTTTATCCCGAATCGTACTAAAAACCAATCAGCACCAGGGTCATATACGAGTGCCTTACCAAATTTTAGGAAATTCGGTACATTAGTTTTTAAGTTAGAGTGGATACATACATTGCACCCACAGACACACACACAGATGTCACGCTAAAAATAGTTTTTTCGTATTCTAGAGGTCTCAAAACGTGTAGATCCATCGAAAACTCGAGTTGCGATTTTCGGCATGATTCCAATACTTTCCCTATACATTACCATGTATTGCAGGGAAAGTAAAAATCTGATGTGGGCAGCACATGGCTTTTCCTACAGACTCATATTCATGTTCTCTTTATTTCTTCAATTGAGCTTAATTTCCACAAAATTACACCCAACATTATTTTATATTACATTGAATTTGCATTTTTAACTTCATTTCCGTTTTCATTGGGTAACTGAACCTATTTTCAAAAATGGCTAGCGAACATGCAAAACAAATAAAATTTTTCGAGAACAGCTAGTCTTTGAGTAATGAGATTGACCTTATGTCTCATTCTTTCATCGTCAAAAATTACGTATGAAACACGCATTTAATTAATATATTTGAGCATACGTAATTTTTTATTTTAGATTTTGACGATTTTTAAGGGCCATGTCGCAATAAAAAGGCAGGTTCCTTTTTCCTGAATTGCACCAAAAACTAATCAGCGTCAGTTTAACCCATAGGTGACTTATCCACCAAATTTTATGAAATTTGGTAGTTTAGTTTTTTAACTAGAGTAGATACAAACATTTTTTGTGTTTCATTTCGCAAAAAAGGCTGATTCTTTTTTTTCCGAATTATACCAATATTTAATCAGCACCAGGGTACCCTACGAGTGACTTATCTACCAAATTTTGTAAAATTTGATCATGTATTTTTTCAGCTAGAGTAGATACATTCAATTTTTGATACATAATCATTTCAGAAAACAAGATGGGTTCTTTTATCCCGAATCATACCAAAAACTAATCAGCACCAGGGTCACACGCAAGTGACTTATCTACCAAATTTCATGAAAATTGGCCCATTAGTATTTGAGTTAGAGTGGATACATACATTGCATAGACAGACATACAGACTCACAGACACACCCACAGGCGTCACACAAAAATTAGTTTTTTCGTATTCTAGAGGTCGCGAAATGTGTAGATCCGTCGAAAACTCGAGTTGCGATTTTCGGCATGATTCCAATACTTTCCCTATACATTACCATGTATTGCAGGAAAAGTAAAAATTGGCCAAAAATATAAAAATGAGTAGAAAAAGGAGAAAATTCCAAGAAATTTAAATTTTAGATGCAAGTTAAATAACATTTTAAATGACATGTTTAAAGTTTTAAACAATTTGTCTTAGTTTGCTTTTGAAATCACCAATGTGTCTCAAAATAGATGGAATAATACTTACATGCACAGAAATCTAATGTAGTGCTTGTTGAAAATGTCTTTCTCTCAGCAACAATAACGTTTGAATTCGAGATAAAATATTACTGCGCACTCTGACAAGCACTGCAGGTGTCACTGTGTTACAGTCTCTGATGATAGATTTTTTGACAAGTATTTATTGCCTTCCATCTACGCGTTTCGTGCATTCAGGGTGTTAATTCCTACTAATAAGACAATGCCCTACAACTTCGTAATTGGCTTTTTTTGTTTATCTCATTTTGTTGTTTTAACTTTTAAATTCTCCACTAGGGGCGTTGCAATCATTTTTATTCAATCGGGCATGATCTCTTTACTATACACAGACTCAATCTGTACATTCATGGTCCCTTTCATACAATTTTATTGGGGAGGTTAAGGATTTTGCTAGGAACTCTGCATAACACTTAATGTAGACTTACAGCTTTTCCTTTATCTCTCTGCTGCCAGGTTAGCTTTGTACTGTATAGGGAAAGCAAAAAAAAAAAAAAAAAATGTTTGTTTCAAATAGCAGACGATACTTTTTCCTAAATCAAAAGCGCGGGAAATTACTATTCCATGACTACTCTATCGAAGGGATTTTTTTGGAAAATATTAATATTTATTATGTTTTATCTATACATTGTAGTCAAAATAAAACTCAGGCTATCCATCAGACAGCATGAGTTCTATCTATTCCAGTGGAAGCTGTTCCGTAGATAGACTTATCTCCTTAATATATTCTAAACAGTCTAGGCTTATCAGCGACTCGTCCGCTTTTTTATAATTACATAAACTCATTGGAA
Source organism: Amaurobius ferox (assembly GCA_951213105.1). Classification (NCBI taxonomy): domain Eukaryota; kingdom Metazoa; phylum Arthropoda; class Arachnida; order Araneae; family Amaurobiidae; genus Amaurobius; species Amaurobius ferox. The sequence goes on from OX578134.1 coordinate 74,918,887, forward strand.
CTAATCGCGGGTACTCTACACTTTATTCCTCATAAAGTACCCAGTATTATATAAAACAGCAAGTAAATTATCGCAACGCTTTTTAACACAGTTTCAGCACTTACCGCAGATGTAACTCAACACTTATCACTTTATCTTATCATCCTCTCATAAGTTTTCTGTCTCGTTGTTGGACATTTCGAAGAGCAAGAAATCGGTGCGTGGTCTGAGCTCTCTGGAAGGCAGACACAACAAAATTGTGACAGATGACAGTCGGAAGCCGTAGGTTATGCGTATGTCTTTTAATTGATCTCTAAATCTATCTCGTGGGAATTTTTTCTCGAAGCAAGAAAAATCGTTTGCACTGGTTGGGCAAGGTCTTGTTTGGATTACCCACCGCCGTGGCCTTGCTTGGGACTTTATGATAGATAAGATTTCCGACACAAATTAAAATTGTGTTTGAATCGATGAATGTAGCTACATTGTTATTTTTATCTATTTATTTATTTTTGATGGGAATAGTAGCTGTGGTTGGGGTATTATCTATGGCTAAAATCGGAGAGTTGCGAAAAATGTAAACATTTTGGACGTTTATATCTCAAAACCTAATAATTAACATTGAAAGCAATTTTTATTTTTTATCGGAAATAGGGTTCAGATTATAAATATAAATGGTGCTCTATACAAAATTAATTTCAATATTTTAATATTTCGAACATTTTTTTTTTTTTTTTGAAAAACTAGAAAGTTTTTGTCTGAGCGAGTTTTTGCTTCACTTTACTTTTTTTTCACTCGTAATATGTTCTAAGCAATAAAAGATTCATATAAATGATCAATAAGAAACCAGCTTCTGGATTAATAACTTTTTCTTTTATTTGTTTATTTTTTACAAGGCTCTTATGGTTTTCGAGGAATTGTCTTATCAAATTAAAGAAGATTGAAAACTTTCCGTTTGTAATGTTTATATCTCAAAACTAAAAGCGCTAGCTGTGAACAAACAGCAAGAATTTGAAACCCTTCGAAATAAATCCCTTCAAGGATAATAGTTTGATTTTGAATCGAAGTCTTAGTTTTCAAACTATTCTGGTTATAATTTTGATATTTAAATATTTTGATCTTTTAAAGTTTTCCAGTGAGAAGGTAAGCTACAACATTTAAAATGTCACCACTGTTGCAGTTCAATGTGCTTACTTACTAGTTGGTGAGATATTGGGGCACAGTCACGAGATATATTGTTTTGTTTTAAAGAAATTAGGAAGTGAAGTGAAGTTGGGGATTCCGAAGATTTATGATGTTGTTATGATGTTATGAAGTTGGGGACAAATGATTGATGAGGAAGTTTGAAGGGAAGAAATGGAAGTATAAAACTCAATTACGTATTTATTTGTCGCCAAGTAAATTTACGGATTCATCTGAATCTTAAACCTCGTCAGAGATATTGTATTTAGCTAATATGCCGTGAAGCAAATTAGTAAAATAAATGTATATTTTAACGCTAAGTCTATGATCAGGAGCAAAAACCAAAAGTACTAACTAAGAACATTTTTTGAGTAATTTGTAGCCCTTTGAAAGCTCCTACAAGAACATGTAATTTGATTTCAGATCAGGATCTTTGTTTTCGAAATATAATGATTATAATTTTGATATTTTGAACTATTTTCAAAAGGGAGTTCAAGGTAACTCGGAGGATTGGCATTGAACCAAGATTGAAATTCATTAGGAAATATTTTCATACTAGATTAATTACACGTGGATTCCGATCCTACTTCAGATAACAACATTCATGAAGCGGTTTCCCATTTATTGTGCGCTCTTCATCATGGAATAACCGGTGCCTGCATTTATAGTGAGAACACTTTTACTATCCGTAGTAGGAACACTTACTTTATGAAAACCGACAAATTTAATTCAGCCCTATTTCGTATTCGGCATTGAATTTATAAATACTGAGCTGGTGTGTCACAAGCCTGCAATGTTCAAGTTCATGGTTTCACTTTGTTAATTTCAGAGTTGTTATGTGAGCCACAAATTTTGCAAACTATGTGGGAAATGACAAATTTAGCCCAAATTCAAAATTGAGCTCAATGAAATTATGTAAGATCAATAAATTTGGGGTTTATAATCTTTCTTTATCTGAAATATGCTATATTTTAGGAATTTTACTGCGCAAATTGTGAGTCTGATATTGTCTAGTATATTCATAATATTACTGTTTTAATGACTGGAACAATAATAAAGTGTTATAAAGAACTCTATAACGTTAATTAATTATGTTTTTGTTTGATATGCCTTTTGTAAGTTTCATAATCTTTATATTTCTTAGTCACATAGAGCCTCTCCTATCAATATCCAGCAATAGTCTGCTAACATAATGAATTTCATATGCCTTGATAACATTTTTTCTTCATTGCAAAAGCTTAGAAAAATGCTTCCAATCTGTACATTTCTACCAAGATTATCGAAATAAAATTCCAAATTCCCATTTAGAATGTAGGATGCATATTTTAAGTGAGATGTTGCTATCTAGATTTTGATTAGCTTCTAACAAGTTAATAATATTTTGTATAGTCAATTATTTTATTATGAATATTTTATTTCTCTTATTATGAATGCTATCTCTCTCTCTCTCTCTCTCTCCTAATGTGAACTAACAACGAATGTTCGGCGTTGTTCGGGATTTAAAATGCAAAACTCTGATTAAAATTACACCAGAACGTAGAGAGAATTCTGAAAAACAAAATGACGGCGTTTTTGTCATCAAATAACCTTATAGATTGCGTCACCAGTGACATAGGTTCCTAGACATATCCCCGAGGGCCGTGCCTGTTGGATTTAATATTTTCCCTATCAATAATGCGTAAGATAAGTTGAAAGGGCCCTTTTTCCTGGGCCAATCTGGGACTTTGTAATCGGGCTTAGGCTGTTTCTCGCCTTCGAAACCGGCCAACACTACTATTTTGTGCTGTATGTTGCTCTTAATGAAGTAATTTTAGTTTTATTACATTAGCAGCAGTTTGAGAAGTAATTAAAAGTTTAAAATTAAAAGCTAGCTGCTAAACAGTTTTACGTGTAGTAGATGGCGATTTCAGTCTAAATTACACACTCTATTGAGATAAGGTCGGGTTTCGACTATTAAACTCATAATTCGAATTTAAAAAAAAAATCTCGACGAGGAGTTTTTATCGGTAGTCCAGGTATCCCTGTACCGAATCTCATAGTAATACGAAGCTTAAATTTTTTACTACAGACAAACAGGCATATTCTTTTATATTTATTGATGCTCGTGATGAAGTTGATATTCTAATGCAATTCATATGGTTTTAACATTTATCCATCCTTGCAGTGTCTCGGTATATAGGAATGATCTTGACGGAAAAAAATGATTAGGAATGATCTTGATAGAAATCCAAGCATTATTCAGTTTTAGCAATAGTTTTTATCAATCTATGCAATGCTGATGTACAGAAACGTTCATTCTGTTCGTCACTAAACACTAAGGTTATAAAGGTAAAATTATAAATGAAATTATATCATGTACAGTTTAAATGACATGTTGGAGCATAAATTTTATAAACTTCTAAAACATATTTTGTATTACTTTCTGTACTTTTCTTAGACAAACAATTATTTTGAATAATCTTCATATAATTCCAAGCTTCCCGTTTTAGCAATTGTCCATCTCTGAAATACCTCTGTATGAACATTCACTCTGTTTATTAACCCTCAAAACTAACGGTGCAAGCTTCTAAATAGCAATGCTGATTGGGTATTTTAAGTGAGATGTTACAAATCCAGATTTTGATAAGATTATAATAAGTTATTAATACATGGCGATTAAAATGTTACACATATCAAATTTTAAAATCATAAAATTAACCGAGAAATTGAAATAGTAGAATTTGCTTTTAGTTAAATGCAACTCGTATACCCTATAAAATATATCAGATCAGAAACATCGGCTACTGTGTTCTATAATTACAAATATATTTACTTTTTCATACTAATAGAATATAGTAAAGTATTGTTTTGACGAAAATTTTCGATTTCGAGATTGTGATGTCAATATAATGTTTTAGGACCTCCTGAACACGGTTCGGCTATTTTTAGGGTAATGTCCCTCTGTCTGTGCTCAATTTTTTGTGTACACAATAGCTTCCACAAATATTAACGAAGTTTCCTGAAATTATATATATCCAGCTTTGTGATAAAAAAAATATAGAATTAGATAGAATTTTTTAAAATTCGAGTGAAAACTTCGAAATTGATTCGAATATTTAAATTTCCTTATCATGGCAACATAGGATAAAATGTATCAGATCAGAAACATCGGCTACTGTGTTCTATAATTACAAATATATTTACTTTTTCATACTAATAGAATATAGTAAAGTATTGTTTTGACGAAAATTTTCGATTTCGAGATTGTGATGTCAATATAATGTTTTAGGACCTCCTGAACACGGTTCGGCTATTTTTAGGGTAATGTCCCTCTGTCTGTGCTCAATTTTTTGTGTACACAATAGCTTCCACAAATATTAACGAAGTTTCCTGAAATTATATATATCCAGCTTTGTGATAAAAAAAATATAGAATTAGATAGAATTTTTTAAAATTCGAGTGAAAACTTCGAAATTGATTCGAATATTTAAATTTCCTTATCATGGCAACATAGGATAAAATGTATCAGATCAGAAACATCGGCTACTGTGTTCTATAATTACAAATATATTTACTTTTTCATACTAATAGAATATAGTAAAGTATTGTTTTGACGAAAATTTTCGATTTCGAGATTGTGATGTCAATATAATGTTTTAGGACCTCCTGAACACGGTTCGGCTATTTTTAGGGTAATGTCCCTCTGTCTGTGCTCAATTTTTTGTGTACACAATAGCTTCCACAAATATTAACGAAGTTTCCTGAAATTATATATATCCAGCTTTGTGATAAAAAAAATATAGAATTAGATAGAATTTTTTAAAATTCGAGTGAAAACTTCGAAATTGATTCGAATATTTAAATTTCCTTATCATGGCAACATAGGATAAAATGTATCAGATCAGAAACATCGGCTACTGTGTTCTATAATTACAAATATATTTACTTTTTCATACTAATAGAATATAGTAAAGTATTGTTTTGACGAAAATTTTCGATTTCGAGATTGTGATGTCAATATAATGTTTTAGGACCTCCTGAACACGGTTCGGCTATTTTTAGGGTAATGTCCCTCTGTCTGTGCTCAATTTTTTGTGTACACAATAGCTTCCACAAATATTAACGAAGTTTCCTGAAATTATATATATCCAGCTTTGTGATAAAAAAAATATAGAATTAGATAGAATTTTTTAAAATTCGAGTGAAAACTTCGAAATTGATTCGAATATTTAAATTTCCTTATCATGGCAACATAGGATAAAATGTATCAGATCAGAAACATCGGCTACTGTGTTCTATAATTACAAATATATTTACTTTTTCATACTAATAGAATATAGTAAAGTATTGTTTTGACGAAAATTTTCGATTTCGAGATTGTGATGTCAATATAATGTTTTAGGACCTCCTGAACACGGTTCGGCTATTTTTAGGGTAATGTCCCTCTGTCTGTGCTCAATTTTTTGTGTACACAATAGCTTCCACAAATATTAACGAAGTTTCCTGAAATTATATATATCCAGCTTTGTGATAAAAAAAATATAGAATTAGATAGAATTTTTTAAAATTCGAGTGAAAACTTCGAAATTGATTCGAATATTTAAATTTCCTTATCATGGCAACATAGGATAAAATGTATCAGATCAGAAACATCGGCTACTGTGTTCTATAATTACAAATATATTTACTTTTTCATACTAATAGAATATAGTAAAGTATTGTTTTGACGAAAATTTTCGATTTCGAGATTGTGATGTCAATATAATGTTTTAGGACCTCCTGAACACGGTTCGGCTATTTTTAGGGTAATGTCCCTCTGTCTGTGCTCAATTTTTTGTGTACACAATAGCTTCCACAAATATTAACGAAGTTTCCTGAAATTATATATATCCAGCTTTGTGATAAAAAAAATATAGAATTAGATAGAATTTTTTAAAATTCGAGTGAAAACTTCGAAATTGATTCGAATATTTAAATTTCCTTATCATGGCAACATAGGATAAAATGTATCAGATCAGAAACATCGGCTACTGTGTTCTATAATTACAAATATATTTACTTTTTCATACTAATAGAATATAGTAAAGTATTGTTTTGACGAAAATTTTCGATTTCGAGATTGTGATGTCAATATAATGTTTTAGGACCTCCTGAACACGGTTCGGCTATTTTTAGGGTAATGTCCCTCTGTCTGTGCTCAATTTTTTGTGTACACAATAGCTTCCACAAATATTAACGAAGTTTCCTGAAATTATATATATCCAGCTTTGTGATAAAAAAAATATAGAATTAGATAGAATTTTTTAAAATTCGAGTGAAAACTTCGAAATTGATTCGAATATTTAAATTTCCTTATCATGGCAACATAGGATAAAATGTGACATAATCAAACACGAAAGAGGTTATTTATAGATCAGTGATTACGAAACTTAACAATTTCAATCACTGCTATTAATCCCTGAAGGAAAACATTGTCAACAGTGATATCAATCGGAAGATTGTTCAAGCCCTTTAATATGAAAGGTAAAATGCTCTAACTGAGATTATTTGGACCAATAATACAGATTTAAAAAAAAATCACAAGCTATTTGTAATTGGATTCTAGTATGAGAAAGTCGAATTAATCTATGCTCCAATTAATTTTTTTATCCATCAAATAACGTGGCGTTCCCACGGTGAAATAATGTTTATCTTAGAGCAATGTTTTTCTAGCTATTATTAGGAGAGAGTCATTGAAAGATTTCAGAAACGTTCGTTGAAGAGTTTGAGCAACGCAGTCTCTACTTCAGACAGTTTATCCCAAGTTAAAATGAAAATCATGGTTGTTTTTCTTTGCCTGCAACAGATGCAGTTTTTCTAAATTGATTTCCTAACCTCGTAATTGTTGAGTTATTAGGAGTTTTGGAGCATGGGCATTTTATCTAAAGCTCTTCATCTTCATTGACACTCTCATAAGAATAACTGGAGAAATATTGCCCTAAAATAAAAAAAAAATTCACTCTGGCAAAACTTGCTCTTGGATGGATAAAAATAAGAGGTCTGTAATTATCTTTTGACGTATTCAAAACAGCAGACGATATTTATGATATAATTTTGAGGATATTTTAGTGATACTTAACTGAAAAAAATTCTACTATTTCAATTTCTCGGTAGATCACAACTCAGAATTCGATGTGTGAAATTTTTCGACCATCCTGTAAATTTTGCATAGTTGTCTGTCCGTTTCTTGGCCCAAAATGCATTTTGAATGCTCTTGAACTCCAAGTTTTCAGTTTTAACATTCGCTCATCTCTATCTCTGTAGAAACGCTTACGCTCATTCTCTTCAACTCGAACCAGCAAGGCAATCGGTTTAGATGTTAGATTCTCAAAACGTGTAAATTCGTCGAAAGCTCGAAATTAAATTGCCGACCCTTCACGATATTTCTTCTATTCCTTATGCTATACAGGGTGTTAAAGACAGTCATGAACCAGATAACTTAAGAAGTATTAGAGCTATCGTATATATCGTTTTTTTTATTCAGGTGAATAGAAAACCCTGTTAGTCCTACATGAGAAATTTCGGGGACTGACTCCTTTTCTTAGAGAGGTATGGATCGCTTTATGTTAGATATAGAGAAAAAGTCAATTGAAAAGTTGTACAGCTTTGCGAAATTTTTACTAAGCATTTTTGCCGTCCTGCAAAAGATGAAAAATAACGCTCTAAGTAACGATTTTAAAAGAGACAATTTTATTAATCTGCTTGTAAAAATGTAAATGTAGAGATATTGGAAAACACGCGGAAACATCGTATTACATGTGTGAAAATATGTATCATTGCGAAAGGTGAAGAACATTTTGCATTTTGTGAACAATTAAGTCAATTTTATTCTGTTGCATTGTCTAAGTGTTCGATTTTAGGGGAGGTAGGGTAGATTGCATACAATTTCTTTTCATGGTTCCCTTCCAATTTTTGAGATGAGACAAAGCTGCTTTGTACTAATTTTACATTGCTCTACAGCTTTGTGATTGACTTTTCCCCCTACCTCCAACAGGAAACGAAGCAGTCTTTGTACCCCAATAAAGAAGCGGGTTAGCTCCCCGTAAAATGCCTCATCGTGTAGCGCCATTGTAGTTTCCTATGCACTTGCACAATAATTCACATATTTCTTGAGTTATTTGCCTGATCCATGACTTCCTTGTCGTTCTGTATATGTAACTAAAGAGAGTAAAATGATTTTAAGGGATCATACTGTATTTTGATACTCAGCTAAACTCTCACTTGTACACTTTAGAAAATTTATAATAAAATTCTCTGGGTGTCTTTACCTTTCTGCTTTCTGTTATGATCACAGAATCTCCGAAAGGAGTTTCAATCTTTTTCTCTTGGCGTGAATTTTCCAAGTCAGAATTTTCAGGGCTGACAGGCGTTTGCGTCGAGAACGATATCTCTCCTTCGGGATGGAAGCCCGTACCGTCTGCACCAGCGGTGAAAGACATGGACTGGCGAATCGATGTACCAAAAGAATAGACGTCGGCACGAAGATGGCGGGACAATTTCTTCAAACTCTGTACAGACTGGAAGAGATGAAATTAATAAATTATTAGAAAGAAATCGCATGAAGTTAAATGAAAATGTAGCACAATAACTCAAGTTATACAAGGTGGGATCAAAAAGTTCAGAGACTGTGCTGATATCTCCAACCCTGATTGGAGGAGAGGAGAACTATTTTGCCATGGCGTAGAGGCACATGTGACGCGAGATGTGAAAAGGACGATGCAGATCCGCAATGCAGAGTTTTTCCAGACAATGCGTTTCAGTGAACTGGTAATCGACGACAGAAACATTGCACCTGCTGCTGCAGGTGAAATATTTCTGTCGAGGATTTCCCCAAACGATTGCAGAATTTGATATTCGCACGTTGTTCTTCAAACACCATTTCCGTTTTCAACGAACGTGAACAACTACAGTTCACTGACACGCATTGTCTGGAAAAACCCTGCACTACGAGCCTGCTTCTTTCTTTTCACATGTGCCTCTACGCCACGGTAAAATAGTTCCCCTCTCCTCCAATCAGAGTTGGAGATATCAGCACAGTCTCCGAACTTTTTAACCTTACCTTGTATTGCTATATTTATATTTCCCGAATGACAGGCATCCACCATTGAGAAAATGGTTTATCCGCATTTAGTCTTGTTTAAGAAATGTGCATCATTATCAAAATCCCAAAGTCGGAGAGAAAGTGGGGAGACAGTTGTGACGCCATCCGTTACACACACTATGCATTGTACGAAAAGTAATGACATCTGTTTATAAATAAATTAATTAAATTTTCCCTTTGCAATCAGTTCATACGTTTAAAGGGCAGAAAAATAAGTTTGAAATTTTGTGCAAAAATCAATTTAGAGGTTCGAAATCAATTTGAAAGTCGTAAACTCGTAATTTTGCTTCATTAATGTTCACCTGTTCCTTTGAAAAATCGAAAAATTAAAAATTAATTTTATTGGCGCTTGTTTCCATCTTTAAGCTTAAAATATTTGCCTTTCATGAGATAAAAGGTGCATAAATTATATACCTTTTGTAATCAACAGAACATATATTACTTTTTTAAGTTACTAAACGGTAAATCGATTTTTTGAATGTTTATTTTGTCTTGGTTCCCTTAAAGTATTCAGCATTAAACCCACTGGCGTAGTTTAAATCTCGAAAAGGGGGAAATCGACAAGCTAATAAAAGGCAATTCTGGACACCGTTTAAGTAATGTGGATTTAATGAAAAGACTATATGTGATTACCCATGTAAATAATAGCTAATGTAGGGAGAAGCAGTATGACCTCTAACATGCTGTGGCTACGCCACTGGATAAACATTTGTTTGAATCAAGGACGGCAGAAAAATGTATTTCGATGTAAGAAATATCGTGGGTCGTGAACAGTTCTACCAGTTTCGAAAAGGTTTCAGCTTTAACAAGAAGAAGTGCTGTCTTCGAAAGGTATGACGTAACAAAGGTATAGAATGTCAACCTGTTTCACTTCACCACCGCGTCTCGATAATGAATTGGGAGGACGTAAATGTAAAGTAAAATAATGCTATTGCTTCTTCAATGAACGTCTGACATATTAAATTCTATTAAAATCAAGATATTCTGCTGTACATGTGTATATATATGGACAATATACTTAGCAAATATTAATATCATTCAGTCTGTGTTTTGTTACATTAAAATACTCCTTAAAAGTAGGGATATACAGAGCGACAAGAAAAGTCATCAACCAGGCTAATAACTCGAGAAATATTAGGGTTATCGTATATTAGTTTTATGCAGGTGTATAGAAAATCCTTTTGGCGCTACATGATGAGACAACTTTAGGGAAGGGGGCATCTTTTTAGGGGGTAAGAAAGCTATTTCGATTCCTGTTAGAGATAGGAAGAAAAGTTAATTACAATGTCGTAGAGAGTTTCAAAATTAGTACTAAGCATTTTTGTTTCACAGCAAAGTTTTAAAATAGCTCTCTAAATAGCGATTTTATTAGAGACAATGTTATTAATCTGCATGTAACAGTGTAAATGTAGAGACATTGTTAAACACGTAGAAAGATCTTTTTACACGTGTGCAAGCATATATCATTGCTAAAGGTGAACATTTTGTATTTCGTGTATAAAAACGGTGTATAAATAAAGTTAATTTTATTCTACCGCATTATCTAAATTTTCATTTTTTTTTTTGGGGGGGGGGGGGGGGGTTGCATTGCATACACTGTCAGATTGATACTCTACCTGATTATTATCTTTGTTTTGATATATTTGGTAGGTTAAGTTGCAAAAATGGCAACAGTCTAGTTTTATTTTTTATGTACGAAAAAAATGGCTTTTGAGTTACTTTTCGAATTTTAGAGAATATTAATAAGTATTATTTACGCCATAAATGCTTTTTGAGTGTTATTTTGTGATTTAAAGCAAAGAATGTACGTATTAGAGCTGTAAATAAACAGTTTGACAATTGTGTTACAAGGTGTCTTCCTTGAACAATTGATTACACCAATTATAAAATCTGAATACTTCTGATTCCGAAATTAAAACGGAACATACACTGTTTTCTGGGGGAGGTCCCTTTCCATCTTTTGTGGGGAACAAAAATGCTTAGTACTAATTTTGAAACGCGCTACAACTTTGTAATTAACTTTCACCCCTATCTCTAACATGAAACGAGATAGCCCTCAGTACCCCCATAAAAAGGAGATAGCACTCCTTACTCCATAAAAAGAGGATCAGCCCTCCTGAGTTATCGCAACGTGTAGCACCATTGGGGCGCTACACGATGTAATAAAAATACAAAATAGTTGGAATACTTCTCAAGCTATTTGCCTGGTCAACGACTTTCCTTGACATCTTCCATATGTATATGGACAGTGTCTATATGGCTACAACCTGGCGCGATATGAAAATGCCCCTCCCTCAAACTTTTCCTTTATCGAACAATTAAATTGAAATAATTTTGTTTTCATATTTCATATTGTTACGTATGTTTTAAAAATTTTAATATTTAAAAAGGCTGCGAGAAAAAATAAACATTATATACAACTTACATAAATATTAAAAAAAATGCAGTGCAATAGTGCAACATTTGGAAATACATTCATATTAAATAGTTTTTAATTCTACTTGTACCACAAATCACCATCAGAATGAATAAAAACAAGAAAGATCAACCATGCTTAAAGCATTGATTATGAAACACTTTCCAACTTCAATGCAATTTTATTTAAACATGTCTAAAATGCAATACATTCCTCGGTAATATTTTAAAACTTATCACAATACTACATTAATTTATTATATTTGAAACCTTAACCTTCATAAAAAAAAAATTAACTTCATTCAAATGACGGCATTAAAGTATAAATTGCCTGGTTTAAACATCTCTAAAATGTGATACATTCCTCGGTAATAATTTTAGAATTGTCATAATACTACGATAATTTATTATATTTGAAAACTTCATCGAAAACAACTGAAATCCATTCAAATGACGTCATAGAAAAAATAACACGCCTGGCTCTCTCTATAAAAGCAACATTTCATTCATAAATAATTCCCCTATTCATGTCATTCATCACAATACTATAATAATTTATTTTATTTAAAAATTAAGACCATGGAGCTACAAGTAATTAAACTATATGCGTAAAACTTCATCGAAAAATATCGTCCTTCTCTTTCTAAAATCAATGAATATTTCATTCATATCAGCTAAGCAGACTCCATGGACTAAATGATTTTGTGTTAAATAATTACAGCGATTCTAATACAGCTCATTCTACATATTTTGCTTTTTACATTTTACATAGGTGAGAAATAGGCTTAATAGTAGAAATAATCAAATTTGGGATGAGCATTTAAACACAAATATATTGTCATTGCGTTGTTTCAGTATGTAGATGCACAGAATTTAGGCAAAAATAAAGTAGTTTTAGGACGGATACAACACTCAATATGAATTAAAAAGAACTTTAAAAATCATGATTTTGAGACAAGATGGATGCCATATATCAATTTTGAAGTATGTCACGTGATCGTTTCATATCATGGTCACGTGATCGCTTCATATAAGAGGTGTTATTATTATTTTAATTTTTATTTAAAAAACTACTGAATATATTTCGCTGAATTTTTTTTTATATATTTTATGGAATAATTTGAATATTGCCTAAAATTTTCGAAGCAATTTGTGAATTTTAAATCCGCTTAAAAAATGCTTGAAAAATTAGGTCCCATAGGGCTCAATGTATTTCATTTTTTCAACCCGGGTTCAATCCAAAACTAATTGGGTGATATTATTCATTTATATTCCCATAGGTCCTACTGACCGTCTGAGCAACATACTAAAATTTCATTTTGATTAAGTCATTTTTACGGCAGTTATCGTGCTAACGGACAGACAGACAGAATGAATGAACAAAGTCATAAACACTTTTCAACTTTGTTGTAAAGTGTTAAAAATGGTGTCTTTTCATATTTTGCATTCAAGATATTGTGTTTAAATATTTCGTATAAATATTTTTTAAATTTAGTTTTTAACCTTAGATTGTAACCCCTATAGATGCATTTGCACATGGAGGTAAAAGGAATCCATGCATTTGGCTTATCTGTGTTAATAAAAATTGTTTTAATGCTGTAAATGTATATAGTGTTCAAATCATTAAAGCAAAGGGAAGGAGTTTAAAGTTCATGTTAGGAATATGCTATAACTGTTTGTGACAATAATACACTGGGGTAAGATAGATCTTATTTTTATGGCAAAAGGTTGGTATTGAATGTAAACATGTTTTTTTAAACACTAAATTTTGCAGAAATAAATAATGCAAATTAGAACTCAAACAATGAAAAATATTACTGCGTATTCAACTTTATTTTACCCTTCGATTAATTTTGTTTTCATGCATTCTGTACCCTATCCTACAACTAGAAAGATATATACTCATTATTTCTAAGGGAACTTTAATTTAAAAATTATCAAAATTTATTATACTAAACACAACGCGTCCGTGTTGTGTCAAATGAGAACACATGAGACTTTACTAAAACTAGTGACACCTAAATATAATCCCCAAAGCATTATGGTATTTTTAAATTTATTATCCATAGGAGTTTTATCTCCTTCTGTATTAATCCATGGTTTAAGATATCCATCTCCCCATATACTGTATACTACCATCATGGTTGTTGTTGTTGAGACCCAGACCGTCCGACCTACCAGAAAGGTGTAAGGTAACCGTTTGGACGGCCGGGAAGTGCCACCCAAGTTAGACCGGACCCCAGAAGGGGAGGCATCCACAGGGATCGTACCCTCCTTCCCCTACCATCAACCTCTCGGAAGGACTTACGGGCCCACATGTTTAACGTGGTCGTACTCCGCATGAACACGGCGGCAGTTGTGGCAGCGTGCAAATCCAGCGCGCAAACCACCGGGCTACCGCTTCCGAAATGTGCCAACAGCAAGTGGGGTTCCCAAGTAGTCACCCACCCAAGTACTAACCGTGCCCGATGCTGCTTGACTTCAGTGATCTAACGAGAACCGGTGTTTTCAGCACGGTAGGGCCGCTGGCACCATCATGGTTGTGGAAAACATCATTGTTTTCCATACTGTAATAAAAATCTTATAACTCAAATAATTCAAGTTATAATCATGATAATTATTAAAAATTCTATCTAGTTTTTGTTTTTAACACTTTACAACAAAGTTGAAAGTGTTTATGACTTTGTTCATTCTGTCTGTCTGTCTGTCTGTCGTCTGTCCGTTAGCACGATAACTGCCGTAAAAATGACTTAATCAAAATGAAATTTTAGTATGTTGTTCAGACGGTCTGTAGGACCTATGGGTATATAAATGAATAATATCACCCAATTAGTTTTGGATTGAACCCGGGTCGAAAAAATGAAATACATTGAGCCCTATGGGACCTAATTTTTCAAGCATTTTTTAAGCGGATTTAAAATTCACAAATTGCTTCGAAAATTTTAGGTAATAGTCAAATTGTTCCATAAAATATATAAAAAAAAATTCAGCGAAATATATTCAGTAGTTTTTTAAATAAAAATTAAAATAGTAATTACACATCTTATATGAAACGATCACATGACCATGATATGAAACGATCACATGACCCACTTCAAAATGATATATGGCATCCATCTTGTTTCAAAATCGTGATTTTTTAAAGTTCTTTTTAATTCATATTGAGTGTTGTACCCGTCCTAAAACTACTTTATTTTTGCTAAAATTCTGTGCATCTACATACTAAAACAACACAATGACAATATATTTGAGTTTAAATTCTCATTCAAATTTGATTATTTCTACAACTAAGCCTATTTTTCACCTATGTAAAATGTAAACAGCAAAATATGTAGAATGAATTGTATTAGAACTACTGTATTTCTTTAACACAAAATAATTCAGTCCATGGAGTCTGCATGGCTGATATGAATGAAATATTAATTGATTTTATAAACAGAAGGACGATTTTTTTCGATGAAGTTTTAAGCATAGAGTTCATGAATTGTAGCTCCATGGTCTTAAGTTTTAAATAAAATAAATTATTATAGTATTGTGATGAATGAAATGAATGAAATCCTGCTTTTATAGAGAGATCCAGGCGTGTTACTTTTTCTATGACGTCATTTGAATTAGTTTCAGTTGTTTTCGATGAAGTTTTCAAATATAATAAATTATCGTAGTATTATGATAGTTTTAAAAATATTACCGTGGAATGTATTGCATTTTAGAGATATTTAAACCAGGCAATTTATATTTCAATGCCGTCATTTGAATGAAGTTAATTTTTTTCAATGAAGGTTTAAGTTTTCAAATATAATAAATCAATGTAGTATTGTGATAAGTTTTAAAATATTACCGAGGAATGTATTGCATTTTCGACTTTTTTAAATAAAATTGCATTGAAGTTGGAAAGTGTTTCATCATCAATGCTTTAAACATGATTGATCTTTCTTGTTACATAATGTATCTGCACATAAAATTTTATACTGTAGGTGCATTCATTGAGCTATCGTATTCAAACACATACACAAGGACATCTTTCCCAAAAGGTTCGAAATAGGTTCAACGGTTAAGAGCGTCGACAGAGTAGCTCAGTAGAGTCTGTGTTTACAGGCTAACAGTTGTAGATCGCTGGTTCGTTACACTGCTAAGATAGAAAATTATTTTTTAAACTTGTTTAGAAGAATTAACTTGTTTTTCCCTACTGTGCTGAAGTGGGATTGCTGTTTAACATAAATTATATAATGATCTCAATACAGTTTATTATATTTGTAAATTTTGTGGTGCTGGAAAAAGGGAATTTTATGTTGGATTTTATAATTATTAAATTATTCATAATTAATATGGTCGTTGATCGTATATCGTAAAACACATTGCGTTGTACCGCTAATAAAGCCCACCATATTATCTTCAGTGCGATTTCCTGGAATAGAATATTCATTAACCTAATGCTACAATTAACTGCACCATTTGTACTTTAAAAAGAAAAACATTATTTATTACGAACATTCTCTTAATTATTAAATTAATTACAACAGTATATCACATATTATTTCTTGGAGGAGATTGAACATGTGAGACCAAGTAAATTATATCTATCAAAATGGTCTATGACCTGCTACAATAATTGATTCGCACATACCTTCAATTTCTCTTGCAAATTTGGCACACAGCTCGTATGTTGGTTCTGTTTCATATCTCGTACTCTGTCTAGTATTCTTACATAAATGTATATCGTACTGGTACTAACTCAAGGTGTTGTACTTCTACTCGTACTGAAGTCGATCGCTATCGTACTACATCTGGTACTCAAATTCATCGTACGGCATCTGGTACTCTGACTACCTCTGGTTACATCTGGGACTTCAATTATCTCACTATCGTTCAAGTGTATATGGAATCTCTGTAGAACTTTTTGGTTGCCCTCCTCTTTTTCCCAGAGGTCTGATACGCCTCTTCGGCTACCATTGGTTGACCTCAGGGCAATGCGACCAGACAGCTTCCATACTGGTTAATACTTTTAACCCACAGAAATAAAGTAGAATTATACTGGGCATAAATGTTTATACTATAACGAATTCGTTACAATCTATTGTTTTTATTTATTTATTTATTTGGAATACACTTCTCAACTGTCACAAGCCCAGTTATAGAAAAGGGAAAAACAAATTACAGACAATATAAAAACACACACAAGAGAACATGTAAACACAATGGAATTAAATAATTCCTTTAAAAATAAAGTAAAATAACTTGAGAATTAAATTAAAATAATTCCAAAACGTACACAAATGTTTTCGCATTATAATGCAAAATTGTGACGGACAATAATGCAAAACAATAATACCGAAACAAAAATAACAATTTATTGCACTTCAGTAGAATTGGAAATATTTTTATTGTCAATCCAATTTAGTGAATCATTTTAAATTCCTTGGGAAAATTTGTTTGCGGGGGGATTTTATTTTAAATGAGTTCTCATAATATATTGAGAAAAATAACATCTTAATATCGTCAAATGATCGATTTACCTTTTAATATATCGTATTTCATCAAATATTTAAAACGACTATATATATTTATATACTCAAACTTAATAAAAGAATAACCTTAACCTTAATCATCAGAAAACTTTATAATAACCGTTTGACATTCCATTAAATATCTAAATACAGAATTTAAATTTAAAATCCTTTGACATAATATTTAATTCCTCTATATAACCAGAAATGAAATCTCTGATTAATGCTTATACTCCAGAAAAACTGCTCCACACAAAAATACCCATAATGCCCCAAAGTCCGTAGAATATCTTATATATAGCTTGATAACACCCTTTCTTGATAATACCCCATCCATATACCTTGATGATGCCCTTCTATTAACCTTGATAAACCCCACGAAAATTGCTCATTTCATCATTGAAAGTATTCATAATTAATTGAAGCGATCAGAGAAAAATTCGGTCGCAAATCTTTGAGAAATTTTAAATTAATCAGAGCTGTGATAACAGATATTTGTTCTTTGGGGTTAATAATTCGCATATGAAAGTTTTCAAATATTCGCACTTGATTTTTAGTTTATTTAAACTAAGATGCGTTTGTTTGCTTTATTTGTAAATAAGGTATATATTTGCGTATAAGAGGAGTGTGATAATAACCGTTTTATATGTATTTGATTAAATGATCCCAAAACCCAAACTAATAAGCTTACTATAATAATTATTTACACTATCCATCTAATAAATATAATTATTAATATCAATAGAATTACTTTCTGAAATGACATTAAAAAAAACATCTTAATCAACCTACCCAGAACATACAGGAGAAAACCAAAAATAAAAGAGCCTGCATACATTTTATCACCATTCTTCTTAAATTAGATATGAATTTTTTATTTGAATAAAAAATACTTATTTAATACCAAAAACAAGAAAGATCAATCATGCATAAAGCATTGAATATGAAACACTTTCCAATTTCAATGTAATTTTATTTAAACATCTCTAAAATGCGACACATTCCTAAGTAAATTTTTAAAATTATCACAATACTACATTAATTTATTATATTTGAAAACTTAAAACGTCATCGAAAAAAATGAACTTCATTCAAATGACGGCATTGAAATATAAATTGCCTTGTTTAAAAAATCCATAAAATGCGATACATTCCTCGGTAATATTTTAAAAATTATCATAATACTACAATCATTTATTATATTTGAAAACTTCATCGGAAACAAATGAAAATTATTCAAATGACGTCATCGAAATATAAATCGGCTGGCTCTCTCTATAAAAGCAGCACTTCATTCATAAACATTTTTCCATTCCTTTCATTCATCACAGTACAATAATAATTTCTTTTATTTAGAAACTTAAAACCATGGAGGTACAAGTAATTTAACTCTATGCTTAAAACTTCGAAAGATCGAAAAAATCGTTTTCTTTATGTAAAATCAATGAATGTTTCATTCATATCAGCTATATTGCAGACTCCATGAGCTAAATAATTTGCGTTTTAAAGAAATGCTGCAATTCTTATACATATTTTCGTGTTTTCATTCTCCATAAGTTAAAATTAGGCTTCATTGTAGAAATAAACAAAGTTTGGTGATCATTTAAACTCATATATATTGTAATTGCATTGTTTCAGTATGTAGATGCACAGAATTTAAGCAAAAATAAAGCGGATTTAGGACGGATACAACACTAAATATGAATTAAAAAGAACTTTAAATATCACAATTTTGACACAAGATGGATGCCATTTTTATTTTCATGCGGGTCACGTGATCTCTTCATATAAAGGGTGTAATTATTATTTTAATTTTTATTTAAAAAATTACTGAATATATTGTGCTGAAAATTTTTTTTTTATATTTTATGGGATAATTTGAATATTTCCTAAAACTTTCGAAGAAATTTATGAATTTTAAATTCGCTTGAAAAATGTTTGAAAAATTAGGTCCCATAAGGTTCAATGTATTTCATTTCTTTAACCCGGGTTCAATCCAAAACTATTTGGGTTTATTCATTTATATTCCCATAGGTCCCACAGACCGTCTGAACAACATACTAAAATTTCATTTTGATAAAGTCATTTTTACGGCAGTTATCTTGCTAACGGACAGACAGACAGACAGACAGACAGAATGAACAAAGTCATAAACACTTTTTAACTATATTATAAAGTGTTAACAAAAAGAATCTGCCCCATCTTATGTCTTATCATCATTCTTCTTAAATTAAATAATACATTTTTATTTTTATAAAAAATACTTATTAAATTTTTTATACTACCTAGTTTTTATTTGAACCTAGTTTTTTTTTACCTAGTTTTTATTTAAATAATAAAAGCTACTTTCAAAGTTAGCTTCATTTTCAAACTGGTTGTTTGTTGAACCGTAATTTCAAGGACTCTGGATACGTCTGAACTCCAAAATATTTAAATTTTACTGCCCTGGTACAGAACAGAAGAAAACACGGTGATAGTAATTGCGACTTATACAACTTTTCTTAATAGATATGCTTTTAGCAGTAGATTAAACAAACTTTTTGCTTTAACTGATGTATCTTAAGAAAAGTATGGTAATCGTGATTTAATCACAGGTCTTGTTTTCACTATAAATATATCGGTGGGGTCCATATCCCTCTGATTTAGGCCAAATTTGAATGGCAAATTTCATATTATGGCATAATATTATCAGTATATTATTTCATAGTCACATTATTTCATATATTATTAGTGGCGAATTTCATATATCATAATAGATACGACGGCAAAGAAAGGTAAAATAAATAAATAAATAAATAAATCTGAAGTATATAGAGTTTAGCCATAAAAGGGGATTTTGTAAAATCGTTGGCCTTTGGTATTCTAGAAAACAGTTGAAATGATTTGGTCCAAATTTGTGTGATGCGTATATTGTCTAGATGTGAACACACACACACACAAAAAAAAATCCTCAAAATGTATAGAGTTTAGCTATTAAACGGGATTTTGCAAAATCGTTAGTCTTTCGTAATTTCGAGAACCGTTGAATCGATGTGGGCTAAATTTGAGTGGTACGTATATATTCTAGATGTAAATACAAAAAAAAAAAAAAAAAAATCCGTAAAATGTATAACGTTTAGCTAGGAAACGAGATTTTGTCAACACCAGTAATAATTTCAAAATCCGCAGACGCGAACTGCTGGACCAAATTTGGATAGTATACTGTGTATATGGTGTAAATATGAATGCAAAAAAAATATTTAAAAAATGATTTATAAAGTTTTGGCTCAGAGGTCGAATGCTCACTTGTTTTGCGCAGAAAGTTCCGGAACTGTTCGATTCTCTAGTTTCTTCTACGCTATAGAACAAAACATGATCCCACATACCCTTTCGGATGAAAGAACCAGATGTTCTGTAATGTAAAAAAAGTATTCTTGTTAAACAAAAATCCTAGTCATAGCTTCACCTATGGTATCTTCATATGGGCAAACGAAAGTTCACGCAAAGATGCAAATTTTGTCATATTGAGAGCATTTTGCATGAAATGGTAATACAGTCATTTCAATAAAACGTGTCAAAATTTAAGTGTAACAAATAGAGAATTAAAAAATAATTATAAATCACATAGTATTACATAAACTAAATTTAATGAACATTTCCCAAAAGTTAAAACTTTTATCTATTTTCGCGCAATATTTCTTATAATCACTCTATTAATTCTATTTAACATATTTATAATTTTATGTGATCACTTAACAAACTAATTCAGTAACAGTGTAAGATCTGATGAACTGCGCATATACTAAAACTAGTTCCAACTGCTCATGTGAAATTACGTATGATGCAACTGTTTATTTTACACAATTAGCTATCATGTAAAAAAGGTTCCAACTGTTCGAAATATTGACAATATTCGCACGGTTTAATATTGTTCAATATCAATATTGTTCCAGAACTTACAAATTAAAAAAAAATATATCAAATTTATTTTGATTATTTATCTCAATTAGTCGTTGAAATATCGTAAAAAAATATAGAGAAACGTGAATAAAAAATATTAAATAATAAAATATTCTAAAATAAAATTGATAGATATTATGTAATAGAATTTGATATTTATTTTTAATTGATATTATGACTGATAATTAATAACATTCATAAATTACTATTTATTAATCAACTAGCAGTATACCCGTTCTTCGTAAGAAAAATACAATATAAAGAAACTTTAAATTCCTAATATATATAATAAAATTCACATTACACAGTGAAGCAGTTAGTTCTAAGCCCAACTCACACAACATGCACTTTCTGATTCTTTTATTTCCAAAACTTAATAAGGAAGCGGGATATGATAAGCTTCTAAAATACATATTAAAATAGTTCAACTCACTTTGTCAATGTCAATGAAAATGTGAGTATTTCCTCTTGAAAGCTTCGAACGGGCCACCTGAAGCCGAGCTATGACCTCATCTAAACCCCTTTTCACTTCGGCAAGTTGTTCGTAGTATGCAATATCTTCTTCACTGTAAAGATATAATAAATGAACCAAGTAGTTATTCAAGTTCAAAAGTGATGAATAAATGATGCATTCAAAATTCTATGATGAAGTATCTACAATATTAGAATGAAGTACCTACAATATTGGAATGATGTACCTACAATATTAGAATGAAGTACCTACAATATTAGAATGAAGTACCTACAATATTAGAAGTAATTTTATAAAAAATGGTCAAAACAAACTTTTATTTTCTAGTAAAAAGGAAGGATTTTAACAAGGAAATTTTTTATAGTACAGAATTCAGTGAAAATCATACCAAAAACATATTCAAAACAGTTCAAATAATTATAATGGGATAAAATTTATAATTAAAACATTTCAGTTGTGTTTTTGTCATGCAATTTATCATACACTGTAAAGTGTTCGTTGCGATTTCATTATTGAAAACGAAATATTAGGCAAAGTTAGATTTTTTTTTTTTGGAAACATAAGCATAACGTCCCTTAACAAAAGATTTTCTAGAGTCGCAAACACAGGCATTGTACTCATAGGGAATTTTCCACCAGCTGTCCGCCTGTGCTTTGAACTGTTCATTATTTGACTTTCAGACCCATAGGATCCTTGTTTGAATTCCGAGCAAGGTTGGAGAACTTTACGTATTTGTACAAGTTTGAATCGTTTTAGAATCCAGTTTAAAATATATCTCCCAGTCAAAGCAGTTTTCGTATGCATAACATACTGAGCAGTGCCGAAATAATTCGTTCAGATCAAATACGACATCTAAAATCATTGACCAAAGATAGCATTCTTGCTTTTTTTTTTATATATATAACAAGAACATTTTCTGCTTCCTACAGGGCAGTTGGATTTCTTCACCCTTCACATCAGACTGCGTATTTTTAACAATGCGCGCAATAACAAATTGCTTCTAACTAAAAATAGTTTTATTGTATTCTAATGAAATCTGAATATTATTGCATCCATCCTGAATAAAAAACTTTCCGTTAGTTTCAAAAGAAAGTAATTTTATTAGAAATTAAAAGATGTTTTAATAAATATGTTTTTGAATATACACTAAATTATAGGGCTTGAAAATATTCCAAAATTGCAGCGTTGTCGATCTGAGCCATATAGTTCCTGGTGATAGACAGAGCCCTTGAACTTTGAAGGCCTTGTCAGACCGATCAGTGACGTCGATAGCCATGGAATTTTGGAGCCTCTACTGCTCATTATCCGAATAAAAGAATCATCAAAAGCAAATGGAGGGGGGAGAGATGGGTAGCTTCAGATTCGGTATGCGTCACTGGGTGGAACTATAATATCAAATAATATTATGTAACTTTGCATGAGGAAAATAATTTTGGGGTAATTATACTGCCCCCAGAAATATAGTCAATCAGTAGTAGAAAAAAATTTCATTTAAGGGAGGGCCCATACCCATTTAAGGGAGGGCCCATACCCATTTAAGAGAGGGCCCATACCCCTTAAGGTAGGGCCCATACCTATTTAAGGGAGGGCCCATACCCATTTAAGGGAGAGCCCATACCCATTATAACAGTCTTTCTAACAAAATTCTATGGGAGTACTAACTTTCGTGGTAGTTGTTTCTTTAGTATGTCTTAAAATTATAGAAAGTTAGGAGTTCAAAAAACGAATTCAAAAATTTATATAATTATAAACTTTTTTAGTATACACATTACAAAATAAAAATGTTCATAATATTAATGTAAGACGGTCTATTCTAAAATTAAATTATAAATAAATCACAAACTTCATTAAAGACATATGTTACAAAATGAAAATGTTAATAATACTAAACTATGCTGTTCTATTCTATAATTAAGTTATACATAAATTAGAAGCTTCAATAAAGACATACATATATTACAAAATAAAAATGTTTATAATAATAAAGTAAGTCGGTCTGTTCTAAAATTAAATTGCATATATATATCATAAGTTTCATTAAAGATATATATTACAAAATAAATATATTCATAAACTTAAAGTAAGACGGTTTATTCTAAAATAAAATTATATATAAATCATAAGATTCATTAAGGATATGTATGAACATATTAATACGTAATTAATACATAAGTCGATGTATTTTATAAAGAAGTTATATAAATTATAAGCTTCAATAAAATATTACAAAATAAAAATGTTTATAGTAAAAAAGTAATCCAGTCTATTCTAAAATTAAAATGTATATAAATCATATACTTTATTAAAGACATATATTGCAAAATAAAAATTTTCATAAACTTAAAGCAAACAAGACTTTCCTACAGATTTTTAATAAACTATCTCGACTTTCTCAAGTATTATACTTTTATATTGTTTAGGTCTATTTCCATCCTAATCAGCATCAGAATACAAAAGTTTCATTTTCTTCAACTTTCCTTTTCAAGTTATTGTTTTAAATTTTTAATACTAGTGCAGTTTATCGACCCCGTTAACGAAATGTAAAACACGCTGCGGTTTTTTCACTTAATCTAAAAATATATGGTTGCCATAAGAACGTGACGAAACAAAATGCGTACAATAATAAAATACAAATCAAAGGAAATACAAGTTTAAATGCATTAATTGCCTAGCATAACTGGCCCATTTCAGTAATACAATGCGATTTTGGAAAAAGCTTGAAATTTAAAAATCGTTTATTTAAATTAGTAATTCAGATACTTCATTTCTCAGCAATTTGAATACAAAAAATCCTTTATTTACTCTTTACTGCTTTAAATTTCAAAAATTTGTTCAGTTTTCGATGATTGAAATTTAAAGCAAAAATTTGCTGACTTTTCGATCATTTAGAATTTTAAAATCCTTTTTTTATTTATCAATAATTTGAATTTTTAAAAATTGTTTACTTTTCTATTATTTAATTTTTGAAACTTTTTTCTTTTCAATAGCTTAAATTCCAAAAAGTTTTTGTTTACTTTCGAATATTTAAAATTTAAAGCCATCTATTAACTTTCAATAATTAATATTTAATATCTTTTGTTTACATTTCTAACCTTTATTACGAAGAAAGTAACCTTTATGAACCATAGAACAACACATACGTAACGTATTACATCACATACTGAAAGTGATCATAATTAGCTGGCCATATTTTCATATGGCTACAAATATTTAAGGATCAATAAACTACACAAGTATTTAAGATTATTTTTTACTTTTCCTACATACATAGTATAATGTATTGTACCGGGGTCAAAAATTCAAGTTTTCGACAGAAAAGCACGTTTCAAGCATCTCTGAACTCGAATCGAATGCTTTTAAGGTGATGGCTGTGTGTGTGTGCGATATCTCAAGAACGAATGGAGCGTCTCGAACGCAATTAGTTGAACGTAATATTAAGCGCGATCAAACGTTTGAAAAACCTCTAAAATTTTCAAAGTATTTTTTAAAAAATCCTCAAAAAACATTCAGTAATGTTAAAGAAATAATATCTTAAATTCTCAAGTAAATACCCAAAATATAAGTTAACATAAAAATAATTTTACATGTTGTCATCCAGAAAAGCGAAAAATGTCAGTGTACATTTCAACGTTAAAAACACGCCCATCATTATTTAGCATTTAAAGAAGTAAAATATTTGCAGTATGTAGCGAAAACCATGTGCTGTCCACATTACATTTTTATTTTCTTTTATGATGTAAATAACATCCATCTATGCTTGGGTATCTGTGGTGAAATCGGACCTTAAAATATAAAGTTTATAAATATGTTTGCTTATTTTGACGGAATTGCAGATTTATGAATATATAAAAATAGTTTCAATATTTTAATATTTTGAACTTTTTTTCGATACGAACTTAAGAAGTATATGTCTGAGCGAGGTTTTGTTTTTTTGTTTGTTTTGCTTTTTTTCATTTTGCTTAATTTCACTCGAAATTTCCTTGAAACTATAAAAGGTAAATATAAATAGTAAGCGACAATAATATATATTAGAAAATCCGGTTTTTAGATCTGTAATTAGTTTTTAAAAAGCTCTTAAAGTTTTTAAGTAATCATCTTGTCAAATTGAAAAAGAATGAACATTTTCCGTTTTTCAAGTTTGTAATGCTTCTAGCTCAAAAATTAATAACAAGAAAGTTCAATCATGCATAAAGCATTGATTATAAAACACTTTCCAACTGAAAATGTAATTTTATTTAAGCGTCTCTAAATTGTGATACATTCAACGCTGATATTTTTTTTAAATATCACAGTAATTTATTATATTTGAAAACTTAAAACTTCAAAGAAGACAATCAAAAAATACAATGCCAGTTTTACACATGTTTAAATACATGTTTAAATATATTTTACAAACATTTGAAAAATAGGAATACTAATTTAATGCATGCCAACACGCCTCCCCTTGCTAAAAATCACACTTAAACATAAACATTTTCAATTTGTGCTAGAATTTCATTCAGAAATTGTAAAAAATTAAAATATATAAATTTATCGTTATAGTAAAAGCTTGCTGGTTTTGCGGATGGCAAAATTATTTCTGATTGCAGCCCACAATTTGACAGTCCAGCAGAAGCGAAGAACTATTTTATGTAATATCTTAACATTTTTACAAAATAGCACTCATCTGCGTCAAATTAACATTGGCGACAAACTCACTAACTCTACACAGCCTGATTAGAATCCTCGAATTCAAGAAAAGTGTCATTCGCCCATTTTTACTTATAACGGTATCGATTCTACCTTTCGTACTACATGACCCACTTGGTTATGATTTTTGAAAATAATTTACTCATAGACAGGATAAAAAAAATAATTAAACTCTTGGAAAGAGATTTATTATAAAATATATATCTTTTTTTTTTCTAGAAAATATAGCAAGAGTCAAAATTTAATTGAATTTGTTTTTCTCCCTATATTAAACAATTTTTATTTAAAAAACTACCTAACATAATTTACTGAAATTTTTTTAATATATTTTATGGGACAATTTGAATATTTCCTAAAACTTTCGAAGCAATTTGTGAATTTTAAATTCGCTTAAAAAATGTTTGAAAAATTAGATCCCATAGGGTTTAATGTATTTCATGTTTTCAACCCGGGTTCAATCCAAAACTAATTGGGTGATATTATTCATTTATATTTCCATACGTCTCATATTCCCATATTTCTCATATTCCCATTCTCTTATATTTCCATAGACTCTCTTGTAAAAGCAGTAAATATTCCATTCATACATTTTTATTTCATTCATCACAGTACTACAATAATTTATTCTACTTAAAATCTTAAAACCATGGAAATAAGAGAAATTTAACTCTATGCATGAAACTTCATCGCAGAACTCTGCCATTAAATTTATTTTGAACAGATTCGTCTTCAAGTCCAAGTATCTATTCAAAATAAATAAAAAACAAAAAAGATCAATCATGCATAAAGCATTGATTATGGAACACTTTTCAACTGCAATGCAATTTTATTTAAACAATTTTAATTTTAAAATATTTTTAAAATTATTACAATACTACAATAATTTATTATATTTGAAAACTTAAAACTTCATCGATGAAAGTGAATTTTATTCAAACAACGTCATTGAAATATGAATCGCCTGGCTCTCTATGTAAAAGTAGTAAATATTTCTTTCATACACTTTTATTCCATTCCTTTCATTCATCACAATACAATAATTTATTTTACTTAAAAACTTAACACCATGGTGGTAAAGTAATTTAACTCTATGCTTAAAACTTCATCAATAAAGTCTGCTATAAAATACGCTTCTCTATGTAAAATCAATGAATGTTTCATTCATATCATCTATATTGCAGACTCCTGAGCAAAATGATTTTGCGTTAAATAAATTCAGAAATTCTTATACAACTCATCTTACAGCCCAATCTGTTTACATTCTCGATAAGTGAAAATTAGGCTTCGTTGTAGAAATAATCAAAGTTTGATGATCATTTAACTCAAATATATTGTAATTGTGTTGTTTCAGAATACAGATACACAGAAATTAAGCAAAAATAAAGCGGTTTTAGGACGGATACGACACTAAATATATATTAAAAAGAATTTTTAAAATTACGATTTTGACATAAGATGGATACCATATTTTATTTTGGAGTGAGTCACGTGATCTCTTCATATAATGGTTACGTGATCTCTTCATAATGGTCACATGATCTCTTTATATAAAGGGTTTAATTAGTATTTTAATTTTTATTTAAAATACTGCTGAATATATTTTGCTGATTTTTTTTTATGTATTTTATGGGATAATTTGAATATTTTATAAAACTTTCGAAGCAATTTGTGAATTTTAAATTCGCTTAAAAAATGTTTGAAAAACTAGGTCCCATAGGGTTCAATATATTTCATTGTTTCAACCAGGGTTCAATCCAAAGCTAATTGGGTAATATTATTCATTTACATTTACATTTGTCCCACAGACCGTCTGAACAACATACTAAAATTTCATTTTGATAAAGTCATTTTTACGGCAGTTATCACGCTAACGAACAGACAGATAGACAGACAGAATGAACAAAGTCATAAACACTTTTCAACTATGTTGTAAAGTGTTAAAGGAAACAAGCTTTTGAACACTTCACAACATAGTTGAAAAGTGTTTTTGACTTTGTTTATTTTACTGTCTGTCCGTTCGCACGATAACTGCCGTAAAAATGAATTTATCAAAATGAAATTTTAGTATGTTGTTCAGACGGTCTGTGGGACAAATGTAAATGTAAATGAATAATATTACCCAATTAGTTTTGGATTGAACCCTGGTTGAAAAATGAAATATATTAAAGCCAACGAAGTCTAATTTTTCAAACATTTTTAAGCGAATTTTAAATTCGCAAATTGCTTCGAAAGTTTTGGGAAATATTCAAATTATCCCATAAAAAATATGAAAAAATTCCAGCAATTCGGTAGTTTTTTAAATAACAATTAAAATAATAATTACACTCATATTATAAAGAGATCACGTAACCCACTTCAAAATAAAATAGAGCATCCATCTTGTGTCAAAATCGTGATTTTTAAAGTTCTTTTTAATTTATATTTAGTGTTGTATCCGTCCTACAATTGCTTTATTTTTGCTTAATTTCTGTGCATCTGTATTCTGAAACAACGCAATTACAATATAGTTGTGTTTAAATGATCAACGCCATCCATCTTGTGTCTAAATCGTGATTTTTAAAGTTATTTTTAATTTATGTGTAGTGTTGTATCCGTTCTAAAACCACTTTATTTTTTATTAATTCCTCTGCATCTATATTCTAAAACAATGCAATTACAATACATTTGAGTTTAAATGATCATCAAACTTTGATTATTTCTACGACGAAGCGTAATTTTTACTTATGGAGAATGTAAACACATCAAGCTGTAAGATGAGTTGTACAATTGCTGAATTTCTTTAACGCAAAATTATTTAGCTCTGGAGTCTGCAATATAGCTGATATGTATAAAACATTCCTTGATTTTACATAGAGAAGCAAACAATTCTATAGCAGACTTTTCGATGAAGTTTTATGCAAGGAGTTAAATTACTTTTGCCACCATGGTTTTCAGTTTTTCAGTAGAATAAATTATTGTAGTTCTGTGATGAATGAAATAAAATTGTATGAATGAAATATTTACTGCTTTTACACAGAAAAAGCCTGGCGATTTATATTTCGATGACGTCATTTGAATCAATTCGTTTTTTTCGATGAAGTTTTAAATTTTCAAATATAATTAATTATTGCAGTATTGTAATAATTTAAAAAATATTACCGCTGAATGTATCGCATTTTAGAGATGTTTAAATAAAATTAGAGTTGGAAAGTGTTTCATAATCAATGTTTTATGCATGATTGTTCTTTCTTGTGTTAATATTTAATAGTAAACGTGCATTTCGAAATGCACATATAACGGTGCTCTTAAACCCAACCGTTTTGAAAAAAATGTACCATTAAATTTATTTTTAGGTTGGTAAATTTATAAAACCCACCTATAATATTTGAAGTGAAGTTAATATTTATATTAGTGATAATTTTGAAAATTTCATAAATCACTTAGTTTTCATAAGTCACGTTTTTAAGTAAAATAAATTATTGTAGTATTGTGATGAATGAAAGGAATGGAATAAATATGTATGAATGAAATATTTAGTGTTTTTACATAGAGAGCCAGGCGATTTATATTTCAATGATGTTATTTGAATAAAGTTTATTTTCTTCGATGAAGTTTTAAGTTTTCAAATATAATAAATTATTGTAATCAAATATAATAAATTATTGTGATAAGTTTAAAAATATTTTAAAATTAAAATTGTTTAAATAAAATTGCATTGCAGTTGGAAAGTGTTTCATAATCAATGCTTTATGCATGATTGATCTTTTTTATTTTTTGTTTATTTTGAATAGATACTTGGATTTGAAGACGAATCTGTTCAAAATGAATTACTTTTTAAGCTTAGTAATTTTCCATGTGTATGGCTTTAATGCTTGGCTATCTATTATTTTCAATTTTCAAATTCTCACCATTGATATATGTTGATTGTATTTAGCTCGATGACTAGATATATGCGTTTTATTCTCCTCTTGATTAATGATTCTCAGCCTTTTATAATTTTTTTACGTTGTTAGCATATTTAAGTCATGGTTATATGAGTTACAACGTCTGTCTAATCTATCGTTGGAATTTCATATTATATATTTGCACACACACACACACACACACACACTGTATATATATTATACATATATATATATATATATATATATATATATATATATATATATATATATATTATATATATATATATATATAATATATAAAAAGTGAAAGATTTTAATCGTAAATTATGCATAAACTACTGTATGTACAATATATATATATATATATATAAATATTATATATATATATATATATATAATATATATATATATATATATATATATATATATATATATATATATATATATATATATATATATATATATATATATATATATATATATATATATATATATTATATATATATAAATATTATATATATATATATATAATATATATATATATATATATATATAATATATATAATATATATATAATATATATATATATATATATATATATATATATATATATATATATATATTATATATTTTTATTTATTTAAGTTGGTATCTAGTCTATCCCGAAGGCCGAAGGTGAATTCTATAAACGCTAACTTAAGAATAAGGAACCCTTCATTACTTAGAAAATGCAAGTAAATTAACACAATAAACTGAGTTAAATTCATATCTGTATTTTTGTACACAAAAATTATGTACATATTGAAAAGGGCATGATTAAACACTTACCGGACCATTTTTACTTTACTGCAGACTCTTAACCTATCTAGACACTCCGATTGAGACCGAATCGCCGAATGTTTTATTACTATGAAACCGTAATAACGTACTTGGTGAATCAGCTTCTGCATTTCAAGTAAAATTCGCAATAGAAGTATACGCAATATTTGTCGAATCATGACAAAGCAAACAAGGCTACAAAAGTATATTTACTTTGGAGAATCTTCTGCGTTGCCGTCCATTTCCAGCACAGTCAACACAGGCATGGCTCCCATGGCAGACAGCTGGAACATAGTCATTTCTGGATCCTCATAATCTGGGATTTCATATATCAAGCCTGTGACTCCATCTACAGCTTTAAAGAGTTCAAAATTTAAATTTAACTCAACAATTAATGCAAACCAGTAAACTCAATTATTGAATCTAGAGTTTCATAAAGAGATGAGCCCCATATTATCTATCATCCTTTATGGAACAGTGGCAAACTTTTCAAGAGACCCACTAGATTCACTAGGGAGGCAAATTTCGAAGCAAGTAAATTTTTAGTATTAAAAAGTACAAAAAAATTTTTAATTAAAAATGAAGAAAAAAAATTAAAATTTCAAATAAAAGAAAGAGGACGTTTTGTTAATATTTCAAAGAATGAAGATATGATCAGTGACTCTCTTGCAGAAATACAAAGTTAGAATTTTATACACATAATATGCTCCTCATAGCAAAGATCGTCACATGTGCGACAGTGATGTTGTAGTCATGTGACTCCTGGGTTCAATGTGACATCATATTTGTGACTTCTATGCGACGTTACGTATTAGTAACTTTGTAATTTCGTTGTGACTATATTCTGTGACGTTTCCTCAATTTGATTAACACGAAACAATGTGACGACATTACAATGGCAATTACAATGTGATGTCACAAACAAGTTAATATGCGACGTCACAAACGACCATGAAAATGACCAAAATGACTTCGCTGTGACCTCAATATGACATTGCCGGGACGTACTGGTCCTGTGACGTCCTAAAGTCACAGTGTGACGCAAATCTTATGTCATTGTGAAAAAAAATGCTGATGGGCAGATATTATTGTATTTGAAACCCACATTTCAAATCTAAATTTACCTGTATCAAATGCATTCTAAAAAATTCTGCATTCATCTGTATTCTGTTTATTGTTGACGCAGCCTTTCAAATTTCTTTCTATCGAAGCAACATCTACGTATAAGTGTAACTGTAATAACTACGTATAACTGTCGCAGTGTGTACCGGATAAGGAGTACCTAGTCAGAATGACTTTAACCTCCGATATGTACCAATATTTGAACCCATGACACCATTTGAGCAGAAAGCACACTATATTCTACTTGTGATAAATCAGTTATATATGGGGCGGCAAATAGAAATATCGAAAGGCGGCATACGTACTAATGACTACAGGTGACATAAATATTAGTGCTAGGAGCAGCATAAATGTTAGTGCTATGCGCATAAATATTAGTGTCTGGAAGCGGCAAGTCATAATTCCGTCTCTGCTTATAGAGCTGTAGGCAAAACATTCGCATTTTTGCTACACCGCTTTTGAAAATACTTCCATTTACAAAATGAAAACGAAAATTGAATTAAAAGTACAAATTGAGCGTAATTTCAAATAATTATGAGTATTATTTTATGCAATGAAACTCAATTTAATGAATTATTAAAGAAATATAGAGGAAATAAATTTGAGTCTGTATGGAAAGTCATATGCTACCCACATCAGATTTTTTTTATTTTACTCTAAAACGATCGTTTTAAACAGGTAAAGAGGTAACACGAGATTTGTTTACCTGTTTAAATGGCTCCCTTTAAAAGGACCCTTCTAACTAGGTAAGTGGGTGTCAGATAAACAGGTGCTTTAAAACAAACATCTCATGTTACCTTTTTACCTGCTTAAAAGGGTCTTTTCGGCGTTAAATAAAATATACCCATAATTCCGTGCAATTCTCATATAAAAAAATAAATTAACTTAATAATAATAAATTAACATTTAAGCTTACATAGAGTGGTAACACGTCAAGATTTTAAATGGTTTAATTAAATTAAAGACGAAACATTTGATTCAAAAAAGTCGTTTAATAGACGTCCTATTGGCGTACAAATAGTTTTAAAAAAGGCCAGAGCGCTTTCGGCCGTCAACACACCCTTCCTCAGTGGAGTGCCATTTAACGTCAAGCTTAATGATCAGTAAAAATTGGTCAAAATCTAAAAAAGAAGACTACGTATACTCAAATGTATTACTTAAATGCTTGTTTTATACGTAATTTTTGACGATGAAAAGATAGGACCATCCCCATTAGGCCTAACATACTCGAGACATTTTAGTGTTTTTGCATTTTTATTGCGCCGCCTTTGAAAAAGTTGCCAAATGAAAACTACAATTGAATTAAAAATGCAAATTCAGTATCATTTCAAATAATTATGCGTGCTATTTTGTACAATGAAACTCAATTTAACGAATTATTAAAGAAATAAAGAAAAAATGAATATGAGTCTACAGGGATAGTCATGTGCAGGCCACATCAGCTTCTATCCCTTCTGATAATCAATTGAAATAAAATGGAATATGAATTCATAAGAAAGTTGAGTCTCCAGTACAGATATTTTGTATTCATGTTGTGTCTTGTATTGTAGATTATATTCATATCTCTTTTATGCAACTCATTTTCAATGCAAAATAATCACGATGCGTAACCGATCAAGAAAACACATTCATATAGTAAATTATCTAAAAATCCAAGGTATACTTCGATTTTTTCGACCTCATTGTAAAGAAATCGTGTCTCAGCGGTGAATCGAACCATTGATCTCCAGCTGAACAGTCAATGCTCTTAAACCAATGAACTACTGAGACGATTATATTCCCTTCTAAGTTTGGTGAGGTTGTTGCATTACTTCCTTATACATATACTATGTATTGTATAAGACGTTAAAAGCAATTATTTCAGCATACCCACTCAATAAATGCAAATTCTAAAAACTGATGGCTGAGGGAACAGCTAAGAAAATAAGAGAATGGTTTGCATTAAAAGGGTCCAGTTGTCGGAATTTTTCAAAATTAAGTTCATATCACAGCAAAGTATATGGACGCCCATAAAACTTTCCAGGCGGTGGAGCAAACTCAAGGATAAGATGTACAACGTCGAAGAGATTGATGTCTTTCTTTGTGACTTTGAACGTTCGCAGGGGGGAAGAGCCCTTACGAATAGCAAAGTACAACTTTTAATTCTGATTTTAAAAACAAAACAGCAGGTGTTTACGATAATTTCAATCCATCTTACACTTTTTGAATTATTAATCAAACGAGAACATTAAAAAAGAGAAAATCAGCTTGAATGTTTTTGGTTTTATAAAAAAAATTAATGATAATTTTTCGGAATTGGTAACGCGCGGAGCATAATTGAAACGTTTCCCATATTTGAGAAGCATGCGGCTACCAAAATACACTGAGAATTAAAAATGTACTAGTGAGTGCCTATGAATTAGCACAGAAAATTTTTTATTCACTGATGAAAGCCAATAAATATAAAATATATTTAAGTTTGGTCTTTTTCATGTTTAATACATCTGTGAAAAATATTTTTAGAATAAATTTTATACAGTATTATTTACTTTAAAAAAAAGACACAAAATTACTAGTTTGGTTAAATAATTTTATTAAATTAATTAGTTTTGATATTATCTTACTAAAGTGAACGGATAATAAGGGCGGATGCGCTTTGATGAAAATATTGAACTTTTACTCTGGTTTAAGATTAAATTAATCATTTAAATGTTATAAAAAAATCTGATGTGGGCAGCACATGACTTTCCTTATATAATGCAATGAATTTACTACTTTTACAGCAAAAAAATAGGTTATTCTTATAGTAGATACTTATATTCTTTCCAAGATATTGAATTTCCGTTAATTAGTCGTCATTTTCATCGATTCAGCGACATTTTTATCCATTTGACGAGATTTTTGTTAATTTGGCAACATTTAAAAAAGTCGCCAAGTTGGCGATATTCCGTCAAATTCGTCGCCAAAATCTCGCCAAGCGTCATGGACGGAGAAATAAGTTATTTTTATAGCAGATAAATGACTATTGGCGTTCAAATACAAATGTATTACTCAAAGTATCTTTACTATGAATGGAACGAACTAGATCCACGAGAATGATGTCACCGAATTTATCGCATGATATTGCATATGAAAAGTGAACATGTTTCTCAACAGTTATTATATTTTTTTTTAATTTAGGAGATTTTTTTATAAATTTATTTGAAAAATGTGCAATATCTCGAGAACGGTTCATGCTAGTGTTCTAAAGTTTATGTCAATCGTTTTTAAGGAAAAATTACATAAGAAATATCTATTTGAGTAACTTTATTAAAGGTTTTGATTTTTTGATGATTTTTTCAAAATTTCACTCGAAAATTTAGGGGGGGTTCTGAACATTCGATTGCGTTTAAAAAGAATAGGCTTTCAGTATTTACGGATTGTGATTTCTGTACCAAATTTCATTCGAATAGCTTCATTCGTTCGGGAGATATTGTCTCCACAGTCTAACTGACACACACACACACACACAGACATCACCTCAAAAATGTTTCATTCGTGATCAGGGATGCTTGAAACGTGCTCTCCCATCGAAAACTTGAATTCGAATTTTCGACCCCGTCACAATACTTTCCTTATACATTATGTATATAAGGAAAGTAATAAGATAAAAATATCGCGTATAAAGTGTTATTATTGCAAAAAAGGTATTTTAAAATAACGTAATATTTTACGTTATCAAAAGCGAATGACGTAAAGAAAGCCAAATCTTCGAGCATGTGCATAGGTTTGCTGCCATTCCGCAAACGATGATAACATGCGTAAATTACTCACGCTCGAAATTATGTTGCTTGATAGTTGTTGGTATAATGCTATCAACCACGTTATCTCAAAAGTAAAATTACCGATAACTAGACGCCAGACCCTTTTATTGTAAACCGTCATATATAATAGCGATTGAATACTTAAAGTTCTGTTTCATTTGTTTCCTAACCGTAGGTTCATATCTATGGTAAAAAAGAAAAGTTAGATACAAATCAAAGAAATTAAACTGAATATTGAGATACAATGTGAAACCGAAGTAGCATATCAGTTCAATGAACTTTGCCAAGTGATCCATCAAAACTTACAAAACATTCTTAGCAATGCTTAAAGCTCCGAAGCAGCTTGGGCTCTCACCTTACTGAAACTTTCGCTCCGTGATTAGTATCTACCGGGCTATCCATTTGATTTAGAGAACATGCCTCAAAAAGAAAGATAATAGCACGAGTTAACCAGTAAAAATGGAAACTTTCTGATAAAAAGTGGCATTAATTAAAATGTTAACATATTAACCGAATTGAAGCACACTTGCTTTGTTTGAAAGGATTAAGAACGAGCAGTTCTTTCAGAGAAGGCAGTTTATAAAGAAACAATGTTTCTTTATGCATACGACAATGCATTAATGCGGTACATTAACAATATATATATTTGTAAATAATTTACCTATTATACGTGTATTTGTAAGTATAGCAATTATAGACATATATTTGCAAGACAGAAACAATGCCTGTTAATGAATAGGAACAATTTCTATTCAACTATTAATGGAACAGGAACAATGTCTATACACCTATTAATAGAAGAGGATCAATGCCTGCATTTCCAGGAACAATGAATTTATAAGTATAAAGGAATACAGCAATGTATATGTTAGGTTCAAAGAGCAAAAACGCCCATTGAGCAAAATGATTGACAGCAACGTATTCTGACTTCTCAGATCCAGCCACAATGCGAATTTTGTGTCGTGGCATTTTCAAAAATGCTCATAACTAATATTGTTACGAAATGTATCCTCAAGAATCGTGGATGTACACGAAAAATACAAGAACGAGTATCTGGATAACTTACTTTTATTCCCAAGCACAAAGTAAACAGGAACAATATGCAATCAAACAGCACTAAAATGCTTCACTAATTACATAAAATAGGCAATATTATTCTCAAAATACTGACGAAAATAATTTCACAAAACAACCGCTACTATTCTTAGAACACTGACATGGTCACAGTTCACTGTAGCTCGATTCATCAACTGAACTCCGACAGAGTGATGAGTCCTTTTTATAGTCTCTATATAGAAACTTCTGGAAATATCTCTGCAGAAATTTCCAGAATTATCTAATGTCTCATAGAATAATCATTATTTGACGACGTTTTGGGAATCAAATGTAGCCAAATTGGCGATAAATAGCCAAATCTGGCAACCCTTCTCTTTACGCGAAATTCTAGCAACCATAGACCACAAAGTGAAATTCGTGTTGTGGTTTTTTAACATTTTATAACAAAGTTGAAAAGTGTTTATGACTTTGTTCATTCTGTCTGTCTGTCTGTCCGTTAGCACGATAACTGCCGTAAAAATGACTTAATCAAAATGAAATTTTAGTATGTTGTTCAGACGGTCTGTAGGACCTATGGGAATATAAATGAATAATATCACCCAGTTAGTTTTAGATTGAACCCGGGTTGAAAAAATGAAATACATTGAGCCCTATGGGACCTAATTTTTCAAACATTTTTTAAGCGGATTTAAAAATCACAAATTGCATCGAAAATTTTAGGTAATATTCAAATTGTTCCATAAAATATATAAAAAAAAATTCGAAATATATTCAGTAGTTTTTTAAATGAAAATTAAAATAATAATTACACCTCTTATATGAAACGATCATTGACCATGATATGAAACGATCACATGAACCACTTCAAAATGATATATGGCATCCATCTTGTTTCAAAATCGTGATTTTTTAAGTTCTTTTTAATTCATATTGAGTGTTGTATCCGTCCTAAAACTACTTTATTTTTGCTTAAATTCTGTGCATCTACATACTAAAAGAACACAATGACAATATATTTGAGTTTAAATTCTCATTCAAATTTGATTATTTCTACAACTAAGCCTATTTTTCACCTATGTAAAATGTAAACAGCAAAATATGTAGAATGAGTTGTAGTAGAATTGCTGTATTTCTTTAACACAAAATAATTTAGTCCATGGAGTCTGCATGGCTGATATGCATGAAATATTAATTGATTTTATAAAAAGAAGGACGATTTTTTTCGATGAAGTTTTAAGCATAGAGTTTACTTACTTGTAGCTCCATGGTCTTAATTTTTAAATAAAATAAATTATTATAGTATTGTGATGAATGAAATGAATGGGAGAAATTTATGAATGAAATCCTGTTTTTATAGAGAGATCCAGGCGTGTTACTTTTTCTATGACGTCATTTGAATTAGTTTCAGTTGTTTTCGATGAAGTTTTCAAATATAATAAATTATCGTAGTATTATGATAGTTTTAAAAATATTACCGTGGAATGTATCGCATTTTAGAGATATTTAAACCAGGCAATTTATATTTCAATGCCGTCATTTGAATGAAGTTCATTTTTTTCAATGAAGGTTTAAGTTTTCAAATATAATAAATTAATGTAGTATTGTGATAAGTTTTATATAAAATATTACCGAGGAATGTATTGCATTTTCAACTTTTTTATTTAAATAAAATTGCATTGAAGTTGGAAAGTGTTTTATAATCAATGCTTTAAGCATGATCGATCTTTCTTGCTTTATAATTGATCAAAACGCGTTTTGACAATGTGAAAGTGCCACAACACGTGGTCGATGCTTATCAATGCAGCCATAACGTAATGTGATTAAAATACCTGTGCAAAAAAATTTAACAGCAATTATCACAGCCCCACCTCCACTCTCTTCATAATTTATTTTCCTTTTTTTTTGTGGATATTCCATCTCTACTCCTTCTGATAAAGAAAATATTGAGGATCTAGGACCCCTTCTGAGCTCAGGCCTTCCCACTTGAGTGATGCCCGCCCCTCCGGGTGACCCTAATTGGGAGCATGATTTTAAAATGGCACATAATATGGCGTATCTTACGCATCTAGAAAGTCGTTTTACATACATTAAAATCAGAAATTATTTTAATCTGTACTGGACAAACCATTTACAATTTATACGCATTCTTAATATATGAACTATACTCTGTAAAAATGTAAAATCTGCTTTTAATTACCATATACTACTGGTTCAGGATCTGGATCAGCAGCAGCTAAGCAGACAAGAACGGGAAAGATGAACGAAGTTATTAACTAAAAGAATAAAAAAGATAGTTAATTTTACATGGTGTAATGATGAAGAAAAATTTTAACATAAAAAAGAAGTAGGGTGTTCAGCAGTTGTCAGCCGTTGTTCAACCGTCAGTTTGTTGCTACATAATTTTTCTCGCATAAACAAATTACAAACACTTTAATTGCTAAAAAAGTTAAAAGTCTACAAATTAGAACCCGTCGACATTAACAGCTACTTTCTTGTTATTTATAAGTGAGTATAGCAGAAACACGCGAAACTGCGCGGGATAATCTTATATGACAAAGTAAGATGTATGTATGCCTTTCTGTTTGTCTGTGTGTGTTTTCAGTCTGAGGAAGGTAAACTGAGCGTTGTACGGCCATGGAATTTGATACACAGGTACTTTAGGATCCGAATAAGTGCACCACGTAACGACCTAAAATACTATCAGAGTTTCTGTCTTGACACTAGCAAAAAGATCGAAGTGCGTTTTTTCCAGCAGTGTTTGATCCGAACCCGTGGGATAGTTCCTACGTATTTACTTATGTTTACTAAAAATACATCGAAATTTGCATTTTTTACGTGATCTAATATTGTATATACTATATATATATATAGGGTGCTTCCCAGAGAACTCCCTAACTTTAAAATGAAACAACTCGGAAATGGTGATCGAAGACTGAAACAAGTGATATGTTTATTGGGAAAGCCGTAAAAATCTGATACAAAAGTTTCAAAATTAGCTACAAACGTTGCTGAAAGATGACGTTGTACGCTGTAGTCGCAGTACGGATCCCTATAAAGAGTGCTCTGAAGCACAGAGCGATCAATCTTTGGACGGTTCGGCTGTTGAAACGTGAAGGAGGTTAGCATACTAACACACATGTTATTAAGAAATGAAAAACATGTTTTTAATTCTCTTTATTTCCCATTTAGCTGTAGGGGGATAAAACTCACATCAGAATATTCCCTGGACTCGGTTTCATTGCCTGATTTGTTTTTACAAAATCCATTGCTTAATCAATCGATATTTAAGGTAGAAGAATTGAAAAGTTTCGTTTTATATATTATAAATACACAGAGTAGAAATTACAATTTTTGCAGTTAGTGTTCATTTTTAGCCAATTGCCCCTTGTAAAACGAAGTAGAATCAAGTTTGCCTGTTAAACTGCAATAGTCTGAAACATGCCTGTGGAGTTACACAAACGTAACGCATCTTCACATGCAGTGTGAATTTATCATATTGTATAACTTATGCGACTTAGGCTTATGCTATCATTTTACGTAATCAAAGAAGATGACTGTGCGCCTGAATGTGCTGCCAGTAGCGGAAAATCTAATCTTCGTATGAACATTCGTATGGCTTCAAGTTCCAGAAAGGTGCACTTCGGTGAAACTTTTTTTAAGAATATGAATTAATTTTATAGTTATTTTATATTTTAGCACGATTTTGAGCAATATTCACACAAATCGGTTCCTTAGCGACTGAAAATATTAACACAGGGTAACCATCGAGTCTAGATA
This sequence comes from Amaurobius ferox, assembly GCA_951213105.1. Lineage (NCBI taxonomy): Eukaryota > Metazoa > Arthropoda > Arachnida > Araneae > Amaurobiidae > Amaurobius > Amaurobius ferox. The sequence goes on from OX578134.1 coordinate 74,959,623, forward strand.
CTATCTGAAAGATCGAAGAACGTTCTTTCCAACGATGTTTGAACCGCATCAGCAGGATAATTACTTCATATTTATTTTTTTGCTACATCGAAATTTGCATTTTTTTAGGTTATGTGATATTCTTTATATGCATCAGAAAATTTGAGATTAGCACAATTCTATAGTTTAGCAAAAAGTAAGTTGTTGTAGTTGAGACCCAGACCGTCCGACCTACCAGAAAGGTGTAAGGTAACCGTTTGGACGGGCGGGAAGTGCCACCCAATTTAGACCGGAACCCAGTGGGGGAGGCATCCACAGGGACCGTACCCTCCTTCCCCTACCACCAACCTCTCGGAAGGACTTACGGACCCACATGTTTAACGTGATCGTACTCCGCATGAACACGGCGGCAGTTGTGGCAGCGTGCAAATCCAGCGCGCAAACTACCGGGCTACTGCGTCCGGAAAGGCCAACAGCACGCGGTGTTCCCAGGTGGTCACCCACCCAAGTACTAACCGCGCCCGATGCTGCCTGACTTCGGTGATCTAACGAGAACCGGTGTTTTCAGCACGGTACGGCCGTTGGCCAGGCAAAAAGTAAATGTATATCTTTGCATTTTAATCTTTTTTTTTTAATTTCATAAATATTTTTTTATTTTAATTTCATATATATATATATATATATATATATATATATATATATATATATATATATATATATATATATATATATATATATATATATATATTATCATTTTAGGAAGTGCGCGAACTTGTAAAATTTTCGATGTTCCGCAATGAAGTTCCTTACATTTTTCGACCTGTCAACTGAGGATGCCCACCCAGCAATGGGATTTAAGCCACGCCTACAGATGGGTGAAATCCTTTCGGAGGATCGCTTACTTATTTATTTATTTATTTATTTATTTTAGCTTTCACCATCATTAGAGCAGTGCTCTTTGGCTTAAAATAGGGATTTCGCCATTTTTATTGTGTTTTGAATTGACACTGATTCCGCGATTTGGAAACTAAGTGGTATTATTTATGTAGCGGGCACTTATTTAGGATCCGAGCAAAGCCGGTTTTTCGTTCTAGTAACCTTATAGAATGAAATCTCTAAATAACGGAAAAGAACCCCTGTTTGTAAATCTTGTCGTAAATGAATTTACTGTAAAAACAGGATATCCGTAGAATCGTGAGTTTTGTGTCTTTATTTCAGACGTGTTTGCTACTTAGAAGACCCACTATTTATAGGTTTCACTATTTTATATTTATATAGGTATTTGTCAAAGAGTGCAAATATGAACAGCTTCCTTAATTAATACGTCTTTCAAATAAAAACAATAATGATTATATCATACAATCCCGTGTTGTAAAACATTTCCTTTGTATTTCCTTAGAGATAAAGAAAAATTCGGGAATATCAATCGTTTTCTTTTAGCAAACACAATGATTTCAAAATTATGAAAACTCACAATAACTGGTTTCTTCGTAAAAAAGTAGCGTACCCATAAGGAACATTCATTGGTCAATCTGTGGTCAAACGTTCACTCTAGTCTTTGGATCAATAGGAACAGGGTTTGATTCCAAGGTACTAGTGGTAGCATAAGGTACTAATGGACTTAATGGTTCTGAATGTAGTTTGAACATTAGGTCAAAGTACTACTGGCGTGAATGAAAAGAACATTAAAGCGCTAAAGTTATCTATCCCAATAAAATCCGAGAGCTGTACGTATTGACAGCAGAAAGTTTTCTTGTAATTTTTTTTATATAAGAAAACTTTCTACCAGACAGCTGGATTTCTGATTCCTATAAGACAGCTGAGTGCATATTTTTTACAGTATAACATACTGTCCAAACTGTTACCTTACACCTTTCTGGTAGGTCGGACGGTCTGGGTTTCAACAACAACAACAACAGTATAATATACAAAATCTCGTGCTTTAGCATCAAATAGCTGGGAAATGGTATCGTTACGGCTTCGACATTAAAGACTAGACATTGTGAGTCTTAATTAAAGACTAGACATTGTGAGTCTTAATTAAAGACTAAACATTGTGAGTCTTAATTAAAGACTAGACATTGTGAGTCTTAATTAAAGACTAGACATTGTGAGTCTAAATTAAAGACTAGACATTGTGAATGCTTAGGTTTCAGGGGAAATATTTAATAAATAGATAATAAACCGGAAAAAAAAACATGTATTATGGAAAGAATATATGTAAAACTAAACTGAAATTGGAAAGTCTGGAATATATATACAAACATTAATAGCTCAAATTGCAAAAATATGCATTTTCTAAAGCAATTAATGCATAAAACAAAGTTATAAACACTATTTTTATTCACAGATAGATTTTTCTATCGAAATTGGAATAAATAGCAGGAATGCAGAAATAAAACTTAATAAACATATAATTAAAAATTTTAAAAGTTGGTGAAAGTGAAAATTCTAACCTCTTGTCCAGATTTTTTTTTTCTTTAATACTTTCTATCAAATCATCGAATTAAATTTAAACGTAAGTTCTATCTATAAGAGTTAAAACAGAAAATTTGTTGGCAGAGATGAGTGAATTACTGGCAATAAAATAAAATATCTCTGTTAGAAACGAAGTTGCGTGGCAAAGGGTGTATGCTTTATCAGACGTGGTCCAGATATGGCCATGCTGCTAAAGGAGGACCGCTTTTCGTGATGAACTTCCAGCCAAGTTTTACAGATGGCATAAGTTTAACCCCAGATCACTGTTTACGATTTCGGAGATTCGGGACTAATATTACTTCTTTTATATGACTAACATCAACAACTTTTTCAATACTGACATCATTGTACCTCTATCTTTATAGGACCCTTTAAAATTCTGGAGCCTTGAGTCAAAACCCCAAGAGCTATTTTTTAGGACGGAAGGCCGTGGTTTAACAGTTCAAAGTCACGTGTGTAGTATCACGTGTGTAGTAAATTCACTATATTTATAGGGGCTGTTCAAAAATTATTATAGAAATCATTGCTGGATCTTTTGCGAATCACTAATCTGAATTTGTAATTGAATGTTTGTAACTTCATGACTTTTGATTTAAATAAAAAAATTATATAATTTTTAAACATCCGTGGTATATTTATCTACAATATTCAGACAAAGGAGTGAATTTTATAAGGCGAGTGACAAAGATATGTCTAAGCTATATAGATGGGTTTCTGTTAATATTCTGGGGGAAACTAGATAACTTTTCCTTTGTAGTTGAATCCCCATAGATATATATTGGGCAATATTAGGCTATTAATTAGGCTGAAGTTTTCATGATTTTTAAATCACTAAATTCCGATGATCATACTTTATATCTGGATTATCTGAATATAACAGCATATACCAGTTTATATATCTTCTTTCAGACAAATTTTGTTGCGAAAAATGTGCATACAACACCTATATCAAAACTAATTTGTAACAAAAAAGCTGTACAGACTAGACACTATAAAAAGGAAAATAAAACATTTGTTTAAATTGATATGAGAAAGTTAAAATCTCAACATATTTTAAATTTTAACTTTCAGTGTTAGTTTAGTATTACTATACGAGTCCATTTGGTGTAAAAAAAAATAAATAATATTACGTAATTATTAAATAATATTTTCGAAATAATATTTTGGCATATTTATCTACAATATTCAGACAAAAGAGTGAATTTTATAAGGCGAGTGACAAAGATATGTCTAAGCTATATAGATGGGTTTCTGTTAATATTCTGGGGGAAACTAGATAACTTTTCCTTTGTAGTTGAATCCCCATAGATATATATTGGGCAATATTAGGCTATTAATTAGGCTGAAGTTTTCATGATTTTTAAATCACTAAATTCCGATGATCATACTTTATATCCGGATTATCTGAATATAACAGCATATACCAGTTTATATATCTTCTTTCAGACAAATTTTGTTGCGAAAAATGTGCATACAACACCTATATCAAAACTAATTGGTAACAAAAAAGCTATACATACTAGACACTATAAAAAGGAAAATAAAACATTTGTGTAAATTGATATGAGAAAGTTAAAATCTCAACATATTTTAAATTTTAACTTTCAGTGTTAGTTTAGTATTACTATACGAGTCCATTCGGTGTAAAAAAAATAAATAATATTACGTAATTGTTAAATAATATTTTCGAAACAATATTTTGGCATATTTATCTACAATATTCAGACAAAAGAGTGAATTTTATAAGGCGAGTGACAAAGATATGTCTAAGCTATATAGATGGGTTTCTGTTAATATTCTGGGGGAAACTAGATAACTTTTCCTTTGTAGTTAAATCCTCATAGATATATATTGTGCAATATTAGGCTATTAATTAGGCTGAAGTATTCATGATTTTTAAATCACTAAATTCAGATGTTCATACTTTATATCTGGATATAACAGCATATACCAGTTTATATATCTTCTTTCAGACAAACTTTGATGCGAAAAATGTGCATACAACACCTATACCAAAACTAATTTGTAACAAAAAAGCTGTACAGACTAGACACTATAAAAAGGAAAATGAAACATTTGTGTAAATTGATATGAGAAAGTTAAAATCTCAACATATTTTAAATTTTAACTTTCAGTGTTAGTTTAGTATTACTATACGAGTCTATTTGGTGTAAAAAAAATAAATAATATTACGTAATTGTTAAATAATATTTTCGAAACAATATTTTGGCATATTTATCTACAATATTCAGACAAAAGAGTGAATTTTATAAGGCGAGTGACAAAGATATGTCTAAGCTATATAGATGGGTTTCTGTTAATATTCTGGGGGAAACTAGATAACTTTTCCTTTGTAGTTAAATCCCCATAGATATATATTGTGCAATATTAGGCTATTAATTAGGCTGAAGTTTTCATGATTTTTAAATCACTAAATTCCGATGATCATACTTTATATCTGGATTATCTGAATATAACAGCATATACCAGTTTATATATCTTCTTTCAGACAAATTTTGATGCGAAAAATGTGCATACAACACCGATATCAAAACTAATTTGTAACAAAAAAGCTGTACATACTAGACACTATAAAAAGGAAAATAAAACATTTGTGTAAATTGATATGAGAAAGTTAAAATCTCAACATATTTTAAATTTTAACTTTCAGTGTTAGTTTAGTATTACTATACGAGTCCATTTGGTGTAAAAAAAAATAAATAATATTACGTTATTGTTAAATACTATTTTCGAAACAATATTTTAAACAAAACTTGATATGTTTAACTTTTAAAATTCAAAAATTTCTTCAGTATAGCAATTTTATCCAATGCATACCGATTTTAATTGAGTACTCCTTAAAGTTCAAACTACCAAACTTCCGGTAAATCTCAAAGCACTCAGGATAATTACAAGTGAAAAAATAGAAATTATTACATCATAATCATAGCTTACCATGATTTTGCTAATGACTCTCTAAATATGATACTTGATCCGAAATCTGCTTTTGAAATGCAAAGCAATTTTTCTAGTGGCAGAAATTTATAGTTGCTTCTGTTTTGAACACGTATTCTTTTGAAATCCACAGTTTACCCACACAAAAGCTGACGAGAATGCAATACTGCGCAGCTTGATGTTTATTTTTCTACAGGTGCTAAACACCCAAAGCACAACTTTCTATGGACTGCAAGAAACGCTTCTACGTGGTACTGCAGTATTTGATAAGATCTGTTTATGATTCCACTCTTTGAATTCGCTATTCATGCAGTTATAATTCTCTTTTGAGTTACCTATTTGAGTTATTGGCCGTGAAATTTGCTACAGAGATGCTTTCCGTCCTACAATTTACACTTCGGCGTGAATTTTTTAAAATTCGATTTAGTTAAAAATGTCGAAAATCTCCATTTTCCACCATTTTGTCAAATCAAATCCATTCTGTCTTTGCCGCCGCAGACGATATTTCAGAGCAGGTGTTTTCATTAAATCCCATAATGTTAGGAATATTTCACTGTGCTTTAACCTTCAGGTGAGTCGGTCGGTCTGAATTTATCACTTTGCTTTGCCCTTATTCAATTAATACATAGTGAACTTTTACTTTTATTACAAGACCTTTTTTCTATCCAAGGTGAAAACACCTTTACAGGCAGCCATTCCTGCTGCTTAATTCCTATTGCTTAAAACTACAATCTTAGCAATTCAACATTGCATCTTGCAATTCAATTCTTTTTGAACTTTAAATTTTACAGACCTGTAGTGCTGTACATCGACAAAACTTATATCAAGCAAAACTAAATTGAAATCATTAAGTGTACAAGACAAAAGAGAAGGAAAAAAAAAAGTTCTATACAACGTTTTCAGTGTGCGGTTTTCTCAACAGCAAAATGCAATCAATTACAACAGGTTTTTAAATTTGCATTATATCATTTTATTTTAACTTTGTTCACATTTTTCATATTTTGTTCATAAATTTTTAGTTCATCTTTTTGTTGAGGAAGTTACTTGCAATCAAGATGATTCCTTTCTTAGATTTAGCGTTGTTTACCAGGTTAATGAGCGGACATTGTTTGAAGTTGGCTGGGAAATTATTTCCCTTGATTCCTTACCAAAGTTTACATTCATATGTGCAATGTTCAATGTTTCCAATTTTCTCCAAACAGTAGCAGATGTTTGACTTGTAGAAAAGCCTGTGTTGGTAGTTTTTTAAAGATTACCAACCAGTCAGAGTCTGATTAACGTAAGAATTTCTATGGTCTTATTATTCTTTGTGGTCACTCTAGGTAGATATCCCTAGAGTACTATATCTTTTTCATGATTAGTCCACCTTTCCTGCATAGCTTCGTAATTTTTTCATTAACAATAATCTTTACTTATCATTTCGTCAGTAGGAAACTGTACTATATGTTTTCTATCTGCAGTGCTTCTTTGGCGTTCTTGTCTCCTTATTCGTTCTACACACATAGCTAATGGGAGCTTTTATCCAATGTAATTGTATTCAAAATTATGTTCAAAATATTCCATTATGTTCAAAATGAGTTCGTTAATCTTTTCCACCATTCTATTGTCGTTGTCATACTTCTACAATGCCATTAAAACCGCTGTGCAATCCATATAGATGTTAACCTTGTTACATTATAGATGTTAACCTTGTTGTGATTTCTCACATATCTATCTAATAGCCTTATAAACGGCATAAAGTTCTACGTTGAAAATTGCACGTTCATCGTTAAGTCTTAATTTATTAATATATATTTGTTCTTTATAAACCACAGTCAGATCTAATGATTATTCTGGATCCATCACTGTAGATGTTAATACCTTCTTTCTCTTCATTTTTAAAATCCCAATTAGACTTTTTCTCTTTCCATATTTTCTATTTTCTCTGTGGAAATTCTATGTCTCATGGAGTGATTATTCTGGTTATTTAGGGTCCTGGCAACTGCGGGTAATTTATTGTAGTAGTTTATAAGCATCCATTTAACTTGAAAAAGAACATATGGCGTTTGAAAATCCATTTGACTTCTCATATCCATATTTATTATTGAATCGGTCCATTTGTATTAATTTCAAGATTAGAATGTAAATTAAATACATCTTTTTATCAGATTTGTTCGCAAGGTATTTTTTTAAAAGTTTTCATAAAAAATTCTTAATTTTTTTTTCAAGTTGTTAATATATTGATAGTAGGATAATATAATATAAGTTGATAATGGGTGAATTCGATGATTTGGGCTGATCTATACTAATATATATACTATACTACTAGAAGGAATTACTCGTGGTTGTCCGGGTCCTAAATAAGCGTCCGCTACTTAAATAATACATTTACAGAATCGCCTCTTCAAACCGTCACAAAATCATTTCCTGGCTTCAAACCAAATGTCCACGCATGCGCTCCACAAACACGGAAAGTAAAAATAAAAGAAAAGAAACGATCATTTCTATAAGAGAGAAGGCGTGGCTTAAACCTCACTTTCAGTTCCAAGGCGTGCGCAAAAATATCTATCGTGGAAAAAATCGATTCTACCAGAGAAAGAAGCCCTTAGCGAGCGGAATCAAAAATCTCAATTTTCATACATTTGCTTACGGGTGGAACAGCGTCAATTCCAAACGAAGAACCTCTCAAAAAGACAGGTATTTGACATACCCTATCCCAAACAGTTCGATCCCCCTATGCCTGCAAAGGGGATCGGAACCCACCCGTAAGCAAAAGGTTAAAAAGCCCAAAACATACAATAATGTAGATTTTTTTTTTCATAGAATGCAAATATGTACGCACAAATTTTGTATTCCGAAAATCTTACCTTTTCGGATGCGACGAAATATGCGCATAAGATGGCCTAAAAAATGTAAATTTCGATGTATTAAAAAAGTAAATATGAAAGAATTATCCTACGGATTCTGTTCAAACATCGTTGGAAATAACTGCTTTGGCCTTTCCCATGGCACCAAGATGGAAACACTGTGATAATATTTTCGATCGCTAAAGAACCGATATGTGTGAAAATCGCTCAAAATCTTGCTAACATAAAATAACTTCAAATTCAATTCGAATTTAAAACAAGAAAGATCAATCATGCTTAAAGCATTGATTATGAAACACTTTCTAACTTCAATGCAATTTTATTTAAAAAAAGTCGAAAATGCAATACATTCCTCGGTAATATTTTAAAACTTATCACAATACTACATTGATTTATTAAATTTGAAAACTTAAACCTTCATTGAAAAAAATGAACTTCATTCAAATGACGGCATTGAAATATAAATTGCCTGGTTTAAATATCTCTAAAATGCAATACATTCCACGGTAATATTTTTAAAACTATCGTAATACTACGATAATTTATTATAATTGAAAACTTCATTGAAAACAACTGAAATAAATTCAAATGACGTCATAGAAAAAATAACAGGCCTGGATCTCTCTATAAAAGCAGGATTTCATTCATTTCATTCATCACAATACTATAATAATTTATTTTATTTAAAAATTAAGACCATGGAGGTACAATTCATAAACTCTATGCTTAAAACTTCATCGAAAAAAATCGTCCTTCTGTTTATAAAATTAATTAATATTTCATTCATATCAGCCATGTGCAGACTCCATGGACTGAATTATTTTGTGTTAAAGAAATACAGTAATTCTAATACAACTCATTCTACATATTTTGCTGTTTACATTTTATATAGATGAAAAATAGGCTTAGTTGTAGAAATAATCAAATTTGAATGAGAATTTAAACTCAAATATATTGCCATTGTGTTGTTTTAGTATGTAGATGCACAGAATTTAAACAAAAATAAAGTAGTTTTAGGACGGATACAACACTCAATATGAATTAAAAAGAACTATAAAAAATCACGATTTTACACAAGATGGATGCCATATATCATTTTGAAGTGGGTCATGTGATCGTTTCATATCATGGTCACGTGATCGTTTCATATAAGATGTGTAATTATTATTTTAATTTTTATTTAAAAAACTACTGAATATATTTCGCTGAATTTTTTTTTATATATTTTATGGAGCAATTTGACTATTACCTAAAATTTTCGAAGCAATTTGTGAATTTTAAATCCGCTTAAAAAATGCTTGAAAAATTAGGTCCCATAGGGCTCAAGGTATTTCATTTTTTCAACCCGGGTTCAATCCAAAACTAATTGGGGGATATTATTCATTTATATTCCCATAGGTCCTACAGACCGTCTGAACAACATACTAAAATTTCATTTTGATTAAGTCATGTTTACGGCAGTTATCGTGCTAACGGACAGACAGACAGACAGACAGACAGAATGAACAAAGTCATAAACACTTTTCAACTTTGTTGTAAAGTGTTAATAAAAAACAAGAAAGATCAATCATGCTTAAAGCATTGATTATGAAACACTTTCCAACTTCAATGCAATTTTATTTAAACAAGTCTAAAATGCAATACATTCCTCGGTAATATTTTGAAACTTATCACAATACTGCATTAATTTATTATATTTGAAAACTTAAACCTTCATTGAAAAAAATGAACTTCATTCAAATGACGGCATTGAAATATAAATTGCCTGCTTTAAACATCTCTAAAATGTTATACATTCCTCGGTAATAGTTTTAGAATTATCATAATACTACGATAATTTATTATATTTGAAAACTTCATCGAAAACAACTGAAATTAATTCAAATGACGTCATAGAAAAAATAACACGCCTGGATCTCTCTATAAAAACAGGATTTCATTCATAACTTTCTCCCATTCATTTCATTCATCACAATACTATAATAATTTATTTTATTTAAACATTTTGTTTAAGACCATGGAGCTACAAAAAATTAAACTCTATGCTTGAAACGTCATCGAAAAAAATCGTCCTTCTCTTTATGAAATCAATTAATATTTCATGCATATCAGCCATGCAGACTCCATGGACTAAATTATTTTGTGTTAAAAAAATACAGGAATTCTAATACAACTCATTCTATATATTTTGCTGTTTACATTTTACATAGGTGAAAAATAGGCTTAGTTGTAGAAATAATCAAATTTAGATGAGCATTTAAACTCAAATATATTGTCATTGCGTTGTTTCAGTATGTAGATGCACAGAATTTAAGCAAAAATAAAATAGTTTTAGGACGGATACAACACTCAATATGAATTAAAAAGAACTTTAAAAAATCACGATTTTGAAACAAGATGGATGCCATATATCATTGAAGTGGGTCATGTGATCGTTTCATATCATGGTCACGTGATCGTTTCATATAAGAGGTGTAATTATTATTTTAATTTTTATTTAAAAAACTACTGAATATATTTCGCTGAATTTTTTTTTTATGTATTTTATGGAACAATTTGAATATTACCTAAAATTTTCGAAGCAATTTGTGAATTTTAAATCCGCTTAAAAAATGTTTGAAAAATTAGGTCCCATAGGGCTCAATGTATTTCATTTTTTCGACCCGGGTTCAATCCAAAACTAATTGGGTAATATTATTCATTTATATTCCCATAGGTTCTACAGACCGTCTGAACAACATACTAAAATTTCATTTTGATTAAGTTATTTTTACGGCAGTTATCGTGCTAACGGATAACTGCCGTACAGACAGACATACAGACAGACAGACAGAATGAACAAAGTCAAAAACACTTTTCAACTTTGTTGTAAAGTGTTAAAAAAAAAAAAAACTGAGGTGTATCGTTCCGGGTACTGAAGTGCAACTGTACGAAATTTCATCGCTGTCCGACAGTTAGATTTCCCGCTACAGACGAAACAGATACACAGACAAGCATCTTTTTTTATTGTGTAAGATTTTAATACTTTAACAATATAAAAACTCCGTAAATACAGCATAAACACAAATAAATCCTGGTTAAACAGCCTTCAGGGTCATTAAGAAGTGCGACCACACTGATTCAAGTCAGATCGGCAACGTTGCCGATGTGGCTTGATCTGACTCATCTTGTAACCTGAAGAAGAAGGCTGTCTAGTGCCTTCGAAACCGGCTGACCAATATTTATTTGTGTTTATGCTATATTTACGAAATTTTTCTATTATAGAGAGCAGATTTTTTAGCATTGCACTTTAACCATTTATTATCCATAACGCAGTTCTAACTATCATTTCTATATGGGCAATACATCCGTTATTATTTCAAGAATTATAATTGCTTTCCATAAAATTAAAAAATTAAAAAAACACTATGAAATTCTTAAATTTCTATTTTGTGTTCAAACCATATGAATTACAAGCAGTTGTGTCTGCTTTTAGTTTTTACCATAATGTATTCACACATAGAATGCTATACCGGTGTGACAATTTATTGTTGAATTATCGTATCCATACCTGATAACCATAAACTATTCATATACACACATGCATTATACATGCGCAAATACAGACTACCATTTTTCCAAGAAAAAAATTGTTTTAAATGTATTCGGGAAGTCTTAAATTATTCCTGTTTTACAGAATACTAATGTTTCTGATCAGTGACATTAGACTCAAAGTATATTGATCCGTCTTATTATTATATTGTTACGAACTTGTAAAATGCTCTCTCTCTTCCCCTTTCCCCTCTCACTTTTGTGTCTTTTCAAGATCAGACGGAGAAAACCCCGTATAGCCATCGTTTCCCATGACGTGAATCTAGGGTTTCCATATGCCGAAGCTCAAAGAAAGGTTGTTAAATTTGACGATTTTCTGAAGGTTCCAGAAACACCTCGAAATAACGAATATTTTACGAGATATGAGAGAATTTTAGAAGTTTCTATAGATAGTCTATAAAAGGAGTCATCACTCAGTTTCGAAAGCGGTTGACGTGATAGCAGCTACATTGAACTGTGATACTCGTCAATGTTTTGAGAATAGTAGCTGTTGTTTTGTGAAATTAAATACGCCAATATTTAGAGAATAGAATCAGTTGTATTGTGAAATTAGTGGAGCATTTAAGTACTGTTTTACTGTATATTGCTCCTCCTTGCGTTGTGCTTGTCAACAAACGTGTTAGTTATCCAGAAATTTGGACTCATTCTTGTATTCTGTGTGCACACTCCCGATTCCATAGGATACATTTTAACAATATAAATTTCGAATTGTATTGCATTTTGACGTATCATTTCTTAAAGCGTCTCCGATTCGCTTGATAAACTATGAATTGTTATTTTTACTTTAGTAACGCATGCACTCAAGTATTTGAGAATTGGTTTCCAGAATATGCTTATTTGCTATATTTAATTTTGTCAAAACCTGTAAGGAATATTATTTGGAAAATAGGTTTCTCCTTTGCATTAATAGAACGTGTCGAAGACCCAGACCACACGACCAACCCTAAGGCTTATGGCAGCTTAATGTGTGGCCGGGATTAATAGAACGTGTGTCCAAATTTTTCTGAGAAAAAAATGCCAGGGTTGCTTCTCGTTCTCTAGCAGTAAGTAAACACACAGCAGGTCGAATGCTTTGCTTTACTAATAACACAATTAATATACTGCAGCAAATTATATTCGCATTTGAGCTCTATTTATTTTCGTAACTAGAATTTTCGGGTTCAGAAGTAAAATTTAGAACAGGCTTGTCCAACCCGCGACCCAGGACGGGTTTGCATGAGGCCCAACAAAAACTCATAAACTTGCAAACTTTATGAGATTTAAATTAAAAATACCATTAATAATACTACAAATACAATTTTGCCATGCTATTAATTTATAAGCGATGAATTTTTGAATTTAACACTTTCTTTAGAAATGAGAGATTCATGAAATCATTCTCAAATAATTGTATTTTTTTTCAAAATTGCTCATACGAGTAGTTACTTCTCGACATAATAAATGGTGAACTACTGCGCTTGCTTCCTACTTTTAATATGCAATAAATGTCTCTCTATGTGCACCTTGGGTATGCTGGTACGGCTTTCGGTGTGCAATTGTAAACAGTCGAGTTGACACCGAATAAACGTGCAGACGGTACGTGTGTTTGTGGTGATTTAGCGAGTAAAATGCAGTGATTATTGAATATTGATACTATTTCTTCCTGCCTACCTTTGTAAACGACGGACGTGTTTTTCGATTTGATACAGGAATTTGAGAACAGGTTTCAAGATTTCCGGAAAAATCATCCATCTTTTGGTATATTTGCAACTCCACAATCGGCATAAATATATTTCTTGCCAATTTTCAAATGGAATGAATAGAGCTACAATCTGACATGTAACTTAAAAAAAATTTGATCATGTCTTTACTGGACTACTATAAACTATATCTTCCCACAGAAAAATATCTCTTGCATATTTCCTTATTCATGTCACCACTATTTGGAAACACTTATATTTGTGAGCAGATATTTTTAAGGATGAAGCACACGAAGAATAAATAAAACTAGAACTAAAATATCTGATGAGCACCTTGAGAACTCACTGAGAATTGCAACTATACTTCCATTGAACCAAATATCGAAGCATTAGTGTCTCAAAAACATTGTCAGACATCTTACTAATTTCATGTTGCTGCCTCTCTCTCTTGTCTTATACTTTTATAATAAAAAATTCATGAATTAATGAAGTTTAAATTACTTAAATGAGTTAAATATATATTCTACATTTTTTTTTTGCTCATCAACTATCGTTAGTGTTAGTGTATTTTATGTGTGGCCCAAAACTACTCGTCTTCTTCCAATGTGGCCCACGGAGCTAAAAGTTTGGACACCCCTGATTTAGAGCATATTATATAATATTTCCCCATTCAATGTAAGGCCCTAATAACTATGGAACTCTGGGTATTAGTGGCGTATTTTGAAATTCAATTTTAGGGAGGGGGCAGTTTTTAAATTAAGTTTATATCAATTTCAGGGGTTCTAAGTTAAAGTTATGCACGGGCTCGGACCTGGTCCGTGGACTTGAGCCCTGCTTGGACCGTGGCATGCCACGTTTTACTAAATTCGGGGCAAGATAGGCCAGGTCAAAATAAATACAAAAGTCAAAAATAAATTAAAATTGAAATAAAATTTGAAATTACATATGAGACAAAATTCTCATTAGTGACTGAAATTAGTGACTTCCTGTCTCATATTAAATGATAAAAGTTTGTTCTGTGTTCAGATGGGTAAATTTGAACTGGGTATAGAAAAATAATCATTTTAGATGGAAAATTGGAAGGTATTTTTATTCGAAGATATATAGCTTCTACAGAGATCGTTTCTTAGTTTCTAAAAGCTCCTTATTATCATTTTAATTTTTTTAAATGCTTTATTTTAATGAAGGTAAAATCGGGATGTTCTTTTACTCCTGAAAGACAAACTGAATGGGGCTTGAGTAGATTTTTTTACACAGTACTTAGGAAGCATTTTGAAAATTTTAAATTGGGGGAGGGGGTGAATTCTTTAAATACGACCCTGCTGGGTACTGGCGTTTACTATCACAGGGACCTGAGCTTTACAGTTCTTAAAATGTCTGCAAGCTATTTTGTAGGCTTTCAATTCATACAGAAATTCCTTACAAATAAAAAAAATATATTTATGTCTTTTTTTCGCGAGAAAAAATTACTATCCTAATTATACCTAACGATATAGACGCCTGGATTGTTGAACTCGGGGTGATGAAAGTGAAATTAACCACTTCTTTTTGTCGGTTACGCAACCAGTAAGGAAAGGAAAAAAAAAACTTTCCTTTTTAATGTCCTGCATTCCGCTATGCCCTGGATTGTGCCCACCCCACAATATAAAATTTAACAAACCGCCGATTTATCCATCTATCTTTTCAAAACACTCTCACGCTGTCCAAAATTTAGAAATATATTCAAAAGAATATATATTTCCTTTCACCACATTTTATAGAGCTAATCAATTCCAAAACATTATATCAGCCATTTTAATTGGGAGCATATTAGTCGAATACCCATTGAAAATTAACAGTCTCACAATAAGCAACCTCCGAATAATGTAAATTTTTGAATAATCCGCGTTTCACATTTATTCGATAAATCAAAAATTTTGGTGTGCATGACCCCCTAAAGAAGAAAATATTGGAAAACTGAAATTGCACACTTTCTTCCTTTCGAACTAACTACCCGTACACCAAATTAAAGTCTGTTATCTCATCCCGAAGCATGCTATTTTATCATTTTATCTTTCGAACGTTTTTCTGAGGAGCACTCCCTTAAATAAACATTTTTGAAAACTCTATTCGTCTTGGGTTTTTTATCAGATGATTGGCTTACATACCACATATCAAGCATTTGTTACACTTAAAATGAAGAGTGTCTCATTTATCCGGAAAATCGAACATTTTGGTGTGCGGCACCCCGTAAAGTAGCAAATATTGGAAATTTGGTATTGTACACTTTCTTCCTTTCAAAATATTTACCCGCCGTGCACTAAATGTGAAGTATCTTTCCAATCGCGAAGAATAATTTTTCTATCATTTCAACTTTTGAACTTTTTTCTGTGTATCCCCTGAAATGAACATTTTTGAAAAATTGTATTCATCTTGGGTTTTTTTTTTAATTAAATGATTAACCCATATACCAAATTTCAAGACCCAAATTGTAAAGGAGGCGTTTCTCATTTGTTCGTGAAATCGAACATTTTAGTGTGCGGCACCCCCTACAATAGCAAATGTTGGAAAACTGAAATTGCACACCTTCATTTCCAACTATCTACCCGTATACCAAATTTGAAGTCTCTATCTCATCGCGAAACACGCTTTTTCTATCCTTTCACTTTTCGAATGTTTTTGTGTGGAGTACCCACCTCCTTAAATAAACATTTTTTAAAACGCTATTCTTCTTGTGTTTTTTATCAGATGATTCGCCCATATACCAAATATCAAGCCGATATCACTTTTTAAAAAGGGCGCTTTATACATTTATTGCGAAAATCGAAGATTTGGGTGTGTGACACCCCCTAAAGTAGAAAATATTGAAAAACTGAAATAGCACACTGCCTTCCTTTTGAACGATTTACCCATACACCGAATATGATGTCTCTATCTCATCCTGAAGCATGATTTTCTATCATTTTACCTTTCGAACGTTTTTCTAGGTTTTTTATCAGATGATTAGCCCATATACCAAATTTCAAGCCTCTATCAAATTTGAAGGAGTTTCTAATTTATTCGCCAAATCGAACATTTTAGTGTGAGGTACCCCCTAATGCAGCAAATAATGGAAATCTGAAGTTGCAGACTTTTTCCTTTAGAACGATTTACCCGTACAATAAATTTGATGTCGCTACCTCATCGCAAAGCATGCTTTTCCATCATTTTACTTTTCGAACGTTTTGGTGAGGAGCACCCCCTTTACAGAACGTTTTCGAAAAATTTGATTTTTTCAGGGTTTTTTTATCGAACGATCGACCCGTGTACCAAATTGCAAGTCTCTATCTACTTGGGAAGTGCCTAAAAAAAGCATGTCAGACGATACTTGGCAATTAGTATATACTAACCGATTACCCATTGAAATTCAACGATATCACCATAAGTAACCTTCGAATATCGTAAATTTTTGAATGATTCTATTTTTCCAGTGGTCCTTTTCAAACTCTCTACCTGTGCATCAAATTTCAAATATCTGTCTCACTTCAGACTGGGCATTTCCCATTCTTTCACTATGTAGAAAGCTGAAATTAAGCACTTTATTCCTATCTAAAGATTTATGTTTGCACCAATTTTAAAGTCTCTATCTTATTGCAAAGTCCGTTTTACTATCATTTCACATTTCGAACGTTTTGGTGTGGAGCACCCATTAAATGAACATTTTTGAAAAATACGATTTTCTCCTCAAGTTTTATCGATTGATTGACCCATGTATCAAATTTCAAGTCTTTATCTCTCAATTCACCTTTCGAACCTTTTGTTGTGGATCATCCTCCTGTACAGAAATTTTTTGAAAAATTCGATTTTTCGAGAGGGTTTTATTGAACGATTGATTTGATCTATCTCACATAAAAAGGCGTTCTTCATTTATTCGGCAAATCGAACATTTTTAGCATGCAGCACCACTATGGTGTCACATTGTGGAGAGTTGAAATTGTACAGATTCTTCCTTTCCAACTATCTCCCATTACGTCAAATATAAAGTCTGTATCTTATCGCGAAGTATGTTTTTCTATCATTTCACTTTTCGAACATTTCGGTGTTGTGAAATTTTTGAAAAATTCCATTCTTCTTGCAATTTTTATCAAATGATTTGCCCATATGCCAAATTTCAAACCAAAATTCACATTGTAAAGGAGGCGTTTTTCATTTGTTCGTCAAATCGTACATTTTAGTGAGCGGCATCCCCTACAATAACAAATGTTGGAAAACTGAAATTGCACACTTTCTTCCTGTCCAACTATTTACCCGTACTTCAAATTTGAAGTCTCCATCTCATCGCGAAGCATGATTTTTCTATCATTTCACCTTTCGAATGTTTTTGTGTGGAGTACCCACCCACTTAAATGAACATTTTTGAAAAACTCCATTTTTCTTGGGTTTTCTATTAGACGCTTGACTCATATGCCAAATATCAAGCCTCTATCACATTTTAAAAGGGACGTTTCTCATTTATTCCGAAAATCGTTTCGAATATCGAACATTTTGGTGTGCGCACTCCCTAAAGTAAAAAATATTAGAAAACCGAAATTGTACACATTCTTCCTTCCAAACTATCTACCTGTACACCAAATTTGAAATCTCTATCTCATCCCGAAGCATGTTTCTTTTTAACAATTCACCTTCCGAACGTTTTTCTCTTGTTGAAAAACTGTATTCGTCTTGGGTGTTTTCATCAAATGATTAGTCCATAGGCGCCGACTACGGAGGGGGGCACAGGAGCACCAGCCCCCGCTGAAATTTCTAACTTCATATTTTACTAAAAACTACAAAATGCAATTTTCAATTATTAAACCAGATTTTTTTTTTAAAATCTTCTGTAACATAAATGTCACAGTTCAGTTCTATCTTGTTCACATCTTCTTTACCGCCATAAACCCATAAACTATCTCGCACACAAATCAAGCTCCTCTTTACCCCCAGGAAACATGTTTACGCTAATGACAACAGCACCTGGCTACCACAACTTTTTCGATTGACCTCTTAGTTGAAAGAAAAAAAGTAATACTATTTACAAGCATAGGATGACATTTTTACAACTTATTTTTACATACCTATACCTTACATACTTAGTTTTCAACTTATTTTTACATACCTCACAAAGCTGATGGTATGGACATCCAGATTCATATAAATTTATATGTGACGAAATCCTAAGGTTTCGTCACATATCCTAACTCCAACTTTGATTTTATTGTTTTGCAACTTTATCATATTTTACCCTCAATAGGTGTCAGTCAAGTTCGGACACTAGATTCGAGATTGGCCAAGGAGAAAGGGGCCACGATCGTCCTTTTCAACTTCATTGGCTCATCACACGTCATTGATAGCGAAAAAATTAAATGCAATGGACCCGACCACCCGGAAATCTTCAGAGATCTAACCAGCCATATCCGGGTCAGATGTAGGTAATTAACAATATGCCAATATGCTGAAGCATTATGTGACGGACTCTTACAGTACCTTGTAGCTTCACCCCATTCAACCCCCAATTGCTCCTCAAAGGGAGAAAATGCATTGCGTAAACGATATTGTATCTAGTCTGTCAACGAGAGAGTGAATTCAGGAGTCTCCAAGAGCACAAATTGTATAACTGGTAAACTAGAATGGTGCAAGCCTAAAAGGATTCTTTGTATAATTTTATCGTACAGCAAATAAAACTGCTGATTTCTTTCTTTCGACGCAGACCATCCAACCTACCCGAAGGTGTAATGTATATGTTTAGACTGCCAGGACAATGTCACCCAATTTAGACCAAAACCCAGTGGGAGCCACAGCCACAGGGACCGTACTCTTCTTCCCCTGCCACCGACCTCTCGGGAGGGCTTTCGGACTCACAGATTTGACTTGCTCGTTCTCCGCGTGAATATGGTGACAGTTTAGACATAGCCTGAAATCGAACTCGGGTCTTCCGAGTACAGTCCCCGTGCCTTAATCACTGAGCTATCTCAGTCCAAAACTACTGTAAGACAATAACTTACAACACTTCCCTGAAGAAAACAGGCATATCTCAGGTGATTACAGTTGCTTCGATGGCATTGTAAACCATTTTCTTTAGGCCAAGATTGCTGTTCGTTAGGTGGTTCGTCTTTTGACTTGAAGTAGGGAGCTCATAATGCCCTCGAAACGATTATAATCACCTAACTAACATATACTTGCTTTCTTCAAGAAAATATTGTAAGTTATTATAACTTAATAGAATTTAATTTTGTGAATCTTTTGATGAACTTAATTGGATTGTGCCCCCCCCCCCTCCTGAGATTTTGAAAACTCGGCGCCTATGGATTAGCTCATATACCAAATGTCAAGCCTCTATCAAATTTTAAAGGACCCATTTCTCATTTATTTGACAAATCGAACATTTTGGTGTGCGGCACCCCCCTAAAATAGCAAATATTGGAAATCTGAAATTGCACAATTTCTTCATTTCAAAATATCTACCCGTACACTCTACCCGTAATGTGAAGTCTCTTTTCTATCGTAAAGCAAGCTTATCTATCATTTCACTTTCCGAACGCTTTGGTGTGGATCACCCTCTCTTCACAACATTTTCGATTTTTCCTGGGGGTTTTATAGACCAGATTGCAAGTCTCTATTTGGAAAGTGCCTAAAAAAAGCGTGACAGATGGACACTTGGCAATTAGTGTATATAGATAGATTATTTTTGAGCATATTGAAAATAATAAGATATACTTTTATTTTAAATTTTATACATTTTCTGAAAGAATAATATATTTATAATTTTCACTCTTTCTCCAACCAATTTATTCAACAGCTTATCCATCTCTTCTTTTGAAACTCACGAGCTAGACTCGTTATCTTTGCTCAATAAGCCAAAAAATTTAAATTTTGTGGAGAAGGGCGTACGTCCTGCTCGTATACCTCCTATCTGGTTCAATGCCTTGCCTTCCAACAAATTCAGTTTTCTTCCCCAATGAGATTTTTTGTTTTACATTGAAATTAGTATATTCGACGATGGTAAATATCGACATGCTTATCAATGAAATAGAGTAGACCAACTTACGAAAGAAGTCGCCAAAAAACAAAAGATGTCGAGCTTTTCTCAATTGATAGCAGGAAAAGATGGGACATGCATTATAAGTCTAACCAGGATTTCGGTATGTGTCTAAAGTTTGAATGAGGAGGGGTATTATGCTGGATTTCGTTTTCCAATATGGACCCTATGAATAACCAATGCAATTTTTTCACCTGGAGGGCCGAATGTTGGGGAGCGTTAGCAAGCAGAGACAAAACCTGCTAGTATTACAGTTTTGATGTTGGTATCACAGTTTCATAGTATGTTGACTATGTTTGAAAAATTCCAAATTCAGTTGGGGACATGCACAGAACAAGCCTGAAACTTTACATTTTTAAGTTTCAGATTTTTTTAAAAGCAAGTTTTCTCAGTGACGATTTTTCTAAATTTCAGGGGGAAAATTATTCCATTTTCTTACCAAATATTTTATTGAGTAACAAATGATCTGTTCTTCATTTTGCCCATAACCATACCTGTTTATCATATGTTTTGATAACTTGTTATGTCGTAATTTAACGCTGTTGATTTCAGAGCGGGACGGAAAATTTAAGCATGAAGAGTTTAAGGGACGATATATTCCTTTCATTTTCGGTATTTTAGTTCACAAGTCTGTAATTTGTGTCGCTGATTATTAAAAATGAGTGCATTTACTAACGACGGTAAGCTTAGATTTCACTTGTATACATTGCTTCTTCAAAATAATCATTCATAAATGTACACTATTTGTAACTCTTAATTTCTTCGAACGATTATCCATCTATAATATGTTATTTTAGTGATTTAAGTTATTGTATTTTTCGTAAAGAAAGTTTGGATTTAAAGATGGAATGAGTTTTCTTGATATAATTTATATGCTTTGGTATAGTCGATCTCCTTTAAAATATTGCAGTCTACATGCACCAGATACATTAATCTTACTTTTTCATCGTGTGTATTGTATTCTTTTTCACAAGAATTTATTTTTTTAATCTCTTCTTACCAGAGCAAATTGTCATGACTCCTACCAAAAGGAGTCGGGACCATACTACTGTAACTATGGAGAGATTGAAAGTTTCAGATATGGACCAGAACAACATAATTCATGTGGCTGGAGGTGACCATACAGGAATAGTTATATATAAAGAACCAGGTTTAGGTAAAGTACCACTTTAAATATTGTTTAAAGTATTGAGTCTATCATTTTATCTAATTTGAGGTGATTATTTTTGCAACATTTTCACTTTTGTATTTTTTTTGTTTTTTTTTATTAATTTGTGTGATTATGTAGCATATTTTGCATTGATGTCGGATTAGATTCCTTTTGTGTTTATAATAATACTTTATTCTATTTAATTAAGATTACATTTACTATAATTTTTTAAAACTTCTGTTAATGCTATACCACTTGAGCACGTTTTAGATGTATTGCAGAGTAAAGTCCAACTAAGTTCAAATTTAATATATTTAATATTTATCTTTAAATTCTTGTACTTC
This sequence comes from Amaurobius ferox, assembly GCA_951213105.1. NCBI lineage: Eukaryota > Metazoa > Arthropoda > Arachnida > Araneae > Amaurobiidae > Amaurobius > Amaurobius ferox. The sequence goes on from OX578134.1 coordinate 74,981,678, forward strand.
AAAAGTTTTTATGTCAATATTAGTGTAATTTACACTTTAAAATAAAATCTGCATATTGCAAAGTTGACCTTTAGCATTTAACTTTAACACATAAAATTGGGATTTCATTTAGTAGAGCAGTACAAACATTTTTTACTTGTGTCAACAAGTATTTCTCTAAAATTTTATTTTAAGTATAGATTTAAGTTATATATTTTACTCACAATATTTATAGAAAATCATATTGTTGTAATTATTTGAATTTCAAAAGCAAGCATTTTGAGATTTTGATGCCAATATATGCTTTAAGAAGTCTTGAATACCTTTTGACTATTTTTAGAGTGATGACTGTCTGTCTGTGGTAGATTTCTTGTATGCGCAATAGCTGCCACAAATTTTAATGGATTTTCACAAAATTTTATATCTGGAAATAGGTAGAATTTTTTTAAATGTGAATAAAAATTTCGATATTTAACATTTTCTTAACATAGCAGCATAGGACAACATTTGACATAATTATACTTAAAAGAGGTTATTTATGGATCAATGATAATGAAACTTGCAGTTTTAACTATTGTAGTGAAAAATAGCTGCAATACAATGTTTGTGCTCATAACGCCATTAACTCCCTGAGTGGGGCTCCAGTTACCCACCCCTAAGCAGATACATTGTCAAACTTGGTATTAATTGAAAGATTTTTTTCAAACCCTTTGAAGTAATGTACTATATTTTTATCATTTGGATCAATGATACAGATTTTTCAAATTTTTTCTGTCAAAATTTACAAAAAAAAAGAAAAATATCATAAGCTATTTAAAAATGAATTCTGGTATGAGAGAGCGAAATAAGCCACACTTCAGTTAATTATACTGAGTTGATATAATGATTGGTTTAATTTAATTAACAAGGGATTTTTATGAGTTATTGAATGGCTTTTTATCAGTGCCATTACCCCTCATGTTTTCAGAGCACAGTATCATGTAGAGAATTAGGGCTTATCACTCTCTCATACAATTCTGTGGATGAGGTACTGGAATGAGCATCGCAATTGGTACCCAGTCCGTGGTATCATGATTTCACCTGATTCTCTTTTTGTGTGTGTATAAGGAGAGTCCTGATCAGCACCGTAGCAAGGTGGTGCCATCGGTATAGAGGTGCTGTGGTGCCTCTATCAATATGCTATTTAGGAAAAGAGATGCAATTGAAATTGCTTTGCATCAGGTGTTAAATAGAGTTGATTCCAGCTATGGTTCTGACCAATGCTAAAGAAGATTACATTAGGTAATCAAGAGAATGTGTTTCAAAATTTTAGACTATAAGCTGAAAAGGTTCAAATTGTTAATCTGATGTACAGGTTACATATAAATACAGAAGTTATATAAAGTGAAAAGTTGAAATAATATGCTTAATCTATCATTTAGTAGGTTTGAAGCAACTAACAAACTTAAAATTTTATTGCATTGTGAAAAGTAATCTTTTTTTTTTCTCAGTCAATCTCATGAAGGAATTTATTTATTTGTTTTTTGTGTTCATAGAATTTCAATGTTATAAAAGACCTATCCTCTTAAAATGTTCTAAATATACAGAGCTATGAAATGTATGTCCACACAGCACATATACATATAAGTCCAAGGTTTAGCTAATTTCTAATATTTTTAAGATATAAAATGCTAATGTTAAGCTTGTCAAATGATGGATTTTTATGTAAAATATTCCCTTATGCACCCACCTGTAGTGCTTACACTTCTAATACGAGGGTCATACTGAAATTTTTGAGTTATGGCTAAATAGTTAAACTTACCAACTCTTAGGACTGTTCAAAGTACTCCCCTCCAACATCAATGCACTTTTGTAGGTAAATTTTCCAAAGATTAAATGCTTCAAGCTATCCATTTCTTGGAATTGATGAAAAATATTCTTTTATAGCCTCATCAATGTCATCTTCAGAATAAAACGACACCCATGTAAAAAAATTTTTAGATTAAAAAATAGCCAAAAGTCACACATAGTAAGATCGGGAGAATAGGGTAGATGTTCTATCACTTTGATGCCATTTTGTTCAAGAAATTCGACTGTCATTTTTGCTGAATGAGAAGATGCATTGTCATGGTGATACATGAGTCCTCTAACATTCACTTCCTGAAGAATTTCTGGAAGACACTTAGTGGTGTACCAGTTAGTTGTAACTGTTTTCTGTCCCTCTAGTTTTATGGCTTTGATCAGACCTGTACTTCTGAAGAACACTGCATACATTACTTTTTTCAGTGCTCATTGTCTTTTCACCATTGTTGGTTTGGGGTCATCTTCAAAGACCCATACTTAACTTTCTTGATGTGTTGGAACATCAAAAAACAGTATGTATGTTTCATCACCAGTTATTATTTTAGAAATAATGTGGTGTCCACCATCATTAAGTAATTTTAGGGTTTCTGTACTGATTCTGACACGCTCCGCTTTTTGGTGTTCTGTTAAACTATGGGGGATTCAATGACAAACTAATTTTTTCGTATGCAGTTCTTCATGAATAATTTTATGTATAGCTGTGGATCCAATGTTAAATTCCTTTTATATAATTTGGAGGGTACAGCGTTTATCATCGATTAACATTTTTCGAATGATCGATACATTTTCTGAGACTACAGCTGACAAAGGTCTTCCTGTGTGTTCTTCATTCAGGAGAGAATTTCAACATCTTCTTAACTTTGTATACCATTTGAATACAGTGGCACGAGATGGAGCATCATTTCCATATGCTAATTGTCGACATTGACGACATTCTTCTTAACTTAGCCCTACTTTAAAATTATACTCAATAATGCTCTCGTGTCAACTCCATTTTCTTTTCTTTCAAAATTTGTTCTACGATAGCTAAATTATAATTATTGCAAGAACACAAATTATCATCTGTGGATATAAAAGAGTTTAAATTTAAATATTCGACCAATAATTTTTTTCTAGCTCATATTATCTGCCCCTGTCTAAAAAATTTCAGGGTGACCCTCGTATTCACAGACATATATGGACTACACACCCCTCCCGATCAATATTAATTGTTATATGACATTCTATCAAAATATAATTGTGATTATCACCCAGTAACAACACATACCTGTCCCATGAACAGTGAAACTTACTATATTTCTAATCCACCCCACACACCCCACACCACCCCACACACACCACACACACACACACACACACACACACACACACACACACACACAAGAATGTTAAATTAATAATTCTCACGAAGTGACAGGTATTATCAAAGAAATTAAAATTTTCTGATATTGGACTGTGTTGATGCACTATGTATTAAAACACATATTATAGATAAATATTACTGCTACATCTATTAAAATATTTTCTGGAACTAGAAAAATAAATTTCCGTTTACATTTTTAAAATATGAGAAGCTGATATGGTTTTCTGGTAATTTATTTTATTTTTTAGCACTGCTTTATTTTTTAACACTGTTTTACCTTTGTGTTAATTATTATTTTAAAATTATAGGAAAAAGTGTATTGAAGCCCCCCGAGCTGGTTTTGGGGTTTAAAGTCATGCTCAAAAGTTCTTCCAGTAATAAGCATGCTCAGGTATTTATTTGATTTATTCCCTTAAACTTATTACAACTTTTCCAGTATTCAAAATGTTTTGAGTTCATTTAGTTTTAAATCGCCTAACTTCTAGATTCATTTAAATGCGTAGATTTAGATTGTTGCAAAGTAGTGTATCAACATGTTACTTATTTTTTTATTATTATTTGTGTAAGATGGTGTGAAATATATCTAAAAATATGAAATTTATGTTTAATAGTTTAGTTGTACAGCCAAACCTCTATAAACCGTCACCTCATCGGACTAATCTATAGTGACATTATACAGAAAGCAGGGTGACGATAAATGCGGATTAACGAGATTTTTCATTTTAATCAATGCCAGACGTTTTAGAAACAAAATAGGACACATATATTCATAATGTTTCTGATTGTTATTTAAAACTTATTCATACAAATACTACTTCAAAATGTACACTGCAATGTTACTTAGGAAATATGGTAAGTTTTAAAAATTAATTGCATAATGCAGATCAAGGAATGAATTCAAAAAGTTACTTACAGTTTCATTTAAGAAAATTCTTAATGGATGCTTGTTTTAATGCCAGTTTATTACTTTCCACACTTTTTCAATTTTTACCACCATTGCAAAATCTTTATCGTCTATTTTTTTGCCAAAAATTAAAAATCTTTTAGCAGTGTTTATTGCAATTACAGCATCCTTATATGTTTGCACTTGATCTGGTTCATTATCACTTTCATCAGTGGGCTCAGAACTTTTTATTTTAGAAACAATGTTTGGCATTGGAATTTCTGGTGAGATCATGATTTCACTGTCCACAGATATATATTAATCCGAATAAAAGTCTAAACCATGTTTTCGTAGTTCATCTGTTAATTCCAATAAAGGAACATCATCTTTCACTCTCTTTGGAATTGGCTTCTGAAGAATTTATTTTGAAACCTGCGTGTCTGAAGCAATTGGCAATAGTTTTGGTAGATATCATGCTCCAGCTTTTCGCTATATAAAAAATTGCATCATGCACAGTAACTGAAAAGGAGGATTTGTCGTTAAGAGCAGTTATAAAATCCTTCATGAGAAGTTTTCAGTGGTTTAATTTAAAATTTTGAATAATCCCCTGGTTCATAGGTTGCAATACACTAGTCATATTTAGTGGTAGATAGATCATTTCTATGGCATCTAAATTCCTTACTTTGGTGTGAGCTGTGCAATTGTCTACAACTAAAGCTATTTTTCTATGTTTCTGTGAAAATTTCTTGTCTAAGTTCTTGATTGTCCTTTCCCATATCTCTGAAGTTATCCAAGCTATGGAGTTGGCATCATAGCTCACTGGCAAAAATTTTACACTCTTCAAACACCGGGGATTTTTAGATTTTTCTATGACGGTTTCAACTTCTTACTCCCATCCATGTTCGATCCCAGAAAAACAGTAAGTCTTACTTTCGATACATTTTTCCTACTTGAACGCAAGAGTTTTATCAGGCAAGACTCTGTTAAACAATCCGCATTCATCCACATTAAAAATGTTACTTGGTCCATATTGTTCACATAATTCTTTTAGCACTGTGTTTTTCCAATCCACAGCAACTTTTGGATCAACATCAGCTGCTTCTCTGTTGATTGTTTTAAATGATAATTTATGCCTTATCTTCAGCTGCTCAAACCATCCATTACTAGCTGTAAATTCTTCTCCGAGTTTGGCGGCAATTTGAAGAGCTTTTTCCAAAATTAAACTGTTAATCGACACATTTTGTATCCTGGCATATTTCATCCAGATCATGAGAGCTTTCTCGATTTCTTTATAAGCAGATATTCATCTTTTCCTTTTTCTATTGTCACAAAGGTCTGTAGTGTCTTTCGATGCTGAAATATCATTTAACGAAGTTCGAGGAATTCCACGAGCTTTTGCGAAGGTAGCTTTCAAAAGATTTGACTTTTCAAACTTCTAGATAATTTTCTTTTTTTCAGAAAATGTTAAAATTTTACACTTTGACATTATGCTCAATGGTAAGCATGACCAAGTTTCTGGTTTCAAACTGAAAAAATGCCAGAAAACCAGCAATGACTCAAGAAAATTAACAATCGAACAACACATGTGGGATTAGAACTTTCCAGGAATTACCCTTTAGTTCTCATTCTTCTACAAATGCCAAAGGCAGAACTAGATCCCCATTGTGTGTGTGGGTGGGAGAAAGGGGGACTGAGAATGTATTGTAAGTTCCTTTTTCTGCCTCTGAACTGATTCTGACTTCTAAACTGGAAAGGAAGTAACTGCTCAGGTCCTGAATTTGCGACATGGATATTCTTGTGTCTAAAATTGATGGTTTAAAAAGGTATGGTACTTTTAAGATGACAGTTTATAAGATTTTTTTACCGTTATTTTCCTAATCAGTTCATCGGGACTTCAGAAAACTGATGGATTAACGAGGTTTGACTGTAATACACATGCTGTGTTTTATATTGTTAGAGAATCATGTTTTTCCTTCTTCTTCATTTGTACAGAAAAGGTTATCTGTAAATGACTTTTCTTTTGTATAAAATTATTGTTATTATGAAGTTTATGGCTGATAGTGTAATTGAAATAATATAATTATTGTAATATTTTTAGTTGCGGGAAAATCTAGCATTGCTCAGGATATATACAAGAATACAATAAAATAGAAAATATTTTCAATTTTTGTAAATTTGTAGTATTTTCCATTCTACATTATTTTATGTATTAGGAATGCCTTCTCCAGGTTTGATTTGAGACTATTTTATTTGTATTAAAAGAAAGCTATTGTCATTTAAGATGAGTTTTCTGTTTTCTTTAACGATATGCATTGAATTTGCAATGAATGATGTGTTCGAATATCTCCAAAATATTATATATTTTTGCTAGATGCAGAAATACTCAATTTAAAGTAGAGTTACTCTTGGTATTTCTGATACTAAACAGAAATATAAATACACTTATAAAATAAATTCAATTACTACTGTAGTGAGAATGAAAAGTGGATAAAAGTAGAAATAATTGATATTGCCCTGTGTTTTTAAATTATATTGGCCTGATAGCATTCCAAATACATTGTTTGTTATAAAATCGATGTATATAACTTACTGATGTAGAAAATAGTTTTATAAACGCAAAAGAAATGAACATCATTGGTACTACAGATTCATGTAGTCTACAACTATTTAAAAAGTATCAGTTGGATCTTAGGAACCAAACTAGGTTGTAAAATGAACTTAGGTCTATATAATGTCATTTGTTTCATATTAATTTCTGATTTTATTACTAAGTCATGATTTTATTTCTAAATTAGTAAATAATTTTTGTATACCTATTTGGTATTTTTATCTTATTTGTATAAGGATTATATTTGCAGGGTGGTCATAATTAAAGTATTCAGAGTCTTCTGCTGATGCATTTATCAGCTGAAACTCAACCAAATTTATTAGGAATATCCTTCCAAACACACTGCTTGTAGTGGTTCAAAAACTTACTACCAGAAGTCATTTTAGCATTGCCAGTAGTAAAAGTAAATAACATTTGTATACGACATAACTCCTGATGGGCAATTTATAAAATTAAAGAACCACTAAGGATGTTTGAGTTAATTTTGCATGAAGGAAAAGCATGATGGCTCTTACATAGCACAAAGAGCTTTTCTCAAAAAGTTATTCAGTATACAGAATAATAATGTTGCTGTATTTTGGAAATTATCTCTGTCAGAGCTAAATTTATGAATAAACCATTCTAGACCATGGCCTTAAGGCTATGAAGACTGCAAGGGTGTTCTACATTATTATTTTTTTAACATTAAATTTTAAGCTGACTTTTGAAAAGTATTTAATGCAATATAATAATATCAATATTATGTTTTTTATCTCTTACGTATTTGCTATTTACTTTTCTTATTTTGGGTACAAGATGTTTCTTTTAATCTTGGGGCATCTTTAATGTTCCCCGCTAAAAATAATTTTTCGTCTTTTAGAATGCTCAAAATGTGTAGATACGTTAAAAACTCAAATGCCAATTTTTTACCTTATTCAAATTCATCCATATATATTAACAAATATGTGTCGGAAAACTAAAAGTGATGAGAAATTTCGGAAGAGGAGGGCTTCCAAACCAGGTCAGCCTAGGACCCTAGAGGCTCAAGGTTTGACACTGAATTCTGTAAAACAGTAAAAATTAAATCACACTTCACGGGTTCATTTTTATAAGATTTGAGAAAGTTTATTAAATTTCATATAAAATAGCATAAAATACATAAATAATGGTGTAAACTAGTTCTGAAAGCAAAAAAAAAAAAAAAAAAAGGGACCTTATGCTTACTAGTCTTGACAAAGAAGGCTGTTTTCTTTGTTTTATTTATTTATTTATTTTTTTGTCAAAACTGGTTGGCACCTATATTTTTGTTTTCTATATGAAGTTTTATAAATTTTCTTAGCAGGACTTTGAGCTTTACGAATTTAAGGTTTTGCTTTCTTCCATCTTGAAATTTCAAGCTCTGAAATCATGCATTTTAGATATGTGATCAGCTTCAGTGCCTAATCTTCCTAGGTGGTGAGATTTTTAGACTCCTTTTCATTAACTTGCTGCTGTATATTTAATTAGCATTTTTGCTGTTTGGATTACTTTTGACCAATAGAAATATCTGCAGGAGGCTTTAAATAGGAATGTGTTAATTATCACGTGGTATATTAATAAATTCTAAAAAGTGAGTAAATTTAAAATATTTTTTGCTTTAAGGCAAAAAATTTTACTGACTTTGAAATCTATTTAAGGCAGAATGTCAAGGGAAATAAAAATAATTCCACCTTCAAATTTATGTTCTGTTTAATTTTTTTTTGTTTGTGGAGGAAAAAGTATGAGTAGATTCGGTACTTACGTATTATCGCAACCATGACAAAACGTAATTAATGTATCGTCCAATAAAGGTCCCGATCGATTCCAAGGACAACATGCAACAAAGTGATCTGTATGAGGACCCACGTTCGAGCGGACTCGAACTGGTTGGGGGACGTACGCACCGCTGGGACTGTGTCGTCAGACAGGCCGGCTTCGCCGGACCAAGTCACAGAGCATACTAGACTCGCTTCTGGGACTCGCTTCTGGGTTTTTCTCAACCAGTTCGAGCCTGCTCGAACGTGGGTCCTCATACAGATCACTTGGCTGCATGTTGTCACGGTCCTTGCGCCGTGCGACGGTCCCAGAAGCGAGTCTAGTATGCTCTGTGACTTGGTCCGGCGAAGCCGGCCTGTCTGACGACACAGTCCCAGTGGTGCGTACGTCCCCCAACCAGTTCGAGCCCGCTCGAACGTGGGTCCTCATACAGATCACTTTGTTGCATGTTGTCCTTGGAATCGATCGGGACCTTTATTGGACGATACATCAATTACGTTTTGTCATGGTTGCGATAATACGTAAGTACCGTAGATTCTGCTTTATACACGTCACCATATAAGTAATAAATGCTGTACGCTTAGTAAAATCTTTGTAAAAGAGAAATTAACTTTAATATTTAAAAATATTATTGATAATACAAAGTATTCTAAAATGTTATATCTTGATTAAAATGCAACTTAAAACAAATTAATAATGGTATCATCCAATTTCGTTCACATTTGGGTGTTTATTTTTATGAAAGGATTGAACATCAAATTATTTTCTAGGAAAACTGGCAGCTAAAATTTTGGTTTAAGAATGCCGAAGATCAACAAAAGATTGAAAGTGCTGAATCCTTTCTGACAGAGCTTGTATCATCTGGAGAATATCCCAAAGGTTTATTTTTAGGATTTTCTGTATTTGCCATTAGAAGTTTTCCACAAGCATTCAAAGAGTTTATTTCTCCAAACTGTAATAAAATTATGAATGAAAAACTTTTGTTGTAAATGTAAAAGATTTATTAAAAAAAAAACAGAAAGTTATTTCGTAGAAAATGAAAAAATATTTTTCATTTTCAGTACCAATGATAATTGTCAAAAGTTTTAATTCTTACTCTTTTTAAAATATCATAACCTTCCTTGTTCACTATATGTTAAAAACAACTTATAACTACACATTGTAAATGCATTTTGTTTGTAGATTTGTGTGGTGTTTGACTTAAATTTGACATTTGCCTTTCTTAACTGCTTTTTATAATTTATTCCAATTATTTCTTATAATTTACAAGCTCCTGTAAAATTTTAACAAAAAATTAGGAGAGCAATAAATACTCATTCCAGCTCATGCTTGAATAGCATCATATTCTTCTTCAGTCTTAGAATGATATGGTATGGATGGAAAGTGGAATACCCTTTTTTAATGAAATAAGGATTTAACCTTGAATATTTGTTATGCTTAAAAATTTAAAGAGGAGAAATGCTTAGCTTTTATTTTTGCATAATTATAGTTGTATTTTAAATTTAAGACTGCAAGCTATCAGAAAATTAATAGACTTTTAAATATTAAAATAGCAATTAGACAGTTAACAGTTTTAAAATTCATTATTGTCTTTTAAAGTCCTACTCTTGTTTATTATTTTTATTTTCTTGATTTCTTTTGATACATTTCACTTTAGTCCTGTAATCCTTGATTATGTTTATATGCAGTCATGTTCTGTATTATCCACTGTTTCAATAACCTTGGCTTGGTGTGTGGTGGTGGTGGTGGTGGTGTGTGTGTGTGTGTGTGGGGGGGGGGATCAAAGAAATATATATAGTTCATTAGTTTTAAGCAAAACTAAGTTTGCATTCTGTTAAACAGAATGGCAGGTATATGTTTTACGAAGGATTTTTTTTTTTCCAGGTTATGTACAGGTATGTACATCCGTGAAAAAAAAAATGCCCCACCCTCTGTTAATCGAGCACCGTTCATTGTAGAGAAAATTGAATGATACAATTCGATTAGGAATAACATCCTCTACAAATTAATGTGCGTAAAATTTGCATAAGGGGCCGTCTTCATATCTAAATGCGCACAAACTTTGAAATTTCCAATGGCAAAACCCAATTTTGACGTCACCCACAAGTTCTAGACCCCCAAATTAGTCCAAATTATCATGACGTTTCTATCTTTATATTTGAAGATATTCAATATTTCGGAATGTGCAATTTTCGGGGATCAGCTCCATATTGAAAAGCGCAGTTTCAAAGGCGATGTTTCATTGATTGACCACAGCACTGTTGTAAATTATGGAACTATCCTCATGACATTCAGCATTATGGCTTACTTCACAGCTGGGTGTGGTGTTGTCTTGTGTGTGTGTGTGTTACTAAGGCAGTGGGCCTGTAATGGGTAGGATTATGTGAGCCTCAAATAGGGCATGATTATTAGGGGTAAAAAGCTGTACTGGGTATGTTGCTAAAAACTAATGGGGCATTCGTGCCAGGGTCAATGAAAGAAAGAAAAATGAAATGTTTATTTTCAAATGTTATTTTATAATGCTGTTTCAAAAACAATTTATGAGACTAACAAATATCTGCTTTGTAATACAGTTAAATAATCGAAAATAAATTGAGAATAAAATTATAGAATCATTTTATCTTTGAATAAGAGGTTCTTAGGTTGTTGTAATAACTATCATACTAAACCGCAATTATACAAATTCGTCTTTTGATGTAAAGCTACGTGTTATGGTGTTTAGTATGACATAATTTTATAATTTGTTATTGTTTTATATAAATATTTTTTATTATAAATTAAACTGGGTAAAAATAAATACCCGGTTTCTTAAATAAAGATTAACTTACAATTAATATAACTTTTTTTTCAAATTAATCATTTTTTAAACTAATATACGACCCCTAAAATCGTGATGCTGAATATCTAAACAGAATATCTAAACATTTCTAAAGAACTAGATGTAGGAAACACCTGGAATTTTACATAAACATATAAAAAGTCTATGTGAATCGATTTTTATCAAAACATGTCCAGGTTTGTATTCATATTTTTTCGATTATTGATTTCATAATTAATATTTCATACAAACAATTATTTCCACAAAAATAAAAATCAGGTAAATGTGTTTGGGTTGTTTAGTAGTAACATCATACAAATAATTAGCTTGAGCAGATAATTATTACAGAAGATATGAATGGAAGTCTTGGAAACTAATTTAACATTAGGAGCTCAAAACTTTACATATTCACAACTCAGAAACGCTTCACCCAAATGACTTGAAAATTGGTATCACAGGTTGAATTTTGCTCTAGATTTGAACTATGTTGTCAAACTTGGGTGTTGCCATTGAAAATTTCAAAGTTTGTGCGCGTTTAGATATGAAGACGGCCCCTTATGCAAATTTTACGCACATTAATTTGTAGAGGATGTTATTCCTAATCGAATGGTATCATTCAATTTTCTCTACGATGAACGATGCTCGATTAACAGAGGGTGGGGCATTTTTTTTTTCATGGCTATACATACCTGTACATAACCTGAAAAAAAAAAAAAATCCTTCGTAAAACATATACCTGCCATTCTGTTTAACAGAATGCAAACTTAGTTTTGCTTGAAACTAATGAACTATATATATTTTTTTGATTCCCCCCCCCTCCACCACCACCACTACACACACACACCAAGCCAAGGTTATTGAAACAGTGGATAATACAGAACATGACTGCATATAAACATAATCAAGGATTACAGGACTAAAGGGAAATGTATCAAAAGAAATCAAGAAAATAAAAATAATAAACAAGAGTAGGACTTTAAAAGACAATGATGAATTTTAAAACTGTTAACTGTCTAATTGCTATTTTAATATTTAAAAGTCTATTAATTTTCTGATAGCTTGCAATCTTAAATTTAAAATACAACTATAATTATGCAAAAATAAAAGCTAAGCATTTCTCCTCTTTAAATTTTGAAGTATAACAAATATTCAAGGTTAAATCCTTATTTCATTAAAAAAGGGTATTCCACTTTCCATCCATACCATATCATTCTAAGACTGAGGAAGAATATGATGCTATTCAAGCATAAGCTGGAATGAGTATTTATTGCTCTCCTAATTTTTTGTTAAAATTTTACAGGAGCTTGTAAATTATAAGAAATAATTGGAATCAATTATAAAAAGCAGTTAAGAAAGGCAAATGTCAAATTTAAGTCAAACACCACACAAATCTACAAACAAAATGCATTTACAATGTGTAGTTATAAGTTGTTTTTAACATATAGTGAACAAGGAAGGTTATGATATTTTAAAAAGAGTAAGAATTAAAACTTTTGACAATTATCATTGGTACTGAAAATGAAAAATATTTTTTCATTTTCTACGAAATATCTTTCTGTTTTTTTTTTTTTTTTTTTTTTGTTTTTTAATAAATCTTTTACATTTACAACAAAAGTTTTTCATTCATTTCAATTTGTAGAGGATGTTATTCCTAATCGAATGGTATCATTCAATTTTCTCTACGATGAATGATGCTCGATTAACAGAGGGTGGGGCATTTTTTTTTCCCACTGCTGTACATAGGATATCTGTTATAAAATGTGTAACAATAATGCACATTCTTTAATTGTTTTTGCAGTGCCTTGATGAAATAAATAAATTTCACCTGTCTGTCACCCTTGAAACTTAATATGATACTATGTAGTACAAGTGTGGTGTATTTTTTTACTTCCTCTATCACCTCTTTAGTATTAGACTAAAATGTCAGAATATCTTACTTTCATATAAAAAGAAAAGAAAAATGTAGTGTATAAAATGTACGCTTTATTATTACTTTATTTATTGTTGGTAATGTTCTTACTATGGGTAATTTATCTATTAAACCTTATATTTATGCATGTTGCATGAATCTAATGTTATATAAAGTTTTCAGTATTATCTGCAGTTTCACTTTATAGTGTTAGGTCTTGGAACACATTTCTTGCGGCTACAAGGGCACTACTGTACTATAAAGCAGGACTTGATAAATCTTGGGAGCTAGATTGCCATGTCACCTATTAATTTGGTTATGGCACATAGTATTTTTATGCAGCAAGTTTGATATACATATATACATTAGTAGCTTTAGCCGTGGAAAATATTGTTATAAACAGGTTTATCATTACAGGCATAGGTAATATCGCTATATCCAGGTTTCACTGTATAAAAAATTTAACTTCCAACAGAAATTGGTGTATTTCTTGAAATAATTGAGCAATTTCAGAAAAAAAATTATTCTGCTCATGTAAAAATGCTGCTCAAATTACAATCTAAAGTAATCTTAAAATAAAATACTTTGTTAGTAATAGCATAAACAGTTGATAGAAAAGTACTTAATTATCTATTACAAATGGTAAAGTCAATCGTTTCTTATATTTTATGTTTAATTCTTCTTAATTCTGCAGCTTTATATTTACTAGTATTTTTAAAGTAGTTTAATCAAATGCAATTTTTATTTAGTTGATGATGTTAACTCATGTAGTTTTATAAAACCCCTTGTTTCCTTCAAATTTTATTATATTCTTAATTCTGCAGTCTCTTATTCACTGGTATTTTTGATAATAGCTTGTTCTAATTTTTTTTCTTACAATTTAGTTGATGAAGTTGGCTTATATAGCTTTTAAAGCTGTTTGGTTTCTTAACATTATTTTACATTTTTCTTAATTCTGCAGTTTTTTTCATTGATATCTTTAGAGCAATTTGATCGAATGTTATTTAAATTTAGTTTATAAAGGAGCATAGCTTTGCAAAATTGATTGTTTCCTTCAATTTTTATATTCTTCAGAATTTTACAATTTTTTATTCATTATTTTTTTAAGAAAGTATATTCTGTTTTTGTTTTTTAAATTTTAAATTTAATTGATAAAATTTGATCACATTTTTTAAAGTTTCTCTTCGATTATTCACTTCCTGAAAATATTTCACTATATTCGCATTGTTACATATTCAGTATCATATGTGTATCATAAAACATTTTAAATTTTTGATTGTTTATAAAATTCCAGATTATGTCGGTTTTATAACGAAAACTATGAAACTGATGCAGTTAAAGTATCCATGTGTTCAAAAAGTTGAGGTTGAAATGAAAAAACAAGATGAAGTGAAAATTCCACCCCCTACTCTAGGTAAAAGAAAATTTTTTATTAAATATATACAGCTTTTCTTTGTATTACACAGTTTTGTTTTAACATTTTTATTATTAAATATGTTATGTGACCAATTCAAGACTTTCTCTACAGAACAAAATCTTTAATTTTCTTATTTATGTTTTATTAAAATAAATAAATACCGTATATACTCGTGTATAAGTCAGTTTGCATATAAATGAACCTCACACTTAAAAGAGGTACATTAAAACTTATGACCTGCAGATAAGCTGAATATTAAATTTTATGTTTGTTAAAAGAAAATATGGAAACAAGGTGAGTTTAAATCAATGGTTCTGTACTGTTGCTGGTTGGAAGTGATTATTTTAAATCTTCCACAAAACCTCAAAAATTCTTACTTAAAGAAGTCTTTTGGGCTCTGGTCATCATATTACCTGCTACTTGCTGATGAGATTTCATTGCACAAAATAATTGTCCAAGGGTGGTGAAATGTGATCAGATGAGCACTTTCTTGCTTTTATTCATACTGGTTGCATTAAGATATATTCATAGTTCAAGTCACCCATGGAATGTCTTTCCAATAACTTGGGCACTGTGATAATCTGCATTTATGAATGTCTTAGTGCTCCTCAGCACTGAATAGCCATTACTGAATAGTCTTATTTTATGTGGTGTTGATGAGTGCTAAAGCTGGTAGCATACCAGAGAAAACAATGCTGTCAGCAACAAATTGTTGAGACAGAAACATCAGAAATGAAATATTTTGCTTCAGACCTTCTGTAACGTATCTAGTTTTCTAATCATTCTGAGTCAATGTGGTGAGTAATGAAGCGACTGTTTCTTTGTATTACTGGTGGCAAAAGTTTTGCCATACTATTGTATTTTGGAAAAAAATTCCCTTGAAACAGGATCTTCTATAGATAGAGTTTAGATAGTGACTGATATAGATTCAGCATCAGATTCTGGAGGGTATTGGAAGATTATTAAGGATTTCTACTTCTTTCGTTTTTTCCATTTCTGCTTCAAAATTTTTCATTTTACTTGAAACATGTATTTCTCAAGATTGGCTATAGATAGAATTTAGATGATAGTTGATATAGATTCAGCATTAAATTCTAGAAGAGATAGGGTGGTTCACAAAGAATTTTCACTTTCAGTTCAAAAATATTCCTTGAAGCACACATTTCTCAGGATGGGTTATAAATACAGCTTAGATAATGATTGTTTTGGATTTAGCATTAAATTCTGGAAGGGGTGAAGGGACTCATTAAGAATTTTCTCTTCTGGTTGTGATGATATCACAATTTAAAAATTTACATTTTCTTTGAAACATCTATTTCTTGTAATCTGCTATATGTATAGCTTAAATGATGACTGATATAAATTCAGCATTGAATTAATTCCACAGGGCTAGGGGATATAGTAAGGATTTATTTTTCTGGTTTTGGAGATGACACCAAAGATTTCCACAGTTTCTGGTTGTCCCAAGTATGCAAAAAGAAATAAAAATGTTTAATAGTTACATTAAAAATGAAGTACATACACTCTTTGCCACTACTATATAAAGGCTTCTTTGTAAAATTATTTTTATCTGCTGTGTTTGGAGGGAAAGTGACCAACTTGCAAAGTTTATATACAAAAAACACAGAATATCACAGATTAAATGACAGCTTGCTAAACTGGACAATAGAATAAATGACTTGAGATTTGGCTGAAAAAGAAAAAAAAGCCATTGCTGCCAATAAAATTTAGATATGCCAAATCTGCGGATAATAATATAGAGAAATTAAATTTTTATTATTTCTTTATTATTCCAAACAGTTTTCATCATGTCAGGTTCATATTTGAGGTGAAATATTATATAATTTCAAATCCATTTAAATTTAGTTCCATCTTTAATAGTTTTTAAAATAGAAAGTTCAACTGGAAATGAAGAAAAAGTTTTTAACTTTTGCTGAACCACTGTGGTTTCTTGTATAGGTCTGCTTCATGACAATTTACTCCAAGTTCATGTCAACTAATTATTGCATAGAATGGCATGAATACAGATATTCTACTTTCCATTATATGTAAAAAAAAAGACATTTCATGTGCGTACCGCAGGACTTTTTCCATAATGCAAGTACTTCTTTCAATACAAAATAATGATGGAGAATATCCATTACACAATGTTTCTAACATTGGAAAGTACACTGACATTTAGTGCTTTTCTGAATGGTAACATGTAAAATTAGTTCCACATTAACTTATATTTCACACAAATATAACTTGACAATTGGAAATACAATTGGCCCCGCTTAATTGCATACACTCTATTGTATGAGATTAACCCTTTCCAGATGGCGGCATTCCGGAACTGCGACGGCCCAAAAGACAGAGCGCTTCGCTTCCGAACTGTTCCCAAAGGACGGCAATTATTTTGCGCTAAGCCTAACTCTCGAAAAAAATTCACTAAAAATCAGCTATTCAACACAGAAATCTACTTTTTTCAGGGATAAAAGAAATATTTATTTTCTATTTGATGTATATTTTTCATACAAATCTGAATACAAAATACTCGTTAGTTGCTCCCATTCTTTTATCTGAAATAAACGAATAATTTCACTGCCTCTAAAACCCAAACAAAAAAAAAAATACTCTCTTATATTCCTATGATTCACCAACGAAATCATAATGGTGAAATACAAACAAAACCCGGAACTCAATTATAAAATTGTTGATGCTGCGAGAATTGCTCTGTCTGTTTATATTACAAAATCATGTTTCACCCCTCCAAATGGAGAAATAATTCATTGGATCCTCCTTAGCCAAGGTCATGTATCTGCAAAATACATTGAAGTTAGTTCCACGGACATTTAGCGCCATCTAGTAGACAAATTAAAATGTTCCACGTGAAGACACGCATGCGTGCCACTCGCCGTTTATGGTAAAGATTCCTCTGGCATGAGTGTGCGCCGTCCATCCTTGAATACAAGTTCGCAGCCAACACGTGGGTGTGCCGATCGTCCCGAAAGGGTTAAGTGGGTACGTAGATTAATAATATTAATACCCTTCTTGATCTTGATTATAATATACTAGTATAAAGATAATACATTTAAAGTAATTATAGCAATTTACTTAATAAATAGTATTAATTTATTACTATACATAATATATTACCACTATTTATTATGTTTTAAAATACACAAGGAAAAACTGAAAGTTGCCAGGGGAAGACTGAAGGTTGCAATTTATCACTTTTTCTTCTATCTCTTCCAACACAAACTCAAATTCACGAGACCGATGTATCAGTATTTATACAATTAACCGGGAATTGCTATGTCAAAAAATGGGCATGTTTAACATTAACCCTATGGGGTTCATTTTTGTTCCATAATATTCCATGCATATAATTGAGGTATGCAAATATCCGTTCCCCATATAATAAGGTGACCAATTTTTTTACAATGAAAAGGAGGACGAAAAAATTTAAGGAAAAAGTACAACGTAAATAAATGAAACATTTTATTAATTCAAACAAAAATACACTAATTATGCTTACATCCCATTTAATTATTTACTTAAACGAGTATTTTTCCATTGAATGAATATTTTTTGTCAATATATCATTTTCTAACAGTAACAATATATTGGAAATTTCGGAGCAAGAAATATCCTTCATATTGAATTTTACCGTAAGTGCTGCAGCTAGAGTATCAACATTCAATCTTGATTTCTCACTTCTCCAAAAATCGTTACCAATTGAAAAAGAATTGAAATAATTTCGTATTTTCGTTAGAAGTAAACACGAAGTATAATATAAAGTAAACAAAGTGAAGTGCGCAATGGTGCGAGACAAATGCGAGACACGTGAAGTTCTCCTCTGCACTGCGCATGCGTTTCATAATCGCGTCTTTCCGAACTGTACCGTCATATGACGCGTAACAGTTCGGCGCGGCATCTCTGAATACAGAGATTAACAGGTTAGTTTTAAAATATCAAAAAGGAGGACAGGTAGAAGGACACTTTTCGAGGAAGGACAGAACCTGCAAAAGAAGGACTGTCCTCCCTAAAGGAGGACGATTGGTCACCTTACATATAAGGAGGCTGTGACTGTATTGTTAAAATCTGCTAAACAATATATTCCATTATATTATATTAAAATACATTAATTATTATTAATTCATCAATTTGGCATCATTTTCGAAACTTTCATGTCATTTTTTACCAATTTAGTGACAATTTTTTCACTTTGGCACTACATTAAAAAGGTCACCAGATTTCACCAAATTTGCCCCCAAGTGTTACATATTTGATGATACTTATTGGTGTTCATTTTTATGTAATTTTTTAGATACATTTACGTGAAGAACATGCAATATCTTGAGAACGGTTCAAGCTAGCATTTTAACTTTTGCATCATTTATTTTAGAATAGAAAATTACTTTTACAATGATTATTTATTTAACATTATTGAATGTCCTGATTTTTCAAAAAATTCTTTAATTATTTGGTGATCTTTTGAATGTTTGATCACGTTTAAAATCAATAAACTTCCACTATTCATAGATTGTAATAATTGTATCAATTGTAACAATTTAGAAATTGCCATTCATTCATGTGATATTGGATTCACAGAATAACAGACAAACACACACATGCATATAGACATCACCTAAAAATGTTCGATTCAAGTTCAAGGATGCTTGAAACGTTCTCTACCATCAAAAATTTGAATTTTCGATCCCATCACGATACTCTCCTTATACATTATATAATACATGTAGGGAAAGTAATATTTAAATTATACTTTAAATTTATTTTATTTACTCTTTTCATTCATTTTGCAATTAAAATCTTAACCAAATTCCGATTTAAAAAAAGATTTTTCATCAACATTTATGGTGCATTATTTATTTTGGTGAAAGATTAAATCTCATACTTTCTATTCCACTGCGGGTTAAGTATTTTTCAATTATAGACTGTGAAGCAGTGATGAATGTGCACACCGCAAACTATCTGCTGTTGTTGTTGTTGTTGTTACCCAGACCGTCCGACCTACCAGAAAGGTGTAAGGTAACTGTTTGGACGGCCGGGAAGTGCCACCCAATTTAGACCGGAACCCAGTGGGGGAGGCATCCACAGGGACCGTACCCTCCTTCCCCTACCACCAACCTCTCGGAAGGACTTACGGACCCACATGTTTAACGTGTTCGTACTTCGCGGGAACACAGCGGCAGTTTTGGCAGTGGCTGGAATCGAACCCGGGCCTACCGAGTGCAACTCCAGCGCGCTAACCAATGGGCTACCGCGCCCCAGGACAAATTAATGTAATAAATGTAGTTGGTATTATGATTAAATGGTAAAATGGTTAACAACTATGTTCAGTAAAATACAAGTACAGCATATACAGAGATGTACAACCAATATGTACAACTAATATGTACAAAAACAAGCAGCGGGAAACCCAGGGAGCATTAAACCTCACTGATCGAGAAGTTGAAAGCAGAGGGGTGCTCACGGGCAGGTTAAGTAATTTTATTAGAGATTTCTCTCGCAATGAGAACACAGTTTTTTAATTTATTTAAAAGAATGGGGTTTTTGCTAACACCGGAGAACCAGGTCGCACAATGAGCAGGAGAAGGTTTGACCAGATGAAAAGAGGAGGTGTGTGGACACGAAAAGACATAGTGGTCCACATCACCATAAGCACCACAAGTACAGCATGACGTTCTTTTATGTTTAAAATGGTGGAGGTAATCTAAGAATGGACCATGACCAGTAAGAAAATAAATGAGATATTTGTTATAAATTTGGATGTTTAAGTTAACTTTGGGGAGAAAGGTTAGGATCCTAGCAGGGTCATGGGTCCGGGGAGAAATATAATTGTTTAAGAGGGATTGCCAAATATTAAGAAGGTAATTTTTACAAAGGTTTTTCAAAAAGGAATAAGGGAAGGGAACTGCAATAGGGGAACCAGTAGAAGTGGCTAATTTAGCGTTAACATCGGCGACCTCGTTACCCCGAATGTTAGCGCGGGCCTTGACCCACGAAAGGTTAAAAAGGGATTTAAAGGGTAAAATTTTTGATTTAATATCGTTTAGGTATCTTGATTTAATATTGGGGGAATTAAGAGCCAGAATGGCTGAAAGGCTGTCAGAATAGATATTGACATTGATATTTTTAGATATGGCCCAGGAAAAGGCCGCACTCAGAGCAGCCAGTTCAGCCTGAAAGACTGTGTTCTCATTATTTAATTTGTATAAAAGCGTCTCGACCAACGAGTCCCCCTCAAAAACGCAAACCGCAGAACCAACTTTATCCTCGAGCTTAGAGCCGTCGGTATAAATGTTAAAGTTGGAGAAAATATTGGGTTGACAGGGAGGAAAATTTATGGAGCGGAGACAAGGGGGAAGGCCGGAGAGAGCAATATTAGAGTCGAAAAGTGCAGGGGCGGGAAAAGAAGGATCGGGAAAAAGGTTGTTTTTATGCTTCCAGAAATGATATTTAAAATATTGAGTTTTAATGACACAATGTAGGGGAGGAATTCCAGTGATTGAAAAAAGAGAAATGTTTGAAGATGTTCTAAATCCGGAAGAAATTTTAAGTAGAAAGATTCTTTGTAACGAAGTAAGTTTAGACATTTGATCCCCAGTAAGGTTCCCACCCCAGATACCCGAGCCATAAGTAATTATTTTTTCGATGACAGATTGATACCAAATTTTAAGAAAAGCTTTGTTTACACCCCAGTTATTGCCCGAAATCTTTCCAAAGGTAGAAAAGAGCTTGAAACATCTCTCTTTTAAATACAGTATATGAGGGCTCCATTTAAGATTATCATCAATGATGATACCTAAAAATTTAAGGGACCTTGAGATTTTGAGGGTTTTATTGAGGAATTTAATAGGGGGGTAATATTTACGTTTTTTAAGAGATCTATTAAATATAATGCATGAGGATTTTTCTACAGAGGCCGAAAGGTTTAAGGAAGCAAGGGAGGTTTCAATAAGGGAAAGGACAGTATTAGTGTTTTTGACAACAGTGTGGATGTCGTTGCCAGAGGAGACCACGGCCAAATCATCAGCAAAAAAACTATCTGCTGTGGATGCATGAAGTAAAATGTTTTGAGCTACCTCACAATGAGACATAATTCTAAGCACCTTCACTGTTTTATTGTAAACAGTGCCATATTTCCTTATAAGCTGAAGAAGCAAGAGCTTCGGGTGGCATATTTTCTAGGGGCGACAAAATTTAATCCAAAGTCAAGCATCATAAAACATGATGTTAAAAAAGAAATAGAAATATTTATATTTGACCAGTTTTTCAATTTAAAACATTGGAAGAAGGGCTGTATTGTAACAAAGTACTGCACTATTTACATCCTTGCCCACACGCAGGTAGTCTGGAGTATGATTAATTCCCAGATCAAATTTTACACAATGATTGAGACACTGCTATTAAATGCTGTGCTAAGATTGTATTGCAATACAAACTGTAAATATTATTAGGAAAATTGTAAAATATTACTGTATTATTGAAAGATTGTAAAGTTTTGTTTTTACAATGTAAAACAAAATGTAGCACTTTTATAGGGTATGCACAAATAATAGGAAATAAACAGTGGAATAAAAGTAAATTTTAGGTCGGCAAAATGTCTGTGCTTCTAGCATCAATGTGGTTAAATCCAGCAGTGATTGAAAACAGTAATTGGAAAAAAGCCTCTTGGCTTGTGTGGAGTTAATCCATAACAAACCACTTTAATTTCATCCTTGAGACAGTCTTTGACAGAAATGACTTATTGCAAGCCATCTCATCGTTTTCTGTGTTGGCTAGCCTAAGAAGTGTGAAATGTTGCTGTGAGTTGTTTTAAGCAATTTTAGGCTGTTTATCTTATGTTTTATTTATTGTAAATACTATTACATGGTTTTCCCATGATTACTTATATGGTTTGATAATAGTGATTACATTTGTAACTTACGTTCATTGTAGCAAAACCTGTTAAGGATCACCATGCAATGGATCATCATATTGTTGAACAGCAAATTGATATAAAATTGTCAGAAGCTCAAGAAAAGTTGTTGGACATTGTTGAAGCAGTTTATCCTAATTCATTATCTGTGACAAATATTGCCAAGTAAGTTTGTTTTTATCTTGTTGACTGTGAAACTGAGAGCAACTAAAAAATTTAAGCTTTGGTATTCAGGTACCTCAGGTTTCTAGATGACTCAGTGTGGTGAGATTTTTTTAAATTTTGAATTCTTTTTTGCTGAATTGCTCCCTCTAATTTTAGACATTTAACTAATGTGATCATATTTCAACTTCAGCTTCTAATTATGCTACAGATGAGTTCTAAAGACTATACATTTTAGCTTGAGGCAGTATACCCAGATGGCATGGACCAATACACTTATTTAAAGCATATGCCCATACCCTAAATAACATGTCCATGCAGCAAATTATTTAATTTTTATTTTAAATCCTAGGCAATGCTGGTTACATTGTCTGGTAACCAATAAATACGTACCATCTTTTTAATGTAGCTCTTAGTAGAAATAGTGTTCTGATATCCTTCAGTATTGATATTTTTTAGAATAATGGGAACCATGTGTTTGTTAAGAACTGTTTGATTCTAATACTCTGCATAAGCAACTTTTCTATTTTTGGGTTTACAAACTATTTCAGCAGAATATAGATTTATTCTCAAAACTCTTTCAACAGAATATATTTTTTTATTTGCAAACTCTTCCACATATTTATCAATATATTTATTGCAACCACGTGGTCTAAATTACTTGTTATAATAATTTTAATATTTCTTTATTACTGAAATTATTTATTATTCCCAATTGCTTAATAATATAGTTCTTAAGGATTCTGTAAAAAATGTTATAAATGTTTTGTTTTACATTTCCATAGAAATTAATTGAGAATTATTACCTAAAATAAGTAATTATTGCGGGGTTTCTACTGATTGATTATGTGGGCTAAACCTGACTTGTGGTATTAATGCCCGGCACAATCTCCTGACATTTTCTGTTGTTGTTTTCTAGGCAAAATGTTAACGTTGCATAAAGGAATATTTATTTACATTTAATTTACAAGCTATATAGATACATCATATTAATTGCAGGCACATCTTTGCAGAGTGATTCTACGGAAGGCGGATAAGCCCTGATTTTAGGACTGTTAAGTTTAAAGCAGTCAAATGGAGGTTTCGACTGCAGAGTGGCAAAAGTTCGAGAACAAGTCGACAGAGCTTCGACCGATCAAGTTGAGATTTCACGAGCAAGTCGTCCTAATAGATGAAAGTTTTTCTCTCGACTGAAATTTGTAAACACCCCAGAAAGAGTGACCAACCATCTCATTGGTCGTCGTTAGTCTGGGGCTCATTTATTGGGGTTTAATCAAGTACGCCACATGCTTTTCATATGCACCATCATATTGGTTTTCACACATGCTGGTGACGAAAATTATGGCTTTTTAATGCCAACATACTGTCACTGGCATTAAAGTTATGTGCAAATACCTTATCGTGAGTCTTCGAAAGTCAGGCATCTAAAACAGAAAACGTTGATGAGGGCTCTAGAGAATTCTTTTGGAGCTGATGGCATAGCGCAGGATCAGTAATCGAGAGGTTCCAAGTTCGAACCTATCCCCCACCATTAGGGGATTTGCGCCCCCCCCCCCCCCACAAAACTTTAAATTTCTCTTGCATCCTGAATAGCTCAGTTGATTATGTCTCATGAACATGTGATTGCAGGTTCAAGCCATGGTCTGTTAACTTAACGTGATTTTTTACCCTAGTGTACATTAAAACAAATTGCAGATTAAATAATTACATAGTAAAGACAAAAATAAGTTAGATTTGTTGGGAGTTAAGCCCCACCCCCCACCCCACCCCAGTTCCAGAATAAGAAGAGTGTATTGTGAGGGTCTCTCATAGACTTGACAACTTAGTTGATGTATTAAAATTTAAAGATTGCATGTCCATAAATTTAGCTTTTGGCAGAACTTCATATTATTATGTTCAACTTCTGAAAACAATCCATATACCTGACGTACTAGCATCTACTGGACTGCATGGGGAGTATCAAAATGTAAAGAAAATTGAGTGCTATAATACTTTTCCTGGCTCCCATGTAATTTCGAGGCAAACTTCATTCACTTGCAGTGCATTCTGAGCTTTGTCAAAATGATGTGCCCTATAGTTGGGAATACCTATATGGAATTTTAACTTTTTTTTACTCTGCTCATGCCATTAAACAGTTTGTATCCAATCCAGTTATAATATAGATCAGTGACCTGACATCAACAATAATTCCAAAATCTTTTTCTCTTACACACTAATTTTTTTTTTGCCTACAAATTTCTTAATTTTATATATAAGGATCAACAGCAGTGTTTAGGTGTCAGTGTGATATTTTAAACAGCTTGAAATCAATGTTTTATCTTGAAATAAGTGATCTTTAACTTGAGCTATCTGATCATCAGAGAGCTGAAAATCACATGAGTATTAGGAAGTTGATGATCACTCATTAAGGGAATTTCTAATCACAAATCAAACGAATTTTTAAACATTTAATAGTGTCTGATCAAAAAAATATGGAAGAGTGGAGAGATACTGGTGCCTTTGATTACAGGTGGCATTTGTCTTCTGGCTTTGGTGTTGAAACAATATGTTTTGGATAAATTGTGCTTCTCAAAATTCCTCTTTATTTAAATTTAATATATAATTGGTTTTATAGGTCTTTTTAAAATATAGTTTTGTGCATGTGTGTAAATATATATCAAATATGTAAGATTATAATCAAATATATATCTAATGTATTGCTTATATTACAGATCTTCTAATATTTCCGATGAAGAAGCTCAAGAAGTGTTACTTTCTCTACAAGCTAGAGGTCTTGTTAAATGTCTCAACAACGGAAACTACATGAGAACAACCAAAAGTGACACAGGTAATGCATTATATATATATATCTTTTAAAGCTAGTTTTATCTATTTGTGCAATCAGAGTTTGAGATTTTGTTGTCTTTCTTTTATAGTATTGTTCCAAATTTAATAAAAATCCTATGCTATTTAACAATCATATGAAATTGTAAAATTGAATAAAATATAAAAAAGTTGACAAAAAGCTGATCAAGGTTTAGCATATGGACTTTGTTCAAAAATGAATATTGAAGTAGTAAAAGTTGTGTGGGTCACATCAGACAATATGGAAAAATGCCTCCCACCCGCAAGCTGTAAAGTACGTAAATACTGAGTTTTCAGCTGTAATGGCTGCAGTTGTAAACAGAGTTATTGGGCGAGTTCCTGTGAATTGTATTGGCATAAAGAAATGATAACTATGCTCCTCAGAAAAGAAATATACCCCAAGAAAAAGATGAAATAAATGTTTCCATAATCTAGTACTTGAAGTGTTAGTTTAATCCAAAATTTCATCTTGAGAGTGTATATCAATAGGATTTTAGGTTTTTTTGGGGTTATACAAGGCAGGATCAAAAAGTTCGGAGACTGTGCTGATATCTTCAACTGTGGTTGGAGGAGAGGGAAACTATTTTGCTATTTTACCGTGGCATAGAGGCACATGTGATGCAAGGTGTGAAATGAAAGAAGCAGGTGTTTTTCCAGACAATATGTGTCAGTGAACTGTAGTCATTTGTGTTCGGCGAAAGTAGAAATGGTGTTTGAAGAACAATGTGCGAATATCAAATTCTGCCAGCATCTGGGGAAATCACTGACAAAAACATTGCACCTGCTGTAGCAGATGTTTCTGTCGGTGATTTCCCCAAATGCTGGCGGAATTTGATATTCGCACGTTGTTCTTCAAATATCATTTCCACTTTCGACGAACTTGAACGACTACAGTTCACTGACATGTATTGTCTGAAAAAACCCTGCACTGCAGACCTGTTTCTTCTTTTTCACATCTTGCATCACATGTGCCTGTATGTCACAGTAAAATAGTTCCCCTCTCCTCCAATCAGGGTTGGAGATATCATCACAGTCTCCAAACTTTGTGATCTTACCTTGTATATTGGTGTCCACCATGTTGTTTCACATTACTTTTGCAGTTTACCGAGAAGAGTTATGATTCTGGTATCTCCGGGTTATGCTCTTACTGACCATTAAATAGTTTTTTGTGCCAAATGGATTGAGTGAGCATCCAGATTTAACAAGGGAAGTAGTGGGTTCCAGTATGTTTGTTATTACCAATTCCTATTGCATTACATTTTTAGCATATTAAAAAGAAACAATATATTTTTTTAATGTATATGCACAATCAATATAAATGTTAGTATTTCTCGTGGAAAAAAATTGTTGTATTTAAATTTTAATTTTATTTAAATTTTATCAATATTTTCTTTCAAAACGCAAGTTATTAGACTTCCCTTTTGCCACATTTAAAGCCCAGAGATTGTATTTCTAAAATTTGTAGTTGTCGTCAACCAAATGTGCTTATTTCTTTAGGGGATGAATTCCCTGAACTTCTTAGAAATATCAGGGAACAACTGAGAGATATATCTTGTACTGAAAGATTGCCAGGTAAAAGAGACATTAATTTTGATGCCTGGTTTGTGGCATGCATCTTATTTACCACTAATATTAATTTGCAGAATGAACTAATTTATGTGCATTTGGATTTGATTGGATTCAAGTTTTAGATTTATTAGATACACTGCTAATTTTTCATAAATAATATATATATAATATATTATTTTATTTTACTTGTATTATAAATACCAGTGACTTATCTTTTATTGAAAATGGTCTGTTGAGCATATGTGAAAAGAAAATGGTCTGAAGAGCAAATTTGAAATCAAAATAGACTCAACGATAGGTTGAAGAAAAAATCATTATGAATAAAACAGGTACTAAGTAGGTGTTAAATACCCCCAGAAACAATGATGAGGGTTAACAAGAGTTTGAATATCCACATATTTAAAGACAAAAATTGGAAATAACTCTTCACCTTGAGCCTTTATCAAGCCTTGCCTTGATAAAGGCTCAAGGCAAATAGCCAATATCCAATTTTTGTCTTTAAATGTGTGGATATTCAAACTCTCTTTAACCTTTGCTATTGTTTCCAGTATGTCTGTTTCTTTTATCATCCTCTTTATTTATAACTGCTTTGTATACAGTAAACTGGAATTGAAGCGAATATAAATCCTTTTTCTTTAGGCTTTCAAACTTAATATATATATATATATATATATATATATATATATATATATATATATATATATATTTGAGCTTCATACACATCAATTAATAGAGGATGAATAACAAGTATTTGACTATATTATAAGCATTAAAATTCTTAAATTAAAAATCACTCTTCAATATATTTAAAGCAAAATTAGCTAATTTTACACATTTCGATGCTTGTTTTTAAAATTTTTAAACATAGATCTAATTGTTCTTTATAGATTTTTGATTTAATATTTTTACTTACTGTCTATGAACAGTCATTATTTTTTGCTCTGTAATAAATCTCTTTCTGTCAAATTATTTATATCCCAGAGCTAAGCCCTGCGCAAAAGTAACTTTTTCTGTTTTATCGACAGAATCAGTATCAGAATTTACATTTGCAGAATTTAATACACTATAGGAATTTACTGTAAATTTATCTGTTTACATCCAAAATGTATTGCATTGACTGGGTCCTAAATAGGTGCCCACTACTAGTAATATATTTACAGATAATATTACTCGGTTTCTAAATTATTTCCTCCTTTTGTTTTGATCCACCCCTCAAGCATGGGCTCCTTAACCGTGGAAAAAATAAATAAAATATACAGAACAAAATCCTATTTCTAGGAGAGAAGGCATGACTTAAATTGCATCATGAGGCATGCACAGAAAAATCCACAGGAGAGAAAACTCAACTGCACTTCAACAGAAATGTGCCTGCAATTTCTATGCATTTGTTTCAAAAATTGCAAAATAAAATAATGCAGTAATTAAACTTTTTTTTTTTGTTAGAATGTGAAGATATACACGCAACCTTCTGCCAAACTACAGAATATTGCTAATCTTCCTTTTTTGGATGTGATGAAACAAGTATCTGATAACCTAAAAAATGCAAATTTCAATGAATATGGAAGTAATTGTATTACGGATTCGGTTCATAGATCACTGGAGAAAATGTTCTTTGATCTTTCTGATAGTGTCAAGATGGAAATTCTATGATGATATTTTTAGTTTCTAAGGAACTGATTTGTGTGAAAATTGCTCAGAATCATGCTAAAACATAAAATAACTAAAAATTAATTTGAATTTAAAAACAATTTTGCCAAGTCGTATTATATCAGATCGTAAAGTATCACTGTACCAAATTTCATTACTATCCAATACTCACTACAAGCAATGCACACTCACATACATGTACACAAACATCTTCTTTTATTAAGCAAGATATATATATATATATTTGAAAATTAAAGTTTAATCAGAGGGAAATATTTTGTTCAAAGCTAATTAATTATCTGGAAGGTTTATGTATCTGGAAGTATTTAAGCCTGCTCAGAAGTTTTATGAAAATTAAATCAAATAACAAATGCTGCAAATAATTTAATACATAAATTTTTTTCCTGGCCACACACTTTGCTACCGAAAACCCTTGGGTTGGTCGTGTGGTCTGGGCCTTCAACACATAAAATTTTAACAGTCTGTGCATGTGGTAAATTATTTTCAATTTTTATTATTTGAGTATATTATAATTTCCTTCCATCATAGTTAATTCTGAAGTATTGTAATTTATGAAATATTTAATTAATATATTGAAATCTGTACAAGGTTCAGTAAAATTTATTTTTGAAAGTCAAACTATCTGGTTTAGAAACGTTTCACTATTATTATGCAAAACGGCAAAATACAGTACATCAAAACACATTGAGATAAAAAAAATTGAATTTCAATAACTATTATTAGAATGCAATAAAAAATCATTAGGAAAACAATATATCAGCTTTTAATTATCAATTTAAATAATAATAATAATAATATTTTATTTTCATTAGCTAATCAATTCAAGTTGGTTTAATTGTTCCCAATCTGTAATTATCTAAAGAAACCCCATTGTACCCCAAATGTCTATTTCATTTGATTGCACCCCTTGAGTATTATTACAAAACTTTTTTCTATCTACCTCCAGAGAGGCCCATACCCCAGGCTAAGAAACACTTCTCTTTTTAACCAAGTTGCAAAATCTCTTCTGAAAACTTCATTAATTAGAGAATTTGTTAGATAAAGAGACACTTTTACCATTATTTTGGATTAATTACTGCTTAAATAAACTATTTTTAGTTAATTTGTCATGATGTGTTATAATTTTAAAAGAATGATGAAATTGTGGAGCTAATTAAATTATATACTTGTTTATACAAAATAGACATAAATATAGAGTGAAATTAGAATTTTAATAACACAGATTGTATATACAGGGTGTCCAGTGCTATCAGTGTTCAATGACTATTTCCTCAACCTTTAGTCATAGAGATATACTTCCAATTGCAAAAATGTTTTAAATTTTAAAATCTGTTATCTTAGAAACAGTTTAAATCAATAAATACATTTCTGAAAGAAATACGAAATATAAATTTTTATACGGTCCCCCGGTCCTACCAATTATATTTAGGAAAATCATCTTCATACAATTTTATGCAAAAAAAAAAAAAAATTCTTCCTTTTACGACCAAAATTCACCGAGTTATGAAGCATTAAACTTTATGAATTAAGTCCCTTTTCCACTCATAAAAATGTCCCGTTTCAGGCAACCAACCAATCAGGGACCATATTGACCATTTCTCCAGACAACCAACCAATCAGGGACTGCATTGACCATTTCTCAGCACAAAAAGTGCTCCAACTTTAGACAGCTACAAGTGGGTCAATTTTGGTCATAAAAAGATGATTTTTTTTTTTTATTTTGCGTAAAATTGTGTGAGGATGATTTTTTTAAATATAATTGGTAGGACCGGGGGACTGTATAAAAATTTATATTTCATATTTCTTTAAGAAATGCATTTATTGATTTAAACTGTTTAAGATGATAGATTTTAAAATTTAAAACATTTTTGCAATTGAAGTATATCTCTGTGACTAACGGCTAAGGAAATAGCCATTGGGCACCGATAGCGCGGGACACCCTGTATGTATATAATTGCATCCAATTACAGCAGAAATGTATTTACTGGCATTCTTGTGGAATCACTGTTTATCAAAATCTTATTTCTATTTTCTATGGTGATTGATAAATTGTGGTGAAATACAAAATCTTGATACAATATATCTTTATTTTAAAATCTTTATTCATCCGAAGAATAAAGTTTTATTTTTCTTATATGGTTAAATACTTTCATTTAAGACATTTTTAGCCTTTAACATCAATAAAGAAAGAACATGTCACTATTCTCTGCAGTAAAGTACTATGAAATACAGGAATAATTTGCTGATATCTTGATAATGTAGATTGGTCATGACAGGTATGACATAATTGTCGTGGTTTGGATGAAATCTACTCATCCAGGTATCTTTGCAATAAGGAGCTTTGTGAATAAGAAACTTTCTTTACCTATTAATCACGTATCATCTCCAACAATAAATGTGAAAATATGTTTTCCATGAAGAAGCTTGAAATGTTCAACGTTTTTTTGTGAATGAAGTCGTATAAACATGTTTATATCAAAAGAGTACTTTATTAAATATAGAATAGTCTTTGCTATTTAGAAGTTTTTTTATAAGGGAATATTATAAATAGTTCAGTTCCTAGAAAAATATTCGCTAAATAGGCATTTGTTGCTTGGAGGTTTGACTGTAATTGATTTGTCTAATTGCTTTTGTTTCAAGTCATCAAATACATATTGTCCATTTAACTTATTTGTTGCATGAATTTTAGTGAAATAGTTCTAAGAAATGCTAGAAAATTCGTAATATTAAAAGGCATGTTTGCAATAGCAATGATGCGTTTTGTGTACTAATGTTTATGGATGTGGAATTCAATTCTCAATACTTTGCCATGCTTGCAATTATATTTTCTTTTTTGCAATTATATATATATATATATATATATATATATATATATATTATTTAGATGTGAAAATGGTCAAGCAGATGCCAATGGTTGCTGCTAACAAGCAACCAATTATTGCCATTATAACTGCACAATATTCTGAAAAACTAGCTGTGGATGCTATGATTGATAATAAAGAGACATTTGTTAAGTTTAAAACTGAAGGTAATTATAAAATTTTTATCATTTCTTCATTACTGTCATCTTTTAATCATTTCAGGGTCTGCAGATAGAGCATGACTCAGGGACACTGACTTTGTGGGTTCGAGATACTTTTTGAACCTGCAATAATTTTGTTGTGGGTTCCTCAAACTCCTTATACGTTTTAGCATATTTTTGAGATAATGTATGCATATATGTATAAATTTTGTTGTTTGTTATTATTTTAATTAAGTTTTTCATTATTCATCCTCCTTTTACTTTATATACAGTGTGTATAGAAATTTATTCTGGAATGTTTATTATGCCTCAAAAAAGAATTAGTGTTTGTTCTCACTCATCAAATTTGATGCAACAGACAAAACCTCAAATACTGTTGTTTAAGTGCATTTAAAACTGGTTCCTTTATAAAAAAAAATTCTTCAGTTTGTCAGGAGGGAAAAATTTTAAAAAATGCAATTGATAGTGCTATCCTTGCCCCAGTCTTCATATCATTTCCCTTGAAATTTCAATGACCTTTGTATGTAATAAGCGAATAGTAATCAAGATCATTAGGAAAAATCCTTCTAAAGCTTGTTCTAAATCTGACTTTTGTATGCTTATTATTAAAAAATTTAACCATTAAATGCAGGATCTAAAAGCATTAAATATAGGAAAATAGCTGCATTATATCTGTAGGTCTAAAATTCAGACTTATGCAAACTAGCATTAAATAATTTTTTTAATTTTATTATAGTTAGCTTTCTTCATCAGATGAAGGTGACACATAGATATTTTTGTGTTTGGTTTATCACATGTAAACCTTATTTGCCTGATGGAATAACAGAAAGATGACGATGCTAATCTAGACACTTAATATTAAGTAAATTATAACTATGGATACTTGCATTTAAAATTTAGAGAAGATAGGCTCTTGGTTCCATCTTCTCTATTTCAGGCCCTGTGTGTGTTGTTGTTGAAACCCAGACCGTCCGACCTACCAGAAAGGTGTAAGGTAACTGTTTGGACGGTCGGGAAGTGCCACCTAATTTAGACCGGAACCCAGTGGGGGAGGCATCCACGCCCTGTGTGTGTGGAAGACCCAAGCCACCTGACTCACCCTAGGGTATGAGCCCTGTGTGTGTATAAATTTTTTTAGATGGTTGCTTTTCCAGTTTGTTTTCATGCATCTGGAAATTTGTTATTGAAAAATGCTCGAAAACTGCTGTAATAAAAACTTTGTAAATATAGCATAAAAACAAATATTTACTGGTCAATCAGTTTTGAAAGCAAAAAACAGCCTTCTTTAGGACAAACAGGAAGCACAACCTCACTTATTCAACTAAGTTCGGCAACTCCAAAAGTTTAGTAGTTGTCGAACTTACTTGAGTGAGTGAGGTTGCACTTCTTGTTTGTTCTAAAGAAAAATGCTGCTTTCTGGCTTGTTGACCAGTATATATTTGTGTTTATGCTATATTTATGATTTTTTATATTATTAAGAAATCGGTTATTGTTTCATTGCCAAATACGATATATATACTAATTTAGAATATTTGGTTTAGACCTTCGAATGGTGATAATTACCAAAATTTCTCTCAATTCTCATTAGCAATCGTCAGAATAATTTTCTTTTGCAAATTGCAAATTAAAAAAGAAGAAAGAAAAATGCTATTGACAGTATCATCCTTGCCCTATTCTTCATACCTTTTCCCTAGAAATAGCAATTGCCTTTGTATGTATTTAAGTGAATAGTGATCAAGGTCATTTGAAAAAGAATCCTTCTAAAACTTATTCTAAATCTGACTTTTGTTTGCATTTGAAATTTTTAATCATTAAATGTGGGATCCAAAAGTATTTAATATAGGAAAATACAGTATATCTGTAAGTCTAAAATTCAGGCTTATGCAAACTAGCATTAAATAATTGCTTTAATTTTATTATAATTTCGTTAGCTTTCTTCATCAGGTAAAGACGACACATAGATATGTTTGTGTTTGGTTTATCATATGTAAACCTTATTTGTCTGTTGAAGTGAAGGAAAGATAACAATGCACTTAATATTATGTAACCACTTAATATTATGCAAATTATAACTATGGATACTTCTTAAAATTTAATAATTAATTTTCATAGCACATTGTGTGTGTTCATTTCATAGCACATTGTGTGTTCTTGACTATCAGCGAGGATACTTGTCAGGGCTATTAATTTGGAGACTGTAGTAATGTTAGATGGAGCAAAGTCAGAGTGGGAGCCAGTAGAAATGAACAGACTCTGACTTTAAAGCAAAATTATTTTAAAATAATTTTGTTTTAGAATATTTAATATTTTAATTATTTTATTAAATAGTCTGTAAGCAATAAATTTAAGAAACATCAAATGTTTACTAAATAAAAAATAATATGAAAACATAATATTTAGTAAATAAGGATTAAGTCAGACATATTTTTATGAAATGAAAGTTATGTATGTCTTGAATTAAATATAGATGTAAGTCGATGCTCCAGAATATACAGTACTGTATAGGATTTCAATCATGTAATCATTGTTCATTTCTATTTAGCAGAAAAGTTTAATGCTTCATTACCAAAATGTAAAATTTAGGCAAAACTGCCAATCAATTTTAGTAATTTTTATATTAACAATGTAGGAAATTTACACAGTTTTGATGGTTTTTATAGTAATGATTTTGATAGGCCAACATTTTTTTAGCATAGTAACAGTTTTTTGCAAATGAATCATAAAATCTAAAAATTCTTGCAAAAACTAGTAATTAATACATTTATCATATTTGAAGGGGTCGGAGTCTGTGTCAGACTGTAAGAAAAAAGTGGAATAGAAGTTAGGGTTGCTGTTGTAGTCGAGGATTTGGTGTACCGACTCTACAGCCTAAGCTGCATTTTGCATGTTATAATTTAAGCTATAACTGATCTTTATTTCATTTTAGGTGAGTCCAATGTTTACACACTTGGTACTGTGGGACCACACAGAGTTGTATCTACAAAACTTCCTGCCACAGGAATGGCTAGAGGTGCTATGATTGCAGCTGGTAGTACAACAACAAGGCTTTTAGGTAAATTTTACTTTGGTTGTAAATATATATATATTTTTTAATATAATCTATTGAGATAGTATGTGGACAAGCTGTAGATGTTCGGTTTTCATTCTTTTTTTGTTTTACTTTACTTAAATACAGTGTAGTTCCTCCAAAGAAAGTCCCTCATGACTGGCATTTTCCTTGGTATAATAGAATCTGGCCATTATGTATTTAATCTTTTTTTCTCTCATTGTTTTGCTTATGCATTGTAGCAAAAATGGGGCAAACTTCATCATGACATGTAGATTTCTTTTGAGCACACTTGTGTACAATAAGTGAGCAGCTTAATATTATGCTATTTTCATTAATAAGGTTTCCTGATTGACCTGTAGAGTAAAATTTAGTTAAATTTTACACCTTATCAAAAATGTACCCAGTGCAGGAATTTATGTGGTTTATATTACGATTTTATGAACCTACAATTTTAAGTAGATTCCAAACCATTATGAACATTCATGCATATTCAAGATATGCCATTGTATCTGAAATTTGATGCCAGCACTTATGACTCTGAATGTCACAAGTGCTGGCTTAGTACTGACTGCTGATTCTCAAAGGCAGTACTGACCACTCATTCTCAAAAGCAATGTTAAAAAAAAATAAGCCTTTTACTTTTAATAAATTTTGTTTGTACAGTGAAAGAAAATGGTATTTGACTGAACTAATTTATTATGTAAAAGATCTTAACATACCAGAAACAATAATACAAATAGAAAATATATTTTGTTCCAAATAAATTTTCTTACCCTTATGTTTTTTTACTTGATATTTGCAAACCACTCATTTTGCAAGAATATTTTTATTGTAGCCTTCCAAAATAATCAAAATCTAATAAAGTTGTGGGATTTCATAGCATCATTAATGAATATCTGTGTGTTGTTTGGTATGAGCTTGCTTTTCATAGTCAAAATGACATAAAACTATCTTGCACTTTTTTTTTTTCTTTTTTTTTTTTCTCCTTTCTTTACTTTGCTTTTTTTTTTTTTTTGTTATTTTCTGTGCAACCTTTATTGATTTTAAAGGTTGTGCAATTGTGAACAATCATTGTTTTTAATATATATATATATATATATATATATATATATATATATATATATTATTTCACAATCTGTAAATTCTAGAAAGTCCAGTTCTTAAAGATTCGGAAAAATCTAATAAAATTTAATTCTTTCTTGGGACTTTAAATTTTGTTATAGTATATTTATTGTGATTTAACTTTCTGACAATAAATTTTATTTTCTGGCTCTATATTATAACTAATTTTTTCAGTCAACATAGGCATTTAGAAAATTGTTAGATTTCATACTGCCTGTTGTTCTGTTATCAGCTTATGCTAACAAGCTTGAAGCCTAATGCTTGTTGCTACACTGAGAGGAGGAATTTTCTGCCATACTTCAAATTACTTGTTGCTTGCATTAGGATCTTTCAAAATGAATGTTTTGGGCCTAGTTTGGAAAAGGGATTGTATAGCAAGAAAAATTGTATAATATGCATTTTGCTATTTTCTGTATAAAATTTGAAGGTTGAACCGATTAATGCTGAACTTGATTCTTTTGGAAAACTTTGAATTTGTGTCATATGTTGTTCTTAAGCCTCAGAAAATGATACAAATTGCATTTAAGAATTTCATTTCATTGTATTCATAAATTGCATCATTTCCTCATTTTTTAAGTAAGCAGGGCAAGGAAGCAAAGTAAAATGTAAAAATATTATTTGTTCTTGTTTCAAAATTTGTACTACCAAGTGCTATACAGTTTGATTGCATTTGAGAATGCGATTGTGTTTCACTCTATCATAAGAATGGACATGTTTTAACCATTGGATAGTTACAATATGACTTATTTTTTGGAACTGAAGAAGTGAAAATCAGTGCTACAGATTTTCTCTTGATAAGCACTCTTTTAGTCAAATGTTTGCTCCTGTACATTTTTATTTATATTCTTTCAAAAGTTTTGAGTAAAACTGCCAAATTGTATCAGATGAAAATCAATAGAATTTTTCAAATAAACATAAGTTTTTTCTAGGGAATAACTTTCTTGAGAAATTTTTGTGCAAACAAATTGCAATGAGTGATATGTATGTAAACTCTTAAATAATGTAAACATTTTATTTCACTTTATCTATAGCTCAAGCATTATATCCCTTTTATTTTCTGACCTAAACTTTTATTTTCTGATATAACTAGTGAAAGAATACCCTTCTAAATGGCCATATTTTGCTGGAACATGGAATGTCCATTTTAGAGTTGTTTTACTGTACGTTTTATTTTTTCCTAAAAGGGTAAATCCATCATATGACAAGATGCATAAAATTGCTTCCCATCCACCCACCTACAGCATTTGCACCCCTACTATCCACAGGCCCACATGTGAGCTATGCTCCTCTCCCAGTCAATATAATTATTTTGTGTAGGACTCCTTATTGACCCCTACCACAGGCACACATGTGATTTGCACCCCTACTATCCACAGGCACACATGTGAGCCATGCTCCTCTCCCAGTCAATATAATTATTTTATATACGACTCCATATTGACCCCTACTATTCACAGGCACACATGTGATTTGCACCCCTACTATCCACAGGCACACATGTGAGCCATGTCCTTCTCCCAGTCAATATAATTATTGTATATACGACTCTGTATTGACCCCTACTATCCACAGGCACCACACATGTGAGCCATGCTCCTCTCCCAGTCAATATAATTATTTTATATACGACTCCATATTGACCCCTACTATTCACAGGCACACATGTGATTTGCACCCCTACTATCCACAGGCACACATGTGAGCCATGTCCTTCTCCCAGTCAATATAATTATTTTATATACGACTCTGTATTGTCCCCTACTATCCACAGGCACATGTGATTTGCACCCCTATTATCCACAGGCACACATGTGAGCCATGTTCCTCTCCAGGTCAATATAATTATTTTGTATATGACTCCGTATTGTCCCCTACTATCCACAGGCACATGTGATTTGCACGCCTACTATCCACAGGCACACATGTGAGCCATGTTTCTCTCCCAGTCAATATAATTATTTTGTATATGACTCCATATTGACCCCTACTATCCACAGGTGCACATATGATTTGCACCCCTACTTTCCACAGGCACACATGTGAGCCATGCTCCTCTCCCAGTCAATATAATTATTTTATATACGACTCCGTATTGTCCCCTACTATCCACAGGAACAAGTGATTTGCACCCCTACTATCCACAGGTACACATGTGACCCATGTCCCTCTCCCAGTCAATATAATTATTGTATATACGACTCTGTATTGACCCCTACTATCCACAGGCACCACACATGTGAGCCATGCTCCTCTCCCAGTCAATATAATTATTTTGTATACGACTCCGTATTAACCCCTACTATCCACAGGCACACATGTGATTTGCACCCCTACTATCCACAGGCACACATGTGAGCCATGCTCCTCTCCCAATCAATATAATTATTTTATATAGGACTCCGTATTGACCCCTACTATCCACAGGCACACATGTGATTTGCACCCCTACTATCCACAGGCACACATGTGAGCCATGCTCCTCTCCCAGTCAATATAATTATTTTGTATACAACTCCGTATTGAAATATACATTCTATGCCATATTCTAGCAAAATGCAATTAATTTATGACCCCCTTGACTTCTTAACAAAATGTCCCTGTCTCACGAACAACGGCACTCATTAGATTTTGATTCGAGAATATAAAATTAATAATTCCCTCAAAATGACAGAGATTATTAAGACATTAAAATTAATTTACAGTGTAGATTACAGTAGTTATTGAATTTTTGTTTATTTGGTGATACGAGGCATGTTTTTTAAGTAAGTACCGTTTTGGAATTAAAAAAAGACGTGCAAAGATATCGCAATAATTTTATTTCTACATGAAAGCCTGTACCTTAATCTACTTTTCTACATAATTTCCGTGAATATTGAGGCACTTGTCATAACGTGGCACCAGTTTTTGAATACCCTCCTCATAAAATTCTGCCGCCTGACTTGTTAACCACTGTATCACAACTGTTTTGACTTCGTTATCGTCTTGAAGACGCTGACCACCCAGGTGTTTCTTCAAGTGCAGGAACAAATGGTAGTCGCTGGGCGCCAGATCAGGGCTGTATGGAGGATGATCTAGAGTTTCCCATTTAAAAGATTTGATGAGATCTTTGGTCCGATTAGCCACATGTGGACGGGCATTGTCATGCAGCAAAACGATACCCTTACTCAACTTGCCACGTCTTTTGTTCTGGATTGCACGACGCAGATTGTTCAATGTCTCACAATAAGACGCTGCATTGATTGTCTCATTACGAGGCAGAAACTCCACTAGCAATACTCCTTTTTTGTCCCAAAAAACTGTGCACATGATTTTCCGGGCAGAAATTGTTTGCTTAAACTTCACTCTTTTGGGTGATGAGGAATGTCGCCATTCCATGGATTGTTGTTTTGATTCTGGTGTGACGTAGGCCACCCATGTTTCGTCACCAGTAACAATTTGGTCTAAAAAATCTTCACCTTCATTGTGGTACCGCTCAAGGAAAGTCAATGCACTGCCTAAACGTTGGGTTTTGTGCAAATCCGTCAACATTTTTGGAACCCAACATGAACACAATTTCCGGTAATTCAAGTTCTCGGTCACAATGCGATACAAAACACTACGAGAATATTGAGGAAACCAGTCGCACATTGATGAAATTGTAAAGCGTCTGTTTTCTCTCACCTTTTCTTCCACTTTCTGCACCAAATCTTCATTAAAGACCGAAGGACGCCCACTCCGTTCTTCATCATGCACATTTGTGCGGCCATCTTTAAATGCTCTCACCCATTTCCTTACCATTCCATCACTCATAATGTTTTGTCCGTAAACTTCACAGATCTCACGATGAATATTGATCGGTTTTACGCCTTTAGCACTAAGAAATCGTATAACAGCCCGTACTTCACAATCGGCGGGACTCACGATTGTCGGAGGCATCTTAAACACTCAGTAAACAACGTATACAATGAAGAATCAGACTGTAATGGCGTCAGTGCGTAGACAAGAGATGTAGGTAACCAGCGCGGAACGCCGACCGTAGCGCTGCGGCGGCGGAATCGCAAAACGGTACTTACATAAAAAACATGCCTCGTATTTTCATCAATTTGATGATATATAGTCAATTTGGCCACATTTTCTAAAAGATGCCTAATTTGGTGCCAAAGGGGACAGACAGACAGACCCAACTCAAACATAATTGCAATCTGATCCTCCAACAAAACACAATTAATTTATGACCCCCTGACAAAACATACTTGTCCCACAAGCGGTGAAACACATTATATTTTGGATCAAGTATATTAAAATAATAATTTCCACAAAGGGGCAGGAATTACCAAACAAATTGAACTTAACATTTGCAATTTAGATCGTAGTGATCAGTACTTTTGCACTTTGCATAAGGTGAGATTAGGCATTGAACTTTTGTGTTTTTGACACTTTACAACATAGTTGAAAAGTGTTTATGACTTTGTTCATTCTGTCTGTTTGTCTGTTCGCATGATAACTGTAGCAAAAATGACTTTATGAAAATTAAATTTTAGTATGTTGTTGAGATGTTCTGTGGGACATTTGGGAATGTAAATAAATAATATCACTGAATTAGTTTTGGATTGAACCCGGGTTGAAAACATGAAATACATTGAACCCTATGGGACCTTATTTTTTATCCCAGCATTTAAACATTTTTTAAGCAAGTTTAAAATTCACAAATAGCTTCAAAAATTTTAGGAAATATTCAAATTATTCCATAAAATATATAAAAAAAGTTTCAGCAAAATATATTTAATAGTTTTTTAAATAAAAATTAAAATAATAATTGCACCCATATTATATGAAGAAATCACGTGACCCACTTCAAAATAAAATATGACATCCATCTTTTTTCCAAGTGTCAAAATCATAATTTTTAAAGTTCTTTTTAATTTATATTTAGTGTTGCATCCATCCTAAAACTGCTTTATTGTTGCATAATTTCTGTGCATCTATATACTGTGCTAATGCAATTACAATATTTTTAAGTTTAAATGATCATCAAACTTTGATTATTTCTACAACAAAGCCTAATTTTAACATATGCAGAATGTAAACACATCAAGATGAGTTGTATAAGAATTGCTGAATTTTCTTAATGCAGAATTATTTAGTTCTGGAGTCTGAAATATAGTTGATAGGAATGAAACATTCATTGATTTTACATAGAGAAGCAGACTATTTTACAGTATTGCCTTTTTCAATGTTTTAAGCATGGAGTTATAAAGTACTTTTATCTCCATTGTTTTAAGATTTTAAGTAAAGTAAATTAATGTAGTATTGTGATAATTTTAGAAATATCACTGCTGAATGAAAAGAATGGAATGAAAATTAACGAATGAAATATTCACTCCTTTTATATAGAGAGCCAGACAATTTATATTTCGATGACGTCATTTGAATGAAGTTCATTTTTTTCAATGAAGTTTTAAGTTTTCAAATATAATAAATTATTGTAGTATTGTGATAATTTTAAAAACATCCCGTCTGAATGTATCGCATTTTAGAGATTTTTAAGTAGGATTGCATTGCAGTTAGAAAGTGTTTCATAATCAATGCTTTATGCATGATTGATCTTTCTTATCGATATGTGAATGAGTTAGTATTTGATATTACGCAAGTAGAAATGTAAAAGCTATCATTTTACTATCATATTAAGATATTGAATTATCTTCAACTTAAACATCATTTTTATCAATTTAGTGATATTTTCATCAATCACATTTTCATTAATCTGATGAGTTTTTCATCAATTTAGCAACATTAAAAAAAAAATCATCAATATAGCGATATTTTCCCAATTTTTTCGCCAAGCATTATGGACAGACAGATAAAACAAAAAAGATGGAGAGATGGGCATTTTTTATGTAGTGATAGGGAAATAAAAGGTTTTAGTGTAAATGTTTTGAAAAGCATCATGAATGCTTTTAGAAATTGCACATATTTCAAATCATTAGCAAAGTTGGGTATATCTGCTAAAGAGGTAAAGTAAGTTTAAATGTTTTTCTCTGCTGTAAGGCAAATGGTAATATTATTAAATGGTATCATTATAATATTTTTTTTACCCTTTCAGGAACATTTCCCCGCGTTGATTATGTTTTTCTTGTTGGAGTTGGTGGTGGTGTTCCTCATTACAGAGACTATACAAAGCACGTGAGATTGGGTGATGTAGTTGTGTCAACCCCTCCAGATACTCAGCATCCATATGTTTATTTATATTGTGAAGGTGTAAAAAATGCTGCAGTTGATGATGAATTTTTATCTCCTGAGCATTTTGCAACTAAAACTTGGTGTCCTCCAAGCCTAAAATTACAGAATATTACTTATAATCTATGGCGAAGGGGAATTCTTAATATGGAAGACAGACCATGGGAGCGTTACATCGAACAAAGTCTGAGACATCTTAAAGATAAAGAATCATCATTTTGTCGTCCTTCATCAGAAACAGACAAGCTTTATGTGTCTATAGGTGGTGAAGATTTGATGGAAGTAGGTCATCCTCAACCCATGGAAGGAGCATTTGATCCCCGTAAGCCAAACATGCCTGTTCTTCATTTTGGAGCTGTTGGATCAGGAAAAGCATTACTTCAAGATGACACTACCCGTTTGGGGTTTGCTGATCATTATGGAATCATGGCATTTGACACTGGATTTGGTTCTGTTGTAGAGTCTATATTTGGGAACAGAAAAGATGATT
Source organism: Amaurobius ferox (assembly GCA_951213105.1). Classification (NCBI taxonomy): domain Eukaryota; kingdom Metazoa; phylum Arthropoda; class Arachnida; order Araneae; family Amaurobiidae; genus Amaurobius; species Amaurobius ferox. The sequence goes on from OX578134.1 coordinate 75,024,339, forward strand.
ATGTTTTCATTCGAGGAATAGCTGACTATAAAGATGGAACAAAAAAGAAAGAGTGGCAATCATATGCTGCTTTGGCAGCAGCATCTGTTATGAAAGCCATCATTTGTAACTTAGATCCTAGTGATTAGTGTTTTTGCATTTTGCGTAAGATTGAAGTTAGGTGTTGGACTTTTGTGTTTTTGTAAATGAGTTAGTAATATGGTTTGATATTGTGCAACTGAATTTGCAAAAGCTTTAATTTTGCTATTATCCAACTGTTGTTTGAGTAATTCGAAGTTTGATAATACATATTTGTTTAAAATATGCATATTGTACATTTAAGAATTGCTTCAAATCAAAAGAATATTATTTATTCAAGTTAATATTGCATTTTTGTATATTTAGAATCTGTGCTAAAAAACAATGTTGCTTATTTTTTGATGTGCAATGTAAAAACTTTCTGCAATACATAAATTTTAGTTTCTTTCTTTTCAGCATTTCTATAGCAACTTTTAATTATTTATTGTTCTATTGATCTATATGAATTTTAAAATACTGAATTTATATGTTTACTAAAACCAAAGGTGTTGTGAAGCTAGAATTTGCTTATTTGGTCATCTTATTGTCAGTCATACTGTGATTGGATAACCAAGTTTCTGAACTTAGCTTTTAGTAGGTGATATTTTCTTGAGAAATAATTAATTGCCTTATTGGAGAAAGTTTAGAATTGCGCGTTTTTGTGTGTGTCATTTGGATTCTGTATTACCTCTTCATGGCTGACAAACAGCAAAAACAGTTCAAAGATGGTGATAGAATGGCCATGTAAACAATTTCTAGCTTAACTGCTGAGTCCTGTTTAGCCGAGAAATAGCTCCATTATCCAAAGGTATTTTTGTTCCCATTTGTTATTTTTCTAGTCAAATTCTTATGATTCCTTTATTTATTTTAAGAAATTAGAAGAGTTCCATTTATTTTATTTTCTTTAATGTATATTTTATTTGTTCCTTTAATTCATCTGTTTATTTTTGTTACAAGAGCAAATACAACGCTATATGTAATTTGTGAAATTTTGAGGCTTCATATTGAATGATTTAGTTTTATGATATATGAATATGATAATTGAGTAGAATTTTGCAATGACTTTTTACTCATTTTATGTAGATCATTGTTCATGCTGTTTCACAATATCAAATCATTAGGATATTGCTTGCATCATACGTATCTCATAGATTTATATTTGTAAGTTACATTAACAATCACTCTATAAGAGGTTATGTTTCATGTTTAAAAAAGTCATTTTTTCCAAATGGATATTGCAGGCATAAATTAGGACATTGAATTCATCTGTGATATTGTTATTCTCCTCAAAATGTGATTGACTGGTACTTAATTTTTTTCTAGTGCCATACTAAAAAATATGTTTTAAAGCAAGCTTTAGCCAAATATTTGTTTTAAATTCAAACGAAATTTTCTTTAAAATTCCAAATGTATGCTTCATGATTACAAAATCCAGTGTTATTCACCGTGCAATCATATTTTTCTTTGTTTAAAAAAAATTCTGTAGTCAATCTTTATTTGTAAATTTCTTATTTAAATGTCATACCTAGAGATAGTTTACGCAACTGATAAAAGTATTATTCACAAAAAGTAAATTGTGAAGTTGTTGATGCTTGTAAAATTTGCAATTGTTAAATTCAAGTTATATTTTACTGTATGTTGATATGTGGAAGATGTGCATGTTTTATTATAGGTTCTTAAAAATGTTTTCAAGCTTGATAACAGCCTTTAGAAAAGTAATCATTTTAACACAAAATATTTTAAATTTCTCGTTGTATTGCCTAGAACTCTAAAATATATTTAATCTTGTTGAAAGATATTTGATGTTAAGATAAGCTTTATTTAATCGTAAAATATTTCTTTTTTAAAAGATCAATGATAAATGTTAAAATATTTATTATTGAACTATTTTGGTAATTTGCATTAAAGAATTTCTTTTTACTTCATTTTGAAATGAGAGTACAAAATTATAAAGATGAACTTTCAAAATTTTGACACTAGCTGTGGGCCAACTACAATGACTTAAATTCATTAGATAATTTTATAAAAGTTTTATTCATTAGCTAGCTTGCAAATTAAAAAAATATTTTTTTATTGAACTTGAGTTTGATTATGTTGTATATATTTTCTTAATTTTATATATTTTTTTATAAATTTTTAACCAAACAAAATGTTTTATCATTTTTCCAAGTATCTAGTTTTTGTCATTTTCAGATGCCAGCTCATGTTGAAAGAAGTAGAAGAATAGTTTAGATCATAGTTATGTGGAAAAATAAAATCTTTCGTTTATATTAAATTTGTATCTTAAATATTTTGCTAGGTTAACATGACATGTTTTCCATTTTGATACGAAGTAAATACAATATATATATTTTGAAAATGTCTTTTAAAAATATGCCACTGAAATTTTTTATTTTAGAGATAAATGTGTTCAATGTAAAAATCACTTTTTCCAATGGTATAGTTAATTTAATGTATAGACCAGCTGGTTGCACTTCTTGTGAAATTCATATTTTATTCAGAGGATCATATTCTCAACCTTGGAACCTAATTTATCAATATATTTATTTATACCAAGTCAGTGGTTCTCAATCAAAAATTTTGTGGACTAGTAGATTTTTCAAAATTGTCTTTCATGGAGTGGTAGACTTCTTGCATGTAATTTTCTAGCATGAGCTGGTAAAGGGATTTTTAAAAACTTTTCAGATAAATGAAGTAAATGAAAGTATCAAATCAAAAATATAAATTTTTATTTGAAATTCATTGATGCTACATACAAACACAGTTCTATCTAATTAGATCAAAACTTTTGTTTAAACAAAATGAAAATTATTCTTTGGTAAAAATAGATTACATTAGTTTGGTACAATATATAGTTGTTAAAAATATATATTTATTAAATCTCATTATGATGCAATATTTTTGTTGCCCAAGAAGCTTGTTTGATGAACTCTAGTAATTAATCTTTTCATGACATTTTTTCAATTTTCGCAGCTTAAATGTTATAATAGCTATTTATAAAGGTATAAAAATAAGAATAAGTAGCTGATTGATTTCATTGCTTTTGTTTAGTTCTGTAATTTATACAAATTAATTAGTATAAATATCAAAGTCAGAAAAGTAATTTGATAGTAGATTTATCTGATATTCTATTCCAGTTTTGAATTAGACAAAATATATGTGGGGGAGGGTTGCACAATCCTTGCAGTTAGAGTATAGGTTTGAATTTAGAACCAACAGAATGGTAGACCCGTATTATGACTGTTAAGCCAAAAGAATTCTTTGGGTCTGGGGGTATAATTCGGAATCTCTTTCTTAGCAGAGAGTAATACAAGAGCAGCCCCCACTTATATAATGATACACAATATATGTTTTCAAACCTTTCTTTCAGTGTCTGTCACTCTTATTCTGCTATTTCGAAATCCTTTGTTATATAAAAACCTTCAATCATCATTAGATGACTATTATTTGAAAGTTCTATTTTAATAAAAGCATTCCTATTATTTCTTTGAATTACAATTTTTGTGGATCAGTATAAATACTCTAAGGATCATTGCTAGATCATGGATTGGCATTTAAAAAACACTACCTTACCATCACATATTTCAATAACAGACCTTCTTGATAGTTAAAAAAACATAGGGGGAGTGAAAATGCTACAGACTCAGGAAGTCTGATATAGACTAATGTTTATTAAGTATAGAATTATCAACAATTGGTGTATTTTTTAGTTGTAAAAATTTTACTATAAATTTTTATTATTAATTTATTAATTAGTTTTATATTGACAAATTTTAAATTTTAGGCAATAAGTTTGTATTAGCATATTTAGATAGCTTTTTTAAAAATACATTTTAATACAAAACATGCATGGATTTGTTTTTTCAGTGCAAACAAGCTTAGAATTAGATGTAAAAAAAGAAATATCTGGTTTCTGTCTGTGTCTCTCTTTTTTGTTTTCTATTTAGCCCTAAGCTCGTTTGCACAGAAGAAAGAAATATGTACATTTCCAAAACGTATTTCTCCTTACTAAACTTTATCTGTGTGATGTTTTACTTTGTGTTCTAGTTATTGTTGTTATTATTTTCTTACGTCACCATTTTTCACTGGCCAAATATCACACCTCTAAAATTTTTTAACATAGGTAACATATGTGATACAAAATTTAAAAAGTGAGAAAATTTATAGTTATTCATCTTTTGTGGGTATTCAATCATAATAATTGATAAATTTATTTGAAATTGTTGGTAAACATTATATTTTCAATAGATGCAATATATATATTGTCTATTTAATGTTCTGCTGTATATATATGAAGTGTAGACAAATTATAGTTAATTGTTTTATTTACAGTTCCTTTGTAACAAACTTCAAAGGACTTTAAAAATGGTCTGTTACATCTAATGTTCTTTATAGTTATTCATATGCAATTCTGTTAAAAAAATAGTCAGAAATGGTTCATTAAAAGGAAAAAAAAACTTTTGATAAACATTTTTGTTACCAATGTTGAGGACTGTAGTGTTGCAAACCCAGACCACTCAATTGACCCAGAGGGCTTACAGCAGCTGTTTGAGTGGCCGGGAGGACTGTAGTGTCGAAAGCCCAGGTAAACCAGCTCATCCTAGAACATAGAGCAGTTTAATGGGCGGTCGGGGGAGGACTGTAGTGTGAAGCTTTTGTTTAAATAGTATTGAGTTATATAATATTTAGTGCAATGCAAGATAAACAAACATACGCTTTTGATACCTGGTGTTTTCTCTAATTGGTGCTGACACATTTTATTTTCAATGTAAATACTTATATTGATTTTTTTTTATTATTATTATTAAATAAATTCTGACTTTGTGCACTGTTATGCTAAACACTATATTATTTACGTAAATTGTTTCTTTTAAACAAATCTTGTATGCTATTTTTAGATATATGAAATCATGTTTACTCCACTTTGAAAGACAGTACAAAGTGGAATGGCAAAATATCCTGTTTTATGCTTGCATGAAAATCTAAAAATATATATTAAAAAACAAATTTTAAAATCTATTTAAAGTTTGTTTTTCATAAACATGTTGTATGATAAAGGGATGTTTAAAGAATAATTCCATGACAAAAATATCACATTCTAATACTGATATAAATATTTAGAACTATATTATATATCACTGTTTTCAAGAAAATGTAGTCTATAACATGATGTAATTGAAGAGTTTCATTGCCCAGGTGTCTAACTTTTATAATTTGTTGTAAGAGTCCTATTTTCAAGTATTATATTTGTAATATTTGAATATTTTTATGATTGTTGATTTTTAAATGATGAGTTTTTCAGAGATGCAGCTATGATGAAGTGGTAAAGAAAGCTCAATTCAACTCATGAGATGTTAAGTTGTCTTATTCTTCCGCTATTGTTATTAGTTAAAACTGTATGTTATATTTCAGCTCTTTCTATTGAATTCTATGAAAACTACATCATGTAGTGCTATTCTGGTGATTTTAAGTTTATATTTTCATTTATGAATGAATATTTATTATATATATATCATATATTTACTGACAGTTTTGCCATATTATTTTATATTTTATCAATGTCCTTAGTTACATTGCTTATACAGTTTAGTGTTTCTCTAGCTTTACTTATTTGTAGCGAATAAATTTAATTAAACTTAGTATAAATGTCCATTTTCTTTAAGTCCAACTAATTCATTTACATTTATGTATTTTTATAATATAATTTTGGAGATTATTCTTTTTTGTCTGTTAGTTCCTAGTTGAATTGACTGAGCTATAATACTGTGTTAAGTGATAATTTTTGTATGTTGCACCATAGTTTTTCTTTAAACAAATATGGCAAAATAATCTACTTGATTATCTTGGAAGAACAAAATATAAATAAAATATTCTGTGTTATAACTAATACTTCTGCTATGCATAAAAGAATATATATTGGCATGTGTTCCAAGTTATTTTGTTTTTTCTGAGTTCAAATACCTGTTTTATCGTGTCTTTTCCTGTAATCTCAGAAAATTGGACAAATCCCCCTTTTTTTTAAGTATGAGACTGTCATTGCAGGTCATTAAAAGCTGCTGGTTATTCTTACCATATACCATGAACTTAATTTTGTTAAATCCCAGAAAAAAATATTTTCAAGAATGTTCACCAGAAAAATATGAACATTTTGATTTTTTTAATCATCTCTAAAACTGAACGCTTTTATGATGCGCCTACTTAAGCTAAAAAATGAATTATGTGCTGCATGATTTTAACATGCCTTAAGTAAGCTAGCACATATTTTCAATCACTAAGGAATGGATTTGTATTAAAATTGCCCAAAATTTGCACTTCAACATAAAATAACTAAAAAAACATTTGAATTTTAAAAAATCTTGTTGAGCCATGTTGTCTGGGGACCTGAAGCTCTGTATCAAATGTTGCCTTTGTCCGAAGCTTCAATTTTCCACTACAGATGACACACACAGGCAAGCATCTTTTATTATGTAAGATTGTTGAAGAAAAATTGGGACATTTATATATTTATGCAAAAATGGCTAAAGTAAGCAATTATGTATATACAAATTGGCAGTTGCATATATTATGTCCTTTAGAGATCCATGTTGAAGTGCCAAACCACTCCGCTGACACAAGGGTTTACAGCAGCAATTTGAGTGACCAGGAGGGTTTAGAGATCCATGTTGAAAGTTGAAGACCCAGACTGTCCGATTCATCCTAGGATATAGAGCAGCTATTTGGACGGCCGGGAAGGCCATGTGTGATATCCTTGTGAACCATGTGTAATATCCTTGAATTTACCATACAGAATGTAAAATTGTTTCAGTTCATAATGTTCATGTAATTAAATAACCAAACATCACTGCACGCAGTTGCATAGCTCAGTGATTAGAATATACAGGAAAAATTCAAACTATTTGTATGCTAATTTAAAGTTTAGCTTTGTAAGACACATGCAAAAAAAAAAAAAAAAAAAAGATAAGGGATTCATATAGGAAATAAATCAATCTGAAGTTATTACTGTTGAAAAGGCTATAAGCAGAAATCACTCTCGGTGCTATACTGTCTATTGGAAGTATAAGCTAATAGTTATCACATCACCAGTTTGACTAGTGTATTGTATTTTATTGCTTATCAGAAAGGATAGATAGTGGGAAAGCTAAGGTGCAAAAATATTATAACTGAATTTTTTTGCACTTGACTGTCTCGGCATATCTTTTCCTAGTGAAAACAAAAACTGTTTAACTAGTCTAAAATTAATTCTTTCATGATTAACGTGTTTGAAATTTTTGCATTTTTCAAAACAGTTTTGTGCAGAATGACTGTTACTGTCGTGATTACTTTTTTATGTATTGACAAGACTTAACTTGATCAGTTGTTATCTTCAAAGTATAGCAGATAAAGTTTGTTTCTATTTTTAAAGTATACCAAAGCTGTTGGAGCATCTTGATATTAAATTTCAAAACTTTTTGGTAAATTAGCAAAGAAGACTCATTGCTACTAATTTTTTGTAAAGTGGGATTTTGACTTGTGTTAATCTTTGACTTTTATTAAATCATACCTCTAAAAGTAATAGGGTTTTATATGTGAATATATAGAGAGTATGTTTTGATTTAATGTTATTTTCATTCTAAAGAGGACCAATGAAAAAATAGTAATTTGGGGGTTTTAAACTTTTTAAACATACACCAATAATTTGATAAATTTCATAAATTGTCAAAAATAATAATTTAATATGTCTAATAAATGTGTAAATGTAAGGGTATATAAAGTGAATTTTTGCCTTGGCATAACACTTGAGTGCAATCTCTGTAACCTATTTTGGATCATAGTGAAGGTATATTCCATTTTGTATTATGAGTGATTTTGCAAATAGACAAGTAAAGTATTATTTTTTGAAGGCTTTCTAAGGTTACTTATATATTCCTTGATAAGAATTCATACCAATTAGAAAGTATGTTACATCAAAAATTATTTTATGTGGGCATACCTGAAGCAGAGCAGGTAATAATTTCATGTAATCAAAATTATGAACAGAACAGTTACAAATATTTGTTTTCCTGTATATTAATTTAGATAGACTTTTGAAGTCTGCTTTAAATGTGCAATAACTTATATATAACTATCATAATTTATTTACATAAATGTTTTATATATAAAAATTTTGTTTTCCTATTTACTTATTTAGTTACTAGTCTATCGTATATGAAACATATGTGCATGTGCCTTTTCTTCTAATTTTACTATACATTACCCCAATCTCTTACACATGCTATTTGTGAAATAAATACTGAAATAATATACCTGGTGTGTGAATAATGCTTACTACTTTGCACCATTGTAGCTATTTTTCATGTATGTGTTTATATTTAATATTAGTCATTTGCCACTTTTTTGAAAGATGTTGTATGTTTTTTCAAAAGCATCATATAACTTTTTGTCTTGTATTTTATCATTTATATAACTTTCTTTGTAATTCTTAACTCATATTTATAATTTAGGTAATAGTACTAGATACTATTTAAATGCATATTTAATTTTTCACTGGCTGCTGAAGTCTTTAACTGTGGGTACAGGAGACACCAAAATTCAGTAACCCCTCTCCCCCCCCTCCCCCCCCCAAAAAAAATGAATAAATAAAGTGGATGAGCTCATTTTTAAAATTAATACTTTGTTTATTGGTCCTACTTAAACTGATTAATAATTTTCTGCATCACTGTGGATGTTCACATAATGTATTTCATAATTTATGAAATTCTATTGTCTAAAAATTATCTTTCCTGCAGCAAGCATTTATTGGTTTAAATCATTATTACTTCTTGTGGATATACATGCATCCATAATTTTTTAATTAATTTATGAAGTAGTTAATAATACCTTAATAATCTAAGTGTTTGTATTTGTGAAGATATATACTACAATTTAAAATTTGAGATTTATCAATTCTTGTGTTCTATTCTAATTAAACGAAAACACTCTTTCACACAATGACATAGTAGAGGCGTAAGGGGCTAAGATAGCCTATCTCGCCAAATTTCTTTGTCAATTGTGCTTGAGGTGGAAATGTGGCTAGCATCATATCCAATCATGTTTTAGCTTCTTTATCCAAAGGTTTGGTATCCATTGCAACTTTTATTTTATTTTTTTAATTTTATCTCGGACTGTCCTACTCACCCTAGTAAGTTTTAGAGCAGTTGTACAGATAATATCTATAACAACTTGGTGGACTGAAAGCCATCCATCATTGGTATGGATTGAACCCAGCACCACTGACTTTTTAATGTAAGCAAGTGCTCACATTGAAAGACTTGGCTACCTGACTTTTTGCTAACAGCAAGCAGTATCCCCAGGTAGTCACGCATATATGTTTTAACATCGCTCAATGTTGCAACATTTATGATCATATGATAAAATTTTCAACTGTTAAAGAATGTTATTCGTGTCAGCTTTATTAATGTTTTAATTCATGTTCAGGCAGGGGCAGATTTACTATAAAGGTAATAAAATTAAACTTCAAGCCCCAGCTGAATTAGGACCCATAAATGTACAGCTTTTTCTGACTTATTTAAGCAATAAGTGTACAGAATAAGCTTCAGAGCCCAAGTATACCAACACAAAAGAAAAAAAAACAAACATAAGATGAGCACAAAAACTTGTGACATGACAAAAGGACAGTTTATCACAAATTACCCCTGTATATCGGACACAACCTTAAAGGCGCTTCTAGACGTACAAGATATATCAGTGTCATTACAATAACTTTTTAACATCTTATAAAATTTATTGATAACAAAGTTCATGGTGACATTTAACATACAAACATTTACACTAAATTCCAAAGACATTAACATTTAATGATATAATGTTTAAAATTTGGTGACAATCTATTAGATTATTGAATAATTTGTAGGTAAAGACTATTAGTATTTCTTTTAATATCTAATTCGGTACAGTCATGCGAATTCATCAAATCGGTGCTCGATAACTCGTAATAGCCATGTCCATTAACAGAAAAGAATAAGTGCCTTAAAAATTTAGATTGAAAAATTTCAATCATCGTATTGCAATGACTATTAAAAGGATCTCAAACGACCCAGACATAATCTAATTTAGACCTAACCAAATAATTAAATGAAATAGTTTTAGTGTTGCACCCAAAGCTTCTAGAATTCCTAATCATAAACCCCAATCTCTTAAAAGCATCAAAAATAATATGAATATAACAATTGGATGTACAATCAATTACTATCATAAGTTACCTTTAAGTTGATAAAACAGTTACACCTATTTAGAACATCCCCACTTTCGTGGATTATTATTTTTTGAGGAAATAAAAATAAAAAAATTCAACATTGGTAGAATAGAGCATAATGATAGACAGGTTAAATCCTTTTTAGTGAAAATTACAGAATAATCAATTCATGATTTGGATTGCTTGAACTTTCAAGTTGGGTAATTATCGAGTAGGGTAACATTTTAACTCAATGTAACTCTCAGCTTAGTCTTACCATTTAATTATGTATATTACAAGGTTAAGAGGTTGTGTTAAAAGTCATGTTGTGTTTCTTGCCTTTATATGAAAAACTCTAGAGCTTATAAGTTAAATATGGCAGTATGAAAATATATTAATGTGGAATCCATGTCTTTTACTAAACTGTGAATACAGTAAAGTTTCAGTATGTCAAAATTTAAGAGACAGATTTTTTTTTTTGACATTACCAACACAGATAGTAAAAAAGCATTTAAAAAAAAATAATAGCACTTTTCATAAGTAATAATACTAAATAAGTAATTATATTAAACAAATGTAATATATGATTAATAAACTATAAATATTGCATAAAATGTGTTATTAATAAAAATTGAAATAAACTTATGTAACAATCATATTAAAATATATTTTGACATCAGTGGAAAAATATTAATTTTCAATATCTTAATTATTTTGTTTGAAATTGTTTGCAATGCAGTTTTATCATTATCATTTGAAATGTTTTTTTGTAATTAAAAATCTACAAATCTGTATTGTAATATTTGTACAGGGTTAAATATGACATAATCATAGAAGCTTCAATAGCTTTTATGTTGTAGGCTCGGCTTTTTCCTTATCATTCATTTTTAATCATCCAAATTCTCTTTAAGTTAGAGACCATTAATCTCTATAATAATTATAGTTGGTATTACAGTCAATTATAGTTTGTATCCCCACTCTCCTCATTAATAAAGGGTAAGTGACACTCAGGATCTCAAGTTTTGTATTTGCTGAAAGTTTGAATAATATTTTTGGAACTTACCATTGGAAATTAATCTGCCTCTGACATTAGCATATTAAGAATTTACTGTATTAAAATTTATGTGCTGCTATATATTCCATGTTGTTTTTCCATGCAAAACTATTGCAGAACTTAACAGTAATGCAGTGTTATATATGGGTTTGTTTCTTATACTGAAGGCATTGAGCATATAAAGTTGTTACACATTTTAAATATGAATGAATACTTATAAATCAACATAATATATGTAACTCCATTAGCTTTCTATGTTTAACAGTTTTATATGGTTGTAAAGTTGTAGTATGAAAATTTAATAAATTTCTATGCTGCAGGATGAACTAAATTTTATACAGGGCAGCAACAAAATGAAAAGCTAAATTTGCTTTTAATTCTAGTGGCTGCTTTATTTACTGTTTTTTATAATTTTGTGATGATGTTAGTTGTCTATAGTATTATTATTAATATACGTATATTTCATGTGCAATGTTTTTAGATTATTAGAAGTTAACATGTTCATTATTCCTGTTCATGTAAGAACTTTTATTACATACTTTTGCACATATGTTAGGAATGTGCAATAATAATAATAAAAGAAAACTTCATATTATGAAATAGTAAAGCCCTGGGAATATCCACTAATTACATTTTAGTGAAAGTTAATAGAAGTTCCCTGTCGCATTGCACAAGCAATTGAACTAATATTTCCCCATTTTGCTGAAGTGACATTTCCATTTTAAAAGAAACTTAATTTAATTGAAGAACATAGAGAAAGTCACAAGAGACAATTCTGGAAAAGAGGGCCAGCCATCCCTAGCTGAACTCAGATTAGCAGCCTTTCAGTATTCCGGTGATATAAATGTGTACTGTGATCTAATGGTCAGGGACATTGTGGTGTCACCTGAAGGTTATTGGTTTGAGTTTAGCTAAGGATGATTGTTCCTTATGACGTCAATAACATCCATGATCAGAGTATTTATCTGACATCGGAGCATTACGAAAAATGTAAGCACTTTGATTGTTTAATTTCCGAACCAGAAAGATAAAAATGTATACAACTTATACTTTGTCATAAATATGGTACCATTTATGAATAATTTTTTCTTTTTTTAATATTTTGAAATATTTATTTAGAATTTTTTTTTTTTTTCTTTTTTTCCCATGAGCGAGTTTTTACTTTACATTACTTACTTTCACACAAAATGTTTATGAAGCTATAAAATATAGGTATAAACAGTAAGCAACTAAAATGTTTAGTCAGAAATTCATTTTCTAGATTAATAATTTGTTTTTACAAAGCTCTTGCAGTTTTTGAGCAATCTTCTTATTAAGTTAAGATTGAAAATTTTCTTTTAAATTTTGTATTGCTTATATCTGGAAAACTGTCAGCTATGAACAGTAAGAGAGTAATTTGTAACCCAAATCCCTAAAAGGATATAATTAGATTTCGGGTTGGGTTCTTAATTTTCTAAATATAGTGGTTATAATGAAAATTTGAGCAGCATACTGCTGTTTTGGAATCGAATAATAATGCAGCATACAGCTGTTTCGGTGATACTCTGGATCCCTTAGTTTTGTCTGTGCTAGATAACCAACAAACTCAAAGTCAAGAAGATGAAATTAGACCCATTTCATCACATTATTCACTCAAAACCATTTTAACTCTATTGGATTGGAACAATCGTTGAATTTTTTTTTCAATGGAATTGTCTTCTGGCTTTCTCCAGTTTTTTCGTATTCTTCCAGATTATTTTCTTTGGAATTTTCATCACAAAATTCACACTATTGAATGTTAATTTAAATGATCATCTAAATCAGTTTTTTTTTAACCTTTCATATTTAGAGTCCTCTCTGATTGTTTACTGTGAACTTCTTTGAAATGTACCCACTATGTTTTCCCTTACTAAATATTTAGTGGCTTTTTCATGTTCAACAGTTGAGGATTAACAGTTTGGGAGTTCTACGCTAAACTTTTTTTGGGGTCCTACAATATCATAGCTTTTATCATTCTCTTCTATGTAGGTTGTAAACAGTTTCATCAGTAATTTCTTTTGAGTCATTACTGAAAATTACTGGGTTTGGTATGTTTGATCAAACTTGTATGTGCCTTGCTAGAAATTATTACACTTGAATATGGGTTTTGAAGATCATTATCTGTGATAAAAATTTGCTCCCCTCCCCTCCCCCAAATTCTTGTGCTATATAAAGTAAATTATGTGAACAGGACTGCTGAACATTTTGAAATAATTAGTTGACTAATTAAATCATTTATTAGCATTTGTTACTCATTTCTACCCAATCAATTTTATGAATGTGGCTTTAAAAATACTTTAAGAAATTGTGAGCAGTCAAATTTTATATATATTTAAATTGATTTTAACTATTGTAAGCAATCTAGCATGTCAAAGATGTTTGTTTTTTATCTTGTTAATTTGAAGTGTGTATAGGCAAGTGTGTATGCCTTATTCCTCAATGTTTCAAGGTAGTTTAATGCTAATAAGGTTGTATCAAAAGTACCTGATCATGTGGTGCATTTTGTGTATTTTGCCACACTTTATATTTTCTATATGAACCAAGTTCAGAAAAGTTTCAACTTCAACCGCATATGGAATTCTGTAACACTCATCTGCTTTTTGACCAAACACTGCCTGCCAGAATATTTATTAAAAATATATTTGTTCCTTTTTTATATTTCATACATTTCAAAATCTATTTCAGAAAATAAGTCATGACTTTTCTTACTATTTACTTTTCTAAATTTTTAAACCTTTTGCATATAAAACATTATTTTGAAAAACTTGATAACTGTGCATTAAAACTTGACAATCTAAATTAGTGTAAAGGACTATTATCTATAAATCAGTAACTGCTTTTATAATAATATTTGGGAGTTATTTCGAATCTCTAACTGACAATTAATGCTTTTATACTTTGGGGAGAGAGGATCATTTAACAATTATACAGCATTGCATTTAAATACTATGCATTCAATGTAGTCAATAGATTTTTTTGTCCTTTATGTAAGAATAAAAAAAATATATTTAACTTTTACCTTTTAATGTAGATAAACATTAGTAAAGTTATATGTTTTAGTAATATAGAAAGACAGTCATATTTAAAAAGTCTTAATTATTTTACTGTAAATGAGTTTACAATTGCTATATCTAAGAAAATTTTTAATTCTGTGTAAATCCCCAAACTGTATCTGTATATCCTCTTAAGCAATAGTTTCAAGAAAGGAAATGGTCTTTATTGATATCAAGTCCAGAATATACTTTTGGTAAAAGAGTTTTATGATACCCAATTAATAATGTTCCTTAATTTGAGTGCCAATATCAAAAAATTTTAATTGCTAGTCAAACATGATTACATCAAGCCTGCCTTCCAATGAACCCTTGATTAGAATAAAGAAGGCAACCAAGTTTCACTGGTTTCAGAAACATTTTCTAATACAGAAATTTTTTTATCAGAGACATTTAACATTTCTGACCTGCATACAAATATTTCCATTTCTTGCAAATATTTTTTTTTTATTTCTTTTTTATCATATCATTTATCTCAATGCAGGATGTATTTTGCTCACCTTTTAGCTCATAAAGGTTTCTTGGCAACAACCCTTCCTTTTAGCATAATTTGTATAGTGTTGTCATATGTGTAGCAGGATCATGGATTTCATATTTCATATAGTCAGAGCCAGTGTAAGGTATTGACAGTCTTTATTTGCTATGTGGTTGCCACCCTCAACCAGGTAATTACATTCAGGTTAATTTCGAATCGAGGCAAGTTCATGAATTCTTATGATTTGGAGATTTACACACTGTGATCCAGAGATATATAGTAGAAAAGGAGAAGGGAGAGAAATACAATAATCCAATCCAAAACCACACACATTATTCTCAGGGGATGTTTAATAGTATTAATCAAAAAATTGTTTGTTTTATCAATTTTATGTTAATTATCTTATATTGTTACCATACACTCTAAAAGTTTATAGCAAATTTTATTTTAACGTTTATGTACACAGATAATTTTCATTTTTATTTTCCTCTAGTAACGGTTTAAACGGGTGATGTTATAATGTAAGGTGACCAGAGGCCATCTTGCAGTCTTGAGTATATTTCTTATCTCAAACATATTTTCACCTCTTGAGGATGCAAAAATCATCAAATTTAGTTATTGGTCTTAAAATGTCATTATCACCCATGTTATAAGGAAATAACTGCCATTTTTTTATCTATGATATTTAAAATAGTTTATGTTCCATATAGAATTTTTTATACATCCATGTTGTCCTCGAATGACTGAATAATTTGAGGATACCACGGTGTGTTGACCTATCATCTGTGTTACACAATCTGGTCTATTAATTCACCTCACAGTTTCTAACTTGCTGAATGTTGAATATTGTTGCATTATGTAATAATCTGAGACCTAGAGGCAGCGAGTTTACATTTAGAGAGATGGGAACTGTTCTCTTAAACCTGGCTGCATTTATGCGAAAATAAATAAAATTTGAAATTGATTTAAATGTGATACACGCATCAAACGAACAAATGGGCACATTTGACCAATAAATTCATCTTGCTCTTAACGCATGTGCTGAGAGTTGACTGTATATTGTTAATAAACTTTTGTGGAGAATTTTAATATCATTCATGCGCACATACACCAGAAACATTTTGTTCCACAGTTCACTATAAATTACATAGAGATTAGTATATTGCAATATTAAAATATTTTCTTGCTGATTGTAAGAGAACTTGTATGTAGTGTTACATTTTCCATCTGTACATTAGAAAAAAAACTATTAGGGAGTATATAGTATATAGCATCATCCTGTAATTATACCTGCAATATGTGATATGCATTTGAAATTCTTAACTGTTTTTGCCTTCCAAATGTTGTCAAATTTGCATACAGAGAACGTGTGTTAGCATATTAAATGTCAGTTTGTTAACTTTAAATAAATTGTTAATACTACCATTTTACTATTTGGAAAATACTGAAGTGAAAAAATAATTAACAAATTGTTAAACTCTCATGTTGTTTAACATAAAGATTTTATTGTAAATTTGTTTGAATTAAATAAAAAATTGGATTTATTGTTCACTTTTATTTAAATAATACATTATTTTTATTTTTTTTCTGCATATATAAGTGAATCTACTGTATTACACAGACATTCACCTTTTATCACTCGTATCAAATGTTTATGTTAAGTTAATGCATGCAACTCGGTTTCTAATAACAAATTATGAAAGCAGATGGCCAATTTTTATTCTTGCCAATAGAACAAACACGATTCACCTTATAGTGAAAATGCATTTCTGTAATGAACTGGTTCACAGCGTAAAATACAGCGCAAATCAGCTTATGTACTCAAGACAAATCAGCATACGTACGCTTCTGAAATCAACTGGATTTCTTTCTTCAGTGCAAAAGAAAAAAATCTGATGTGAGCAGCACATGACTTTCCTTATACAGTCCAATGAATTTACTACTTTTACAGTAAAAGAAAATAGGTTATTATAGTAGATACTTATATTCTTTCCAAGATATTGAATTTTTGTCAGTGAATCGTCATTTTCATTGATTGAGCGTCATTTTTATCCATTTGGCGAGTTTTCATTAATTTAGCAACATTTAAAAAAGTCGCCAAGTTAGCGACATTCCACCAAATTCTTCGCCAAAATCTCGCCAAACGTTATGGATGGAAAAATAAGTTATTCTTACAGCAATTAAATGCGAATATTGGCTTTCAAATACAAAAGTATTACTCAAAGTACCTTTTTTCATGAATGGAACGAGCTAGATCCACGAAAATGATGTCATCAAATTTATCGCATGGTATTATATATGAAAAGTGAACATCTTTCTCAATAGAAAATATTTTTTATTATTTTATAAATTTTTTTTGAAAAATGTGTAATATCTCGAGAACGGTTCATGTTAGCCTTTTAAAACTTATGTCAATCGTTGTCTAATGAAAATTTACATAAGAAATGTCTATTTGCGTAACTTTAATAGAGGTTTTGATTTTTTGACGATTTTTTCAAAATTTCACTCTTAAATTTAGGAGGGTTCTATTGCTTATAAAAACAATAGGCTTCCAGTGTTTACGGATTGTAATTTTTTGTGCCAAATTTCGTTCGAATCGGTCCATTCGTCCGTCAGTTATCGTCTCCACAGTCTCACTGATACACGCGCACATACTTTCACACATGTACATACTTACACACACACAGACATCACTTTAAAAATGTTCGATTCGTGATCAGAGATGCTTGAAACGTGCTGTCCCGTCGAAAACTCGAATTCGAATTTTCGACCCCGTCACAATACTTTCCTTAACATTATGCATATAAGGAAAGTAACTAGTAATTCTGTTACTCGTTATAAATTAATGTGAAATACGTATCACTCTCTCTTAGTTCTAACTACCTCTTAGTTGATTAAATTACCTTTTACTACTTCCTTTTTCTGTTTCTTTTCCTTTTCGTCTGGAGTTTAAAGGGAGGAATCCTTCCTCGCCTGGGCACTCCACTAACCCCGTCCTTGAGTCCTTGAGAATACGTATCACTCCTTTTGCACATTTCGAATGGGAAAAGTTTGATGTACGTTGCATGTGACGATGGTACAAGGCACCTAGATTTCATTTTTTTTTTTTTTTTTAATAAAATTATACAGTTTACATTAATAAAATGCAGTTTATTTCGTACGAGTCGGACCACAAACAATGAAGTTATTGACAATGACACATATAGATGTAACGTTTGCAGCTATAAGCTGCAACGGTGTATAGATGCAGATACACAATAGTCGCAGATCTAAAATTTATATTTTTTGCACTTTCCTCTCCGAATTGTATATTGCATCCTAAAGTGTATAATATAATCGGGGGGGGGGGGGGGGGGGATAGCATATTGGGGCCTGTGTTGAGTTTGGCAGATAATTTTACTCGTATTACGTCGACAATCAAACTAACTGATGACGAGCTTCTGTGGAAAGTTCTGAAAAAAGTACGTAACTCGTGAAGTTCTCGGTCAATCTACAAAATTCGAGAAGTTTCAACAACTTGCTAAAAGTTAACGATTTTTCTCCCAAATTCTTTGTCAAGGTCATCGAATTTGTCCCAAAGGTCAATCGATTGCGCGAAGTTGACGACATATTAGGTTCTGTATTGAGTTCGGCAGTTACTTTTACTCGTATACACGTAGATCATAAGCATTTATATCCAAGGCTTTCTGCTGAAGTATTTATCGATTGGACCAAATTCAACTAGACTTAGTAAGAATTTTCGTTAAAATGTGCAAAAAACATCGCAGAAACGATTTTATGAAAATAATAATTTAAATTTATCCACAGAAAATGTGGCTTTGAAAAGTGTAAAACGTATCGAAACTTGTAATTTCGAGGTAAATAAATCAAAGTTGAACCTGGATTGTAATCAATAAATTTGATGTCTGTCTTTATTTTCCAGAAGCACTATCATTGTTTTTGATAAACAGTTACTATAGCAAAGTATTCATTTGTTTATCTATTTCAGTGTGGCTGACATAGTCTTTCGCTTATTTGGGCTTTCAGGTCCAGACTCTTGATGTAAAACATTTTAGGATGCGATGTATGGAGTAAAAGATGAAGGAAATGTGAAAGGATGAAACGGAGACGCATGTGACGGAAATATAATATTGTTTCGAATAAACAGAGAACCATTGTTATAATTTCAATTTCCGGGTCGCTTTGGCTTTGGCATGAATTTGGCGACAAATCGCCAACTTCGCAACTTTTACAGAGTTCTGGAAACTTCTCGAATTTTGTAGAATGGCTCAAAACGTCAAGAGTTACGTGCTTTTTCCAGAATTTTACACAGAGGCTCATTATAGTTGAGTTGGCCTGTTAACATGATACGAATAAAAATATCTATGGAACTCAATACAGAACACAATATGTAAATTTTCTTCTGATTATATATATATCTTTAAAGGTGTAATACGAGACAGTTTTGGTTGAAAAGGGTAAAAAAAAAAAAAAAATCAGGTTGCTCCAGCCCGATGGAGTCAAATTGGTTTTGCGTGAAAAACATTTTTAAAAATAAAATTGCAGCATAGTTCCATAATTTTATTTTATTTTTTCGGACTCATTTATTTCATTTACAGGCTTACAATACAAAGTTCTACAAATTACTGTCTAACTGTTTATACCTAGCTAGTACTTTTGGTTTTCGCCCCGATTTTATCTAGATACCTCGATCCTAGACTTTACGTCCAAATATTCAATTTTTTTACTAACTAGCTTGACGGTATATAAATTGCACTTATACAGTATATCTGACACGATTTTACATTCAAGTTAATCTATAAACTTGCCTGGCGACACATACATACGTATATTTTCATCTATTCTGATCAAATCGTACCAATCATTAAATATCTTTAGAATTCCCAAGTTCATTTAACTTCCTAATTTTTTTAAACAGAATAAAATATCTCGTGCTTGTACCCCAATATCTGACCAAGGAGTAAGTAAACAGACTGAGCTTCAACAATGGTGACATTGTAAGTATTGCAGCCATTGTAAAACTCAGATTTAAATAGTAAAATAACGAAATTATAACCACTCGAAAACTAAGAGTTCGTTCCAAAATCCAATTGCATACACTTGTAGGGCCTTTAAAGAGTTTCAAATTCTTGCTTATTGTACATAACTAGAGCACTTCATAGGTTTTGAGATAGAAGCATTACAAACTTGGATAAATGGAAAATTTTCAACATACATTTTCTTCTGTATTATACTTGTATTCTTATTACATTTTACATTTTATTATCTTTTTGGGGGAGAAGAGGGCATTTTGGCTATTGTAGGGGACGGCAGGTACACTAGGGCCTCCCCTGATTATTATTTGACCTTTTGCATATCCCTGTATTTATTGTGTAGGTCCTAGCGACTTCTTTATTATGGACTGCTTCTTTATTATGGTTATTTCAAGGTGTTCCTCGAAACTTCGGGAAGTCGCCAAATATGGCAACCCCTTTTCGAACTTCGGCATATGGAAACCCTAGAACTACGTCAAGGGAAAGGATGCCTGCACATGGTGTTTTCTTCGTCTTGTCTTTGAAAGAGACGGAAGTGAGAGGGGGAAAAAATATATTTTAGATCACTTTGCAAGTTCGTAGTAATATACTCTAAAACTGTCCTGTTATCCTTTTGAGTGCGCATGCACGTGTTTAAATTATCTTTACGTTTGAAACATTAAATTGTTCTATTAGTTTCATTTTAATGACTTTCTTGTGCTATAGAGAAAACACTAATTTTCTGAAAAAAAAATTAAAAAAAAATTCGAATGACTAACGAAAATGCACTCTTTGAGATTTCCTGAATACATTTAAACAAATTTTGGCATTAATATTTATGAGCGAGATCTGGATACAATGCCTGAAGAATTGTACAAATCACTATTGGATTTGAAACTAGTTTTTCAACATGTAAAATGACGAGCTCTGTAAAGTTATTAAGTATACAAATCATTTAAAATCGTAGATTTTATTTGGTCCTAGCTCCCACTTGACGAGCTAATATGAGCAGTATTACGTATAAATTCTATTAATTTGTAAACCACTACATTTTAAAATTTGCGTTTATCGTCACTAGTAAACAAATGCCCAGAAGCACATAGAAAATGCCAAGACGAAACATTCTAAGATGATGATGTACATAATCAGGATCATGTGGTACGTGTGAATGGAACACACTAGGGTATTACACCATTATAATGCTGAGAGCATTTTAAATGTAATGGCTCTACAGTCGTTTTCATTGAACTAGTTGATATTTAAACGGAAACTAAAATATTTCTTATGAATAAAACATCATTGTAGTAAAATTATATGAATATTTTGCCAATGAAATGTTAAATGGTGTATCCTTTTATTAAATACAAAATTGTTTAATTTTTATTAAGTATATTAGGGGGCTCCGCTCCCTGCTCTCTGACGCTCACCAATCCCCCGTAACTCGTACCACCGAGTTTTTTCTTTTCGCCTGCTATGTAGACGTAATATGCTCGTTGGGGCTGTTTTTTGCTCGCTAGTACTCACCAACCTATCTCTAGCTTCGCGAGCTATTATACGTTTTGCCGCTTGTTCAGTGACAAAAAATCGCATTACGTTTGTTTAAATCAATAATTTAAATATTATTTCTTGTGAAATGGCAAGAGGTTTTCAAAAATGAAAATTAAACATCGCTATATTAAAAAATAGTAGCTGACGCCGCCGTTTGACAAATTTCGCGTTTCTCAAGTTTCTCTATAACGTACCGCAAAATCTGTAGCATATAAAAGTATAAAATTTGGTACACTTGTAGATAAATATTCGGCGAACACACTGATATAAACCGTTTTTCAATTTAAAATTTAGTTTAGGATGTTACAAATTGTTTACAAAACGAGTTAAGGTGAGCGTCAGCTAATAAGGGAGCGAAGCCCCAATGGGTGCATCACGCCTGCGGCGAGCTCCGATTAATGAGCGGCAGCGAATGCAGGATGAGCTCTGAGATTTACGACCATCAGCAAGCACAGGACACATAGGCGATCGTGTGCCTGCTGAAAGAACTTAAGTGAGCTCCAGGGCCGGTGAATGTCAGTTAACAAGAGACTATCTCCAACAGACGTATTACGCCTGCGTAGCATCTGGCAGCGAAACGAGCATTAGCGAGTAGGAGGTTAAGCCTACCGACACGCGAAGATAGTTAGGAGGATTGGAGAGCGTAGCGAGCAGGGGGCGGAAGTGTCAGTTAGGACACGAAGGTGGTCGTATGCGCCGACCAGAATGAAATAGCTCGCAAAGTGAGCTCCAGGGCTAGTGAATGTCAGTTAACAAGGAAGGTCTCCAAAGGTGCTCCTTAAGTGCTCGCGAAGCGAGTTACAGGTGTTGGCAGTGTACAGGTGTTGGCAGCATAGCAAGCAGGGGCGGGGACCCCTAGTTATTTCAATACTAATTCTTTTGAGATGGCAACAGCGTTTACAACAATGAAAGATTAGATTTTGAAAAAAAAATCACAAGAAATAAAATTTTCGTACGAAAGTAATATAAAAATATTTATACTTCAGAATTGTATAAAATATAAGATTTTTTATCCGTTTGTAGCCCAAATAGGAGATGACTCAACAATGTATTCTAAGTGATCATACTAAATTGCAGACCATTTGATGCCATAGGTTCGGCTCTAGCCTTGACAGGAAATCTCTCAATTTGAAAAGTCAGCGGCTGCGGCTGCACCTAGCTTTTTTAATATAGAGAGGCAATGAAGCTATAAATGTGAAAATTATAGAATATTAATGTATGGCAAAGTGCAGTTGAGCTTATCACTCAGTCTCGACAATCTGCTTTAGCATAAATTTAAATTTTCAGACAGCTTTCAGGATTCTAAGGCAAATAGCAAAATCGATTTTTCCTTAAATTCTGATAGAATTCTTTTTAGACAAATCCGTTGACATGATCTACTCGGTGTATAATTTCCTTTGGGAATCTGGTGGGATTGCGATCTAATTCAATATGATCCCCACGAGAGTATATGACCTAGAATTTCCAAAAAGCCCTCGAAAGTTCTATTTTCTAGCGAATTTGGGATTGTAAAGTAGAAAAGTTTAATTTAAAACTTGGAATCACAACTGTTATTTATTACAGAACTGATGTTGGAATACTTTCTCCTTCTATTAGTATAAGAATCCCAATTGTTAAATTTAAATAGGAGTATTATCTTTTTGAATATAACTTTTAGATGTTCTAATTTATTCTCTCGACATTTTATGCGAAACTTCAAAAACAGCAGTACATACTTTTAGAATTATGCATGGGCAGAAAATTAAACCTTTACCGGGTATAACAGTTGTAAAGAACCTTCCTACCCAACTGGGAATCTAACCAGGCATCTTCGTACTCACCAGCCGAATCTCTAACGTTGAGCAACTGGAAAGGAATTCCAATCTCTTATGGCCAAAGTAAACTTTGCAATCTTCTTCCGCTAATGTCAGATTGACGTGCAACTTAACAATCTGACTGACCACTTTCTGCCAAGTTCAGAGGCTAATTCAGCGGTTCAGAGGCAGGCAGAAACATTGCACCTGCTGCAGCAAGTGCAATGTTTCTGTCGGCGACTTCTCCAAACGCTGGCAGAATTTTATGTTCTCACGTTGCTCTTCAAACACCATTTCCATTTTCGACGAACGCGAACGACTGCAGTTCACTGACACGAATTGTCTGGAAAAACACCTGCTTCTTCCTTTTCACATCTCGCGTCACATGTGCCTCTACGCCACGGTAAAACAGTTCCCCTTTCCTCCAATCAGGGTTGGAAATATCAGCACAGTCTCCAAACTTTTTGATCCTACCGTGTATATTGTGTGTGTCGTAGCATTTGCCTTTTAAAGCTACCAATCTAATATTTTTCCAAAATAAAGATGGATTTATACATCCTGGAGAAGATTACGAAAATGGTTTGCGCAGTATTAAATTACACACCATGAATCATGATGATCCTACGCAACAGTTCCAAGAATGTCAAATTGCTAAGCAGTATTACCTGTGTTAGGAAATTTGATTTATCCATTTCCATGAAAAAATCATTACTACAAAAATTGTGGAATTATAAAATGAGCTGTCGACAGACATATATCACTCTTTTCAACACCTTCATTTAAATGTACTTATTTGTTCTAACTCACTAACATAGCAATCAACGGAATTGATAGGCCGCAGTTGGTAAGGCAACGGATTATATGATCTACACATGTAAAAGTGGAAAGCAAAATATTATTTTGTCATTGAGGTTAACTTTGGTTTATTTTTGCTCAAAAAGCACAGCGATATATCCAATTATTAATCAGAAGGTTTTTCATCGACAAAATCGAGGCAAACTTAGAGAGGAAGGCAGATGAGATAGATGGTACAACTGAATACAGAATGAAAAAAAATCAAGGTTTGTTAATTATTTTTATTAATTATTATTTTACTATCTGCAGGGGATACCATATATGCATTACGTTGTAAAACGTTTCCCTGAAATTTCTGTACTGAAGTTAGCTGGTTTTCTTAATGAAACGCAAGGCTTTCCAAGCTAAAGAAACAATTAACAGGATATTTTCTAGAGTTGGAAACACAGGTATTATAATCATAGGGTACTTTTCTCGAGCTGCAATGCCAACTGTTGCCAACTGGTCCTTTCTCTGACTTTCCGATTCATAGAAGTTGGCTTTGAATTGCTGGTATAGGCAAGCTCTGTGTAAGCATACATGATCAGAGAAGTTCAGAATATACTTTAAGCTACAGATTACAGTCAAACTAGTCCTGGGTGCATAAAAAGATCAAAGGAGAGCCGAAATATTCCGATTGTGTTCAATCTGATAATTGCAAGAATCGAACGAAGAAAGTTTTCTTGTTTTTGACGCCCTAGATGACACTTTTTATGTAACAAGCAAAATTTTTACTTCTTATAAGATAGCGTAACCATTGTTTCTTCCGTTTGGATAAAACTTGCTGCGGATAATCAGCTCCTTCAAAATTTGAAGTTTTTAATAGATTATACGCAGGAAATTATTAATTATGGCATTATTAATTGACATTGTTAATTATCAGTATTATTAATTATGACATTCATATTTGAAAAATATAAATATGAATGTGGTTAATATTTGATGACAATCAATTCATCAATGTCTCACACTCAGGTGTGCAGAACTTTTTTAATTCTTTCTAGCATATTTTGATACATAGAGGGATATTCAAAATTCATGATTTTGAAACTTATTGGGAGACTTGCTCTATTTCCGACAAATACTGAAAAAATAAATAGAAAGAATAAAATAAACAAGAAAGATCGATCAATCATGCATAAAGCATTGATTATGAAACACATTCCAACTGCAATGAAATTTTATTTAAACATCTCTAAAATGCTATACATTCAGCGATAATATTTTTAAAATTATCACAATAGTACAATAAATTATTATACTTGAAAATTTAAAACTTCCTCGAAAAAAAATGAATTTTATTCAAATGACGTCATTGAAATATAAATCGCCTGGCTCTCTATGGAAGAGCAGTAAATATTTCATTCACACACTTTTATTCCATTTCTTTCATTCATCACAATACTACAATAATTTATTTTACTTAAAAAATTAAAACCATGGCGATAAAAGTAATTTAACTTTATGGTTAAAACTTCATCGAAAAATCTTCTATAAAATCGTCGGCTTCTTTATGTGAAATCAATGAATGTTTCATTCATATCAGCTATATTGCAGATTCCAGAACTAAATAATTTTGCATGAAAGAAATTCAGCAATTCTTATACAACCCATCCTACACCTTGATGTGTTTACATTCTCCATAAGTGAAAATTAGTCTTTGTTGTAGAAATAATCAAAGTTTGATGATCATTTAAACTCAAATATATTGTAGTTACCTTATTTCAGAATATAGATGAGCAGAAATTAAGCAAAAATAAAGCAGTTTTAGGACGGATACAACACTAAAAAATTAAAAAGAATTTTAAAAATTACAATTTTGACATGAGATGGATGCCATATTTTATTTTGAAGTGGGTCACGTGATCTCTTCATATGATATGGATGTAATTGTTATTTTAATTTTTATTTAAAAAACTACCGAATATATTTTGGTGAAATTTTTTTCATATTTTTTATGAGGTAATTTGAGTATTTCATGAAACTTTCGAAGCAATTTGGGAATATTAAATTCGATTAAAAAATGTTTAAAAAATTTCATTGTTTCAACCCGGGTTCAGTCTAATACTAATTGGATGATATTATTTATTTACATTCCCATATATCCCATAGACTGTCTGAACAACATACTAAAATTTCAATTTGATAATGTCATTTTTACGGTAGTTATCGTGCGAACGGACATATAGACAGAATGAACAAAGTCATAAACACTTTTCAACTATGTTGCAAAGTGTTAATAAAAATGTAAAATTTGAACTCTTGCCATTATATAGTAGGTGATAGAATATTGTTCGTAACACTTGTGATTATAAAATATTCGAATTTAAAGTGTATTGAAAGGAAATTTGAAAATCGATTAAGAGCTATGTAGATTCAGTATTTGTTATATCAATTTTACATAGAATACCACCCATTAAATATCCAATGCAAGCCCTTCTCTACATATAAAAAATTTAAATTAGAATTATGATTCCAGTTATTACAGATTTCCATTTAATTAATAATATAACCGATGAGGTTTAAACAATGGAATTTGTACGAGGGGCCAAAGACTTGAATTTTTAAATCAAGACAATTTTTTTTACAAATTGTTGCTGAATGACTGTTGAAAATAACTGTTTTGTATTGGAAAGTCATCAAAAATAAAGTTCGCAGGCTTTATGTTTTCTATTTGCATAGTACCATAATTTTTATTCATTCACATCATATTTGAGATTGTATACTCCTGCATATTCTTAGATTATTTCTACATTATCACAAATACCCTGGTAATGGAGAATTGCAGAAGTAACTATTATTACCAGTTTTCATATAAGTGAATAGGCAGATAATTATTTTCTGTGAAGTTGACTCAAGAAAAATATTTCTAACCATCGAAAATGAATAAATTTTACTTTACTTCCCTACTATACAAGGTGTATTGTAGAAAAGAAAGTGATAAAATAGAAAAGATTGTGATGGGCTCATAAATCTATTTTTTGGTTTTTGATATCTTGATATCACTGAAGGCAAATCAACCGTTTTTTAAATTACACTCTATAACAAAAAAATCGACGCACCAATGTCCGATTGTGATAAAAATTGGTGGATGTGAAGAACATATATAGAAAAAGAAACGATTAAAATTTCATAACAATATAATGATTTAGAGTTTGATCGTATACAAAGGGAGGAAGTCAATAAGGCGTTAGTCCATCTCTGGCCTCGATTAAAGATGTCACCCGGCGTGGTATAGACTGATAAAGTTCACGGATGGTGTCCTGCCGAATGTCTTGCACAATTGTCTCCAATTGTCGGGCCAAATCGTCAACATTCCGGGAGGGTTGCAATCGCCTTCCTATAAAGTCCCAAATATGTTCTATGGGAGAGAGATCAAGAGACCTAACTGGCCAAGGAAGTTTTGTGCAAGCTTGAAGACAATTCATAGCAACACGTGCCGTGTGCGACCGGGCATTATCTTGTTGAAAAGTAAGTCTGGGGTGTCGCAGAAAGAACGGTAGCACAACCGGTCGTAGAATATTGTCTACGTACCGCTGTGTTGTCAGTGTACCAGAAATGACTGCCAAAGACGCAAGATATCCGCAGTCGAAATGCAACAGAAATTTTGACCACACATTCAGAATCGCTCCTTATATACACCTGCTGAATTCGCAGTTTCGATGCGCTGGATCTCCCACTATTTATTCATTGGACACCAAATTTTATTCATTTGCATGTTCGCTCAAAATGTTTTTGCATACGAAATTTCATTACAATCGGACAACTCCTTCTTGGTACGTCGATTTTTTTTGTTATAGAGTATATTTCTATGTATTTGGCTGTAAGCAGTGTATCTCGAATAAATTGACAATCGAATTAAATTTGGTTTGATTATTTCGATCGATAAACGCCGGGAGTCTAAAGGGAGGGAGGAGGGAGGTGGACCCAGGAAAGACCCTTAATTTTTTTTTAATATTTCTTTCTAAATGTGTTGATATAATATTTTTTGAAAACACATGAATCGTGTATATCAGTGTTTTTTAAACTTTTTGGTGGCGAAACACTTTAGAAAATCAAATTGATGGCGGGACACCAAAATAAGGAAAAGTGAATTGTGGTCCAAATTGTGCATTTATATTTTACGCGCATTCTTAATTTTTAAGAAAATTTACACAAAACTGTCACGTCGCTTATGTGTTTTGACGACGAAGGCTTTTTTTTTGCCTTCGAAACCGGTCGATACTACTAATTTTTATACTATATGCTACTTTTAATGAAATTTTTAATTTTAATATGCATATTAAATCTATATTTATGAAATTATGTTTCTATGTATATATTGCTTTAAAAGTTATATTTAGCGTAACTGCAACGAAACAAATCAAATGATAACACAAAATTTGTATTACACTGCTCACAACTGAAATCGCAACACCACAAAGTTGTAGGTGTTGCTTTATGTAAATCAAGCAATGGAAACAGCAAAGCGAGATATGCAAATGATCACAGTTTCGTTACGCATAGTGACGTAACACCTTGCCGATCAGCATAAAAGCGCCAGGTCAAGGATAAGCGATATCACAGCTAAATTGTAGCTTCATTGGTTTCAGGTTGTAAAAGTCATCACAGTATGCCAAGAGTTCGTCGACGTACCACATACGTTCAGTTTTCGTCAAAGGAACGGTAACAAATCATTGTTTTACGCGAGGGTGGAATGAACCTTCGAAGGATCGCTGAACTATTGGGTCGTGATGTGTGTGCACAGTTCAACGACGTGTGTTACAGTTCGTGAGAGACGACAACGAAACGACACGAAGATCAGGTAGTAGAGTTTACAGGTGTGCCACACTGCGTGAAGGTCGTATGCTTCTAAGAAGTATACGATCATATTTATCACAGCAACCGTGTTATAACGACATTTATCCCACACTACAGGTAACGTAGTTTCGACGCAAGCAATTCGAAACCGTTTGCATGACGCAGGACTCCGAGGTAGATCATATTTTCGACACCTACCGTTTCAACGTCTTCACAGGTTGCGTCACCTCCAGTCGTGTCAAATGAGGCGCAATTGGTCGACAGAATGGCGAAATATTCTGTTCACGGATGAATCACGATTCTGTTTTGGCATGTCAGAAGGCCGTACTCGCGTATGGCAGCGCTTTCAACAACGCCATCAGGAAGCTTTTCCATCAGTCGCTATGCAGCTCCCCTAAGTGGTACCATGGGTTGGGGTGGTATACCATTTAGTGGTTTAGTGGACGAACACCTTTGGTTCAAGTTTTTGGTTGTATCACGGCACAACGATACGCCTCTAACATTGTGAGACCTGTGGTACAGCCATATCTGTCAAGCAGGCCTGGACTGCTATTTCAACACGATAATGCCAGGCCACATACTGAACGGCTAACTATGAATAGTCTACAAGGTTTTGATATCCTGCCTTGGCCAGCATATTTTCCGAATTTATCGCAAATTGAACCTATCTGGAACATCATGAGTCGCCGATTAAGAGAACTCCAAATTCCAGCAAACTATGTTTAGTTACAAACCCAATTGCATGCTGTGTGGAATGCCATCCCTCAGCACACCATTAACCATCTCATTGACGGGATGACTCGTCGTATTCAATCTGCATAGCCACTCGCGGTGGGCCTATTCCATAGTGATCTAATGTCAATAAAGTTCTATGCTTTCATTTTCCAAGTATGATTTTTTGATTATTTGCACATCTCTACGTTACAATTATATTCTGTAAATTTCATAAAAATACATCATTTTCTTCATGATGTTGCGATTTTAGTTGTGAACAGTGTTTATTTAGTTGTATATTAATTCAAAGGGCGTTGCCCTTTGAATATATATACATATAAATATGGATAGGGTCTATAACTTTCTAATACTTCCTTAAAAAAAGCAGGTATTGAAAAATTAAGAACACCCGTCACTAGGACCTTTTAAGCCCTCTTACTCAGGTATAAAACAGTGTATCTCTCAGCTACCGGGTCGGCTAATAAGATTATCAGAGATGAAAAAAATTAAAACTCTTGAAAAATCTAGTTCATATATAATGTGCATAAGATAAAATCGGTCTTTGGAGCTATCCTTCATTAAGGAAGTATTAGAAAGTTTTGTACTCACACGCAGGAATTTTATTTATTGTAATGAATAGGTTCCTATGCAAATTAGATGTAGTACGTTTATTTAAATTCTACATTATCACGAGTCTAAAGATATTTTTGGTTTGTTTGAACTAACTGGCATGAATAGCGAGCGGTGCTAGGATACTTTTACGACCGAGTGTGCATAACTGGACGTAATAATACTCATTAAAATTTTCATTGCAACAGATGGAATTAGTAGAAATGAATCATTTATTAAATAATTAGCAAATAGATTCTGGAAATATTATGAAAATATCTAAAATCACAATGGAAAAAGGAAAAGTAACTGATTTTTAACTCCCAAAAGCCGAAAACAGTTATTAAACGCTATGCATCATAAGGAATTTTACTAAGCTAAAAAGCGAGATACATTTTTAAAATTTACATTATTTTTCATTGGATTTTTTATTTAGTCGGTTCTTCAATGTTTCAAAAAATAAAAGGCAAAATACAGTATACGTTTATTTTTTAATACTTATAATAATTTCCAGAAATAATAAAATACAAATTTCAATTTTATATATATTTTGCTTGCGATGAATAAATATAAATAAATATAAGTATATAAATTCTTTCAAAACAACATGCTCTCTTCTTTAACAGATCATGTGATTTATATCATATTATTGCAGGAATTTAATCTGTGCCTGTTGTATGTTATTAATATTGTCGCCTACCGATTGAACTATGTATATGCATCAATCTTGGGAGAAAATAACGAATTTGGACAAACTCCGAATCAGTCGTCTGTAAAAAGAAGGAAAGTCACATAATTTCTGGTTTTCATTAGGGGTCGGTTGTACAGTAACTTATAAAAGTTAATATTGCATTGGAAACTTATAACAGTTGTAGTTTAGGCGCCTTCTTGATTGGTGATTTTTCTGTCGCTTCTCAGGGGATTGTATATTAATAATGAATGCAGACAAAATGTCTTGCTACGTTTGTTACATCGTATCCTTTGAAATCACCGGAGTGTTACCCGGATATGAGTAATTCGAAAATATATGGATCGCCTAATCTCTATTCAAAATTGCAATAAGTGTTAAACACAGTAAATAACTTTCTAGCTATTTGGTAAAGGCACAAAACTATTTTCACATATCTATAATAACAAAGTAATAATTAGATTATTAATTCACCACTTTCTACTTACTATTGTGTTAAAATGCACGTGTATATGAATATTTCTTTCTCTTTATTTCAATTAAGAATACTTATTTTACAGGCTAAAAAAGAAGAATCTATGGAGCATTATGGATATATTCGCTATCTTTCAAAAATCTAAAGAAATTACGAAAAGTACAAGAAGGCCGCTTTCTACAGATATTTCCTGGAGCATAAGTTCATCTATGCAAATGAAACTCTGAAAGAAACAGAACTACTGCAAATCTGATGGAAGCGAATTGCATTAGTGATATCACAAAGTCCGTTCGATCAATAAATTTAAAAACTCCGAAGAGATGTTTTGCATGCGAAAATGAAGCGAACACGCTTCGGCCAAGACGTAAACTGCCCCGAAAGAAGGCTACACCAATTGCAAAACAGGACACGGTCGAATTTAATGTTCCTGGAACTTCTGCAATCCCTCATGGAAATTTTTGTAAGAGCATCAATGGCATTGTGCCCCATTTTAAAGTACCCTTACCTGTTGCAGATCGAAGGGTACAAATTCAACAAAGATTAACTACAAATAACACGAAAAATGTAAATTCACTCAACAGTAACCTTGCAGTCACTAATTGGGCTCTAAATGAAGCTATCGCCAGGCGTCTTCTGAGTACATTGCCTACAGCATATTTGAAAGATCCTGGAAAGTACAGGCTGAAGGTAAATAAACCTGGATTCACGAGATTCGTCTCTGATGCAAAAGGAGGAAAATATGGCGTCAAATATTCAATATTTCCAAACAAAACTGCAATTCAAGGTAGTTCAACATTGCCTATAATCATCGAGGAAGAAGAGGCAGAGACAGCAGCGCAGAGTTTATTATCTGAGTTCAAAACTAAGAATATAGACATTTCTCATATAGTTTCCCCGTCTGATTATTTAAAGGGATTAACACCCACAAAACGCATGAAGTTAGTCGGCTATTTGCACAATCTACAGAAGCAAGAAACTGCTTATACCGGGGATTTGTTTGATTCGGAAGATTCACTAATTAGAGAATGTGCTTACGATGCAATTACTTTACAAGTAACTGAAGATTTATACTGGGTAAAATGCTAATGTGAAATTTTTACATTAATATTCTTGTTTTACGGACATTTAGTGTGCAACGAAGAACGCAGCGGGTATACGTTTAATTTCTTTATCCGATAATTTAAAGATATTGAGGATTCAGGCATCATAGTTTCCACATAAAATAATTTAAAGTTTTATACGTATTAAATACCAGAAGTTGGGCAACTGTTACTACAATTATCAGAATTATTAGTGTGAAACTTATTGAAGTGCAGCAAGGTACGAGCGGAGCTTCCTTGGCATGAACTCAAATACGCTTCTGTTGCTGACGTTGTATCTCAGCCACTATCTGACTGATTTACGTTAAATTTGGAACATTTATAAAATTCACCAAGGTCATGACGAAGTCCTAATTTTGGAATTAGATTTATGGACTCAGAGAATTGAAGTCAAAGGTTCCCTTGTTAAATACGGGGAAAATGATTTTTGAAACTTTTGAGCATTAACCATTGTTCAACCATAGTTGCCATTTGATGTTTTGATACGTGAAATATATCGTTTGCAATTAATCAAACTGATTTTAAATACTTAAAATAAATGTGTTAAGTGTTGCATGCAGTTATACATTTTATATCTAAATTGCATTTATTGTGAATCTGGTTAGTATTAGTTCTCCTAATGGTAGCACCATTTTTTTAATATTGCAATGGCAACGGCATGGAGGTAAAGGGTACTTAAATATTTATTTAAGGCGACGGTGGACGCTGAAATTGTTTTAAATTTATTTATTAACTTAGAAGCATGAATATTTGTATAAATATTCCTTTTAACATTACTATATAAAATACCATTAAATTTTTTTCAATTTTGTATTTTTTTTTCAGTTTAATTTTTTTAAAGAAAATTTAAAAATGCTCATTGCGTTCCATTTGTTCATATTTTTGATTAATTTTACATTATGATCCTTAGAAACACATTATGAACAAATTTGCGTATTCATTTTTAAATCCCTTAGAAAGTTAATTTTTTAAAAAATATTTTTTAGCATTAAAACTTAATTTTCATCAAAATTTCGTATTTAATTAGGTTCTTCTTCACTTTTAATTAACTTTACTAAAGTCCAATTATAAAATGCATATCCAGTTTCATTAAAAAGTATGAAAGGTGTCTTCTTGCCATATTTTATGCATCTTAAACGAAAATTATGATGCATGGAGCATTTTAAATATGTAAAACCTTTGAAAATTTCGAAATGCTATGTAGATAGTTGATAAATGATGGTTAATGCAACGTAAGTATATATGAATATATATATATA
This sequence comes from Amaurobius ferox, assembly GCA_951213105.1. Classification (NCBI taxonomy): domain Eukaryota; kingdom Metazoa; phylum Arthropoda; class Arachnida; order Araneae; family Amaurobiidae; genus Amaurobius; species Amaurobius ferox. Next base: position 75,058,035 of record OX578134.1, read on the forward strand.
TATATATATATATATATATATATATATATATATATGTATATATATATATGTATACATATATATACGTATATATATAGTGTCTTTCAGAAAGGACTCCCTAACTTTGAAATGACATAACTGCGAAACAGTGATAGACAGAAAGATGAAACAAGTGGTATGTTGGATTGGCAGGTCTGGAATTTTAAATACACAAGTTCGCAAAATTTACAAGATTGGCTAACAGAGGGTGCTGTAGTTTCAGTGCAATGTCCTTTAAATAGTGGGTGAGATTGTTTTTCGTAAACAGGGGTCAAATCACATTACCATGGATTTGATAAGGCCACCGTGTATAGCAGTAACATGACGCAAGCGATGGGCGAAGTTTGAAGCCACCTTCTGCAATGTCTCCACTGAAATGGATGCACATGCCTCACAGATGAACTAACGTTTGAGGATTCTTACTGTAAAAAGTGTCCTTCAAATAGCCCCAAAGAAAGAAGTCGCATGGATTGAGATCCGGGGAGTATGGAGACTGAGCGTTCTGTACTTCTGAGCATGTATAAGTTATTTAAAGCTCACTGTGCTTGCATCGCCTTCTGTTACCCAATCTCGTAACTAGTTTTGCAAACCGGTGTATTTAAAATTCCAGACCTGTCTATCTAACATATCACTTGTTTCATCTTTCTGTCTATCACTGTTTCGCAGTTATGTCATTTCAAAGTTAGGGAGTCCTTTCTGAAAGACCCTGCATATATATATATATATATATATATATATATATATATATATATATATATATATATATATATATATATATATTAACATTAGTATATATATGGCGATGGAGTAGCCAATAGGTCTTGAGTCCATATTTAAAAATACAGACACTCTGTTTGTATTTCAAACATTAGTTTTGATCCTCTCAGACTGGGATTTAAATAGTCTTGAATATTTTGTATTTTAAATTAATTGTTATATTTTTACAACATGATTCATGGATAGTTTTAGCATGGAAAAGTAAACTTTTAGCTTTTTACATGTTATTGAAATTGTATATGTGTGTAATTTTTAAGGAAGTATAAAGGGTCATGAAGGAAATCGTGTAGGGAGTATCGGTTACCGGGAGCGTTTGCCATGGCGGAAAAAGCTTTAACCGGAGTGCTGGGGGTCGCAACTCCCCCCGGCCGGTACTTCTGTCACACATCTAGAATCTGAACGAGTACATTGCTACTTGTCCTTTTTGGGAATTTTTATATATATATATATATATATATATATATATATATATATATATATAAGGTAAAAAGGTTTGAAGATCCAATGAAAGAAAAGTGAGAAGCTGTAACACGAAAATTTACCTATCTAACAGGCTTACGAAATAAAAGTATAAATCAACAAATCCTCAAGCAAATGGAAAAAAATAAAAATCGAATCAACAAGTCAATGAAAAGTATCAAAATACAAAGGAATGGAATCGAAAAAAGAATAACAAACGAAATCAAGTACAAACGCTATACACGTGGACAAGGCTCTAAGCCTAAATCATGAATTGTTTACTTCCACAAAAATCGTAATCATGCCCAAGTTTTTTGTAGAAGCAAACACAAAAATGTATGTTTCTGAAGAAATAGATAGATTAATATATATATATATATATATATATATATTAATATATATATATATATAATTAATATATATATATATATATATATGTATACATGTATACACACACACACACACACACATATATATATATATAATGTATACATACATACATATATATATATTAAATAAATATATAATATAAGTGTGAAAGTTATAAAATACCAGAAATCACACGAATAAGGCGCCATGCTGCACTACAACGTGGATTTAAATATCATACCAGAAAAGTAGACAAGTAAAAGGAAGCAATATACCAAAGAATGGCCGGGGGGGGAGGGGTGTGACTCCCACTCCCCGGTTAAGCAAGCTTTTCGTCTAGACAACACTCTCGGTAGCCGATATATTGCACAAGAAATGAATATCGAAGTATCAAAATTTAAAAAGTTGTAAAAAGAGGTACCAGAACATGAAAACGTGGAATAACCCATAAGACATGTAATCCAAAATCTGCATTAAAGTGTCTTAATTTCACAATTTAAAAGGCAATAAGAATTAAAAAGTATAGATTATAAATGGGTATTGAGGTCATGGTACAGTATCTGATTATGTGTTTATAATCTATGCTTTTTAATTCTTATTGCCTTTTAAATTGTGGAATTAAGACACTTTAATGCAGATTTTGGATTACATGTCTTGTGGGTTATTTCACGTTTTCATGTTCTGGTACCTCTTTTTACATCTTTTTAAATGTTGATACTTCGGTATTCATTTCTTGTGCAATATATCGGCTACCGGGAGTGTTGTCTAGACGAAAACTTGCTTAACCGGGGAGTGGGGGTCACAACCCCCCCGGCCATTCTTTGGTATATTGCTTCCTTTTACTTGTCTACTTTTCTGGTATGATATATATATATATATATGTATCGGCATTATGGCCGTGAATTTGCTTCTATGGTGATATTAATATTACTTGAATTTTTTTTTTTATTATTACATAATTTTTTTATTATTACATATTTCTAAAAATATATATATATATATACTATTCTATGTAATTTCTAGAATAATAAACTAATTTTATACTAAGAAAGTATTATAGTATTTAAAGGTCCATGATTTGTTTGCTTATAAACTTCAAATGCTTATAACTTCTAAAAAATCATCATAGATACTAGCGGTTTTTTGCACCTGGCGCAGTTAAATGTGTTTAATAATGTTATATATTAACAAGAAAGATCAATCATGCTTAAAGCATTGATTATGAAACACTTTCCAACTTCAATGCAATTTTATTTAAAAAAGTCGAAAATGCAATACATTCCTCGGTAATAATTTAAAACTTATCACGATACTACATTGATTTATTAAATTTGAAAACTTAAACCTTCATTGAAAAAAATGAACTTCATTCAAATGACGGACGGCATTGAAATATAAATTGCGTGGTTTAAATATCTCTAAAATGCCATACATTCCACGGTAATATTTTTAAATCTATCATAATACTACGATAATTTATTATATTTGAAAACTTCATCGAAAACAACTGAAATTAATTCAAATGACGTCATAGAAAAAATAACACGCCTGGATCTCTCTATAAAAGCAGGATTTCATTCATAACTTTCTCCATTTCATTCATCACAATACTATAATAATTTATTTTATTTAAAAATTAAGACCATGGAGCTACAATTCATAAACTTTATGCTTAAAACTTCATCGAAAAAAATCGTCCTTCTGTTTATAAAATCAATTAATATTTCATTCATATCAGCCATGCAGACTCCATGGACTGAATTATTTCGTGTTAAAGAAATACAGTAATTCTAATACAACTCATTCTACATATTTTGCTGTTTACATTTTACATAGGTGAAAAATAGGCTTCGTTGTAGAAATAATCAGATTTGAATGAGAATTTAAACTCAAATATATTGTCATTGTGTTGTTTTAGTATGTAGATGCACAGAATTTAAGCAGAAATAAAGTAGTTTTAGGATGGATACAACACTCAATATGAATTAAAAAGAACTTTAAAAAATCACGAATTTGAAACAAGATGGATGCCATATATCATTTTGAAGTGGGTCATGTGATCGTTTCATATCATGGTCACGTGATCGTTTCATATAAGATGTGTAATTATTATTTTTATTTTAATTTAAAAATCTACTGAATATATTTAGCTGAATTTTTTTTTATATATATTATGGAACAATTTGACTATTACCTAAAATTTTCGAAGCAATATGTGAATTTTAAATCCGCTTAAAAAATGTTAGAAAAATTAGGTCCCATAGGGCTCAATGTATTTCATTTTTTCAACCCGGGTTCAATCCAAAACTAATTGTGTGATATTATTCATTTATATTCCCATAGGTCCTACAGACCGTCTGAACAACATACTAAAATTTCATTTTGATTAAATCATTTTTACGGCAGTTATCGTGCTAACGGACAGACAGACAGACAGACAGACAGACAGACAGACAGAATGAACAAAGTCATAAACACTTTTCAACTTTGTTGTAAAGTGTTAAAAAGGCGATTTTTGTGCTCATTTCAACGTCCACTGTCCCCTTAAATTCAGTTTTGTAGAAATAAATTGATAACATACTGCAAATGAAGGAACTGAAAAAAAAACCCATAGAATATTCTTTAATATTCAAAATTATTTTACTTTTCAATTTATTTTTATCTCCACATATTCTGTACCCTGTTCTATACCTATGAAAAAATACTGATTAATTATACTCATAATTAAGGAATCTTAATTAAAAAGAAATCGGTGGTGGCACCAGTCCAATGGAGTCGAAATGGTTTTGCTTGAATAACATTTTGAAAATAAAACTCTAGTAACGTACAATTGATTTCTTTAGAATCATTTGTTTCATTTATAGGCTTTCAAAGCGCTGCAAAGTACTTGCTGACTGTTTATAGTTAGCTTTAGCTTTTGCCTCGATTTCATCTGGATACTCCCACCATAGACCACGTCAAAATAGCAAATTATTTTACTAATTTACATGGTGGTATAAAAATTAAACTAATGCAATATGTTTGACGAGATTTTTGATTCAAGTTAATCTATAAATATAAATACGCACTTGAATACGTATATTTCTATCTATTCTGTTCAACCTCATTGATTATTAAACATCTTTAGAATCCACAAGTTCATTTAACTTTCTAATTTTTAAAACCAAAACAAACTATATCATATTTGTCTACCAAAATGTTTCACTAAAGAGTAAGTAAACACATATAGTGTTGCAACACTCGTGATATTTTATTTAAATATTACAACTTCCTCATTCATTGAGAGACACAGGTTAAAATATTAAAATATCGAAATTAGAACCACTATAATCCAAAAACTAAAATATCGATCCAAAATTCAATTATATACACTTATAGGATTTCAAAGAGCTACACATTCTGGCTTATTGTTCATATCTAGCCCTATTGTTTTTGACATATAAGCATTACAACTTTGAGAGGGGACATTTTTCAATCTTCACCAACTTCATAAGACGATTACTCGAACACTATAAAAGGTTTGAAATATATATATATATATATATATATATATATACATAAATAAAAATTAAAAGATTTTAATCGAAAATTAGGCATAAACTACTGTATGTACACAAAAACCCATCTCTAGCATATCTGTTACAAATGGGTAACTATAGACCAAGACTAAGGATAAAGATAGAATGTAACATATCACTACAATGGAAAGGAGGATGAGAAGAATATTAGGATACAAAATTCACAATTAAAAGTATATAAATATAAATAAAAAGAAAAAGAAAACACGGCAAAAATGAGAAAAGGCAATAATAATTAGCTCAAGATAAAGGATAAAGAACAATCAATTGAAACTACACAAAAAATGTCGGTTAGTTCGAAATTGCATTCTCATCAGGACAGCCATACAATTCGACTTAAAACCGATAGAATAGCCAGTTTCTGACAATGGCGATAGTATTTAACTATAGACACCATTGGAACTGTCTACTGGCTAGTGGAAGGAGAAAAATAAATCAATTGAATTACAAATCAGAAAAATAATACCTCCTCGAACAGAAATATGAACTCACAAGCATTGTTACCACGTGTAAGTTGAACAAGCGATTGAGCATTTCACCTCACTTCACTCATATATATATATATAGATTTAGAGACTACATTTCTTAATACATATTTTTGTAGCTTGCTATTTATATTTATCTTTTATAGTTTCAAAAGATATTTTGAGTAAAAGTAAGAAAAATGAAAATAAAAATTCGCTCGGGCAGATATTTTTTGAAGTCATTTCGTATTAAAAAAAAAACAAACAGTTTTATATAAATTCTATTTTTTATAGTTAGCGCTTTTAGTTTCTAAGATACAAGCATTACAAGATCGAGAAATAAAAAAATTTCAATCTTCTTCAATTTGACAAGCCGATAGCTTAAAAAGTATATACATACACTATATACTATCCTGTTGTATCAAATGAAAACAAAAGGCAACTAACAATAGTGACACCTAGATATAATTCTCCAATCAGTCTTTCTAACTCCGTGGACAGCGGTCTTGGTTTAGTTTATAACGTTAGATGAACACTATGTACGTTGAGAACGTTAAGGTTTTGTATAAATTTCGTAAAATTTAGTTGGAGAGATTATAGCTAGTGGGTATGTGAAGCGTGGAACAACATCGTACTCCATGTAAAAAGTTACAGGTTTTACGCGCACCAATCTGCACATCTTTATTCAAAAGGTACAAAGACGGAACTCTTCCTCGCTTCCTTTTTGCAAAGCACTCTTGCCATTTCCGCATATTTGTGGATAAAGCTTATGCACTTTTTGTTTTTTCCTAATTTGGGATTCACGTTTTGTAAAGCTTCTACATGTTATTGACGCCCGGTCGCCTAAACAGCAGCCCATATCTTCGGATGAGTCGGGCGGCCTGGATTTTCAACCATGTTATTGACATGTATATGTGGTACCATGTACAAAAGTTTAGGAATTTTTGAAAAAAGTTGTTAAACCCTGTCATGGGTTAAGGGTGTTATTTCGCTTCTCTTTCGGAGTAAGTGTTGCGCGCTAATGTGGCTGCTTGACACTGACTCACAAGTTGCATCCTGACTCACAAATTGAAAACCAACGGCTTCTCACCACTAAGCGTAGGTAATTCCTGCTCATAATATCCTTTGTGAAGGGTGATCAGAGAAATAACATTTTCATTCTGTAAACAGTCGACATCATGCTGGCATCAACCACATACAGGAAACCGCCACAAATTTACATACACTGCATATACAGACAAGCAGACGCACAGAAACACATATGTACAGAATGCCTGCCAGAAACAGTGTTCTTTTGTATTCTAGAATGAGTGCCCCAAACGTGTAGACCAGTCGAAAACTTGAATTATAATTTTCGACCTGACTCCGCAATATTTCTTCTATACATTACCATGTATTGTATGGGGAATATAAAAACAAAGAAAATAAAAGAGATATTCGTTTCTTGTAAGACGTTCTTTTAAAAGCTTCTCATCAGAAAATCTACTAAATCTTACTTGCTGCATTACTTTCAGTTTAAGTCATCTTTTCTGGATATCCGTTACTGTAACTTGCCTAATATCCTCAGAGATTTCGCATCAAATATTCAAGAACTCCGCATATAGAAGGGACCCGGAATTTTCCATCTTAAGCGGATTCCGCCTGTTTTAGAGTACGATACTTAAATGTAATCTTAGAGATGACAAAAAATGTAACGTTAAACTGTCGTTAAAATGCTTCGCTAGCAAATTAACATAAAACAAAATGATATAGAAGGGACCCGGAATTTTCTATCTTAAGCGGATTCCGCCTCTTTTAATTAATATATATATATATATATATATATAGCAATTATATATATATATATATATATTTTGTATATATATATATATATATATATATATATATATATATATATTAGAAAATTGTAATAATAAAAAATTCAAGTAATATTAACATCACCATAGAAGCGAAACCACGGCCATAATGCCGATAAGAGAAAAGAAGAGCACCGGTCCAAATTCGATGATTAATCAGAATTAAATTCATCTTCAGGTCTAAGTGTTTAATTCTAATTAAACCAAACAAATGTCTGTTTCAGATTGAGCAATAGTACATTATTATAAATGCTCAAACCCAGACTACAGGCATCAAAATATAAAAAAATCTGATGTGGGCAACACATGACTTTCCTTATATAATGAAATGAATTTACTACTTTTACAGTAAAATAAATAGGTTTTTCTTCTAGTAGATACTAATATCCTTTCCAAGATATTGACTTTTCGACAATTAGTCGTCATTTTCATTGATTATCGTCATTTTTATCCATTTGGCGAGATTTTCGTTAATTTGGCAACATTTCAAAAAGTCGCCAAGTTGGCGACATTCCGCCAATTTTGTCGCCAAAATCTCGCCAAGCGTTATGGACAAAGAAATAAGTTATATATATATATATATATATATATATATATATATATATATATATATATATAACTTATTAGATATTGAATTTTCGACATATATTATATAACTATTATTATATATTTATATATTATATAACTTATTAGATATTGAATTTTCCACAATTAGTCGTCATTTTCATTGATTTAGCGTCATTTTTATCCATTTGGCGAGATTTTCGTTAATTTGGCAGCATTTCAAAAAGTCGCCAAGTTGGCGACATTCCGTCAATTTCGTCGCCAAAATCTCGCCAAGCGTTATGAACGAAGAAATAAGTTATTCTTACAGCAGATAAATTGGCGTTCAAATGCAAATGTATTACTCAAAGTATCTTTTTTCATGAATGGAACGAGCTAGATCCACGAGAATGATGTCACCCAATTTATCGCATGATATTATATATGAAAAGTGAACATGCTTCTCAATAGGAAATATTTTTTTTCTATTTTATTTGACTTTTTGATAATTTTTTTGAAAAATGTGCAATATCTCGAGAACGGTTCATGCTATCGTTCTAAAATTTATGTCAATCGTTTTCTAATGAAAAATTACATAAGGAATGTCTATTTACGTAACTTTATTATTGGTTTTAATTTTTTGACGATTTTTTCAAAATTTCATTCGAAAATTTAGGGGGGTTCTGAACATTCGATTGCGTATAAAAACAATAGGCTTCCAGTGTTTACAGATTGTGATTTTTGTACCAAATTTGGTTCGAATCGGTCCATTCGTTCGTCAGTTATCGTCTCCACAGACCCACTGACACACACACACACACACACACACACTTTCACACACACACACACACACACACACACACACACACACACAGACATCACTTCAAAAATGTTTGATTCGTGATCAGGGATGCTTGAAACGTGCTCTCCCGTCGAAAACTCGAATTCGAATTTTCGACCCCGTCACAATACTTGCCTTATACATTATGTATATAAGGAAAGTAATAGATTTTTTCTTATAGTAGATACTAATATTCTTTCCAAGATATTGAATTTTCAACAATTAGTCGTCATTTTCATTGATTTAGCGTCATATTTATTCATTTGGCGAGATTTTCGTTAATTTGGCAACATTTCAAAAAAGTCGCCAAGTTGGCGACATTCCGCCAAATTCGTCGCCAAAATCTCGCCAAGCGTTATTCACTAAGAAATAAGTTATTCTTACAGCAGATAAATGACTATTGGCGTTCAAATACAAAAGTATTATTCAAAGTATCTTTTTTCATGAATGGAACGAGCTAGATCCAAGAGAATGATGTCGCTCAATTTATCGCATGGTATTACATATGAAAAGTGAACATGTTTCTCAATAGGAAATATTTTTTTTTTATTTTATATGACTTTTTGATAATTTTTTTGAAAAATGCACAATATCTCGAGAACGGTTCATGTTAGCGTTCCAAAATTTATGTCAATCGTTTTCTAATAAAAAATTACATAAGAAATGTCTATTTGCGTAACTTTATTAGTGGTTTTGATTTTTTAACGATTTTTTCAAAATTTCATTCGAAAATTTAGGGGGGTTCTGAGCATTCGATTGCGTATAAAAACAATAGGCTTCCAGTGTTTACGGATTGTGATTTTTGTACCAAATTTGATTCGAATCGGTCCATTCGTTCGTCAGTTATCGTCTCCACAGACTCACTGACACACACACACACACACACACATACTTTCACACACACACACACACACACACATACTTTCACACACACACACACACACACACACACACACACACACACACACACACACAGACATCACTTCAAAAATGTTTGATTCGTGATCAGGGATGCTTGAAACGTGCTCTCCCGTCGAAAACTCGATTTCGAATTTTCGACCCCGTCACAATACTTTCCTTATACATTATGTATATAAGGGAAGTAAAAAGGAAGATAAGAAAATTTGTATTACCATGTAGCATAAACCCTTTTTCTTTCACCACGTGTATACGCGATCAACCTCAACAACTTAAATTATCTAGAAGCACTTGAATGAACAAGTCGAAATATGAACGTCCACAGCGACACTCCTAGACCCGTCCAATGAATTAGAGCAGGAGACAGGACTTACCCGTATAAGCGAAAAGGAATATGAACATGAAGCAAAGATGAAAATTCTTACTTAACAGGAGATTCATTGAAGAAATGGATAAACGAGGATGCCACTATACACCATTATAAGGGCCCTCAAATCGTAGTTTCAAACTGGCTAAAGTTACAATCTCTTTAGCGAAAATAAAATTGAAACATTAATATTAATGTATCTTATTTTCCGAGTTTTTGATTTTTCTAATTTTTTATATATTTGTATAATTAATAAATAACTATATATATATATATATATATATATATATATATATACATATATATATATATATATTTGTTAGCCACTATATATATATATATATATTGTATATATATATATATATCGTCGAAAACTCGAATTTGAATTTTCGACCCCGTCACAATACTTTCCTTATACATAATATGTATATAAGGAAAGTAAAAAGACAATTCACAAAATTAACACATCGCAGCCAGTTTACTGCACGTAATTGGTGATGACAAATAATGCATACATTGAAAGGTACATACGTAGAAAAGCATAATAGCTAGAGAATGTATTTTTTTTTCTACACTTGGCATCTAGAAATCTATAATAAATTCTTTAAACCGTTGTCTTCAGAACATAGCTCTCTACATTAAATGGACGCGGAGCAGCCAGACTTTCATGGGTCATCGTGGTTCTCAAATAATTCTTTGTCAGTGGCAATTTGCTGAATGATTTCTATCCTGAATAACTAGTGACAATTATGCACAAATATATTTAAGATTAATTTTTTTGATTATGTCTGTTGGTTTGAGGAAATTACTAATTTATTATTATTTATTCAAAATATAGTGAGTTTCTTTATTCGTGGGGCAGCTACGTTTTGTTGAGTGTCGTGAATAAATTGCGTTTTGTTAGGAGATGGTACATTATATATGTTTTGATAGGATCTGCCAGTTCATTTATTCCAATTGGTGGCAAATTTGCCCATTTGTGAAAATGCTATAAATTGACCGAAATAACGCTATAGAACAACATGTAGCTATAAAATATGGCATTTTCTATGTCTATATAAACCTAAAAAAAGAATTAATGATCCCCAAAAAAGCATTTGAGATGTGAAAAAAGGGGTGTGGGAAATATTTTCAAGTTTAGGTTATGTCCTGGCATGTACGTCTCACAAGCAAACCGGACAAAATAAATAAACAGAAGAATAAATGTTTAGACTACATCTAAATCTATACTACATTCAAGTTCAAAACAAATGTTATTTATACTGTGCGAGATGTATTCTTTTCTTAATTTTTATATATATATTAAGTTAAAGGTTTGTTAGATCCATTGCAAGATCCCAAATACAGTCGAACCTGCCTTAAACGGAATTCAGGGAACCGGAAGAATTTTCCGTCTTGAAAAGGTTTCCGTCTCATGCAGGTCATTTCAGGAAAAGCTAAGTTTAAAAGTTTAGCTGATAGTCCATATGTAATTGCTCACCTATACACCAGACTTTAAAAATTCTGAAAAGTATATATATATATATATATATATATAGATAAATCCGATTAATTCTATATTAGACCGTATTAGCTAATTTAATTATTTTGAATATGTATATATGTACATTTTTGTATATTGCGATCACAGGAATTTATGTAAATAAAAATATAGTGTACTCCATGTCGTTAACTGTTAGCTCATTACCATACCTTAAAACCTAGATGAATTGACTTGCAGGCAAAATACATACTGCTTACCAAAGTACAAAAGAATAAATTTAAAAATAAATGTGAGATGAACTTTCAAAATAATCCAACATGGTTTCTTGGGAACGTGGCTTACTAATGAAGCGACTTTCAGTTAAAAGTCATGCATTGATTAATATTTCTAGCATTTCAGAGTCTCCCTGATTAACGGAAAATTCTTGAAGTTCTGAAATGGCTTTCAGAAAATCGTGATATAATTTAATAGAAAGTTCTGAAAAAAAAATAGTTCTCATAGAAATAAATGGTGGTTGGATAAAAATAATAGTTGGATTATTTTTTCCATCCGTTACAACAGATTCTTTTTATTAACAAAATATTTTAAATTGGCCGTCTGGTTTCGTGCTGTGCATTCCATTTCAGACAGTGAAAGTTCCATTTCACACAGGCAGAAATAACATGAATTTCCTATATTTTTGGAAGGGTCTAGAAATATTTTCCGCTTATAACAGAATTCCGTTTCTTACAGGTTCCATTTCAAACAGGTTCGACTGTATATAAATAATGCTTTTCTTCTAATGATTTTTCCCCCCTTGGCGGAGTTTCATCTACTTCGTGAAATAAAATTCTACTCCTGTCGAAGATAGTAATAAAGTCGAGGTATTTAGCATTTTCACAAGGAGCGGTACTGTGGATATTTAAAGGAAATGTTCGACAACATCGAATTTTAGACTACAACAAAATAAAATATATAGTTGTGTTAATCATATGTAGATATTCAAACGAAAGAATAAATGTTTTAGACCACATCTAGGTTCAAAACAAATATGCTTGCTCACTATTCCAAAAACTAATGATTTAAAGACATTTGTTCTGTTCATCTGTACTGCGGATAATTTGAACAGTATTCCCTTTCACTTTCCTTACAATATGCATGGCAATGCTTAGGAAAAGTATCGTTAAAGGGTCGAAAATTGAAAATTGAGTTTTCAAAAGATCTACACGTTTCGCCAAATTTAGAACACGAATACACCATTTTTATCGTGGTGTGTCTGTATGTGTATGTCTGCAGTGTATGTATTCACTGTCAAAAACTATTTATCAGAATTTCGCAAAATTTGGTAGGTAAGCCACTTGTAGATTACCCTGGCGCATTTATTCTTCTATTTGTTTATTTTGCCAAGTTTGCCTGTGAGAAGAAGCGCATATGAGGACATAAGCTGAACAACGAACTTTCGTCCTCGCCCCCTTTTCCTACAGCTCAGATTATTTTTTGGAGAATAACTTGTGACAATTATGCCCAAATATATTCTAGCAGCTACATCACACTTGGTAAGGTTTTTGAGTCCAAGTAAGCTTGGTAAAAGCTTGGTCTAAGCTTGGTAAAAGCTGCAAACTGGAGAATTTCCTCAATGAACTTACAGTAATCTTTTAATTATTATACTTTCGTATAAAAATTAACCCTTTGGCTTCAGAGGACCGAGTAAATTTCCCCTTTATAAATTCAGAGCTGCCTATATGTACACGTTTTGTTTTATTAAAGTTTCTATGACTTTATAATTAATCAGAGTATTTTCTTATAAAATTTAGAGTGAGTAGGTGCATATTATTATGCATGGAAAAAGTAATGGAATATGAAGATTTGAATTCCAGTTTTCCAAAAATTTATCTTACAATGCTAATTTTAATGTGACATCTCTCTCTCTCTCTCTCTCTCTTTCTCTCTCTGTGTGTGTGTGTGTGTGTGTGTGTTAAGGGTGCTTATTAGCTTTTGCTACAAATATAAAAAATAGAACTAGTCCTCTTATTTATCGAAATGAATATCAAAAATTGATAAAAAAATGGAGGCTACAAATAAATATGTTTGAATACTTTAATTAAAATATTGTTACATACGTAATTGTTGTTAACAATAAAATTACTTCTATTACACCCAGATGAACGCTTCTCGGTGTGTTTCAGTTTCTGGAATTTTCGCATCATTTTAAGTGCCACCAAATGCTAAATGAAATTACTTAAACACGAATGTGGTATAATCTTAAATAAATATCAATTATATATGTTATTTTTCTTTTGCGATAAAACATAAAATAATGCATATGAAACAAAAAATAAGGCATTTGAGTTTGTAGGGAGTTTGTAAGTTATATGGCGTCTACATCAAATTTTGCGCATGCATAATTAAGTTTTGTTCAAAACTTGTAATAACTCTACTAAACTTTTCTCTACAATATTTCGTCATTCCCGGAAATAATATACCCTCTTTCGCAATAAATTCAATTTCCAGCTATTTGGAATTCGTGTAAGCGGATTTCGCAAGGTATTGCAAATTTAAAATCTTTGGGAAGATTCTGTTAGAGACTTAGGGACTTATTTTCCTGAGTGAGTAAACAATCCTACAAGAGTAATAAATTATTTTAGGGAGCGAAATCTGTCCAAGTGTTATTTTCTGTTAAATTAAAAATGTGCGAAATATCTAGCAAAATTTGTAGAAAGATCTTTATTTCTGACCAGAAAATTGACCAGCATTGCTTTGGATTAATTATATGGCTTCAATTTAGCAAGCGTATAATTAAATTTTAAATACCGATATTTTGTTCTTACATTCAGAACGCATATATACTTTACCGTGTTTGAAAGTAATTTTTTTTTACGGAAGCATTATTTTGAACGTTTTAATTTGCATCATATCCTAAATACAGATATTCGAAAACTCTTTATCTGCTTATATTGTTATGACGTATCATCTGAAATCGCGGGTGTGCGCTCAGGAAACAAGAATGAGTCCGAATTTCTGAATAACTAACGCGTTTATTCACAAGCACATCGTAAACAGGAACAGTATACAGTAAAACAGCACTTAAATGCTCCACTAATTTCACAAAACAACCAATATTATTTCTAACACATCGGCGAATAGCACAGTTCAATGTAGCTTGTACCAAGTCAACTGCTCTTCAATTAAATAATGGCTCCTTTTATAGATTTTCTGTGTAGAAACTTTTAGAAATATCTCATATCTCTCAGAATAATCGTTATTTCAAGGTACTTCTCGAACATTCTGAAAGTTGCCAAATGTCGTTAAATTGGCGATCGCCAAATCGGGCAACTTTTCTTCGAACTTCGGCATATGCCAACCCTAGTTTCCCGTCATGGGAAAGGATGCCTGTACGGGTGGTTTCTCTGTCTGGTTTTCAAGAGATACTCCAGTAAGAGGGAGAAAAAGAGACTCCACAGTATTTTATACGTTCGTAACAATATAATTTCAAGTCCATATATATCTTTAAATCAGGTGGTTTGCATTTACATAATAATTCGAATATTTTGATCATTGTTACACCAATAAAAATACAATTTCGGTAATGAATTTTTTATGCATGCTATTGACAACATTTCGCTTCTTTATTTCGTAATGTGAGTTTCGAATTTATTCCAAAAATCGAACGTTTTTGTTCCGCAGCGACTTATTAACTGAATAAGTTTGAAATATTTTATATCCTCGTATATTTTGTCGAACAATCCATCTGATTACAACATTTTAAATATATCTCGTTTGGAATTTGCATTTATACGTTCGCAAGATAATTCGAAGCTTAATTAACTTAGACATACCTAGAAATAAAATATTTGAAAACCAAAACCAAAATATTTTTCCACTTTCGTTAAAAAATGGCTTATCATTTTCCCCAAAGTTTAAAACTCGTCTTGTTTCGTAGAATGTATTTAGTGCGTTCAGGAATTCGAAAATTTTACTCGGAGCTTATCTAAAATGCAAACATTCGAAAGGTGATAGTTTTAAGTCTGTATGTAGTTTGAAAATAGTATTGCAGATTTCGATCAGTTTACATCGTAGCACCACTTTAACAAAAATATGTTTAACATTTTATTTTAGCATTTATTTCGAGCGATCTATCTAATTACCTAAATTTAAATATATCTTGTGTTTGGTCGAAATTTCGAATTCGAATGTTTTAGTCTACGTCATACCTAAAGTGTTTCATTTCTAAAAGTGAAAGTTATTTTTCAATGTTATCGTATAATAATCTATTATAGACAGTTTCAAGCTTCTATTTGAATGCATTTTAGAATTGGAACGTTTTAGTCGGCAGCACTCCCGTAAATGTATAAGACTATAAACTTTTATTTTTCTGATAGATTTATTAAACGCTCGTTCTGTAAATTAGGTTTTAAGAAATTACTATTGTAAATTACTTGAATCACTCAATAATTTGAACATTTTTATCCTGAACCCCTTAAAATAATAAATATTCGAAATCGTCAATTACCTATGTTCATTTTATCATATTGATCTACAAATGAACCAAATTTTAAATTCATACCTCAAGAAACTTTGAGTTTTACGTTCATTCGACAATTCGAACATTCTTGCTCATGACACCCCTAAAATAATAGATGTTTGAAAATAGCATGATGTTGATTTTATATGATCTAACTTGCACCTAAATTTAATTACGTAACTCATTATAAACCTGAGGTTTAACACTGACTCGAATATTCGAACATTTTTGTTTATAATACACTCTAAAATAATAAATATTTGGAAATAATAACTATCCATGATAGTTTTATCATATGATTAATCTGTGTACAAAATTTATTCTAGCTCAATAATCCTGGAATTTTAGGCTAATTTGGCTCGAAAATTAGCTTAAAATTTTCAAATATTTATTAAGGAGCTTTTTTTGCCCAACATTCTTCAAATTAATAAATATTTGAAAGCGGCAATTATCCATGTTGATTTTATCAACATGTATAATTACACATATGCACAACATTTCAAGCCCTTACTTTAATAAACTTTTTACTTATGATATCACCAGTTTTTATTTATGATATCGAGTGAACATTTTTACTTCTGTGATATCGCCCTGAAATAATGAATATTTAAAAACATGTTGATCCGATCACATGTTCTATCTTTGTACAAAATTTTAGGTCCCTTCCTCAATAAATTTGGAGTTTCACATTTATTCGATAATTCGAACAGTTTTGTCTATAACCCCCCCCCACCACCACCAGGGTTTCTTTCAGTACTTTTTGGCCGGGGGAGGGTGAATTAAATTTCAGGGGGGACTTTTCTATTTGCCCTGTATAAATATATCCAAATGCTGTGTCACATAAATAGAAACTAGGTTAACATAAAATGTCTCGGGGAGGGGGAGGGCGAATACACGCCTCCGGTCCGTCCTTTTTATTATATTTGATGGCAAAAATGTGTAATTATTACTTCAAATAAATTAAATTCTGAACTTTTTCAACTAATTTTAATAATATTTATTCGAAAATGTTGACTAACTCAGCAATTTACAGTTGCAAAATAGTATTATTAGGGTGTTGACGAAAATAGTGCATTTATTAATAGAAGTGCTCAATTTTCCCCAGAAATCATATATTGCATGACTTTCTTTTAATGCTTTTTCAGGACATACTATTTGCTCGCGAAAAGGGAAATATAAAATTCCACCACTGCTTTAATAAATATTTCTTGTAGGATACAAGACACCGATTTAAAATGACGCAAATAAATTTTAAAAATATAATATTTGCGCTAAAAGATATACGAAAGTTTCCATTCAATTTGATATAGAAGTTTTCACCCAACAATTTGAATAAAAATGTATTCCTACAGAGAATAACATAAATGCCATTCATGTATTTCTTTTATAATAAATGTTCCGATTGCATTTTGTTATCCTTTTTCGACATTTTGAAGTCTTTTGTCTGGGAGGGATGCAATTTGAGGAGGAATAGAAATCTGAACGGACTTTTAAATTTGAAATAAAATACTGTTGAAGAAAATATATCTCCTTTGAATATACATTTGAGCATTTAAATGGTTTTCAAATATTCTGATGTTTTCCAAATATATAGTAACAAAACGCACCAGTTAGAATCGTTTTCAATAAATTGGAATCCTGCTTCCATTGCAGCAACCAGTACACTGTAAAAAATAAAGTACTTAAATGAAAAAGAGTACGTTGAAGTTTTCGTTTTTGAGTACAATGGCACCATAAACGAGTAGGTAACATACTGAAATATAAGTAACCGCACTTGCTTGAAAATGAGTGCTTCAATAAATAAACGTATTATTTCATTTTGATTTCATTAAAAATCGTGTAATAAATGTGTATTTATAATTCTGAAAATTTTTGTGCAAATATTTCGGAGATTAAAAGTTATAGCTTCGAAATTAAAGAACTATATCATAAGAATTACGATGGCGGATGTATATATTTCGTGTGCGGTGCTATGCGGTCGTGTGTTTTTTCTCTAATGTGGCGGTAGAATACGGAAACGCAATAAGCATTGCTTGTCTTATGCATATGTACTGTTTGTCATCCGTCATTTATTTACAGTTTAAAAATATAATTGAAAAATAAAAATATAATTGAATCTCTCATATACTTAAAAATAAGTACATAGTATTTACAATTATGCTTAAAAGTGATTCTCATATATACTCATAAATGAGTACATAGTATTTACAATTATGCTTAAAATTGATTCTCCCATACTTATAAATGGGTACATAACATTTACAATTGGAACCTAAATATGCTTAAAATGTAATTCTTTGATATATTCAAAAATGAGTACTGACCTAAAAATTTTCAAAAACTGTTTAAAAGATCAAAAATATGCTCTTAAAATTGAAAACATGCCTTTAAAATTTCAAGGGAAAATCCTCTTAAAATTGTTTGTATTATAATTTTCCAAAATTATAAATTACATAACTTCGATGTTGGACAATCCATAAACTATAATTTTTTCGTTTATGTATAAAAGTCACTATAAAAACTTAGATCAAAAGAAAAAAAAAAGCAAGTGAATGGCAGTTATAAATGAATTTTAATGATCTGTACTCTTAATTATTTGCAAGTACATCATAATTTCACGGATTAATAATATTTTCGCAGAAACCTCGAGGTGTCCAAGAAAAAATTGCGCTATATACATAAGAACGACTTGTAACCTGTTATGTCAGGAAGAGCATAAAAGGTTTAGAAAGACAGTAACACAAGCAGACACGATGAAAAGCTCTACATTTGGATTATTTTATTCACTATCCTCCCTACAGCTCCTTTCAAAAGTAGACAATAGGGATTCTTTTTCTCCAAATCTGGACAGTATCAAACAGTGTCTTGAACTGCGATGCCAGAATAAGAACGTTTCAAGGTGTTTTGCTTTGTTCGTCTGGAAATTCTGGTTTTGAGTGTTGCAACTGAAATGCATTATTCTTATTTAATTTATCTTTCTATATTAAAAAAAAAAAAAAAAATGTAGTTGCCGTCGCTGCTGTTTGACAAATTTCGCGTTTCTCAAGTTTCTCTGTGACGTACCGCAAAATCTATAGCATATAAACATATGAAAGTTGGTCCATTTGTAGAAAAATATTAGGGAAATACACCGATATAAACCGTTTTTCGATTTAAAATTTAGTTTAGGAAATATTTAATGTCAAAATCAAAGGAAGAGTTTTTGAGATGCGAGTTCGCATAGGAAGACCTCCAATTTTTGGGGGGATCTCCAATAGGAAGACCTCCAATTTTTGTTGACGTGTACATACATAGTTGAATTTTTGCAGGAAGGTGCCCTTTTTCTAAATTTCGATTTAGTTAATATTATGAAATTTTGCCGTTTCTTCCTAATACAGTAAGCTAATTTTCTAATTAACAGGCAGAACAAATGGATTCGCGATGCAGGCTAAGCGAGCGCCAGGAGGTAGAAGACGCAGCACCCCAACTCATGAAGCGATATTCGGAGTTGGCGAGTGTAGCGATTTGGGGGCTGAGCTTGGTGACATTGTTCGAGAAACTAATAATGACTGTCAGCAAATAATGAGACGAAGCCCCTACGGGAATATCATGCCTACGGCGAGCTGCGATTAATGAGTGTCAGTCAATGGAGGGCGGAGTCCAGGGGTTTTGCGAGCTTAAGCGAACATGGGACACGTAGGTGATCGTGTGCGCCGGCTAAATTGAAATAACTCGCGAAACGAGCTCTAGGGCTGGTGAGTGTCAGCTAACAAGGGACAGCAAAACCTACAGTTATGAAATTTTGCCGTTTCTTACTCATACAGTAAGCTATCGTTCATAATAGCAGGCGGCACGAAAGGATTCACGATGGAGGCTCAGCGAGTCGCAGGAAGTAAAAGACGAAGCCTTCTAGCTCACGAAGCGATATTCGGAGTTGGTGAGTGAAGCAATTTGGGGGCCGAGCTTGGTGACATTGTTATCGAAGCTAATAACGAGCGTTAGCTAATAATGAGACGAGGCTTTCCACGAGGACATCCGGTCTTGGACATGGAGTCCCGGGGTTTTGTGAGCTTCAGCGAGTATGAGACACATATACGGTGTGCACCGTCCGAATTGAAAGATCTCGCGAAGTGAGCTCTAGGGCTGGTGAATGTAAGTTAACAAGGGACGGTCCCCAATGGATGCATTATGCCTGCGTAGCAGGCCGCAGGAAAATGCTCGCGAAGCGAGCTTAGAGATCGTCAGCGAGTAGGAAGCGAAGCCTCCCGACTCGCGAATTCAGTTATGGGGTGAATGAGCGGCAGCCAATGAAGGGCGGTGTCCCTGGATTCTACGAGAGCCATCGAACGCCACGATTAGGAGGCGAAGCCTTCCGACCCGACTCGTGAATCGAGTTATGGTGTTAATGAGCGGTAGCTAATGGAGGGCGGAGCCCCGAGATTCAGCGAAAATATGACACGTAGGCGGTCGTATGCTCCATCCAGATTGGAAGTGATAGCGACACCAGTTCTATAGCTTGTGAATGCCAATTAACAAGGACGATATCCATTTGCGTATTACGCCTGCGTAGTAGGCTGCACGAAAGTGTTCGGGAAGCGAGTTACGTGTTTGGTGAGTGTAGCGAGCAGGAGGCGGAACCCCATAGTTATTTAAAAAATAGAAAAATATTACCTAAAACAAAATAAAAATGCTCTTAAAATATAAAGAAATGCCCTCAAACCCCGAAAAATGCCTTAAACGAGATAAAAAGAAAAATGCAAATATCATCAAAGCCCGGTCTGATATCATAGAGATTTGAAACCTTGTGGTACATAGCAAGTTTTATTTCTGTTACCGTAGTAACTCCCATTCCGTGCTAGTCTAGCAAGAACAAAACTGGTACATTAGTGACGGCTACTGCAGTATAAGTATTATTACAATTCATTGGATATACTCTTAATATCAAGTTTTGTGACTACTATGGACGTTTTGTGACTACTATGGACGTGCATTAGAGAATTGGTGGCAGTGGACTAGTAGGATTTATTTTTAGTAATCAAAGAACTTCGAAAAATGGTGTCACATAACCAGTCTTCTCTTTGCAACTGCAGTGACTACTGTTTGGTGTCAATGAGCCCAAATAAGAACAAAACCGGTCTATCGATGCAAATTTCTGCATTGGAAGCTTCTACTGTCAGATTTTGTGACTGTGGGCATTGATTTGTCAGCCTATTGCAGTTCGAGATTAATGTTTTGAAAATGAATATCAGCCGTATGGTAATACAGAGCTGCAGTTTATTATCATCGTGGTAAATAATTTGAAGGTCTCAGTGTCTGAAATTCAGAAAGCTAAAAATATTTTAAACCAGAATTTTGAAGTTATAGAAAATAGCGTTTCATTTTTTAAGAAAGTAATATTTCTTTTGAACTCACTTAATACGTGCACGGCTAAAACGAGAGCACGGCTAAAACGAGAGCACGGCTAAAACGAGCAGTCTGCACGTTAAGTTTGGTTCACTATTTAACTGCATTAAGAGTTTCACGTTTTTTACGAGTACGACAGTAGAATCTCGGCTAATACGAGAAAAATATCTATCCACTTTAATGCGATTTTTTCCTTTTCGATGAAAACGGAAATCCTAATTAGAAAAGAAAAAGAAGAAAAGGCCTCTGTCTCATCGACTGCCAGTTGTCAAACTATAGTAATTGTTGCTGCCACATTGCCGGTCAATAATGTCCGCAGAAACATAAATCCCCTCACCCGACGAAGCGAACCCATTGTAGGGAACAGTATTGTAGGGTTACTGTTGATAATGAAATTGAAACAACTGGACTTTTAACAGAAGACGAAATTTTACAAGACATCCTCGAAAACAACCAAATTATTGATGACAGCCATAGTCAAATTTCGACCGAAACTGAAATGCCTTAGACACTTTAACGCAATTTTATGAGATGCGACCAAATGATGCAAGCAGTAAATGGTTCTCGGCCTTTTACGTCGAGATGTACGAGATGCACAAATGAATATGCCAATCAAACAATCAAAACTTGCTGATTTTTTCAATAACTGTTAAAGTGCAATTAAGTGAAATGAGACCATATGTGCATTTATTTATATTGTAAGAAAAATAAATCTTATATAGATAAGACTGAAAATTCCATGTTTATTAAATAACATAAAGTTAATTTCGAACTAGGAAGCTTACCCACGCTAATTCTAGTAATTATTTTTATTATGATGTGTGTATTTTTTTTTTTTCTTTTCGCAGGTTTTACGAGTAACAGCTAATACGAGGAATTTTGCATATTCTTACCTTCTCGTATTAACCGAGTTCGACTGTATATATATATATATATATATAAATTGAAATTTTTAATCGAAAACTATGCATAAACAACTGTAAGTACAAAAAACCCATCTCTAGCACATCTGTTACAAATAAGTAACTATAGACCAAGACTAAGGATAAAAGTAGAAGGTAACTTATCACTATAATGGAAAGGGGGTGAGGGAAAGATGAGTAAACAAAAATCAGAATTAAAAAGGTATATATATATATATATATATATATATATATATATATATATATAATAAAAAAGCAAACACTGCAAAGATGATAATATATACATATATATATATATATATATATATAGGACACACTCACAAATTATATACCAACTCCAAAATTTTTTATTTTCCATAGATACTAAGCTTAAAAAGGACAGAATTCAGAAACAAACAAAACTGCAGTTTTTACACCTTAACACACCTCTCACCCTCTAGAAGTTTATCGGTTTATAGTCTTATATATGCCGAAATATTTTTTTTCTCAAATTTTTCCGGCATCTATCTAGAAAAATGAATGATACTCAGCTGCAGGTGACATACCCGTGGAGCGACTTATATTGCCAATAAGAAAAGATAAATGCATATGTCTTAAGCAGGTTTTTGAAGACAGGAACATCGACTATTGAATTGTGAGGTCCAGTAAATTGATTGGGTTATCAAACGTTGTGGTTATTAAACGTTGAGATTTGCTCATAGAAAATTAACAGTTTCACAGTTTCAGCAGTTAGCAATTAATATAAATTATTTGAAAACTGGAGAAAACTAGAGAATAGCTACATAAGTTGGAAAAAAGGTATGTTTTTAACTTTTCATACACACACACATATATATATACTATATATATATATATATATATATATATATATATATATATATATATATATATATATATAAGAAAAAAAGGTTTGAAGATCCATTGAAAGAAAAGTGAGAATCTGTAACACGAAAATTCAAATATCTAACAGGCTTACAAAATAAAAGTATAAATCAACAAATCCTCAAGCAAATGGAAAAAAATAAAAAACAAACAAATAAAATAAATATCGAATCAACAAGTCAATGAAAAGTCTCTAAATACAAAGGTATGGAATCGAAAAAAGAATAACAAACGAAATCAAGCACAAACGCTATACACGTGGACAAGGCTCTAAGCCTAAATCATGAATTGTTCACTTCCACAAAACTCGCATTCATGCTCAAGTTTTTTGTAGAAGCAAACACAAAAATGTATGTTTCTGAAGAAATAGACAGATTATATCTATAAACTATTTCTGCTTGGACGACATACATAAAAAATAAAAGGAGAAATGGATACCAAAAAACGGGCTGAAAAAACACACTAACCTAGTAAGCATGGAAACGCAGAAAGAAGTGACAAGTGTTGCCATTCACAAAGGAATAAGATATACAGTTGCCATTCGTAAGAAATAAATAACAGTAATGCGAAAAGACATGTACAAGAGATAATATACCATCAAGAGGTGCAATAAAAGAAAGGCTAATGTCAAAGTGGACGTATAAATAAAATATTAAAACAAGAGAAGAGAGAAGTCAGGCTAAAATTTAAAGCAATATTAAATAAATAAAATTCAAGAAAATCCAGCTATTCTAAATTTTTTAACTATACCATTTACAAAATAAGAGGGATATTTATATAAATTGATATATATATATATATATATATATATATATATATATATATAAATTGATATATATATATATATATTCTGTTTTTAATAACAAAGTACTTTTGTGACTTTGAATCATAAAAACTCCTTTCTCTAAAATGTATGCATTAAGATTGATACATTTAAAATTCAGTGAAAAAATGCAAAAAACAGTAAAGAAATTATATCCTAACCGGAATTTAAACCACAGATTTTCAATTGGCTGCATTTGCTCAATTTATCGAGCTATTGGGGTGACAATATTTTGCTCTATATATAACAAACACGATGCATTTTTATCTAGAGATTTGGGAACAAAATGAAACTTCAAATGCGAACGAATTCCTTATATTCTTACTCTTTGCTATGCAGGATAGTATCCTGTTCATCGTGAAACTAACGATTTGAAAATCTCTGCCATAAATTGCAGGATGCTAGTGAAAATGAAAAAATTGATATTTCTAGGACCTCTGCTATCTGTTGCTAGTAAACTGGGTGTTTGGTTATTTGTATGCCATTGTAAAGAACTCTTGTCCGGTCCAGGTTAGACAACTTTCTATTCTATGAGCAATTGTTATGGACACTCTTTGCCTCTACATATCAACTGGGCTTTAAAAAAGTGATTTGAAATGTTTCGTTTTAAATGTCGAGTTTATGTCTTCTTGCGCTGTTTTATTAGTTTTATTTATAGTAAGTGAGAAGGGGCGAATGTAAGCAATTTTTATAAATGACTTTGAAAAAAGCAGTCATAAAAGCTTTACATATTTTGAAAATTTTTCATATATGTAATATACAATTTTCTTTATTCCCTCTTTTGAAAAAAATCTTTTGAATAATTTAAATTTGATAAAACTGTGTATTTTAGTTGCTTTTGTCTACATTAACCTTATTACATAGGGTGGTTAATGCAGACAAGACAAAATAATGGATAAGGTTACTGCTGACAAGGGTCGAGAAATTCCACATTAAGTTAAGATTTTATTCAAATAATCAAGTCATAAAATATATCAATATTTTGTGGCAATCTTTCTTCAACCCTAACCTACCTATTGCAAAAGCTAACCCAAACCTACACAGCTCAATAAATTTTGTTCATAAAATATAAAAATCTGATGTGGACATCACATGACTTTCCTTATGTAATGTCATGAATTTACTACTTTTAGAGCAAAAAAAAACAAAAAAAAAAAACAGGCTATTCTTATAGTAGATTTTTGAAAAATGTGCAATATCTCGAGAACGGTTCATGCTAGCGTTCTAAAGTTTATGTCAATCGTTTTCTAAGGAGAAATTACATAAGAAATACCTATTTGCGTAACTGTATTAAAGATTTTGATTTTTTGATGATTTTTTCAAAATTTCACTCGAAAATTTAGGGGGTTCTGAACATTCGATCGCGTTTAAAAACAATAGGCTTCCAGTATTCATGGATTGTGATTTTAGTATCAAATTTCATTCGAATCGCTCCATTCGTTCGTGAAATATCGTCTCCAAAGACTCACTGACATACACACACACACATTCAATAAGTTTTGTTGATAAAATAAAATTATTCAATGTATAAATATTGAAAATGTAAAAGCAATGATTTTAGTTGAAAGAAAATGTTATTTTGTAGTTTGCATAATTCCATATTTTCTCTTTCGGCTACATTATACTCTGAAATATCAATACCAAAGCGCAATTGTCTTGCATTATAACCTATTCCAAGAGCAACAATTTTGGAAGCATTGATATAATATTTTCCCTTGAAATCCATAAAATATCCTTCACATCAGGGTGATAACATACATATGTACTAGCCTGATTGCTGATATTACACTGACCATCTTTCTATCTTTGTATATCATTGTATATCAAAATCATTGTATCTTTACAAGGTTTTACTCTGCCATCAAAATGAATGGGATCACTTTCCCCCTGTAAATATTAACATGCACAAAACCGGTCACATCAAATACGTATATCAATGGTAACACAAGGACTTTAATTTTTGAATATCTTGACTTGAATAGGGTTCATTATCATCTGATGAAAGTTTGTCTCTCAAATCGAAATCAGCTGTTTCACTGCGAATTATTTTTCTTGGTTATATACATTTTGTTAAGTAATTTCTTTTCTATTTGTTTTTCTTCTTCATATTTCTGTTTATAGAAGACATAGGGGGGCACCATTATTTTCTGTGTGTGTCTGTTTACACTCCCTTCCAAACTATAAGCACTAAAGTGAAAATCAGGCACAAATCAGAAAGGACCTGCTTAAGATAACATCATTGTCGTCCGGACATTGTCTTCCATAAGAACAAACTCAGAACCTATTGCCTCCGCATAAGGGCGAACATGGAGATCAAGGATTTCGTCATGATAACTTTGACCAGTCACAGTACCGTTGAGAAAGGAATGGAGGTCAATACGTCCCCCGAAGGATGTCCCACTAGAAAATAAGTGGCTTTGGATGATGTTAATTATTTGATACCATGTAATAGCCTCTCTCCGCATAAAAATCCATCGATCGTCCGAATGCAAATCGGATCTGGACTCATCGTTGAATAGGACATTGCTCCAATCGTTTATGGTCCAAATAACGTGTTCCCGACACCATTGAAGATGCCTCGCAGACAATGGAACACAGATGGTTGGCCTCCGCGTATAAAAACCATGTGAGTGCAATTTCCTTCTCACAGTTGTAACCGATACAGGCCTACCTGTAGCTGCAGCGAGGCTAGAACGTAAAGTAAGTGCTGTTGTTTGCTTGTTGTGTCTGACCAATAACGCTGAGGAGCGGTCATCGAAAGATGTTGTAACTCGAGGTCGACCCGAGCCTGGCCTGCTTATTGTTGCGTTATTTTGGAATTGGGCCCATAAGCGTGAAATCACACAATGGTGGACTCTGAAGAATTCAGCAACTTCTCCAATAGATTGGAGTGACTTCTCCAATAGATTCTAACCTGTCCATGGCTCGCCATCACTGACCATTATCTAAACGCCTTCCTTGGGACATATCAATGTATAACATTATTTGGGAAGTATCTCACTGTGAAGAAATAATAACATTACACAAAGATTACAAAGCTTGTTCAAAATGTTTTAAATCCATGCTAAATATCCATTGAAGATAAGAGGCAGATATTATTTGCCTATGATGTATTTCTGCGTTGCGTCATTTGCACGCTTGCTGTAAACATTTACATTTTAATTTGTGATAAATCCCTAATCAACTTTGTTTAAACATATCTCTGAGACTTTTTATGATAAAATGCTGAAATTTTGTACATCACCTTATTAGTGTATGAGGCACATTTTACTCATTAGGAATATTTTTGTACGGGAGCCGTAAAAAATTTAAATTTTGTATTTCTTAAAATTTAATCCTTTGAAAACTTTTATCGATTTCATAAAATTCTATACCTGTTTTTATGCAACTTTGTAATTTATTATATATGTCTAAGATCAATATTTAAGGAATAAATGCCGGGGTCAATGTTTTGGGGCCACCCTGTATATATATATGTATATATATATACGTATAAGGTACTTAAGGTACAAGGTGATTAGTACCTTAAGTACCTGCATTACGTGTATGATTTATAACACAGAAACTTTAATCTAAGTGTGTCGTTAAGGGATTATATTCAAAAATCTTTATAACATGTAACTCTTTTTCAATTCCTTAACTTATATGTGGAACAGGAAAAAAGGGATATTTTATACCCATTTAGTACTTGATTTATTTATAATGTTTTATTTATAATGTTCTATTTTTGATCTTCAATAGCTGGTCGCTTTGTCATTTTTGATATCGCTTTTACGCTTCAGCCCAACTTCATTTCATTTTTGCTATACAAAACAATTTCAACTAATGATCTATCAGGTATATAAAACAAGTAAATTAAAATTCTTCAATTATATATATATATATATATATATATGTGTGTGTGTGTGTGTGTGTGTGTGTGTGTGTATGAACGCGATATCTCACGATTGAATAAAGTGTTTTGAAAATAATTGGGTACACTTAATGGAACCCTACTGATTTTAAGCGCGATCGGATGTTCAAAAGAGCCCCTAAGTTTCGAATGAATTTAAAAAAAAAAATTCAAACTTAAGAAAGTTAACATGGACCGTTCTAAAGATGCAGCACGGGCATAAAAAATCAAAATCATCAATGATGGGATATAAATAATCAATTCCGGTGTAATTTTCCTTTAGAAAACGAATGATATCAATTTTAGAACGCTAGCATGAACAGTTCTGGCGATATTGCACATTTGAAACATTAATTTATTAAAGAAATAAAGTAAAATTTAAAAAGCAGTAAGTATCATCTAATGTGTTCACTTTCCATATGTGTTGTTGTTTCATGTGGCTTTATTCCGGAAATCAATCCATGCAGATTAGGCTGTCCACAACATTACAAAGGATCAAGAAAAGAACAAGGAACAATAAAATAACAATAATAAACAAAAAATATAACACAAATAAAAAAAAAAGTTCTGTCACAAGGAGTTCATACTTGTCTTGGAATCCCAGTACAATTTGCTGATGTCCCCGTTTCTCTGTGAGTTTTTGTCAAGTCCAGGGCAAGTTAAGAGTTGATCTGAATTCATGACGTCTGCTCTGCAAATTTGGCAAACGCTCGTAGGAAATATGCCGATTTTGAACAAATGTTTTGCTAAGCAGTCATGTCCAATCTGTAGCCTGAAATTTGCAACTGCCTCCTTGCGGAGTTTGTGGCCATACAATTTTTAACAGTCTTGAATGTTTTCCCAAATTTTACCTTTCAATTTTCCCCCCATATCGGAGTTACTCACTTCTTTAAATTTTTCAAAAACGTGTCTTTTGAGTGAATCCGGTGTAACAGGTATAATATCGTGCTGAATATGGGTTCCGTTTTTTGCAAGCAAATCTGCCTGTTCATTGCCTTCAATGCCGACGTGTCGAAAGCCCAGACCACCCGACTCGTCCGAGGACTTAGAGCAGCTATTTGGATGGCCGGGAAAATCAATGCCGACGTGTGATGGAATCCACTGGAAGACAATAGTTTTCTCCCCAACTTTAAGAAGGTTTAGAGATTGCTTGATTTTAGAGATGTTAGGGATTGCTTTATTTTAGAGATGTTAGGGATTGCTTGATTTTAGAAATGTTAGGGATTGCTTGATTTTAGAGATGTTAGGGATTGCTTTCCATATGTAATATTATGTGTGATGGAATCCACTGGAAGACAATAGTTTTCTCTCCACATTTAAGAAGGTTTAGGGATTGATTGATGTTAGAGATGTTAGGGATTGCTTGATTTTAGAGATGTTAGGGATTGCTTGATTTTAGAGATGTTAGGGATTGCTTTCCATATGTAATATTATGTAATCAATCAGTTAACATAATTATAGATGGCCTAGTTTTTTCCATTCATGAGAGAAAATACATTTTGTAATAGTATTGTATTTTGACACCAAAGAAGTTAACCGTAGTCATTTTACGGGATATTAATTAAATATCAATCGTATTTTGATGAGGATTTTGTACCTGAGTATGAATAATTACTTCTGTTTTAATTAATAAATTATGCCAAAAGCGCCTAATTTCAATTAAAGAAATGTTAATTCAATATTCAAAACATTGTGCCAGGGATCTGGTGCACCACTGCTTGGCTGTAAAACAAGTAAATTGATCGCATTGTGTAGGGAAAGTCATATGCTGCCCCCATGAGATTTTTTCAGTACGTGTTTATAAGAGTATACATCTCTCTCACAAAAGCAATAAATAATGGAATGTAATTGGATAAGATTATTCAGTATATATTATACTTCTTTTGATTTTCGGAGATATCTATCAAGAGAAAATTCATTTTGAATTTTTTTCATTTATATAATGTGTGAGGTCTATATAACCTTTGGTTATTATTTCCCCCAATTACATTCCAATTTATGTTTACTTTATATTAACAACTTCTGACTGGTTCGGTTTTGTAGATCAATCGCCGAGCCAAATAAAATTCTGCGGTCCTGCATATAGGCAGGATAAGTTTCAATTCGTGATTGAGAGGGTTAGTCTAGTTGGGAAGAGTCTGGTCAGATCAGGTTCAGAAGTCGCTACTAGTTCGTGTGTATTTTGCTAGTGCTGGTATAACGATAATCGGAAGAATCGACTGCCCACTAATTGTCCAGGACAAGATATTGATGTCCTCAGATGGAGTATGGTACAGTGTCTCTTTCAGGCATACATTCGGAGACGATTAATCGCCCCCGAATAGGGCAAATAGAAAACTTGCCGCCCCCACCCCCACGTGTTATTTGTCTCCTCCGGCCTAAAAGCCCTAAAAGAAACATTGGTTTGGTAACCATTGGCTATTTATGCTTTATTTTATTGATTAGCGTATATATACGGATAGTTCTATCACCAGTCCCGGTCGAAATTCAATTGATCTTTAAGTTATATTACGGAAACGTGCAATACTGGGTGCTTGGTATATGCCTATATTTTACGCAGGCAGCTGCTATGATTGTGAGCACAATAAATATGGTTTTTCAGTTAAAATCCTGAATCAGTGTGTTATTGCTCCTGTTCGTGAGGAAATCTGTATCACTTAATTTAAGATTTGGAGTTAGGCCACTTTTGAACCGAGTAAGTCTTAGTACGTTACAACGGCAACCCAACAGTGTAAAATAAATGACTATCTTCATATGCGCTGAAGGCTCAGACAATGATTTCCAAACAGGTCAAACTTTATAAACGTTAAACTGCGTTGTTAAGATATAGCAAATTTTTATAATATAAAACAGAGAAAATCATGCAAAATGAATATGTCTACTATTATCAAATGAATCAATACTTTGTTTAGGAGTTATCAGAATTCGTTCTTGAGATAGTAGAAATTTTGCTTCTACGTGAGGAGCACGAAATCTTTCGAAAGGATCAACCGATTTAATTAGATTTGGTATGCTATTTTCATCGGTAAAATCAAAATTTCCAAAACATTTAAAATTGGTCATCTGCAGGGAACGTCATGTGTTTTGCAGATCAGATTATTTGAATGGATTGCAATATGAGATACATTGCCTCATTCAATAAGAGTTATATCGTAACTGTTACTAAACATATCCATCTATATTAGTGGTTTCAAATAAAATATATTTTTAAGATCAACACATGGATCGCAATCAACCGGTGGACCGCCAATAAATTTTGGGGTGATCATCTGAATTAAAGATAAAAGTAACTCAATTTTTTGAAAGTATTAAAACATATTTTTATCAAATTCATGTTATCAAAATTGACATTTTAAGCGGCCCTGGAGGAAAAAAAAAAATTAATTACTTTTCGTGATTCACAGATGACAATTTATTATCACCATATGAACAACTTTTGTCAACACCAAATGACCACTGAGTTTGTGCTTAAAATTCAAAGTTTTTCTATGTATCATATCTATTTCGAAAGAAAATTAAATATAATATTAGATTTTGTTTAGTCAGAGGATTGAAAGTGTAATGGTCGTTGCTCTAGAACGTTGTTCTGAGCACGGATGAAGCACACATTACATACATACATACAGATAACTGACTCTCCCTAAAACGTGGAAGCGTCCCCACGAGGAAAAGGAGGAACAATCTAGCGGCAGAAACCCCATAAACCCTCCACAACTAGTAGTTTAATAAACCCACAGATTACACAGCATAAACCCTTCATTTTTGTTGGTAATTGCGTTGGTAATTCTCCCACGCTAGAGATTGCAGGGGCGAGTGCCATTTACTGGAATAGCATGTCTGCGAAAAAAGCACTAAAGCGGGTGGGGATGGTAGCGGCGAATTTAAAAGCCGTTAGTTTGCCTCATTTCCGTTGGGGCGCCACGGTAGTTGCTGGTTACAATGGGTCCTATGGGAGATGTCTGTCTGTATGTAATCTGTGGGATGAAGTAAGTTAAAAGAAATAGAACGAGGTTCACAGTAACAAACAGTATTCCCAGGAGAATATTGGTTTCTCGAAACAGGATTATCTTGTAAACACGGCCTAATTTTACAACGCCAGGGTTGCCGATTTAGCCATTTCTAGCTAAGATCTAACCATTTTTTGGGACATTAGGCATGGAAATTCACGTTTAACTATTTAACTATAAATCTCGCTAGACATGGGGAGGACTCGACGTCCCTCGTGGTCTACCCGTTGACCGCCAATAAATTTTGGTGCGATGACCTGAATTAAGTGACAAGTAACGTAATTTTTATAAAATATATATAAAAGTACTTTTTATCAAATTCAAGATATCAAAATCGAAAATTTATGCGGAAAAAATAATTAATGATTTTCTGTTATTCACAGACGACCACTTATAACTCTAAGTTTGCGTCTAAAATTTAAAGTTTTTGTTATCTACCATACATATTTTAAAATAAATTTATTATAAAATCAGATTTCGTTTAAACAATGGAGAACACTAATAGTACATCATCAATCCAGAACGCGGCTCCGAATGCCGGAGCTGCAAGTTAATAGGAATAGAATAGGGTTGTAAATGCTAACCATATTCCCGGGGAATTGGTTCCTCGTGGCAGGATTATGGTGTGAACGCCGGAAAATTTCCCTGCATCAGGGATGTTAATTTAGTTATTTGTGGATAAAATCTGGCGAATTTTTAGGACAATCAACTATGAAAATTTACGTCTAACAATTTAACTATAAATCTAGTTAGACCTGAGCAGCGCAAGACGTTCATCGCTGTCCATCGGTTGACTGCCAAGAAATTTTTGGGTGATCACCTGAATAAAGAGACAGATAACGTAATTTTTTTATAAAATATTAAAGTATATTTTTTTATAAAATTCAAGATATCAAAATTACCAATTTAAGCTAGAAAACTAATTAATAACTTTCCGTGATTTGATTTACAGACGACCACTTATAATTCTGAATTTGCGTCAAAGTTTTCTTATCTACCATATATATTTTAAAAGAAATTTAATAATAAGATTAGATTCCAATCATACAGAAGTTTATTTTCATTTGTTATTAAATCATAAAAACGCTGCTTCGAATACGTCAACGGCAAGATAAAAAAAAATTAGGAAGGAGTTCACAATAACAAGTCGTATTCAGGCAAGAATATTGGTTTCTGGAAACAAGATTATTGTGCGAATGCTAGCCAATTTCACCTTATCAGGGTTGGTAATTCAGCCATTTCTGGGATAGATCCACCCATTTTTAAAGATACTTAGCGATGGATATTCACGTCTAGACATTTAACAATAAATCTAGCTGGACCTGGTCAGGACACGGCGTCCTTTGCAGTCCACCGGTCGACAGCCACGGAATTTTGAGGTGATCACCCGAATTAAAAGAAAAGTAAGAAAATTACCGAATTCTTCAAAAAATACCAAACTATAACTTTGATCATATTCAAGTTATCAAAATTGGCAATTTAAGCCGTCCCGGAGAAAAAATAATTAGCCACTTTCCTTGATTCACATACGATTGGTTAGAATTCTGTTCGAATTAGCATTTAGTAATTATATACCGAACTATATATTGAAAGTTAGTGAACAGCATGCAATGCACGCTTCATAGACAATCATAAAGAATTTTCATGACTCGAAATTTATATTAGATACTGAATTATTGTAGTTTTTGAATTTTTTGTTTATAAATGCATTTATACTTTCTCATAGTATCTAATATAGTATAGAGAAAGTATTCTCTTCACGAAAATGTTTGAATTAGAGATTTTAATGCTAATATATGTTGAAGGACTTCTTGAACACGTTTTGGCTATTTTAGGAGTGGTGTGCATGATGAAGGGAATAATTTTAGTCTTTAATTCTCGTTTAAATATCATTGAAATTACACGTTCATCTTTTCATGTTTAATAATTTCTCATATTTTACAATATAGTATAAAGTATTGTTTAAACGAACATTTTCGAATTCGAGATTTTTACTCCAATATATGTTTCAGGACCTCCTGAATACGTTTTGATTATTTTTGGAGTGATGTTCGTCTGTCTGTCTGTCTGCATGATGCTGTGGTATATTTCTTGTGTACAAAATAGATGCTACAATTGTGAAAATTAATATCGGGTTTTGTTATCAAAACATATGGAACTAGATATAATGTTTCTAAATTCGAACGAAAACTATGAAATTTATTCAAAATTATTTTATATTTTTTTAATATTACAGCATAGGAAAAAATTTGATATAATCTTACATAAAAAGGATTATTTATGGCTCATCACGAAACTTAATTGTTTCAATCAGTGATGCGAAAAATAACCGCGATACAATTTTTGTGTTCATGACGTCATTGGGGAGGAAGTTACCCCCCCCCCCCCCCCCCACGGGGGAACATTGTCAAGTATGGTACAAGTCGAAATATTTTGTCATGCCCTTTAAAATGGAGAATAAAACGCTATAATTGTAATTATTTGGACGAACAATACCGATTTTTTGAAAATTTTTCTTGTAACATTTGAAAAGATAAACAAGTTCCTTAAAAATGGATAATGGTTCTAGTTAAGCATGCGGTGTAATCATCATGTGGCGTAATTATTATTATTTTTATTACATTGTAATAAATATGTGGTACTCCGCGACACTTATAAAAAATTTTCAGCAGCTCTTGGCCTGCAAAAGCCTTAACAGGTTTGATTTATGTCTACGGGAGGCTAGTTCTTACTGCTTCTCCAACAAGTATGAACGTTTTTATATATGCTTTATTCCGTACAATCTTCAATTATTTTCGGAACATAAAAGTATATACAGAAAATCATTAATAAAATTTAAAAATATAAATATTTCAATTAAAAAAAAACTGAAATATCTAAACTTGAAATATCTGCTTGTAACTGAAACAAATTTGAAAATAAGTATTATTCTTTCTTGAAACATCAGGCCATCGTAACTAACTTTATAGGTGGTATTTTATGTCTTTGAAAGCAGGTAATAGAAGAAAAGAAATGTTCGAGAAATTCTTGTAGCACGTGGAAAACTTTTACAAAAGCTCTAATTTCTAGCACATTGTCACAAGAAATGCAATGTTATCTCTTCTATTTGTCACATATCGATATCGATTTTATTTGCTTTTTTCATTTTAGACAAGCTGCGAGGTTATGGACATTGGAAAGAAAGGAATATTTTCATTTGAATCGCATCTGTTTGTCCTACGAATTAAAAGTTTTACCGTAATCGAATGCACTACAATTCCGAGTTGAGAAGAAAGCACATGAATCGATGTTGTTTATTAAGTGTTCCATAGTTCAAAACATTTAATCCATATACGAATGCAAGACAACGAAATTTGCATTTTTTCATATACATACTCATATCTTAAATTAAATGTTACAACTTGTATGTGAAGATTAGAACTAAAATGGCTTTAGTTCTAAACTTCTCGTTTTCCCATACTCTTCCTTTTGTAACCAAATACCAGAAATTGGGAAATTTTTCTTATAATTGCATTACTTGATGATTTCTGAAAAGATAATTTAGATATTTTCGTTCATTATTTTGAGAAAATTAAATTAACTAGAGGGTGGCTCAAATCGATTTTCTCATACTAGTGTGGCTATTTGGCTTCGCCGTGGTCCCGAACCAGGGACCTGATGCTTCGTAGACCGACATTATAATCACTGAGCAAAAGCTAGCTCCCCCTCTGTTCTTATAATTCGGTTACTGGCTCGTGTGGCATCTTTTGATAGATGTCTTTGCTGCCGCACACTCCCCTCGCTGATGAGGAAGTTGCCGAGAGGCGTGTCGCCTCGGCGTGACGGTCAGGGCCGGGAGGCGTGTTGCCTCGGCGTGACGGACAGTTGTGGTCAACCAGGAAGGGAGTGTCAGGCTTCTGACTCCTTGTGGTGCTGCCATCTCGTGCTGAGAGGCGAAGTCGTTGGAAAGAAAGGTTGCGAGGTTGCGTGTTTCAAGCGTCTCTAGGGTAACCACTGTGGCAATTTGGTGTCGCCGTGGTCCCGAACCAGGGACCTGATGCTTCGTAGACCGACATTATAATCACTGAGCAAAAGCTAGCTCTCCCTCTGTTCTTATAATTCGGTTACTGGCTCGTGTGGCATCTTTGATAGATGTCTTTGCTGCCGCACTAGAAACCATTTTTAAGTAGCGTGTGAGGTTTTTTTTTGCAAATTTTGCAGGGAGGAAAAATTGAAAAACCTGTACCGTTTGTCCAAATGATAACAATTATAGCATGTTACCTTTCATTTTAAAGGGCTCAAAATGTTTTCGATTTATGTCAAGAATGACAACGTACGTATCATATCGGGGGGGGGGGAGGTAACGTCGTCACGAACACAAAAATTGTACCACGGTTAATTTTCACTGCAGTGAGTGAACGTATTAAGTTTCGTGATCATGTATGCATACATAACCCTTTTTACGCACAATTATGTCAAATTTTGTCCTATGCTGCCATGTTAAAAAAGATATAAAATTTCGAATAAATTTTGAAAATTTCATTCTAATTTTAAAAAATTGTAACTAGTCATAGACTTTTCGTTACCGTAGCTAGCTAAAAAATTTCGTGAAAGTCCATTAATATTTGTGGCAGCTATTGTGTGCACAAGAAATCGATCGCAGGCAGGTGGACATCACTCTAAAAATAGTCGAAACATGATCAGAAGGTCCTAAATCATATAGTGGCATTAAGATTTCGAAATAAAAATTTTCGTGAGAACAATACTCTCTTTATATTCTACAGTATGAGAAAGTAAAAATAGAAACTTCACGTTTTCACTCTTTCCAATGAACGAAAATACAAAAATTGTTACTTTTCTC
The DNA here is from genome assembly GCA_951213105.1 of Amaurobius ferox. Classification (NCBI taxonomy): domain Eukaryota; kingdom Metazoa; phylum Arthropoda; class Arachnida; order Araneae; family Amaurobiidae; genus Amaurobius; species Amaurobius ferox. The sequence goes on from OX578134.1 coordinate 75,094,958, forward strand.
AATTGTTTCTTTCCACTGTTATTTTTGTCATAATTTTGTCTATTTTTTTATGTGACAACGTTTGAACCCGTTACACACATATTCTACTACTCTCACTTTTTAATTAATGTGATACATTTGTCTTGAAAAACGCCACGTTCTTCAATCGATAAAAATATGCTGAAATAGGGAAAAACACGTCTATTAAATTCTGAAGTATGATAAAACATGTCTATGGTAAAACACGTCTATAATTTCTGCTTTACACTCTGAAATAAACTTTTTCTTTAGCCTTGGTTATGGAGCCACCTATTCGTTCGATTTCATTTATAATATATTTTCTTCCATTTGTTCTAAATTTATTTATCCTAAAACTAATCGTTCCCGCTCTTCTGCCATTTTGCCGTGTAAATCGAGTTTTTCTTTTCATCCAGCGATTTTTCAACCACTCCTTCAATTTTGCCATAAATTTAAGTTTAAACCTGCCAATTCCACTGTTTTCCCGTTATTTAGTCGCATTTGTATCGATAAATTTAAGAAAAAAAGTAATTTTTTGAGTCAAGCTGGGTGTATGTTGCTCCCTTCCATCTTCCGATAATAACAGTCATAAGTTTTATATTGGTAGTACAAAACGTACTGTAGGTATTCGTTTATCTGAACATGCTCGTGATATTAAAAATAATAAACTGTCCACTGCTCTTTTACAATTAGTTATTCATGATACATTTACAACTAATTTTGATAAAAATTTTCTTTGCAATTCTTAATTGCAATAACCCCCCCGCAATATTTTACTTTTGGAATCATTTTTTAACACTTTCCAACATAGTTGAAAAGTGTTCATGACTTTGTTCATTCTGTCTGTCTGTGTTTCTTCTTCAACCCACACCGTCCGACCTACCAGCAAGGTATAAGGTATCTGTCTGGACGGCCGGGAAGTGCCAATCAATTTAGACCGGAACCCAGTGGGGGAGGCATCCACAGTGACCATTCCCTCCTTCGTCTACCACCAACCTCTCGGAAGAACTTACAGACCCACATATTTAACATGATCGTACTCCGCGTAAACATGGCGGCAGTTTTGGCAGTGGCGGGAATCGAACCCGGGCAGACCGAGTGCAATTCCCTCGCGCTAACCACTGGGCTGTCGCTTCCCTTTGTCTGTCTCTCTGTCCGTTCGCTCGATGACTGCCGTAAACATGACTCTATAAAAATTAAATATTAGTTTGTTGTTGAAACTTTCACTGAGACATATGGAAATGTAAATGAAGAATATCACCCAATTAGTTTTGGATTGAACACGCATTGGAAAAGTGAAATACATTGAACCCTATGAGACCTAATTTTTCAAGCATTTTTTAAGAGAAGTTAAAATTCACAAATTGCTTCGAAAATTTTAGGAAATATTCAAATTATCTCATAAAAAATATAAAAAAAATTCAGCAAAATATGTCCCGTAGTTTTATAAAAATTAAAATAATAATTACATCCATATTATATGAAGAGATCACGTGACTTACTTCAAAATAAAATATGGAATCCATCTGTTTTTTCCAGTGTAGAAATCGTGATGTTTATAGTTCTTTTAAATTTATATTTAGTGTTGAATCGGTTCTAAAATCGCTTTATTTTTGCATATTTTCTCTGTATCTATATTCTGTGCCAACGCAGTTACAATATTCTTTTGTTTAACTGATCATCAAACTTTGATTATTTCAACAAGCCTAATTTTAATGGATGCAGAATGTGAACAGTTGATTTTAGAGATGTTAGGGATTGCTTGATTTTAGAGATGTTAGGGATTGCTTTCCATATGTAATATTATGTAATCAATCAGTTAACATAATTATAGATGGCCTAATTTTTTCCATTCATGAGAGAAAATACATTTTGTAATAGCATTGTATTTTGACACCAAAGATGTGACATTTTGATTTTGACACCAAAACAAGTGATGAGTTGTATAGGAATTGCTGAATTTTTTTCACGCAAAATAATTTAGCTCTGGAGTCTGGAATAAAAATGGTATGAATGAAAGTTTCATTGCTATTACATAGAGAGCCAGACGATTTATATTTCGATGACGTCATTTGAATAAAGTTTATTTTTTTTCGATGACGTTTTAAGTTTTCAGATATAATAAATTATGGTGGTACTGTGGTAATTTAAAATATATCAGCGCGGAATGAATCGCATTTTAGAGATGCTTAAATAAAATTACATTTCAGCTGGAAAGTATTTCATAATCAATCCTTTATTCATGATTGATCTTTCTTTTTATTTATATTTATCAAGAATCTATTTGTAACTTCGATTCCGTTCAAACCCTTAGTTTTGCACGGCATCTCATTCTCGACTATGTGTCAAAACATTACATAATTTTTTAGAAATCTAGTGTTTCACTAGTGTTATGTTCATGAATTGGTCTGATTTATCTATGTACATGGATTTTGAAATGAAATGAATTAAATTGATTTTGCTTGAAATTTATATATTTATTTGTACTATTTGTTAATTTTAATATTAATTTTTCCGATTTTCCCTATGCAAATTTATTTTCATGATTTCTGGTTGTATAGAAGATCATACCTGTGAATTCCTTATTATTGCCACTGATGATGGACACTATGCTGTTGTCCGAAAGCGCTATGGTATTTTGGAAAAGTTTTCTTGTACGTCAGGATGGTGTATTACATACAGTTTACAATACTTGCAGTCTTTGCTGAAAATATAAAACGATAAAAATATGTCTGTAATGATAATTTCACATATTAAAAACAGCAGACGATATTTCAGATATATTTTTGAATGGATATTAGTGCCATCTAAAGGAAGAAAATTCTACTTTTTCAATTTCTCGGTTAATTTTATGTGTATGATATTATTAATCACTCTATATTTTGTTCACATTAAAGAAAAGGAAATAAGCGTATAGAATAAAAATTCGTACCTGTTTATAACCGATTGACGTACAAGACTTAGATTAAGATTTATTTATTTTATTTTCAGCTTCTGCACATATAAGAATATTCAAACATTTTCAAATCATATAAACGTTTCCATGTATGTCAACTTTATATAGAGACTGCAAAAATATTAGTCTGACAGAATAGAGTGTAGATATCGTATGTACATCTATAACATTCTTTGTTAAGGAAATTGAAATTATAATTAGATGCTGAATATGAATGCTCTTCAGAAACACTTTGAGGGAATTTCGAATATGTTGTCGATTCGAATACTCTCCATGAGAGGGAAATGCAATAACGTTTCTTCTCGAGTGCTTTTATTTCACAATTCGTACATATATCATCGCCTTTTTAAAAAACACCTGTATCTGACTTTTAAATTAAATTTACAAATAAAATACGCTTTGCATTTTGAGGGAAACAGGAATTTGATTAGTTTGAATCCGATTTCAAGAGAAGGAAAAGGAATAGCATTCCATTATAGATGTTAACCCGTTGTTTTGTATTCAAGAGTAATATATTGATTTATTGGAATACAGTGAAACTTCCATAACTGGAATATCTAGGAAAATGGTAAAACACTCTTTGAGTTGTGGGAAATTCGAGTTACAGAATAACCATACCAGGATATAAAATAATGTGGAATCTTCCAAAATCAGAATTTCTGTGTAGCTTTCTATTGATATTGACATTTTTATACATAAACTGCTACGTTAGCATTAATACACGTTTCTGTAATCTAATCCGAAATATAATTTCTCTCTGTATTAAAAAATGTAGCTAATGCAGCCGCTGTTTCACAAATATTGTGTTCCTAGAGCTTCCCTGTCTGGTGCCGAAAAAAATATAGCGTACAAAAATATGAAATTTGGTACATTTGTAGAGAAATGATAGAGGTATACATATTTATTTTCATATTGATAGCTAATTATTTATCTGCTTTAGTTGTCATCTAAATCTTTTTATGGTCCATGTTTATATTTTTAAATGTTATGTTGTAATGATTTGTTAAATAGTTTCATCTGTAATTGCATGTATGTCATTGATGCTACTGTAATTCTCATATTTACTCTTTCTATAAGATTAATCTTTTTGGAGTGGGTTTTCATAGATTCTGTAATCTCCTTTTTTTAGATTAATGAAAACCTATGCTATTATATTATTATTTAATATATATTTTTGATAATTTTGATTATAAACCTTGACATTCGAATTTGAGTTTTAAACAAATATTTTCCCTGGTTACTGAAAGTTACGTTAGGAATTGAATATTTCCTATTCTATTTTGCATCATTTGGCCTGACAAAACGTGGTTATGGTTTTTTAAATTTTAATAGTATTGTTTTGACTATTTTAAGGGAAGACAGAATGCTAACGGAGGGATATATTATATAAAAATTTGTTCCGGAAGTTTTCCAGGAAATTGCTTAAAAATTTGATTACAAAGTAAAGGAAAATATTAACAATTGAAATTTCTAGAAATATCATAGAAATGCATTGAAAATTATTAAAGGACCATAGTGGAAAAATTGATTATATTTGTTTGATTGTACTCTTATAATTCTTCTTTATATAATATCGCTGAAATGCGACCAAATATTGCTAAACACGCATCACCGATTCTATACATTATCGTAATTTCTATATTTTATTGTTATTTTAATAGTATCTGCGATACAATTTTGCATTGCATAAAGTTTCCATTGCAAATTCCTATCATTATTACTTTCCCTACAATACACACTACAGGTAATGGGACAATACTGTGCATTAGTCAAAATGATTCTTGGATCTTATAAGTCTGCATATTTTGAGCTTTCCTGAATACGAAGATACCCTTTTTTCAATGAAGTTTGCGTATCTGTTTTTTTTTCTAATTGTCTGCAGGAATGATATATCTCAAACAAATTCATAAAATCGAATGAAATTTAGCATAATTATTTCATTTTACGAACGTCAGAGTTCAATTGGTGTTTAGGATTTAGCCCTCGATTTTTCAATTCTTTTCAAAAATCCAAAAATTGTTATGAAAATATTAATTATGTATAAAACTGTTACGAAAATAGATATGTGATTTTTTATTTAAGAGAGGATAGCATTATTTACAAGATACATACGCCGTTTTCCAGCTATTTTGTTGCTTTAATTTAAAATGTGTAAAATCATAAAAGAGACTAATAATACTGAAGATACTAATAAATCATAAAAGATACTATATTGAGTATTATTAAGTTAGTAAATACGTGCTTGTTCAGGTTATCAACCCCCGCTGACGAATTTAAACAATTGCCACAATTTTGGAGCTATTTGTTTCTTTATTTGAAAATATATGGTTGCCGGAAGAATGTAACGAAACTAGAAACATTTCTTATTACATACATTATTTCACAAGAAAACTTTAACAATAATTTTGGCTCTTTATTGTTTCCATGTATACCAGGGCTTGACCGGTCCCTAAATCTGAACCATTATAAGCTTATGCAAAAACAGAGATCTCCGTCGGTACCCGGAAGTCAGACCCAACTCCTATGGATCTGAAGCCCAAAACTAGGTTATACAGCTCTCATAAATTCAATTCAGTATCTGTCTTTGCGACTTCAGGAAATCTCTTGTTATGAGTTTTCTTTATCAGTAAAACAATTTAAAGGGAATGTTTTCCATTTTTGTCTTTGTCTGCAAACTTCATGCTAATTTGTCTGAAGAAAACAATACAGCGTCCGAACTGCGTAAATCAATGAGATATGACGATATTATTTATTTTAGATGTTTCGCCTAAAAGCCCACTTTACATCACTTTTTTGCCAAACAAATTTAGCACCTGTTTTAAAGTGGGCTTTTATATAAAACATTTATGATATTAATATCGCCGTATCTCAATTTTATAAAATTTGTCAGATATATAAGCCATGGATTACCTTGGTGCTGATGAGAATTGGATGCGATGATATTTTAATGAAAATAGAACATATCTTTTTCTAAAAATTGAACCAAAAATAAAAAAAAAATGATATAAATAAGCTAAAGTGTTATAAAATTAAGATGCTTCGCAAGCAATACCATAAACGGTTGAATAAAAATATCAACCGGTTTCGTTGGCAAAAAATGTTCTTTTCTTCAGGATAAAAATATTGCGCACAGCAGTAACACAGGAAAGAAATCGTTTTTCTATAAATCCTTCTGTGCTGATGAGATTAATCTATGTTTATATTCTGAAGAAGGAGGAAGTTTTTTGCCTATTGTCGCACGACATGTTAACATTTTTGGTACAAGTGTCAATCAAGATAATAAGGTACTTTAAATGCTGTACATAACCAAGTAGTGCATTCAGCGAACCAATGAGAACTAAAACATAAATACGCAGTTTCCATCCCATCTATCACTAAGAGCAAATCAGAAAAGGTTGTATGACATTACATGGGAATGAATAAGTGTATTCGCACAGGATGAAAGTGTATAACAAGAGTTGTAAGAGATTAGATGGTTAGCCAATATGCAGTAAACACGTAAAGAAAAAAGAGTATCATTTAAAGTCCGTCGCTGCTACACAATAATTATGAAGTATGCATCTTCATCATAGTAACTGCTGCGTATAGTAACTGCTGCAATAAGGTGTTGCTGAGGGGCTGATAATTGGCTTCAGAGTATCGTAAGCATCTATAGTTGCTACCTACAAAAGTAGTGTTCCCACTGTAATAGAATCTGTTTGCCAGAATGTACTATATTTATTCTTCAAGAGTTCATCCCATGCGATGAAAATTGAGGTAACAATTTAGTGTTTCAGTATTAATATTGGGCATAAAGGGAACTACGAATTTTAAGTACTGATATCAGTAACTGAGAATGAAATCAAATATGAATAAATGGCAGTTATATTGCTGAAATTAGAATGTTTATGTATTGCTATATATTCTTTATGTATTCGCATTACATATTTAATACTCCCAACAGTAAACTTGTAAGTAGTTATAAATTGGGGGTTCTGCGGCGGATCGGGGAGGTGGCTCAGTGTGGCTCAGGAGGAGAGGCCCTCTTTTGGGAGGAGGGTCCCTCTTTGGGAGGATGCCTCTCTTGAGCCGCCTCCCCTCTTTGGAGTGTCTTCCCTCTTTTGAGAGGAAGCCCCTCTTAGAGGGTCTTTAGACCCCCAGGATGCCTCTCAGTGCCCCCCTCCCCTCTTTTGGAAGTTTGGTGAGGCGCAGCACCGGATGCCTCTCTTGGGAGGATGCCTCTTTCCTAGTATTGCGAAAGAGGTCAAGAGGGCAATTGCGAAAGTCTTTCACGGAGTGAGTTTCACTCTTGAGAGGGAATGTCACAATCGCTGACCTGAGGAAGTGGTTTCAAGCGATGTCGCAATCAGCGACTGACCTTTGACCTGAGGAAGAAGTTTCAAGGGATGTCGCAATCGAACAATCTGGAAATGACGTGTCGCGCCTTGGAGCTCCTTAGCACACGTCCTCCCTCTCTGCTGGTCAGCGACAGACTGAAAGATCTTATCAGCAGGATGTAGTTAAAGCGCCCTCTGGCGAATTTTGATGAAGTGCTGCCATCTATCGGCATTTTTTTTTTTTTTCCAAAAGAAATTAATGTTTCACTTGTCAGGAGCTGGATTCGATCTTGGGTCCAACTGATTAGAAGTCGCGCGTCTTACCATCGTGCCAAAGCACCCGTGCTTTATAGGCAGTTAACTTCGAAGTGTACCTTATCAGTGGAAGTTAGATTCTTTTTCAAAGTTCATTCGAATAGCGATGCAAGGGTGCGTTTTAAAACAGAATGTTACGGAGTGAATATAAATATGTATATTATAACACAATGATTTTTTTTAAAACAAATGTATACACAAACTTTAAAAACACGAATGTAATAATTAGCTAAAATTGTGTTCAGTGGACACGAAACTTGTATTCAGTGAATACCATTCGACCATTCTGAGTGTTGTGTATCTAAAAACAAATGTATACACAAACTTTAAAAACACGAATGTAATAATTAGCTAAAATTGTATTCAGTGGATTTTTTTTTTTTTTTTTAAATAAATCAATACGATTTTTATAATAATAACGAAATGATTTCGAATGTTTAAAAACAAATTGATTACGGATTTCCAATGAACACACAAATTGTGTTCAGTGGACACACAAATTGTGTTCCGTGAATACTATTCTGAGTGTTGTGTATCTAAAAACAAATGTATACACAAACTTTAAAAACACGAATGTAATAATTAGCTAAAATTGTATTCAGTGGATTTTTTTTTTTTTAAATAAATCAATGCGATTTTTATAATAATAAGGAAATGATTTCGAATGTTTAAAAACAAATTGATTACGGATTTCCAATGAACACACAAATTATGTTCAGTGGACACACAAATTGTGTTCCGTGAATACTATTCTGAGTGTTGTGTATCTAAAAACAAATGTATACAGAAACTTTAAAAACATGAATGTAATACATAGCTAAAATTGTGTTCAATGAACACACAAATTGTGTTCAGTGAACAGGATTCGACCATTCTGAGTGTTGTGTATCTAAAAACAAATGTATACACAAACTTTAAAAACACGAATGTAATAATTAGCTAAAATTGTGTTCAGTGGACACGAAACTTGTATTCAGTGAATAGGATTCGACCATTCTAAGTGTGTGTGTGTGATTTTTGAAAAATAAATCTAAAAGTATATAAAATAATAATGAAAATTAGAACTCACAGAACGACCTCTTCACTACCCGCTAGTCAAACTTCAAATGAGTGATACACTCTCATTACGCTATTAAAAATTAGATATTATCTATAATGACGTCAGCAGTATGAGGTGTTGCCACCTATTTTTTCTAATAATATATTTTAATAGTTGGATACTTCAAGGGTCTGATTTGGTACACGTAATCTGAAATACATCATTTTAATGATATTACGCATTGAATATGATTCGGCCATTTTTAAAATGGTGGATGTAATTGAAATATCGAAGTTTAGAATTTAACAAACTAACGAATTTTCACCCCCAAAAATTTTAGCATTCAGTTTAAATAAAACCCAATGAATATGATATCACCATTTTAACATCGTAATTTTACTACCATTATAGAACTTAGAAGTGAGTGTACATTATTTTTTTCAGGACACCAACACATTTTAAAATCTATTGAATAGGAATAGACCATTTTGCACATACATGTACCTAGATTTCAACACCCGGTATTAAAACCTGCTAAACATGAAACGAGTAAGTATTGTGTGAGATTTTATCACACTAACTTTCAAACTTTTTAAATTTTTAAAAATGTCCGAAATAGTTGTATTTCATCGGTAGACATAAATTGTATGGAACACATTTTTATGAAAAAAATATCTGTTTCGACAGCTTTTAAAAATAGATTTCTACAGTTGTACACTATGGTTCTAGAATTTTCTAAATACGAATCGACTGTTTGAATGGTGGTTTTACCGATGCAAATATTTACAGGACAAATATTTCAATGAAACCGAACTTAGTTGAAGCTTCTAAGTTTGAATATTTAGAATCATTTCATATAATTTTTATATTCACATTGAAAATAGTTAACAAAATTGGAACTCACGGAGCGACAACTTACTGTCCACACTCCAAATGAGTGATACACACTTATTACATTATTAAAAATTAGATCTTATATATAATGATGTCATTATGTTGCCGTATTGCCACCACACAATTATTCTTTCCAAATTATGCATTTTTTTCTTTTTTTCTTTTTAATAACTTGCTACTGTCTTATGCTATCCATTTTTTTTTTTTTCATATAAGCAGATATTCCATATACCTTCTAAATGTTAAGTTGTAATTTAAAAAAAAAAAGCATTAGAGGTGTATTTTACGTCTGAATTCGTCCAAGTGGAAATCCGACAATTGCAAATGCATGATTGCATCCTCACATTTCAATAGACACAACTGAAATGTGTGGATCTTATTTTGAAAAAGCTGCTCTCAGAAAGAATATGTATATGAATACATATTTTCCATAAATATACCCCCTCCCCCCCACAATACACACAACATGCAGGCCAAAGACTCACCCAAAATACATTCCAAATCGGCTCTATAGCTTATCGCGCTTATCAGTGTAACAGATAGTGACCCAATGTTCATGTTCACAAAGCGAGTTAATTGCAATGTTATTGTTTTAAGCAGTTCCCATATTTAAATGAAAAATTTATCAAATTATACAATACATACAAGAGCTGGAAGATCATAGCATTTCAATATTATAGAATACTCACGAATGTTTTTTTTTTTCCCCATTTAAAATTATCAAATTTTAATGCAATTTGACAAAAATTGCACAATACTTAGTGTATGACTATCAAATAAGAGCTAGGTTTTATTGTTACAACAACGTTTAAGATCATTAAACGAGTATATATATATATATTTTTTTTTTTAAAAAGAAGAATAGTATATAACTTACTGTTTTTAAGGATAGGTAATTGTTAACATTGAATTTAAATGAAAGAGTGACCCTCTGAGACAAGTACAGTACATTGCAATATCATTAAAAAATATGAAAGATATGCAATTAACACCTTAAAAGAAACATGTAATGAGTTATCTTAATACGAGACATTATTGACATGCACATAGAAATGTCACAATTTTGTGGCTGTAGGTGCTCCATAAGACCTCTCTGCTCTTAATAAATGATCCCATTTGAATGTACATATTTAACAACACACAGAAAATGACAGGACCACAACAAAATTTTACACCTATTACAGAATAACTCCCAACTTCGTAGATTTTTAAGAAACTACAGTCGAATTTTCACCGATTCTTAGAGATTGAAACACAACATTGTTTATGAATCTTCATACTTTAGAGAATGGAACATAAATTAGCATTTATTTTGAATGAATTCAGAATTTTGACATTGATTATAAATTTATGATTTAAACTCTGTAAAGTGTAAATATCTTTTGTCATGAAACTCACACTGTAGACATTTGATATGATTCGAATAAATCTATTTTTAATTTTTTATATTTTATTTTAAAAAGTGAGATTAGTAAACCTGTTACACTTGAATGCATAGATACATAACTCACAACAATATAACATTTCTTAAATGGAACATGCTAAAAAAAAAAAAAAAAATAGCTAATGAGTATAAATAAGGAATTCAATTTGAAAGATAACAACCATTTAATGAATCTATTATTAATGAAATACACATTAACCATTATCACTTGTACATTTAAACAAATAAGTTAAAATAATTTCCTTATCGCACTTTCATAGTCCTCTGATTTGAATGACTCGAAAAAATTTCTATCATAGCAGTAAAAGACTTCTTCACCACGCAACAAAACTTTCTTAGCAATGTTATTAATGTCAAGATTTAGAAGTACTTGTTCAGACACTCTGTCAAACATTTGTAATGGAGTGCTGTAAAGACATTCATGGTAACTTAAATCTGCAACTTGACCAACACAGCCAACACATTTGAAAAGTTTTCTTACATGACACATGACGTTGTCATGAATACAAGAGATTAATTGTTCGAATGCAAAATTTTTGTCACAAATAAGTGATGGTAGAAAGGTTATAGTGTTCTTTATTTTTAATATTTGAGCAGGAAGCCACTCTATAAATATACTTTCTCGAAGATGTATACTAATGTTGTTAACACTATTCTGTAAACATGCTATTTGATTTTTATCTAAGGTAATATGACACTGTGTTAGACAAAATTTTGAATCATATAATTGAATTATTTTCTGCAGATGCAATTTTCCGTTGTCATTGAAACAGAACAACTCATTGCGACTGACGAAAGAGGTATCTGCATATAGAATATTGAACGACCACAATTTTTGAGAAAATTCACTCCATGTAGCCGGTGACAGTGTAACACCTTCACGCGTAGGCTGTAATTCATTTCGATCGTTAGAGAGATATTTCCATATATACACTTTTAACTTCCCATGACGAAGTTTCAAATACACATACACATTAGAACCTAAATGCCAACGACGGAGTGCATCTTGCATAAAATCTGAAGAAGTAGATTCAGTCGAAACTGATTCTGCATTGGAAGATAACAGTCCACTATGTGTTAGAGCACAAGAAAGCAGATCATGAGTTGAGTTTTGAACCTCGGTGAGAACTTGTGAATTGACAACGGTAGATGTTTCTGCTGGGGTTTTGGAAGACATAAGATAGGTTTCTAACCAATCCACAGCAAATTTTTGTGAGGGTGAATTAATCACATCTGAGACAATGTCCACAGATTTTGTTTCTTCTAGGGCAGGAATAGTCAACTCCGCACTATTTACACTAGAAATTATTTGCTCGAGTGATGGCATACTTTGAATTTTAGACATTCTTTTTAGATAGTAACATCCAACTACGACATTCACAGTATAAGATTTATTTTTAAAACACTAACATCTTAAAACATTATAATTTTGTCACAGCTATGAGCGAAGCAAACCTATCCACACAACCTCCAAAGTTGAAATGACTTATCAAACAACTTCATAAGTATAATCACGTAACCTAAATCGAGTGTCGTGTGCAAACAGATCACATAAGATATGAAGTGATTAGAACTTATAATTTTTAATGAATCGTACAACATTAGATTGTGGTAAATACAATTGTTATCTACATGAGAAAATTTCTATATTATTTCATTCAGCTTCGAAATCATAGAGTGAAAATATGTACCAAACTTACTTAAAGTTCCGAATTTTAAATCACATTAACATTATATACTTAGAAAAATTTTATATATATTTTTATAACTTTAGGTGATATGTATCACGCGGAATATACAAGAATAACTACCAAAAACACGAAAATAACTAACACTATGAGGCCTTCACAAGTCGGCATCCAAACTAGAAATGAACGATAAACACACTAATTGCAACAATTAGATGAGAGCTTATCAGTTCTTATCTTATCTAAGATTCCACATAAAATGACGTCATCACTCCAAAGTTCACAAGATGACGTCATTGGTCCAAGGTTCGCAAGATAGCCATTTGGCCATGAAGTGGTGTTTTTTGGCCAAAATCGATAGTAAAATTTTAATTACTTCTTAATTTTAAAAGGCCAAATGGCTATCTTGCGAACCTTGGACCAATGACGTCATCTTGTGAACTTTGGAGTGATGACGTCATTTTATGTGGAATCTTAGATAAGATAAGAACTGATAAGCTCTCATCTAATTGTTGCAATTAGTGTGTTTATCGTTCATTTCTAGTTTGGATGCCGACTTGTGAAGGCCTCATAGTGTTAGTTATTTTCGTGTTTTTGGTAGTTATTCTTGTATATTCCGCGTGATACATATCACCTAAAGTTATAAAAATATATATAAAATTTTTCTAAGTATATAATGTTAATGTGATTTAAAATTCGGAACTTTAAGTAAGTTTGGTACATATTTTCACTCTATGATTTCGAAGCTGAATGAAATAATATAGAAATTTTCTCATGTAGATAACAATTGTATTTACCACAATCTAATGTTGTACGATTCATTAAAAATTATAAGTTCTAATCACTTCATATCTTATGTGATCTGTTTGCACACGACACTCGATTTAGGTTACGTGATTATACTTATGAAGTTGTTTGATAAGTCATTTCAACTTTGGAGGTTGTGTGGATAGGTTTGCTTCGCTCATAGCTGTGACAAAATTATAATGTTTTAAGATGTTAGTGTTTTAAAAATAAATCTTATACTGTGAATGTCGTAGTTGGATGTTACTATCTAAAAAGAATGTCTAAAATTCAAAGTATGCCATCACTCGAGCAAATAATTTCTAGTGTAAATAGTGCGGAGTTGACTGTTCCTGCCCTAGAAGAAACAAAATCTGTGGACATTGTCTCAGATGTGATTAATTCACCCTCACAAAAATTTGCTGTGGATTGGTTAGAAACCTATCTTATGTCTTCCAAAACCCCAGCAGAAACATCTACCGTTGTCAATTCACAAGTTCTCACCGAGGTTCAAAACTCAACTCATGATCTGCTTTCTTGTGCTCTAACACATAGTGGACTGTTATCTTCCAATGCAGAATCAGTTTCGACTGAATCTACTTCTTCAGATTTTATGCAAGATGCACTCCGTCGTTGGCATTTAGGTTCTAATGTGTATGTGTATTTGAAACTTCGTCATGGGAAGTTAAAAGTGTATATATGGAAATATCTCTCTAACGATCGAAATGAATTACAGCCTACGCGTGAAGGTGTTACACTGTCACCGGCTACATGGAGTGAATTTTCTCAAAAATTGTGGTCGTTCAATATTCTATATGCAGATACCTCTTTCGTCAGTCGCAATGAGTTGTTCTGTTTCAATGACAACGGAAAATTGCATCTGCAGAAAATAATTCAATTATATGATTCAAAATTTTGTCTAACACAGTGTCATATTACCTTAGATAAAAATCAAATAGCATGTTTACAGAATAGTGTTAACAACATTAGTATACATCTTCGAGAAAGTATATTTATAGAGTGGCTTCCTGCTCAAATATTAAAAATAAAGAACACTATAACCTTTCTACCATCACTTATTTGTGACAAAAATTTTGCATTCGAACAATTAATCTCTTGTATTCATGACAACGTCATGTGTCATGTAAGAAAACTTTTCAAATGTGTTGGCTGTGTTGGTCAAGTTGCAGATTTAAGTTACCATGAATGTCTTTACAGCACTCCATTACAAATGTTTGACAGAGTGTCTGAACAAGTACTTCTAAATCTTGACATTAATAACATTGCTAAGAAAGTTTTGTTGCGTGGTGAAGAAGTCTTTTACTGCTATGATAGAAATTTTTTCGAGTCATTCAAATCAGAGGACTATGAAAGTGCGATAAGGAAATTATTTTAACTTATTTGTTTAAATGTACAAGTGATAATGGTTAATGTGTATTTCATTAATAATAGATTCATTAAATGGTTGTTATCTTTCAAATTGAATTCCTTATTTATACTCATTAGCTATTTTTTTTTTTTTTTTTAGCATGTTCCATTTAAGAAATGTTATATTGTTGTGAGTTATGTATCTATGCATTCAAGTGTAACAGGTTTACTAATCTCACTTTTTAAAATAAAATATAAAAAATTAAAAATAGATTTATTCGAATCATATCAAATGTCTACAGTGTGAGTTTCATGACAAAAGATATTTACACTTTACAGAGTTTAAATCATAAATTTATAATCAATGTCAAAATTCTGAATTCATTCAAAATAAATGCTAATTTATGTTCCATTCTCTAAAGTATGAAGATTCATAAACAATGTTGTGTTTCAATCTCTAAGAATCGGTGAAAATTCGACTGTAGTTTCTTAAAAATCTACGAAGTTGGGAGTTATTCTGTAATAGGTGTAAAATTTTGTTGTGGTCCTGTCATTTTCTGTGTGTTGTTAAATATGTACATTCAAATGGGATCATTTATTAAGAGCAGAGAGGTCTTATGGAGCACCTACAGCCACAAAATTGTGACATTTCTATGTGCATGTCAATAATGTCTCGTATTAAGATAACTCATTACATGTTTCTTTTAAGGTGTTAATTGCATATCTTTCATATTTTTTAATGATATTGCAATGTACTGTACTTGTCTCAGAGGGTCACTCTTTCATTTAAATTCAATGTTAACAATCACCTATCCTTAAAAACAGTAAGTTATATACTATTCTTCTTTTTAAAAAAAAAATATATATATATATACTCGTTTAATGATCTTAAACGTTGTTGTAACAATAAAACCTAGCTCTTATTTGATAGTCATACACTAAGTATTGTGCAATTTTTGTCAAATTGCATTAAAATTTGATAATTTTAAATGGGGAAAAAAAAAACATTCGTGAGTATTCTATAATATTGAAATGCTATGATCTTCCAGCTCTTGTATGTATTGTATAATTTGATAAATTTTTCATTTAAATATGGGAACTGCTTAAAACAATAACATTGCAATTAACTCGCTTTGTGAACATGAACATTGGGTCACTATCTGTTACACTGATAAGCGCGATAAGCTATAGAGCCGATTTGGAATGTATTTTGGGTGAGTCTTTGGCCTGCATGTTGTGTGTATTGTGGGGGGGAGGGGGTATATTTATGGAAAATATGTATTCATATACATATTCTTTCTGAGAGCAGCTTTTTCAAAATAAGATCCACACATTTTAGTTGTGTCTATTGAAATGTGAGGATGCAATCATGCATTTGCAATTGTCGGATTTCCACTTGGACGAATTCAGACGTAAAATACACCTCTAATGCTTTTTTTTTTTTAAATTACAACTTAACATTTAGAAGGTATATGGAATATCTGCTTATATGAAAAAAAAAAAAAAATGGATAGCATAAGACAGTAGCAAGTTATTAAAAAGAAAAAAAGAAAAAAATGCATAATTTGGAAAGAATAATTGTGTGGTGGCAATACGGCAACATAATGACATCATTATATATAAGATCTAATTTTTAATAATGTAATAAGAGTGTATCACTCATTTGGAGTGTGGACAGTAAGTTGTCGCTCCGTGAGTTCCAATTTTGTTAACTATTTTCAATGTGAATATAAAAATTATATGAAATGATTCTAAATATTCAAACTTAGAAGCTTCAACTAAGTTCGGTTTCATTGAAATATTTGTCCTGTAAATATTTGCATCGGTAAAACCACCATTCAAACAGTCGATTCGTATTTAGAAAATTCTAGAACCATAGTGTACAACTGTAGAAATCTATTTTTAAAAGCTGTCGAAACAGATATTTTTTTCATAAAAATGTGTTCCATACAATTTATGTCTACCGATGAAATACAACTATTTCGGACATTTTTAAAAATTTAAAAAGTTTGAAAGTTAGTGTGATAAAATCTCACACAATACTTACTCGTTTCATGTTTAGCAGGTTTTAATACCGGGTGTTGAAATCTAGGTACATGTATGTGCAAAATGGTCTATTCCTATTCAATAGATTTTAAAATGTGTTGGTGTCCTGAAAAAAATAATGTACACTCACTTCTAAGTTCTATAATGGTAGTAAAATTACGATGTTAAAATGGTGATATCATATTCATTGGGTTTTATTTAAACTGAATGCTAAAATTTTTGGGGGTGAAAATTCGTTAGTTTGTTAAATTCTAAACTTCGATATTTCAATTACATCCACCATTTTAAAAATGGCCGAATCATATTCAATGCGTAATATCATTAAAATGATGTATTTCAGATTACGTGTACCAAATCAGACCCTTGAAGTATCCAACTATTAAAATATATTATTAGAAAAAATAGGTGGCAACACCTCATACTGCTGACGTCATTATAGATAATATCTAATTTTTAATAGCGTAATGAGAGTGTATCACTCATTTGAAGTTTGACTAGCGGGTAGTGAAGAGGTCGTTCTGTGAGTTCTAATTTTCATTATTATTTTATATACTTTTAGATTTATTTTTCAAAAATCACACACACACACTTAGAATGGTCGAATCCTATTCACTGAATACAAGTTTCGTGTCCACTGAACACAATTTTAGCTAATTATTACATTCGTGTTTTTAAAGTTTGTGTATACATTTGTTTTTAGATACACAACACTCAGAATGGTCGAATCCTGTTCACTGAACACAATTTGTGTGTTCATTGAACACAATTTTAGCTATGTATTACATTCATGTTTTTAAAGTTTGTGTATACATTTGTTTTTAGATACACAACACTCAGAATAGTATTCACGGAACACAATTTGTGTGTCCACTGAACACAATTTGTGTGTTCATTGGAAATCCGTAATCAATTTGTTTTTAAACATTCGAAATCATTTCCTTATTATTATAAAAATCGCATTGATTTATTTAAAAAAAAAAAAATCCACTGAATACAATTTTAGCTAATTATTACATTCGTGTTTTTAAAGTTTGTGTATACATTTGTTTTTAGATACACAACACTCAGAATAGTATTCACGGAACACAATTTGTGTGTCCACTGAACACAATTTGTGTGTTCATTGGAAATCCGTAATCAATTTGTTTTTAAACATTCGAAATCATTTCGTTATTATTATAAAAATCGTATTGATTTATTTAAAAAAAAAAAAAAAATCCACTGAATACAATTTTAGCTAATTATTACATTCGTGTTTTTAAAGTTTGTGTATACATTTGTTTTTAGATACACAACACTCAGAATGGTCGAATGGTATTCACTGAATACAAGTTTCGTGTCCACTGAACACAATTTTAGCTAATTATTACATTCGTGTTTTTAAAGTTTGTGTATACATTTGTTTTAAAAAAAATCATTGTGTTATAATATACATATTTATATTCACTCCGTAACATTCTGTTTTAAAACGCACCCTTGCATCGCTATTCGAATGAACTTTGAAAAATAATCTAACTTCCACTGATAAGGTACACTTCGAAGTTAACTGCCTATAAAGCACGGGTGCTTTGGCACGATGGTAAGACGCGCGACTTCTAATCAGTTGGACCCAAGATCGAATCCAGCTCCTGACAAGTGAAACATTAATTTCTTTTGGAAAAAAAAAATGCCGATAGATGGCAGCACTTCATCAAAATTCGCCAGAGGGCGCTTTAACTACATCCTGCTGATAAGATCTTTCAGTCTGTCGCTGACCAGCAGAGAGGGAGGACGTGTGCTAAGGAGCTCCAAGGCGCGACACGTCATTTCCAGATTGTTCGATTGCGACATCCCTTGAAACTTCTTCCTCAGGTCAAAGGTCAGTCGCTGATTGCGACATCGCTTGAAACCACTTCCTCAGGTCAGCGATTGTGACATTCCCTCTCAAGAGTGAAACTCACTCCGTGAAAGACTTTCGCAATTGCCCTCTTGACCTCTTTCGCAATACTAGGAAAGAGGCATCCGGTGCTGCGCCTCACCAAACTTCCAAAAGAGGGGAGGGGGGCACTGAGAGGCATCCTGGGGGTCTAAAGACCCTCTAAGAGGGGCTTCCTCTCAAAAGAGGGAAGACACTCCAAAGAGGGGAGGCGGCTCAAGAGAGGCATCCTCCCAAAGAGGGACCCTCCTCCCAAAAGAGGGCCTCTCCTCCTGAGCCACACTGAGCCACCTCCCCGATCCGCCGCAGAACCCCCAATTTATAACTACTCTTGTATACCCCAAGTTTGGAAAAGTATATATTTAGAGAGTACATCGCTTCTGCGGTGAACAGACACGATCAGAAATTCCTTCTGAAGCGATTCATTATACATCTAAAATAAACACCAAAAGCTGAAAATTCTGAAAGTGCTTTCAAAAGTGTATCCAGAAATTGCGGAAAAAAGTGAGATGACCAAGTTTCTCGCTTCTTAAGCTTGTAAATATTTGTTAGATTCTATTTTCAACACTGAAGAGAAAAAACAATATTGATATTTGAAGGTTATTCATTTATGTTTATTTTCTTTCAAATTTTTGCTTTTATTTCGCTTTGAAATTGAAACATCTGTCATCTTAGATTCGAGATTCTCTACTGGTTCACATAAAAGTAGAAATTGCATAATAATTGGCCAACGTGTTTGTGGTTTTACACATCCAACAGAAGCTCCTCGGAGACCTTGAGGAATGAAATTTCGCACACCTAAAGTATCGAACGCGGGAAAAAATCTATGAGGGTAAGAATTTTATTTTTCCTTCAGAGGAGAAAAAAATGGGAAGGGGAGTTGAAAAGTTTTTACAGTTCTTTCAGAAGCCCCGTACAGACTTAGAAATCTGAATCTTTGTACAATGTTAGGGTCAATCCCGGGTGCCGGACTTTTGATATCTCACCTAAAAAGCGTAAAGTATTTCCAGAAGTATTCCCAGAAAAAATATTTCCAGACCATGCAGAAGCCACTGGTGACCTGGAAGGTTGGCTCGTTGTACATTTATAGCATAGGTTATGGGACAGAACTAAACGGAAACGAATGTATGGCTTCTCCCTGGTGTGTGTGTGTGGGGGGGGGCGGGGGTCTGAGAAAATGTTTTCTTTTTCGAAAAAAATATTTAGAACCCCCAGAAGTCCTAGATGATTTAAAAGGTTGAATTTTGCAGGTGTATAGTAATGACCATTAGACAGAGCCTAACGGAACTTGATTTTCGATTAAGATGACTATTTTCGACGCTCAGCGCCATGTATTGTTAACCAAAATAAAACTTGGAATGCCAATTTTACTTAATTTAATGAGTGTTAGTTTTCTGTTTGACCGGCTTTTATACTAATCTATAATAAAATAGAACGTCTGTGTATGTGTGTGTGTGTGTATGTGTATGTGTGTGTTTGTGTATGTATGCATGTGTATGTGTAATGAAAGCAGAAAATTCAATCTATGTACCGGTACCAAATTGGGTAGAAGAATACTTTAGGATACGTCCCACGATACTTCTGAGTAATTAAAACAGATATCATATATGTGTGTTATTAATGTTTTTGATTCGAAGAAGGCGATAAAGAACCGCACGGCAGCCAATGTTGTGAAATCTCATATTAGACTGACTGACGCAACATTTCGGGTGAATGCCAGTTGTGATTTTTAGTTGTCATAAATTGACTGGGAATAAAAAAATCTAACTTTCTCAATCTTATAGCTAGATGCTGTATATTGGATACATAGGCATACTTCATTACTAATGGCAATCTGTGCAAAAATTTGCAATTCTAACAATGATTAACATTCTAATAAAATTTCAATTTCTATTTTATTCCACAGAGAATTGTTTTAAATTTTATTCAATTGGGATCTTTAAAGAGGATTTGAAAGGATTGGGAACATTTTCGCGTTGAGGGTATAGGCAGCAACAATTGACTAAAGATATCTCAGAGCTTTTAGAAAAAGTGGTAGAGCTTTCAGAAAACGGATAATATGTTATAATTCAAGATATATTTTCTTAAAAACTACACGAAATATGGTAAATAAATAAAATCGCGCTCCCACTTTAACGACTAGAATCGATTTTCTGTTTTTACGATGAATGTACAAAACATAGGACATAGCTAGTTTTTTCCTATTAGTACAATTAACGATTATTTAGTACTGATTAGTTGCATGAACATTTGCATACATACATACACAGGCATAGCGCACATCTTAAACTTTTCTAAAACGTCTTTCAGAAGTTGGCAATTAATATAAATCATTTGAAATCTGGAGAAAACTATAGAATAGATATATAACCTGGAAAAAGTTATTAGTTATTAACTTTTCACACACACACACACACTTATATATATACATATATGTATTCTGTTTTTTAATAACAAAGTACTTTTGTGATTCTGAAGCATAAAAAACTCCTTTCTATAAAATGTATGCAATAAAATTGATAACTTTAAAATTCAATGAAGAAATGCAAAAAACTGCAAGAAATCGATATTCTAACCGAGATTTAAACAATATATCTTCAATTGGCTATATTTGCTTTATTTATCGAGCTATTGTGATGATAATCTTTTGCTCTACATATAACAAGCATCCTGTATTTTTCTCTAAATTTGAGAAAGAAATGAAACTTCAAATCCGAACAAATTCCTTATACTTTTACTTTTTGTTATGCAGGACAGTATCCTGTTCGTCGTGACACTAACAATTTGAAAATCTCCGAAATAAATTGTAGGATGCTAGTGCAAATAAAAATTCGGTATTTCTAGTACCTCTGTTATGTTGTGCTTATAAACTGAGTGTTTAAGTTACTTGTATGCCATTGTAAAGAACTCTTGCCTGTACCATGTTAGCCAACTTCCTATTCTATGCGCAATTGTTAAGGATACGCTTTGCCTCTACATATCAACTGGGCTTTAAAAGAAGTGAATTAAAATATTTTGCTTTCAATGCCGAGTTTGTGTCTTCTCGGCCTGTTTTATTACTTTTATTTATAATAAGTGAGAAGGGGCGAAAGTAAAAAATTTTCATAAATGACTTTGAAAAGAGCAGTCATAAAAACTGTGCATATTTTGAAAATTTTTCATATATGTAATAGACAATTTTCTTTATTTCCTCTTTTGAAGAATTTAAATATGATAAAACTGTGTTTGTATATACAGCTGTTTTTGTCTACATTAACCTTATTATTTGGAGTTACTGCAGAAAAGACAAAATATTGGATCAGGTTACTGCTGACAAGGGTCGAGAAATTCCACATTAAGTTACTATTTTATTTATTCAATACTATTTTATAAACTATTCAATACTATTCAATACAATTTCAATACTTTTTAATACTATTTATTCAGTACTATTTTATTTATTCAATACTATTTTATAAACTATTCAATACCATTCAATACTATTTCAATACTTTTTAATACTGTTTATTCAGTACTATTTTATTTATTCAATACTATTTTATAAACTATTCAATACTATTCAATACTATTTCAATACTTTTTAATACTATTTATTCAGTACTATTTTATTTATTCAATACTATTTTATAAACTATTCAATACTATTTCAATACTTTTTAATACTATTTATTCAG
Organism: Amaurobius ferox; assembly: GCA_951213105.1. Lineage (NCBI taxonomy): Eukaryota > Metazoa > Arthropoda > Arachnida > Araneae > Amaurobiidae > Amaurobius > Amaurobius ferox. The sequence goes on from OX578134.1 coordinate 75,117,393, forward strand.
TACTATTTTATTTATTCAATACTATTTTATAAACTATTCAATACTATTCAATACTATTTCAATACTTTTTAATACTATTTATTCAGTACTATTTTATTTATTCAATACTATTTTATAAACTATTCAATACTATTCAATACTATTTCAATACTTTTTAATACTATTTATTCAGTACTATTATATTTATTCAATACTATTTTATAAACTATTCAATACTATTCAATACTATTTATTCAATACTATGTTATTTACTTCCAAATGATCTCAACTATAGTATATTCCCATTTATTTTAAAAAGCTTGACATTTTTTCCGATTGATACCAAGTCAAATAATGTATTCCCTTCAAGGGAGGAGGGATAACTTGCCCCCCGAGGGTGGCTAATGATGTCACGAGCCCAAAAATTTAATTGCGGCTATTTTTAACTACAATGATTGTAACTGTTAATTTTGTGATCATTGAGTGACAAATACTCTTTTTTATACACAATTATGTCAAATTTTGTCCTATGCATATTGAAAACCAAAACCACAATATTTTTCCACTTTCTTAGAAAATTGCTTATCATTTTCCCCAAAGTTTAAAACTTGTTTTGTAAAATGTATTTAGTGGGTTTAGGAAATAAAAAATTTTGCTCGGAGCTTATATAAATTATTCGAAAGATGATAGTTTTAAGTCTGCATGTCGCTTGAAAATAGTATTGCAGATTTCGATCAGCTCTCTTTGTAGCACCACTTTGAACAAAAATATTTTTAACACTTTATTTTATCGTTTGTATTATCGAGCGATCTACCTAATTACCTAAATTTAAATATATCTTGCGTTTGCTCGAAATTCCGAATTCGAATGTTTTATTCTGCGTCATATCTAAAGTGTTTCATTTTCTAAAAGTAAAAATTTCTTTCACTGTTATTGTATAATGATCTATTATAGGCAGTTTTAAGCTTTTATTTAAATGCATTTTATAATTCGAATGGTTTGGTTGGGAGCACTCCCGTAAATGTAAAATACTAAAGACTAAAAACTTTTATTTTCCCGATAGATGCATTAATTCATTAAACGCTCGTTCTGTAAATTAGGTTTTAAGACCCTATAATGTACTTGAAAATGTCAGTTTTCTATTCACTCAACAATTCGAACATTTTTATCCTGAACCCCTTCAAATAATAAATATTTGAAATCACCGTTTACCTATGTTCATTTTATTATATTGAACTACCAATGAACCAAATTTGAAATTCATACCTCAAGAAACTTCATTCGGCAATTCGAACATTCTTGTCCATGACATCTCCTAAATTAATAGATATTTGAAAACAACAGTTATCGATGTTGATGTTATTATATGTACTGAAATTTAAGTACCTATCTCCTTAAACCTGAAGTTTGACACTGACTCGAAAAAATGCGAACATTTTTTTTTTATAATACACTCTAAAATAATAAATATTTGAAAATTGCAACTAATCATGTTGTTTTTATCATACGATTAATCTGTGCATGGCATTTAAAGTTTCTAGTTCAATTAATCTGGAATTTTACACTAATTTGGCTCGAAAATTAGATTTTCAAATATTTATTAATTTTAAGAGCTCTTTTTCCTAACACTTTAAAAATGCATAAGTATTTGAAAACGGCAATTATCCATATTGATTTTATAAATATGGATAATTATATATGTGCGCAACATGTGCACAATTTTTTCAAAAATTTTGCAAGAAAAAATTTGTAAAATCTGTATTATAGGTCTAAATGATCCCAATTATAGTACATTACATATCATTTTATAAGGCTCGAAATTTTTGTTCGATTGATACCAAGTTCAACAATGTACTTCCTCGGAGTGGGGAGGGGTAATTTGTCCCCCAGAGAAGGGCTACTGACGTCACGAGCCCGAAAATTGTATTGTAGCTATTTTTCACTACAATGATTGCAAAATATTAAATATTGTGATCATTGAGTCAAAAATAATCCCTTTTTTCATAGTTATGCCAAAATTTGTCTTATGCTTCAATGTTAAAAAAAATTTAATTTTGAATAAATTTCGTAATTTTCATTCCAATTTTAAAAAACGTTATCTAGTTCTAGATCTTTCGTTAACAAAGTTGGATACAATGAAAGAACATTAATATTTGTGGCAGCCATCGTCTGCACAAGAAATCGATTCCAGACCAACGACAAACAGACGGACATCACTCTAAAAATAGTCAAAACGTTGGGAGATCCTAAAACATATATTGGCATCAACATTTTAAAATAAAACATTTTCGCGAAAGTATTACTTTCTCTATACTGTTTTGTATAGTATGAGAAAGTGAAAATAAACATGAAAAGCTGAAAATATAATTTAAACATATTTAAAAGAAAATTAGAGAATAAAATTTTTCTCGGGTACTACATTTGTGTCTTACGTAATTTTTCATTACAGAACGAAGGACATAAACTTCAGAACGCGAGCATGAATCGTTCGCGAGATACTGCCAGTTTTGCAAATAAATTTATTAAAAAATTGCATAAAATAAAAATAAAATAGAAGTAATAATAGAACAATGACATCACAGAAGAGAATCTAATTTATTCAATTCATGAGTGAATTGAATAAATTATATTGTATAATAGATTTGGATTTTGACGCCAAAGAATTCAGTCATAGTTGTTTATTCCATGAGATATTAAATAAGTGCCAATTGTATTTTGATGAAGATTTTGCACACGAGTGGGAATAAACCATTCTGATTGGACTAATTCGTTGCTAAAAACGTCCACTTTTAATTTACGGGATGTTAACTGAATGTTAAAATCATTATACCAAGGATCTTGTATATAATTTTTTCATTCTGAAAGAAGTGAAGTCATTGTATTATGTAGGGAAAGTTATATGATGCCCACACCGGAATATTAGTTTCAAGAATATTACCAGAATATTTCTTTCTCATGTAGCAGCTGACAATATTAATCTAATGCAAATTAAAAAATAACTTTCATATAAGGAAATGTGCGTTTTCTATTCAACAAAATAATAAAGATCCATCTTGAGCAAATGATAATTTTGATTTTTGCAGCAATTATTCTTTATTATCAAAATAAGCGTTCTATATGTTTCAAGCAAAATAATCACTGCTCATGACATCGAGAAAAAAAGTTTTTAAAATATAATCGTCATTACAACATTTATCAACATCTTAAGATTTACTTTTATACAAGTAAAATAAAATTGAAGAATTAAAACTGGCGCAAAAGAATCTACTTAATAGAAAAGCAGTTATTATTAACCAATATTTTGAAACGTTCTGTGGACATAAAGAATATTAACGTCCTTAAAACAAAGATAATTAAAACTAACGAAATTTACTTGTGTAAATCTTTTGTCAATTAACAATAAAATTGATAAAACATTAATAATTGATAGAACATTATCACTCAAATTGATTGAACACCATTACTCAAATTTGTCGACTTTTCCAATTAACTTTTTACAACCTTATGAAGATAAATCTTTTCAGAGTTTCAAAAACTAATGGACAAATTGATAATTGATTAAAGCTATTGAATTATTAATTTCGGTTTACTATGTTCGTCGGAGTAGGATAGTAAAAATAACTACTTCTTGCATTACTAAAGAAAATATTTTACAATTGTGTAGCCTGCAAAGTCTCTTTGCAATTGCATACACTACTAGCAGATATACTTGTATATAAATACTTGAATGTAATTGGATATGAGTATTTCTATCAAAATTCTATAGTTCTTTTAATATACGGAGATATCGGATCAATTGAAAGTCCCTTCCATATATTTTTCTTTAACGACTGATGTCTATATAACCATTGATTATTATTTCCCTCAGTTACGGTATAATTTATGTTCACTTTATATTAACAATTTCTGATTGGTTCAGTTATGGTGACCAATCGCCGAGCCAAGTAACATCTGCGCTTTTTCACAGCAACAGAATAATTTTCAAATCGTGGATTAGAGAGTAAGGCTAGCTGAAGAACAGACGGATTAGAGTTGAGTGATAGACTGGTTGATATTTGGGCAAAAGTTCTGTTGGAACTTGGAGGTGCTCCGAGTGCAGTGGATGTGTGAGTGAGAAAGGTGAAAAGCGCAGGTCCATGGATCAGGCACTAGTATTGATGCAACTATAATCGTGAAGCCACCCCTACAGGACGGGAGGAATCGTACTGCTCATTCATGCATGCACATAATGGATGTGTACGTCGTGATGTGTAATTAAGATTTAGAGATTTTATTTGTAATGTGAGAAGGATTTTAGTCCACAACAGACGATTTGGATATTGAGTATGGTGTTATCTGTATTATTTACGTGACGAACACTTGTTTATTGGAATTCACCTGACGAACATTTGTTTATTGGACGTTGTTTGCGGAAGATTTACATTATATATATATATATATATATATATATAGAATTTAAAATCAATTTTAAAATTACATACAGCTTAAAAAAATCTATTAAAATTCATTAAGTACTATATATACAATTGTGAAGAATATGCGCAAACACACTCAACAAAATTATATAAACTCAAAAGACAATAACCCTGAAAACCTTACGATCATGATGAAAACAAGAACGAAAGGAAAACATACGGGTTAGGTGCAATAAAATGGCCAATGAGGGATAATGACCTCATTTAAGTCCCGGTTACCAGCCGGCAGCGCGGTCGCGACACCACTCCCGGAAGCCTGCACGCATCCGTAGTTAACCTCATTGTGACCACGAATAATGAACATGAAAGATCCAAAAGTCAAAAGTATCAAAATTCAAATTTTCAAAGTATAAAATCTCGAAGTGAAAAGTCAAATCCCTGTCACTCGAAAATTATTTAATAAATCTAATCAACAATTCTAAAAAAACATTTATATTTACTTTCACGACTCATATAAAAGTCGTACTCATATAGAGTGCAATAGGCAAAAATGAGAATAGATAGGCAAAAATGAGAAAAAGCAATAATAAATTGTTCAAGATTGAGGATCAGGACATGGAGAACAATCAACTGAAACTATACAAAATACGGCGGTTAGTTCGAAATTGCATTCTCGTCAGGGCAGCCATACATTTCGAATTAAAACCGATAGAATAGCCAGTTTCTGAAAATGGCGATAGCATTTACCTATGGACACCATTGGAAATGTCTACTGGCTATTGGAAGGACAAATAATAAAAATCAAGTGAATTATAAACCAGAAATATAAAAAGCAGAAATATTAATTCACAGGCACAGCCACCACGTGGGAGTCTACATGTTCGCAAGCGAACATTCATTCAAAAATAGTAAGCAGTATCAGACTCAGGCCTAGTGGTAAGTAGGTGATAAGAAAGGGTGAAATTCACAAAAAAGAGTTATCCAATCAAGGATAAATAATGCATTTGTAAAATTATTACGTGGTGTATTTGAAATTATTAATAATATTATTTACAAATACTTTTGGATAGTGGTAATTTTGACAAATGCGTTTAAGATTATTGATGTGGAGTAAGTGAAACTGAGGATCAGAAAGTCTATGTATTCGAAATAGCTGGTTTAAAATGATGTTTCTAAATAATTGAATAGAATTACAAGATCGATATGATAGCAGCTTAATGATAGTGAAGTTATAAGAATCTTTTTTATCATATAGATTGGTGATAATACGATTATTGAGGGTATCTAAATTTAGGTCTAAATAATTTACAGTTTGACTAACACTAGGCTTATTAGGGATTAATTCTAGGTTAGAGGGGTGAAAATCAATATTAATGGGATAGATATCATCAATGATAATACAAATTAAGTCGTCAACATATCGATATATAATACATGAATTAGAGTTAAAATGACGTTCATAATAATAAAGATATAAGTTAGCTAGAATACTACTACTACAGCCCCCTTGAGGTACACCAGATGTTTGTAAATACATAATTGTTGTATAACACAACGTGCAATAGCATAGGAAAGTTTTTGACATTAAATGGAACATTATTGAAAGATTGATAATCATGATAATGAGAGATAATAACTTTATATAAATCTTTAATATCAATATTAATAAATATTATTAAATAGGTCTTTAAAATCAAAGGTATGGAAACCAAGAATATGTGGAAGCTTGCTAAGGTGATTAACTAAATCAAAACTATTGTTCAGTGTGAAATAGTCTGAATTCTTAAATTTAAGAGATTCATTAATTCTATTTATACAGTTTAGCAAGTACTTACTAGCTGTAGTGGTAAAGGTAATATGTCCACATGTCACCGTTCTAAAACTGAGAGGTGATTTGTGGAATTTAGGAACCAAAGTAACATATGGAAATTTATAAAACTTACAATAAATATTTAATTGAGTATATAATTTTAGCATTTTAGTTTTGATTTTGATAGAATGATTATTAATGGATTTAAATATATGATTATTTTTTAAGTAATTCTGTAACAGAGAAACATAATATTTTTTACAAATAATGGCATAATTATTAGAAGCTTTATCTACAATACATAAGTTACGACAAAATGTTGCAGTTCTTTAATTGCGGAAAGGAGTTGTTTACAAGGATAACTAGGCCTCGTAAATTTAATATTTACATAACATTTTTAAGAATATGTAAGGTAGTATACTTCCATAGATGGAATTCTTCAATAGGAATGGAATGTGAACAAGCCTGTTGGTATATGAATATATCAAAATCAAATGATAAAGACTGAAGAAGAAGTTTGGGGTTATGGCAGAATGGAATGCGAAATTTAGACCCTTTATTCATAATATCCCTAAGTATATTATCCTGAACTATACCGAGATCCCCAGTAATAATGTGTCCATGAGATGAGTTGACATAAGGTGTAAGATTCTTATCGCTGCATACACATGTTGTAAGATTATCGGAGTTTAATAACCTGGAAACTTCATTCTAATTGTAAATAGTTCTACCAATTGGTAAATTATATTTGAAAGATTTTTGTATTATGATATCATTTACAGGTAAAAAGTGCTGATGTTTTGCAAATAAATTATTAAAGTTAAGAGAATTAAGAATTGGGTGTTTAAAAGAAATTACACAGTAAGCAATTTTAGTAGGTGGATTAGGTGAATGGTGTAGGTGGAAATTTAAGAAATTTGTACGAGAAAGAAGTACATAATAAAATAAATGTTTAAAATGCCCATTAGTTAATTTTAATTTCAAAAAGTAGTTAAAACAGTATTTAATTTGTATTTTCTGACTTTATATAATCAAGTTCTAATTGGTATGAAATATAAAGTTTGAGAATAATTATATTGCAATTTCAATATTTCTGTATTGTAATCAAAAGTATTACTTAAGTTACTTTTTCCTTTTCCACGTTTATATCGCTTTTTACTAGGAGTTGATGACTTTGAATACTGAAAAAGTTGTTTATATACTGAAGATTTATTGGAATTGTATTCAAAACTATTGTTAACCACATTATTATTATTATATATTTGATTTAAGCCGTAGGGGAAGAGAGTTTTGCGTTTTTTAATATAATAATTTTCAAATACTAATCTATCAGTTAGTGAAATTTTAATATCTAAAATATGAAGGGATATATTTTTAAATCCGTGGGTAGCAAAATGCTGATATTCAAATTGATTTTTAGTTGGGAGATCATTAAAAACTTTATGGTCAAATTTTTTAATATGATCCCTGTGGACATTCATTCTAAGATGCAGAGGGCTGCTGGTTTGGCCAATATAAGATAAGTTACAGATTGTACAATTGAGTTTGTAAATGCAATTAAAAACTTTGCAGAATTTTTGTGAGGTGGAATTATTATTAATTAGTAATAGGTCAGCATAAGGACTAGTTTTACACCTATTATTGTTGCATCTATTGAAGGAATAAGATTTAGATTGAGAGTTGGTATGGTATTCTTCCAAATCGTGTATAACGCCTAATTGGTCAATGTTTTTCGATCTATAGTTATCTCAATTCATAGTAATAATAGAGCGGACACTAGTTAATAAATAAAATCTGCATTTCGAATTTTAAATTAAAATTCCCAATATAAACCTCTTCAAAAATTATTTTGTCAGGTACGAATTTCTAATTATAACTAATATCATAATGAAGAAGTGAAACGAAATTTCGGAGAGTTACATAAAAAACGTAGATAGGATCTACATGAAAATTTCATACGTAGTACTCTTAAATATTGAAAGTGTGAACAAATAGAGCCATAATCATCCGGGAAGGAAGATATGCAAAGCTATTAATACGAATGTGCCTGACTGAATCCCGCAGGCAAAAGGGGGTCACATATAATGGAAATACATGTCTTGATTAAAATGTAAAAATAAGCAATAAAAGTTATTGACGTCTGGGTTTTGTCAACACTTTGATCGCAATCAACCGATGGACGGCCAATAAATTTTGGGATGATCATCTGAATTAAGATAAAAGTAACCCAATTTTTAGAAAGTATTAAAACATACTTTTTTATGAAATTCAACTTATCAGAATTGATAATTTAAGCCTCCCTGGAGGGAAAGAAAAAGAATTAATAATTTTCTGTGATTCACGGACGACCATTTAATACCACCATACGACCAACTCTTACCAACACCAAATAATCACTGAGTTTGTGTTTAAAATTTATTTTTTTAATCTACCATATATATTTCGAAAGGAAATTCATAAAATTAGATTTCGTTCAGTCACAGAGGTAGTGCTGTAATATTCCTGTTCCTATAACGTTGCTGCGAGTGCGGACGCAGTTAAAAGAAGTAGAACAGAGTTTACAATAACAAACAGTATTCCTACGGGAATATTGCTCCTCGAAACAGGATTATCTTGTGAATACAGCCCGATTTCGCCATTTGTCGCCATTTGTCGTTTTTTTTGGGACATTTAACCATGGAAATTCATGTCTAACAATTTAACTATAAATCTAGCTAGGCCGATCCGGTGGTTGAGCGGTCAGGAGCAAGCGTTTTCGTCTGATCGCTGGATTGCCGGGTTGTGGGCTCGAATCCCGCCAGCGGGCATGGATGTTGTGTTATCGTGACAAAGTCTGACTTCTGCCCTTGAGGAGCCTCAATAAAAAGTGAATTTCCCCCTTCGCCGTGGGTCCAGGGGTCTAGTGGACGTGGTGCATAGGCGCTCCTTCATCACGGGGGAATAAGTAACAACAACAACAACAACAATATAGCTAGACATGAGCAGAATACAACGCCCCTCGTGATCCACCCGTTGACCATCAATAAATTTTGGGGAGATAAGTTGAATTAAGTGGTAAGTAACATAATTTTTATAAAATATCAAAGAACACTTTTTACCAAATTCAAGATATCAAAATCGACAATTTAAGTCAGAAAAATAATTAATGATTCCCCGTGATTCACAGACGAAAACTTATAATTCTAAGTTTGGGTCTAAAATTTAAAGTTTTTCTTATCAATCACATATTTTTCAAAAGATATTATATATAAAAATAAATTTCGTTTAATTACTGTGGATCTATACTCGAATGTAGTGAATCAAGAAAGCTGCTCCGATACCGGAGCTGCAGGTTAAATGAAACAAGAAAGATCAATCATGCTTAAAGCATTGATTATGAAACACTTTCCAACTTCAATGCAATTTTATTTAAACATGTCTAAAATGCAATACATTCCTCGGTAATATTTTAAAACTTATCACAATACTACATTAATTTATTATATTTGAAAACTTAAATCTTCATAAAAAAAAAATGAACTTCATTAAAATACCGTCATTGAATTATAAATTGCCTGGTTTAAACATCTCTAAAATGCGATACATTCCTCGGTAATATTTTTAAAACTATCATAATACTACAATAATTTATTATATTTGAAAACTTCATCGAAAACAACCGAAATTCATTCAAATGACGTCATAGAAAAAATAACACGCCTGGCTCTCTCTATAAAAGCAGCATTTCATTCATAAATAATTTCCCATTCATGTCATTCATCAGAATACTATAATAATTTATTTTATTTAAAAATTAAGACCATGGAGCTACACGTAATTAAACTCTATGCGTAAAACTTCATCGAAAAAAAATCGTCCTTCTGTTTTTAAAATCAATGAATATTTGATTCATATCAGCTATGCAGACTCCATGAACTAAATGATTTTGTGTTAAAGAAATACAGCAATTCTAATACAACTCATTCTACATATTTTGCTGTTTACATTTTACATAGGTGAAAAATAAGCTTCGTTGTAGAATAAATAATTTGGCATCACGTCTGATGTTAAAATAGCAAAATCAAACACACATCCATAACAGAAGGTCATTATTTCACTTCCTTAAGACGTGCAAAAGTTCAAAACAGGCCATAGCGCTTTCGAGCATAAGTATGCTCTTCATCAGTGGCTACACGGAAATAAAGTTTGAATCGTTCATATATAGACCAGATATAGCGACAAAATTTGCATAAATACAATCCACAAAAGAATTTACGTCTAGATAAGGATAAACCGTAAAAAAATTTTCAAAAAAAATTTTTTTACAACAAAAGAACAGCATATTAAATTACAATTCAATTACAGAAATCTGCAAAGTTATCTTTGACGTCTTCCTCTTTGGGATTATGCTTGATTGCCACCCCCCTTTTTTCGATTTCTGTAATTGAATTGTAATTTAATATGCTGTTCTTTTGTTGTTAAAAAATTTTTTTTCAAAAATTGTTTACGGTTTATCCTTATCTAGACGTAGATTCTTTTGTGGATTGTATTTATGCAAATTTTGTCGCTATATCTGGTCTATATATGAACGATTCAAACTTTATGTCCGTGTAGCCACTGATGAAGAGTATACTTATGCTCGAAAGCGCTATGGCCTGTTTTGAACTTTTGTACGTCTTAAGGAAGTGAAATAAAGACTTTCTGTTATGGATGTGTGTTTGATTTTGCTATTCGTTGTAGAAATAATCAAATTTGGATGAGCATTTAAACTCAAATATATTGTAATTGCGTTATTTCAGTATGTAGATGCACAGAATTTATGCAAAAATAAAGTGATTTTAGGACGGATACAACAGTCAATATGAATTAAAAAGAACTTTAAAAATCACGATTTTGTGACAAGATGGATGCCATATATTATTATGAAGTGGGTCACGTGATATTTTCATATCATGGTCACTTGATCGCTTCATATAAGAGGTGTTATTATTATTTTAATTTTTATTTAAAAAACTACTGAATATATTTCACTAAATTTGTTTTTATATATTTTATGGAACAATTTGAATATTACCTAAAAGTTTCGAAGCAATTTGTGAATTTTAAATCCGCTTAAAAAATGTTTGAAAAATTAGGTCCCATAGGGCTCAATGTATTTCATTTTTTCAACCCGGGTTCAATCCGAAACTAATTGGTTGATATTATTTATTTATATTCCCATAGGTCCTACAGACCGTCTGAACAACATACTAAAATTTCATTTTGATTAAGTCATTTTTACGTCAGTTATCGTGCTAACGGACAGACAGACAGACAGAATAAACAAAGTCATAAACACTTTTCAACTTTGTTGTAAAGTGTTATTAAAACGGGGTTTGCAAAAGCTAACCATATTCCCGCACAAATTGGTTACTTGTGGCAGGATTATAGTGTGAACGCCGGAAAATTTCCCCGCGTCAGGGTTGCAAATTTAGCTATTTGTGGGTAAGATCTAGTTAATTTTTAGGATAATCAGCTATGAAAATTCATGACTAGCTATTTAACTATAAATCTAGCTAGACCTGGGCAGGGCACGACGTTCATCTCTGTCCACCGGTTGACTGTCAATAAATTTTTGGGTGATCACCAGAATTAAGAGACAAGTAACACAATTTTTATAAAATATCAAAGAATATATATTTTTTTATGGAATTACAGATATCAGAATTGACAATTTAAGCTGGAAAAATAATTAATGTCTTTCCGTGATTTACAGACGAACACGTATAATTCTGAATTTGCATCGAAACATTTGTTTTCTTATCTACCATATATATTTTAAAGAAAATTAAGGATAAAATTAGATTTTGTTTACTTAGAAGTTATTTCCCTTATTACCAAATCATAAAAACGTTACTTCGAATACGGGCAAGGTAAGTTAAAAACAAGAAAGATCAATCATGCTTAAAGCATTGATTATGAAACACTTTCCAACTTCAATGCAATTTTATTTAAACATGTCTGAAATGCAATACATTCCTCGGTAATATTTTAAAACTTATCACAATACTACATTAATTTATTATATTTGACACCTTAAACCTTCATCGAAAAAAATTAACTTCATTCAAATGACGGCATTAAAGTATAAATTGCCTGGTTTAAACATCTCTAAAATGTGATACATTCCTCGGTAATAATTTTAGAATTATCATAATACTACGATAATTTATTATATTTGAAAACATCATCGAAAACAACTGAAATTCATTCAAATGACGTCATAAAAAAATAACACGCCTGGCTCTCTCTATAAAAGCAACATTTCATTCATAAATAATTCCCCCATTCATGTCATTCATCACAATACCATAATAACTTATTTTATTTAAAAATTAAGACCATTGAGCTACAAGTAAGTAAACTCAATGCGTAAAACTTCATCGAAAAATATCGTCCTTCTCTTTCTAAAATCAATGAATATTTCATTCATACCAGCTAAGCAGACTCTATGGACTAAATGATTTTGTGTTAAAGAATTACAGCGATTCTAATACAACTCATTCTACATATTTTGCTGTTTACATTTTACATAGGTAAAAAATAGGCTTAATAGTAGAAATAATGAAATTTGGAAGAGCATTTAAACTGAAATATATTATCATTGCGTTGTTTCAGTATGTAGATGCACAGAATTTAGGCAAAAATAAAGTAGTTTTAGGACGGATACAACACTCAATATGAATTAAAAAGAACTTTAAAAATCACGATTTTGACACAAGATGGATGCCATATATCATTTTGAAGTGGGTCATGTGATCGTTTCATATCATGGACACGTGATCGCTTCATATAAGAGGTGTTATTAATATTTTAATTTTTATTTAAAAAACAACTGAATATATTTCGGTGAATTTTTTTTTATATATTTTATGGAACAATTTGAATATTGCCTAAAATTTTCGAAGTAATTTGTGAATTTTAAATCCGCTTAAAAAATGCTTGAAAAATTAGGTCCCCTAGGGCTCAATGTATTCATTTTTTCAACCCGGGTTCAATCCAAAACTAATTGGGTGATATTATTCATTTATATTCCCATAGGTCCTATAGACCGTCTGAACAACATACTAAAATTTCATTTTGATTAAGTCATTTTTACGGCAGTTATCCTGCTAACGGACAGACAGACAGACAGACAGACAGAATGAACAAAGTCATAAACACTTTTCAACTTTGTTGTAAAGTGTTAAAAATCAGAAAGGAGTTCGCAATAACAAGTCGTACTCATGCTAGAATATTGGTTTCTGGAAACAAGATTATTGTATGAACGACAGCCAATTTCACCTTATCAGGGTTGGTAATTCAGCCATTTCTGGGATAGATCCATCCATTTTTAAAGATACTTAGCGATGGATATTCACGTCTAGACATTTAACTATAAATCTAGCTGGACCTGGTCAGGATACTACATCCTTTGCAGTCCACCGGTCGACAGCCACGAAATTTTGAGGTGATCACCCGTATTAAAAGAAAAGTAAGAAAAGTACCTAATTTTTCAAAAAATACCAAACTATAACTGTGATCATATTCAAGTTATCAAAATTGGCAATTTACGCCGTCCCGGAGAAAAAACAATTAGCCAATTTCCTTGATTCACATACGATTGCTTAGAATTCTGTTCGAATTAGCATTTAGTAATTATATAGTAAGTATATATTGAAAGTTAGTGAGCAGCATGCAATGCACGCTTCATAGACAATCATAAAGAGCGTTCGTGATTCGAAATTTATATTAGATGCCGAATTTTTGTCGATTTTCAATTTTTTGTTTATAAATGCATTTATACTTTCTCATAGTATTTAATATAGTATAGAGAAAGTATTCTCTTCACGAAAATGTTTGAATTAGAGATTTTAATGCTAATATATGTTGAAGGACTTCTTGAACACGTTTTGGCTATTTTAGGAGTAGTGTGCCTGATGAAGTGAATCATTTTATTCCTTAATTCTCTTATCATTGAAATTACACGTTCATCTTTACATGTTTAATAATTTCTCATATTTTGTTTTATAATAATGTAGAGAAAGTATTGTTTCAACGAACATTTTCGAATTCGAGATTTTTATTCCAATATACGTTTTAGGACATCCTGAACACGTTTTGATTATTTTTGGAGTGATGTTCGCCTGTCTGTCTGTCTGATGACTGTGGTCGATTTCTTGTGTACAAAATATATGCTACAATTGCGAAAATTAATATCGGGTTTTGTTATCAAAACATATAGAACATATAATGTTTCCAAATTCGAAGGAAAACTTTGAAATTTACTCAAAATTATTTGATATTTCCTTAATATTACAACATAGGAAAAAATTTGACATAACCATGCATAAAAAGAATTATTTATGTCTCATAGATCACAAAACTTAATTGTTTCAATCACTGATGTCAAAAATAGCCGGGATACAATTTTTGTGTCCATGACGTCACTGGGTAAGAAGCCCCCCCCCCCACCCCTCCTCAATCCGAGGGCAACATTGTCAAGTGTGGTATCACTCGAAAGATTTTGTCACGTTGTTGCAAAGTAAAGGGTAAAACTCTATAATTGAAATTATTTGGACCAACAATAGAGATTTTTTGAATATTTTACTAGTAATATTTGAAAAGATAAACAGGCTACTTAAAAATGGATAAGGGTTTTACTTGGGCCACATTCCAGTTAATTTTTCATTAAGTAGTGTAATTATTATGATTTTTATTACAGTGTAATAAATATATGGTGCTCCGCGACACTTATAGAAAATTTTTAGCAGCTCTTGACCTGCAAAAGCCTTAACAGGTTTGATTTATGTCTACGGGAGACTAATTCTCATTATTTCTTTAACAAGTATGGACGTTTTTATATATGCTTTATTCCGTACAATCTTAAATCATTTTCGGAACATAAATATATGTAGAGAGAAAATCATTACTAAAAATTTATAAATATAAATATTTCAATTAAAAAAAACACTGAAATATCTAAACTTAAAATTTCTGCTTGTAACTGAAACAAATTTGAAAATAAGTATTATTCTTTCTTGAAACATCAGGCCATCGTAACTAACTCTATAGATGGCATTTGATATCTTTGAAAGGAGGTAATAGAAGAAAAGAAATGTTCGAACAATTTTTGTAGCACGTAGAAAACTTTTACAAAAGCTCTAATTTCTAGCACATTGTCACAAGAAATTCAATGTTATCGTTTTTATTTGTCATATATCGATATCGCTCTTATTTGCTTTTTTCATTTTAGAGAAGCTGCGAAGATTTGAGCATTGGAAAGAAAGGAATATTTTCATTTGTATTGCATCCGTTTTTCTTACGTATTAAAAGTTTTACCGCAATCTAATGCAATAGAATTCCGATTTGAGAAGTAAACACATGAACCGATGTTGTTTATTAAGTTTTCCATAGTTCAAAACATTTAATCCATACACGAATGCAAGACTGCTAAATTTGCATTTTTTCATAGTCTTGTTCATATCTTAAATTAAATGTTGCAACTTGTACGTGAAGATTAGAACTAAAGTTTTTTAATTCTAATCTTCACGTTTTCCCATACCCTTCCTTTTCTAACCAAATATCAGCAATTAGACATTTTTTTTTATAATTGCATTACTTGATAATTTCTGAAAGATAATTTAGATAATTTCGTTCGTTACTTTTGGAAAATTAAATTAACTAGAACATGGTTTTCAACTCGATTTTTTCACATTAGAATCCATTTTTAAGTAGCTTGTGAGAATTTCTTTTTCTTTTTCTGCAAATTTTGCAGGAAGGAAAAAATTGAAAAACCTGTACCGTTTGTCCAAATGATAACAATTACAGCATGTTACCTTTCATGTTAAAGGGCTCAAAATATTTTCGATTTGTGCCAAGTATGATAACGTACGCTCTCGGGGGAGGGGTGGGGGTTTAATGTCGTCACGAATACAAAAGTTGTACCACGGTTACTTTTCACTGCAATGAGTGAAACTGTTAAGTTTCATGATCATTTACCTATAAATAACCCCTTTTATGCACAATTATGTCAAATTTTGTCCTATGTTGCCATGTTAAAAAAATATAAAATTTCGAATAAATTTCGAAATTTTCGTTCTAATTTCAAAAAATTCTACCTAATTCGAGATATTTCGTTAGTATAGCTAGACAAAAAGTTTCGTGAAAGTTCATTAATATTTGTGGCAGCTATTGTGTGCACAAGCAATCGATCGCAGACAGGCGGACATTACTCTAAAAATAGTCGAAACATGTTCAAGCTGTCCTAAAACATATAGTGGCATTAAAATTTCGAAATAAAATTTTTCGTGAGAACAATAGTCTCTATATTCTACAGTATGAGACAGTAAAATTAGAAACTTAACGTTTTCACTCTTTCCAATGATCGAAAATATAATAACTGTTAATTATAATACTCTAAGTCACAATGCTGTCTATTTCTTTCTGTGCCATAGGAATATTTTGATATTTTTAATTTTAACCCCTTACCACACATTCTACTACTCTCACTTTTTAATTAATGTGATACATTTGTCTGGAAAAATGCCATGTTCTTCAATCTATAAAAATATTATGGAAAAGCACGTCTAATAAATTCTGAAGTATGATAAAACATGTCTATGGTAAAATACGTCTTCAATTTCCCCTTTACATGCTGAAATAAACTGTTTCTTTAACCTTGGTTATGAAGGTACCTGTTCGTTCGATTTCACTTATGAAATATTTTCTTCCCTTCGATCTAAATTTATTTACCCTGAAACTATTCTTGCCCATTCTTCTGCCATTTTACCGTATATATCTAGTATTCCTTTCCATCCTGGGATTTTTCGTCCTCTTCTCCAATTTTGCCGTATATTTAAGTTTAAACCTGCCCATTCCACTGTTTTTTCGTGATTTAGTCGCATTCGTACCGATAATTTTAAGGATAAAAGTAATTTTTTTGATTCAAGTTGGGTGTATGTTGCTCCCTTCTATCTCCTGATAATAATCATAAGTTTTATATGAGTAGTACAAAACGTACTGTAGGTATTCGTTTAGCTGAACATGCTCGTGATATTAAAAACAATAAACTGTCCACTGCTTTTTTACAATTAGTTATTCATGATATATTTACAACTAATTTTGATAAAGGTTTACTTCTAATTAATTGCAATAACCCCCGTAATATTACTTTCTTTATATACATAATGTATAAGGAAAGTATTGTGACGGGGTCGAAAATTCGAATTCGAGTTTTCGATGGGAGAGCACGTTTCAAGCATCCCTGATCACGAATCAAACATTTTTGAAGTGATGTCTGTTGTGTGTGTGAAAGTATGTGTGTGTGTGTGTGTCAGGGAGTGTGTGGAGACGATAACTGACGAACGAATGGACCGATTCGAACAAAATTTGGCACAAAAATCACAATCCGTAAACACTGGAAGCTTATTGTTTTTATACGCAATCGAATGTTCAGAACCCCCCTAAATTTTCGAATGAAATTTTGAAGAAATCGTCAAAAAATCAAAACCGCTCATAAAGTTACGTAAATAGACATTTCTTATGTAATTTTTCATTAGAAAACGATTGACATAAATTTTAGAAAGCTAATATGAACCGTTCTTGAGATATTGTACATTTTTCAAAAAAATTATCAAAAAGACGTATAAAATTAAAAAATATATATATCCTGTTGAGAAACATGTTCACTTTTCATATGTAATACCATGCGATAATTTGGATGACATCATTCTCGTGGATCTACCTCGTTCCATTCATGAAAAAAGATACTTTAAGTAATACTTTTTTATTTGAACCCCAATAGTCATTTATCTGCTGTAAGGATAACTTATTTCTTCGCCCATAACGCTTGGCGAGATATTGGCGACTTTTTGAAATGTTGCCAAATTAACGAAAATCTCGCCAAATGGATAAAAATGACGCTATATCAATGAAAATGACGACAAATTGTCGAAAATTCAATATCTTGGAAAGAATATTAGTATCTAGTATAAGGAAAACGTATTTTTTTTACTGTAAAAAAATAGGTTTTCCTTATAGTAGATACTAACTACTATGTACTACTATGTACTTTACTACTATGTACTTTCCTTATATAATGTACATTCATTACATTATATAAGGAAAGTCATGTGTTGCCCACATCAGATTTTTTTATATGACTTTTGGATATATTTTTTAAAAATCTACAATATCTCGAGAACGGTTCATGTCAGCGTTCTAAAATTCATGTCAATCGTTTTCTAATGAAAAATTACATAAGAAATGTCTACTTGCGTAACTTTACTAGTGGTTTTGATTTTTTGACGATTTTTTCAAAATTTCATTCGAAAATTTAGGGGGGGGTTGTGAACATTCGATTGCGCATAAAAACAATAGGCTTCCAGTGTTTATAGATTGTGATTTTTGTACCAAATTTGGTTCGAATCGGTCCATTCGTTCGTCAGTTATCTTCTCCACAGACTCACTGATACACACACACACACAGACATCACTTCAAAAATGTTCTTTTCGTGATCAGGGATGCTTGATACGTGCCCTTCCGTCGAAAACTCGAATTCGAATTTTCGACCCCTTCATAATACTTTCCTTATACATTATGTATAAGGAATAGTATCCGTATACATTGTATATAAGGAACATTGTATATAAGGAACATATTCCTTATACATTGTATATAAGGAAAGTAATAATATATAACTACCAGAAATTTTTTACACCTAATGACATTGTATATATATAAATCAGCGTTTTATGTACTTTTAGAGTTCATGTCGGATCTTATGCAAGTGATCTAAACCGGATTCGATCAATTGTACTAATTTCCGTAAGGGATTCGGGTCTACATTCAACATTCGTCGATTGTAGCAGTGGCCAGGCTTTGCTCCGGTGCGAGCTTGAATGATTGCTACACAGGCTGTATTAGATGAGTATTGTGTGCGGGCTCTTATATTTTTTAACTGGGATCCTTGTTCCTGTATAATCATGTATGGTTATATAGTCACAAAACGCATCGTATTGTGTGCGGGCTCTTATATTTTTTAACTTGGATCTTTGTTCCTGTATAATCATGTATGGTTATATAGTCACAAAACGCATCGTTGAGTAATGTTTCTAATATCTCAATTTTTGGCTCTTATGTTTTTTGACTTGGATCTTTGTTCCTGTATAATCATGTATGGTTATATAGTCACAAAACTCATCGTTGAGTAATGTTTCTAATATCTCAATTTTTTTGAATGGTAAGAGAAGACATATCATATAAAATAAGAATATATTTTTGCAATTGGTTCTTTGATGACTTTATAATCTATGCTGCTACGAATATGTAAAAGTTTTACAGAACTTTGCCTCCCAGCATGGAAATAACACTTTTCCAGGCAAACACTATTTTACGTGAAAGTAGATTTACTGTACCTTGGTGAATTTTTCAGGTTGTGGGAGCCAGATTTGGCGAAATATCGGCAACTTTGTGCCTTTGAACGAGATTTCAAATCCACTAGAACATTCCAGAAATACTGATTAGCTTCGAAAATGCAACCTAAGTCTGAAATTTTTTTGGGGAGTATATAAGGAAGTCATCATTCAGTCGGAGAGAGTTGACGAAATACGAGTGAATTTGAATTGGGGGATATGTCTGTTTTTGAGGATAGTATTCGTTATTTAATGAATTAGGTTAGCATTTCGTTGTCAATGACAGTCGTTTGTGATTCTGTAAGTATTAGACTGTATTCCAACATTACTTTGAGTGAGTAATTTAGGATGACATTTTGTGTTACGTCACATTATTTCAGTACTTTTACAAAGCGAGAAATTTAATTTTCAGATTAAAAATGTATATATACAGTAGAGGTCAAAATTGTGGAAACCTTTTGGAAAAAGCTTATTTTTGAGATTTGATGGCTCATAAGACAATCTTTTTTGTACGAATACCATAAAAGTTTATATCAATGGAAAGCTAATTTAAATTTCAAAAATTGATGTCGTGGGTCCAAATGATTAGAACTATACGTGTTTGCATGTTATGCTTCACTTTTAAAGGCTTGGCAAAAATATTTTGATTGATACCATACATATACTACCGCGGGGTGTAAATTGCCTCACATGGGGGGGGGGGTAATGTCAGGACAAAAAAACAAAATTGTATCATGGCTATCTTTCACAACAATGCCTGAAGTCTCATGATCATTGAGATATAAATGAACCTTTTTAAGCATGAGTGTATCAAATTTTGTCCTATGCTGTCATGTTAATAAATATAGAATTTCAAAAAATTTCGATGTTTTCGCTTGAATTAAAAAAAAAAAAACTATTTAGAGTTCTAGATTTCTTATAACAGAGCCGAATAATAAGTTTTGTGAAAATCCATTAATATTACTTTCCTTATATACATAATGTATAAGGAAAGTATTGTGAAGGGGTAGAAAATTCGAATTCGAGTTTTCGACGAGAGAGCACGTTTGAAGCATCCCTGAACACAAATCGAACATTTTTGAGGTGATGTCTGTGTGTGTGTGTGCGTGTGAAAGTATGTGTGTGTCTGTTTGTGTGTGTGTCAGAGAGTCTGTGGAGACGATATCTCACGAACGAATGGAGCGATTTGAATGAAATTCGGTACAAAAATTACAATCCGTGAATACTGGAAGTCTATTGGTTTTAAACGCAATCGAATGTTTAGAACCCCACTAAATTTTCGAGTGAAATTTTGAAAAAATCATCAAGAAATCAAAACCTTTAATAAAGTTATCAAATAGATATTTCTTATATAATTCTTCCTTAGAAAAAGATTGGCACAAACTGTAGAATGCTAGCATTAAAAGTTCTTGATATATTGCACATTTTCAAATAAATTTATCAAAAAATGAAGTAAAATAAAAACAATAACTCTTAAGAAACATGCTCACTTTTCATATGTAATGTCAATTTGGTGATATTATTCTTGTGGATCTAACTCGTTCCATTCACGAGAATAGATACTTTGAGTAACATTTTTGTATTTGAACGCCAATATAGTCATTTATCTGCTGTAAGAATAACTTATTTCTCCGTCCATAACGATTGGCCAGATTTTGGCGACGAATTTGGCGGAATGTCGTCAACTTGGCGACTTTTTTGAATGTTGCCAAGTTAACAAAAATATCGCCAAATGGATAAAAATGGGGCTACATCAATGAAAATGACGACTAATTGAAGAAATTCAATATCTTGGAAAGAATATAAGTATCTTCAACATTTTTTTAAATGTAGAAGTAGTAAATTCCTTGCCTTATATAAGGAAAGTCATGTGTTACCCACATCAGATTTTTTTACTTTTGGAATCCATTTTTAACACTTTCCAACATAGTTGAAATGTATTTATGACTTTGTTCAATCTGTTTGTCTGTCTGTTTTTCCGATAACTGCCATAAAAATGACTTTATCAAAATGAAATTCTAGTATGTTGTTGAGACAGTCTGTGAGACATACCGGAATGTAAATGAATAATATCGCAGAATTAGTTTTGGATTGAACGCGGGTTGTTGTTGTTGTTGAGACCCAGACCGTCCGACCTACCAGAAAGATGTAAGGTAACTGTTGGATTGAACGCGGGTTGAAAAAGTGAAATACATTGAACCGTATGGGACCTAATTTTTCAAACATTTTTTAAGCGAGGTTAAAATTCACAAATTGCTTCAAAAATTTTAGGAATTATTCAAATTATCCCATAAATTATATAAAAAAAATCAGCAAAATATGTTCTGTAGTTTTAAATAAAAAGTAAAATAATAATTACACCCATATTGTATGAGGAGATCACGTGACCCACTTCAAAATAAAATATGACAACCGTCTTATTTTATTTTGAAGACCGGTGTGGAAATCGTGATTTTTAAAGAAAGCTCTTTTAAATTTATATTTAGTGTTGCATCCGTCCTAAAACCGCTTTATTTTTGCGTATTTTCTGTATATCTTGTATATTCTGTGCTAACGCAATTACAATATTTTTGAGTTTAACTGATCACAAAACTTTGATTATTTCTACAAAGAAGCCTAATTTTAATGGATGCAGAATGTAAACAAGTGATCGTAAGATGAGTTGTATAAGAATTGCTGAACTTTTTCACTCAAAATTATTTATCTCTAGAGTCTGGAATAGAAGTGATATGAATGAAAGATTCATTGCTATTACATAGAGAGCCAGACGATTTATATTCCGATGACGTCATTTGAATAAAGTTCAGTTTTTTCGATGATGTTTTAAGTTTTCAGATATAATATATTATGGTAGTACTGTGATAATTTAAATTATATCAGAGCTGAATATGTCGCATTTTAGAGATGTCTAAATGAAATTGCATTTCAACTGGAAAGTGTTTCATAATCAATCCTTTATTCATGATTGATCTTTCTTGTTATTTATATTTATCGAGAATCTATTTGTAACTTCGATCCTGTTCAAACCCTTAGTTTTGCATGGCGTCTTATTCTAGACTATGCGTGTCAAACCATTACATGATTTTTCGGAAATCTAGCGCATCATTAGTGTTATGTTCATGAATTGGCCTGATTTATTTATGTACGTGGATTTTGAAATGAATTGAATTGTTTTTGCTTGAAATTTATATACTTATTTCTAATATTTTTTAATTTTAGTATCAATTTTTTCGATTTGCCCAATACAAATATGTATTCACGATTTCTGCTTGTATAAAAGCTCATGTCTGTGAATTCCTTATTATTGCCACTGATGATGGACACTATGTTGTCCGAAAACGCTATGGTATTTTGAAAATTTTTTCCTGTACGTCAAGATGGTGTATTAAATACACTTTACAATATTTGTAGTCCTTGCTGAAAATAAACAAGAAAGTTCAATCATTCATAAAGCATTGATTATAAAACACTTTTCAACTGGATATGTAATTTTATTTAAGCGTCTCTAAATTGTGATACATTCAGCTCTGGTATTTTTTAAAAATATCACAGTAATTTATTATATTTGAAATTATATATATTTCAAAAAAGGAATTGTATATATGAAATATGATATGAAATTATATGAAATATGATATGAAATATGATATGAATTGTATATATGAAATTATATATATTTCAAAAAATATATATTATAAGAAAGTTCAATCATTCATAAAGCATTGATTATACAACACTTTTCAACTGGATATGTAATTTTATTTAAGCGTCTCTAAATTGTGATACATTCAGCGCTGGTATTTTTTAAAAATATCACAGTAATTTATTATATATGAAATTATATATATTTCAAAAAAGGAATTGTATATAAGAAATATGATATGAAATTATATGAAATATGATATGAAATATGATATGAATTATATATATGAAATTATATATATTTCAAAATATATATATTATAAGAAAGTTTAATCATTCATAAAGCATTGATTATAAAACACTTTTCAACTGGATATGTAATTTTATTTAAGCGTCTCTAAATTGTGATACATTCAGCGCTGGTATTTTTTAAAAATATCACAGTAATTTATTATATATGAAATTATATATATTTCAAAAAAGGAATTGTATATAAGAAATATGATATGAAATTATATGAAATATGATATGAAATATGATATGAATTATATATATGAAATTATATATATTTCAAAATATATATATTATAAGAAAGTTTAATCATTCATAAAGCATTGATTATAAAACACTTTTCAACTGGATATGTAATTTTATTTAAGCGTCTCTAAATTGTGATACATTCAGCGCTGGTATTTTTTAAAAATATCACAGTAATTTATTATATTTGAAATTATATATATTTCAAAAAAGGAATTGTATATATGAAATTATATGAAATATGATATGAAATATGATATGAATTGTATATATGAAATTATATATATTTCAAAAAATATATATTATATTTCAAAAAAGACAATCAAAAAATAAAATGCCAGTAACCATGGAGGTAAAAGGAGTTAAAACTTCACATTAAGAAAACGCCAATACCATTTGACTTGAAACAATAATTTAGGTGGCGCTGGGATAAGCTGCATTGCATGAATTTCTATGACGAAAGACCTAAAATATTTTTTAAACTGTCAGTTTTGTAAAAATAAATAATTAACGCAATGCAAGTTAGAATTGAAACAATAACGATTCTGTACTCTATCCTACTACAATAAACTCCCGATTATCCGCGGAATAAGGTGGCGCGATAACTACGGATAAGCGAATTTCACGGATAATTCGCAAAATAACTGGAAAAGGACAAAAATTCACACACAAATGCATTTAAACCATTTTTAAGAATCATAATATAGTAGCACATACTTACACACATAGAGTTGTGACTTCATAAACGGTATCCTTAATTTTTTACAAAATAGTCGGTTAATTGGTTTCGTTTTTTCGTTTCGATGCTCCTCTTCTTTATTTGCGATTGAAGTTTTTTTAACAGCATCTTGTCGCAAAGTGATGAATCGTCCTGCTTCTCTATGCATTTAATGATTCCATCAATGTGAGTTAGCGCTTCATCATGGCTCATTTTCTTCTGCATCCCTTCTCCCTCATCTTTTTCATCGTTCTCAGCCGAAACCACACCTTTTTCTCCGGCTATGATTTCTTCATCGGTAAGATGTTCGAAGCCTGGATCGTTTGCGTCACAATTGATCCACTCAACGATGTTATCCTCATCCACGTTACTTCCTCCAGGAATAGATTTTGCTAAATTTGCCAAATCAGACGCAGTAACTTCCTCGTCTTCTTCTGTGGAGACTCTAACGTTTTTTCCACATTTGGCAAAATTTTTCTCCAGGGCTTTACTAAAGTCGTTATCTTGACCGTATTCCAAGCAGTGTTGATGTCATAAATGCTGTCAAGAATCGTGTAGTCCTTCCAAAAGCCCTGGAGATCGCCCCCCTCTTCAATCCGTTTTTTCAATAAGTTGGTTCGATACTTTTTCTTCATAGAAGCAATAGCTCCCTGGTCCATGGGCTGGATAAGTGCCCTGACGTTAGGTGGCAAAAACTTGGCAAAAAAAATTCCATCTTCTGATTTCAGAACACTTTCTCCTGGGTGAACCAAGGCGTTGTCAAGCAACAATATGGCTTTTTCGGGTAGGTTTTTAGACTTGAGATGCTCTCTCACTTGGGGAATGAATTTTTTTTCGAGCCATTCCTGAAATATTTCTAGAATCATCCAGGCTTTTTTTTGGTTAAAGTAATGAACTGGAAGGTTTTCAGCTCTTGTACCTTTAAAGGATCTAGGTTTTTTTACTTTCCTAATCACTACGAGTCTTAGTTTGTGTGTTCCCGTGACATTGCTGCAAGACATTATCGTCAATCATTCCTTAATGGTTTTATGTCCTGATGCTTGACGCTCTCTTTCAAACGCCAGTGTTCGCGTCGGCAAACAGTTCCAATACAGTCCAGATTCGTCAGCGTCGTATACTTGTTCATACGAAAGTTCTTCTGATTTTAAAAATTCCTGAAAATCATTTTTAAAGTCCTCTGCTGCCTGATTATCGCAACTTAATTTGTCACCGTGAAGTCCGATTTCTCTAATCCCATGGCTTTGTTTGAATCTAGTTAACCAGCCTGATGACGCATCAAAAGTCCCTTCCATTCCAAGCTTTTCGAAAAATTGCTTAGCTTTTGCAGCAATAATCGGTCCTGAAATGGGTGTATCCTCACTTCTTACTTGGCTCACCCATTTCAATAATGCCGCGTCCAATTCTTCATAGGTGCTGGTTTTCATGGTTTTCCTTTTCTTCATGGACGATGAGTTGTCCGATGTGGAAGCAAATTGCATTAGTTTATCTTTTTGCTTCATAATGTCTCTAACTGTTGACTCTCCAATGCCATACTTCAAGCTCATTTGTTTTTTCGATGAACCATTTTCAATTTTTTTTTATCAGCTCTAACTTATCTTGGATGGATAAGGCAACTTTTTTCTCTTTTCGTTCATCGCTAAAATTACAAGTTTAAACAGACACTAGCAGATCGTTTCTGACTTGAAATAGAAAGCGTAAAGGAATGGGGAGGTACGGAAAATGACCTCGGCCAATTCGCCACGAACTTCAATCTGGTCCGAAACCTGACAAGCGGCATATTCACCCATTGTACAGGTTTCGGTGACCTTGGGGGGGGGAGGGGTAGAAAGGATTTGGAACAATCCGATTGTTGTTCTCAAAATAGATTTTGCATTTGTTGATCATAAAAGGCGTGTTGTGTGTTTATTTCTCTACATTCCGTAAATGATCGTCGCAAAAAAAAAAAAAAATCGCAGAAGACCGCGCGGATAATCGGGAGTTTACTGTACTATGAAAAAATACTGGTTAATTATACACATAATTAGTTAACTCTTAATTTAAAACTAATCAAAAATACATATCCTAAATACTACGCCTTTCTGTTGTGTCAATTAGCAATAGCAGCCACTTTACTAGCACTAGCGACACCTACATATAATTCTCAAAATATTATGGCATTTTTAAGCATTTATTCTATAGGAGTTTTATCTCCTTCTTTCTAACTCTATGCTAGTTACACTAAATGAACTTTATTCAAATAACGCCATTGTAATATAAATCGTCTGCTTCTCTATGTAAAATCAATGAATATTTCATCATTTAAAATAAAAAATATTGTAATTGCGTTGGCTCAGAATTTAGATAAACAGATAATACGTAAAAAAAAATCTGATGTGGGCAGCACATGACTTTCCTTATATAGCTAGAAGGGTTTCGTCCAGAAAAGAGCACCAGGCGCGAAGCGCCTTTAATCTCCAATCTCTAGGTGTGGTTCTTATCTTCATACTGTGACATTATTTCATTTGCCCATAGTTGGAGGTTCGAGGTTTTTGATTTACTGTTCTTATTATATGACTTAGCTCCTAGTGTGGCAGTTTGTTGCACATTTAGAGTTTGAGTAATTTTGGGGAGTTGATGCAGATCTAAGGATTTCCTAGCAATTTGGCAGTTTAAGGTTTAAGAACATTTTTAGAAAACATTGATCGAGTTTTTATTTAATATCAACTATTTAAATTGGGACTTACCTAATTCCGATTTTCAATATTAAGTACCGCGCGGGGTCTCTTACGTGATTTGGCCTTGCGATGATCATAATCATGCAGATTGAATAGTAGTTCATTTGGAAAAGATTGCAGATTTTTATAGAATTTAAGCGCTAGTTTTTTAATTTGGGCTCAGTTTTTATTTTGAAGTCCTTCCTAATTACCGAGTTTCGTAAGTATCTAGGGGCTTTCCTTATAATCCTTAGGGTTTTGTTTTGTTTTGTCTCTAGTAAGTCTATAGTAGTTTTACAGGCATATCCCCATACGGGTGCTGCATACAGCATTCCCGGGCGGATGACCGATTTATAAATTAGGAGTTTATTTTGATAACTTAGATTTCCGTTTCCTATCATTGGGTATAAGGCTCCTGTGGCCATATACGCTTTTTTAATTAAGTTCGTTACGTGCTGTTTCCAGGTTAGGTGGGAATCTATCGTTACACCTAGGTATTTAGTTGATTTTTCCGCTTTTAGGGCATGGTTGTTTATGTACAGAGGCGGCGGAGGTTTACGTTATCTAGAGAAATAAATCCAATGACATTTATTGGGGTTTAATTTTATTCGCCATTTTTCCAGCCATGTTTGGAGTATGTCTAAGTGTTGTTGTAGCTGTCTGTGCATTACTGAGACGTAAGGGTGTTTTGCAAGTATCGCACTGTCGTCTGCATAGAGTGCCAGCTCCGTGTCTGGGGTCCTGGGGATGTCATTTAGATATATGTTAAAGAGTGTCGGGCCCAGGATGGATCCTTGCGGCACACTACTTTTAATGAGCTTGGGTGTAGACAAGTTATCTTTTACTCTAACTTGGAAGTGTCTGTTATTTAGGTATGAGATAAAAAGTTTGACAAGTGCGTCAGGAACTTTAAGAGTGATCAATTTGTATGCTAATCCACAGTGCCACACTTTATCAAATGCTTATTGTATGTCAAGAAAAATCGCAGCTGTGGGTGTCTTACTATTAAGTCCAGAAGATATGTACTCTACCACTCTCAGCAATTGATGAGTGGTGGAGTGTTTGGGCCGAAATCCAAACTGCTCCGGAATGATAATATCATTCTCACTAAGGTGCGTGTTCAGTCTATTAAGAATTATTTTCTCAGTAATTTTACTAAGTGTCGGTAGTAAGCTGATTGGTCTATAGTTGGCTGGAATTGTGGCATCCTCACCAGGCTTATGGATCGCTATAATTATCGCTTCCTTCCATTCTTTGGGGAAATAATTTAGTTTTAGTATTTTGTTTATTAGGGTGGTCAAGTAAAATATTATATTTAGGGGTATGTTTTTCTCCGTGATATTCCTGATTTTGTCGTACCCTGGGCTTTTACGGTTTTTAAGGTTCTTGATGATATCAGTTATCTCTTGCGGGGTGGTTGGGTTAATCTCAGCCGTGACCGGGGAGTTCCTGAAGTTGTTTAGAGTTTGCCTAACCATTCTTAGGGTGTCCTGACACATTAGATCGTGGTTTGGTTCAAATTGCTTTTCGTAATGCGTAGCAAGCGCCTCTGCTTTTTCTTCGTCTGAGTACGCGATTTTAACGCCATCTATTAGTGGAGGGAGTTTAATTTGAGGTTTTCTGAGTCTTTTAGCGAATTGCCAGAGCGATACGTCTTCCGAGCTAAGGGATTCAATTAACTCTTTATACTGTTGTTGCTTTTCTGCGACAATTTTATCCCTGACTTTCCACGTGAGTCTGTTAAGCTCCCTTTTGAGGGTAGGGTCTCTATTAGCCTGCCATGTCTTACGCATTCTGTTCCTTTGCCTAACTAATTGTTTGACATGGTGGGAAAGTGTGGGCATTTTTGGTGACTCACGATGTGTTGTGGCAGAGGCAATAGCTCTCTTGATTTCTGTTGTGAGTGTGTGTGTGGCAGAGTCAATATCCGCCGTGCTCATAATGTTGGGTACTGCCAAGTGCGGCTCAAAAAGTGCTCTTTTGAAAACGTTCCCGTTCACCCTCTCTTGTCCCAGAGAGGCTGGAAGGGGAGTGTTCAGATCGAATGTCACCAATACCGGTAAATGATCCGAGTCGAATTCATCCAGGGTATCGATAGTGTGAGCGTATTCTATGTTTCTTGTAAGGACAAAGTCTATGAATGAGCCGTTGGCACCTGAGAAGCAGGTTGTTCTCGACGGTTCAATGATGTTGGTGTTTGTTGTGTTCAGTAATCTGTGTATCTGTGTACCGCGTATGTTGGCTCTCCTACTGCCCCACGCTCGGTGGTGTGCATTGAAGTCGCCCGCGAGTATTGTGTTTGGATATCGCGAGAAAAGCAGTTCCAGCTGCGCAGCTACATTTATACCACTCATGGTTTTGACATATATTGAAGTTAGGATAAATGGGTTTACGTTATTTATTTTAATTTCTATGCTAGTATTTTCTATACCTTGAAGATTTATGTTGTTTATTTCCTCGTGGGGAATATTTCTTTTAATATATATTGCTGTTCCTCCATGGGGGTTTCTAGCAGTTGTATTTGGGCTTAGGTTGTGATAGCCAATATAGTTTGCTATATTTAGTTTTTCATTTTCTCTAACTTTAGTTTCCTGAATTATTAGGGCATCTACATCATTTTCATTTACGTAGCTCCTAAGTTCATTTATTCTTGGAGATATGCCGTTCGCATTCCAAAATATTATTTTAAAGCTTTCTTTTTGGGACCTAGCCATGGCGGGTTTGATTCTCACTGTTATTTTTGAAATCCGCGATTAATTTAAAAGCCTCAAAGACCATTTGCATTGGATCACTCTTTTTTTGTATTAGTTCTGCGAACTGCATCAGCAGGTGTTTTATTGCATCTAGGTCGAACATGGTGATAAACCCTGTGATGAGGTTGAGGACTTCATCCATCTTTTCATCATTATGCAATGAATTTACTACCTGTACAGTAAAAAAAAAATATTTTTATGGTAGATATTTATATTCTTTCCAAGATATTGAAGTTTCGTCAATGAGTCGTCATTTTAATTGATTTAGCGTCATTTTTATCCATTTGGCGAGTTTATCGCTAATTTAGCAACATTTAAAAAAAGTCGATAAGTTGACGACATTCCACCAAATTCGTCGCCAATATCTCGCCAAGCGTTATGAACGGAGAAGTAAGTTATTCTTACAGCAGATAAATGACTATTGGCGTTCAAATGCAAAAGTATTACTCAAAGTATCTTTTCTCGTGAATGGAACGAGCTAGATCCACGAGAATGGTGTCACCAAATGTATCGCATGATATTACATATGAAAAGTGAACATGTTTCTCAATAGGAAATATATATTTTTATTATCTCTCGGCGAACTATATCATTTGCTGTAGTTGCTGAAAAAGAACCTGCGCAGCTAATAAATATTAAAACACGTTTAAAATGTAGAATAGAAAATAAATTTAATAACATTTAAAGTTTAAATACATTTTACAAACATTTGAAAAATAGGAATACTAATTAAATGCATGCCAACACACCTCCCCATGTCAAAAATCACACTTAAAGATAAATATTTTTAATTTGTGCTAGAATTTCATTCAGAAATTGTAGAAAATTAAAATATATAAATTTCTCGTTATATTAAAAGTTTTCTGGGTTTGCGGATAGCAAAATTATTTCTGATTGCAGCCCACAATTTGACAGTCCATCAGAAGTGAAGAACTATTTTATGTAATATCTTAACATTTTTTACAAAATAGAGCTCATTTGCGTCAAATTAACATTGGCGACAAACTCACTAACTCTACACAGACTGATTAGAATCCTCAAATTCGAGAAAAGTGTTATTCGCCCATTTCTACTTATAACGATATCGATTCTATCTTTCGTACTATATGACCTATTTGGTTATGATTTTTAGAAATAATTTACTCATGGACATGATAAAATAAATACTTAAACACTTGGAAAGATATTTATTATAAAATATATCTCTTTTTTCTTTCTGGAGAATATAGCAACAGTCGGAATTTAATTGAATTTATTTTTCTCCCTATTTTAAACAATTTTTATTTAAAAAACTACCTAACATATTTTACTGAAATTTTATTTATATATTTTATGGGATAATTTGAATATTTCCTAAAACTTTCGAAGCAATTTGTGAATTTTAAATTTGCTTAAAAAATGTATGAAAAATTAGGTCCCATAGGGTTCAATGAATTTCATATGTTCAACCCGGATTTAATCCAAAACTGATTGGGTAATATTATTAATTTATATTCTCATAGGTTCCACAGACCGTCTGAAAAACATACTAAAATTTCATTTTGATAAAGTCAATTTTACGGCAGTTATCGTGCTAACGGACAGACAGAATGAACAAAGTCATAAACACTCTTCTACTATGTTGTCAAGTGTTAAAAAAACGATAAAAATATGTCAGTAATGATCATCTCCCGTATTAAAAACAGCAGACGATATTTCAGATATATTTTTGAATGGATATTAGTGCCATCTATCTGAAGAAAATTCTACTTTTTCAATTTCTCGGTTAATATGATGTGTGACTTTTTGATCACTCTATATTTTGTTGTCATTAAGAAAAGGGAAATAAACGTATAGAAGAAAAATTCGTACCTGTTTAAAACTATTTGAAATAAAGACTTAGATTAAGATTTATTTATTTTATTTTCAGCTTCTGCACATATAAGAATATTCAATCATTTTCAAATCATAAAAACGTTTCCATGTATGTCAACTTTATATAGAGACTGCAAAATTACTAGTCTGTGCTGAATAGAGTGTAGATGTCGTATGTACATCCATAACATTCTTTGTTAAGAAAATTGAAATTATAATTAGATGCTGAATATGAATGCTCTTCAGAAACACTTTGAGGGAATTTCGAATATGTTGTCGATTCGAGTACTCTCCATGAGAGGGAAATGCAATAACGTTCATTCTCGAGTGCTTTTATTTCACCATTCGTACATATATCATCGCCTTTTGAAAAACACCTGTATCTGACTTTTAAATTAAATTTACAAATAAAATACGCTTTGTATCTTGAGGGAAACAGGAATTTGATTAGTTTGAATCTGATTTCAAGGGAAGGAAAAGAAATAGCATTCCATTATAGATGTTAGCCCGTTGTTTTGTATCCAAAGGTAATCTATTGATTTATTGGTATACAATGTAACTTCCATAACTGGAATATCTAAGAAAAAGGTAAAACACTCTTTGAGTTGTGGGAAATTCGAGTTACAGAATAACTATACCAGGATATGAAATAATGTGGAATCTTCCAAAATCAGCATTTCTGTGTAGCTTCTTTTTGATATTGCAATTTTTATACATAAACTGCTACCTTAGCATTAATAAACGTCTCTGTAATCTAATCCGAAATATAATTTCTCTATTTTATAAAAACAAGAAAAATCAATCATGCATAAAGCATTGATTATGAAACACATTCCAACTTCAATGCAATTTCATTTAAACATTTCTAAAATGCGATACATTCCTCGGTAATATTTTTAAAATTATCACAATACTACATTAATTTATTATATTTGAAAACTTAAAACTTCATCGAAAAAAAATGAACTTCATTCAAATGACGGCATTGAAATATAAATTGCCTGGATTAAGCATCTCTAAAATGCGATACATTCTTCGGTAATATTTTTAAAATTATCATAATACTACAATAATTTATTATATTTAAAAATTTCATCGAAAACAAATGAAATTTATTCAAATGACGTCATCGAAATATAACACGGCTGACTTTCTCTATAAGATCAGCATTTCATTCATGAACGTTTTTCCATTCCTTTCATTCATCACAATACTATAATAATTTATTTTATTTAAAATCGTCCTTCTCTGTGTAAAATCAATGAATATTTCATTTATATTAGCTATATTGCACACTCCATGAGTTAAATAATTTTGCGTTAAAGAAATGCAGCAATTCTTATACAACTCATTCTAAATCTATTGGTATTTACATTCTCCATAACTGAAAATTAGGCTTTGTTGTAGAAATAATCAAAGCTGGATGATCATTTAAACTCAAATATATTGTAATTGCGTTGTTTCAGTATTTAGATATACAGAATTTAAGCAAAAATAAAGCGGTTTTAAGACGGATACAACAATAAATATGAATTAAAAAGAACCTTAAAAATCGCGGTTTTGACACAAGATGGATGCCACATTTTATTTTGAGGTATGTCACGTGATCTTTTCATATAATAGTCACATGATCGCTTCATATAAAATGTGTAATTATTATTTTAATTTTTATTTAAAAAACTACTGAATATATTTTGCTGAAATTTTTTTATATATTTTATTTAATAATTTGAATACTTCCTAAAACTTTCGAAGCAATTTGTGAATTTTAAATCCGCTTAAAAAATGTTTGAAAAATTAGGTCCCATAGGGTTCAATGTATTTCATTTTCTCAACCCGGTTTCAAGCCAGAACTAATTGGATGATACTAATCATTTATATTCCCATAGGTCCCATAGACCGTCTGGACAACATACTAAAATTTCATTTTGATAAAGTCATTTTTACGGCAGTTATCGTGCTAACGGACATACAGGCAGGCAGACAGACAGATAGAATGGAAAAATTCATAAACTCTTTTCAACTTTGTTGGAAAGTGTTAGCACAGTCATAAACATTTTTCAACATTGTTGTAAAGTGTTAAAAATGTAGCTAATGCCGCCATTGTTTCAAAAATATCGCGTTCCTAGATCTTCTCTGTGTGGTACCGAAAAAGACATAGTGTACAAAAATATTAAATTTGGTACATTTGTAGAGAAATGATACAGGTATACATATTTTATTTCGATATTGATAGCTGATTGTTTTTCTGCTTTAGTTGTCATCTAAATTTCTTTTATGGTCCATGCTTATATTTTTAAATGTTATGTTGTAATGATTTGTTAAATAGTTTCATATGTAATTGTATTCATGTCTTTGATGCTACTGTAATTCTCATATTTACTCCTTCTATAAGATTAATCTTTTAGGAGTGGTTCTTCATAGATTCTGTAATCTCCTTTTTTTTGGATTATTTAAAATATACTATTATATTATTATTTAATATACTTTTTTGATAATTTTGATTATATAAACCCAGTTTACGTTTGCGAAGTGGGTGTTGGAACGTGTATTTTGCCTTTTGAATTTATTATTATTTTGTTTTCTTGATACGAGTGTTCTGGAAACACAGTAATATAATGACATTCGATTCCATCCACCCATACACCACAATTTTAGCCATTTTACTAATTTGATCATATTTGAGTATTATGTTAGAGCTTAGCGTTAAAGAATATAATTTTTAGAGAGATAGCAAGGCAGCATTTAATCGGATTGCATACACCCCGCACGCCAATTGACGGTGTATTACGCCCTAAATAGGCGCACTAAAAAGCAGCAAGTTATTTATTTTTGTTTAAAGCGGGTGTATTGTTAAAGCGTTTTTCGGCTTTCAGTAATTCGCTGTATGTTTCGGTGTAATTACAATGAAAATTTTGCATCCTAAATTCCAGGTGACGATGGTTATTCTTGATAGTATGGATTAAAATTAATTTTAGACGTAATTTATGCTTTCAAGTAATGAAAGTGATTGCTACATAGTAAGAAGTGAATGCATACTAAGCCTTGTCATTCGAATTTGATTTTTAAACAAATATTTTCCCTGGTTACAAAAAGTTACGCAACGAATTGAACATTTCCAATTCTATTTTGCATCACTTGGTCTGCAAAAAATGTGGTTATGGTTTTTAAAATTTTAATAGTATTGTTTTGACTATTTTACAGGAAGACAGAATGCTAATTGATGGATATATTATATAAAAGAAATCTGGAACTCTGCCGGGAAATTACTCAAAAATTTGATTACAAAATAAAGGAGAATTTTAACAATTGAAATTGTAAGCGTATGTAAAATTCTTAAAGGATCACAGTTGTTGTTGAGACCCAGACCGTCCGACCTACCAATTAGGGGTAAGGTAACTGAACTGTTTGGACGGCTGGGAGCCATAGTGGAAAAATTGACTATAATTATTCTATTGTTCTCGTATAATACTCCTTTATATAAAATCCCTGAAATGCGACCTAATATTGCTATACACGCAACACGGATTCTTACACACTGTTATAATTTATATATTTCATTGTTATTTTAATAGTATTTGCGATGCAATTTTGTATTGCATAAAGTTTCCATTGCAAATTCCTATCATTATTACTTTCCGTACAATATACAGTACATGTAAAGGGACAATACTGTGCATTAGTCAAACTGATTCTTGGATCTTATAAGTCTGCATATTTTGAGCTTCCCTGAATACGAAGCTACCCTTTTTTCGATGAAGTCTGCGTATTTGCTTGTTTGTCTACCTGTCAGCGGGAATGATGTATCTCAAACAAATGTATAAAATCGAACGAAATTTAGTATAATTATTTCAGTTTGCGAATGAATGTCAGAGGTCTATTGGTTTTTAGGATTTAGCCCTCGAGTTTCAATTCTTTTCAAAAATCCAAAAATTGTTATGAAAATATTAATTATGTATACATCTGTTACGAAAATAGATATGTGATTTTATATTTAAGAAAGAATGGCATCATTTACAAGATATTAACATACGCCGTTTTCTAGACATTTTGTAGCTTTAATTTAAAACGAGTAAAACCATAAAAGAGACTAATAATACTAAAGATACTAATAAATCATAAAATATGCTATATTCACTACTATTAAATTAGTAAATACGTTACATGTGCAGGTTATCAACCCTCTTTGTCTAATTTAAACACTTACCACTATTTTGAAGTTATTTCTTTCTGCATTTGAAAATACATGGTTGCCAGAAGAATGTAACGAAACGAGAAAAATTTCTTATTACATACATTATTTCACAAGAAAACTTTAATAATAATTTTGGAGCTTTATTTTTTTATGTAAACCAGGGTTTGACCAGTCCCTAAATCTGAACCATTGTAAACGTATGTGAAAACAAAGAACTCCATTCGAAGTCAAACTCAACTGCTGTGAATCTGAAGCCCAAAGCTGGGCTTTACAGCTCTCATAATGTTAAGTCAGTATCTATGTTTGAGACTTGAGGAAATATCTTGTTAGGAGTTTTCTTTATCAGCAAAACAATCTCAAGGAAATGTTTTACATTTTTGTCTTTGTCTGCATACTTCTTGCTCATTTTTCTGAAGAAAGCTATCCAACTTCTAAACTACGTAATTCAATGCGATATGACGATATTATTTTCGTTGAATGTGTCGCCTAAAAGCCCACTTTACGTCACTTTACTGCGAAACAAATTCAACATCTGTTTTAAAGTGGGCTCTTATGTAAAACATTTATGATATTAATATCGTCACATCTCAATTTAATAAAATGTGTCAGACAAATAAGTCACGAATTACTTGATGCTGATGAGATTTTGATGGAATGATTGTGTGAAAATAGAACATCTCCTTCTTCTAAATATTGAAGCAAAATTCGACAAAACTTGATATAAATAATCTAAAGTGTTATAAAATTAAGATACTTCGCAAGTATTACCCTAAACAGTTGAATAAAAGTATCAACTGATTTCGTTGGTAAAAAAATATCCCTTTTCTTCAGGATAAAGGATTGCACAACAGCACTAGCACAGGCAGAAAAGCGTTTTCCCATAAATCCTCCTTTGCTGATGTGATTGCTCTGTGTTTATATTCTGAAGAAGGAGGATGTTTTTTGCCCATTGTCGCACGACATGTTAACATTTTTGGTACAAGTGCCAATCAAGATAATAAGGTACTTTAAATGCAGTACATAACCAAGTAGTGCATTCAGCGAACCAATGCGAACTAAAACATAAATAAACAGCTTCCATCCCCTCTATCACCAAGAGCAAATCAGAAAAGGTTGTGTGACATTACATGGGAATGAATAAGTGTATTCGTACAGGATGAAAGTGTATAACAAGAGTTGTAAGAGATTAGATGGTTAGCCAATATGCAGTAAACACATAAAGAAAAAAGGAGTATCACTTCAAGCCTGTCACTGCTACACAATAATGAGCAAGTTTGCATCTTCAGTATAATAAGTGCTGAGTGACAGCAAGGTATTTGCTGAGGGACTGATAAATGGCGTCAGCGTATCGTGATAATCTGTAGTCGCTACCTACAAAAGTTAGTGTTCCCACTGCAATAAAATCTGTGTTCTAGAATGTGCTATATTCATTCTTCAAGTATTCATCCCATGCCATGAAAATTGAGGTAACATTTTAGTCTTTCAGTATTAATATCAGGCAAGAAGGGAACTGCGAGTTTTAAATACTGGTATCAGTGATAGAGTACAAACTCAAATATGAATAATTGGTAGTTATATTGCTGATATTAGAATATATAGAATATTTACGTATTGTTAAATGTTATATGTGTATGTATATATATATCAACATTAAATTTAATGAGTGCAATTTAATATTAATCAAGGCATGTAAGATAAAGATTTCACGAATTTAAATTTAAGCATTGTTGAATTTGTCTCGTGTCATTCTCTTGTACTCGAGTGTCACTGGAGATTTCATACTCCACTCTAAGTGAAGATATCAAAGATAAGTCCTTTTATTTAGAATTTGGTAAGGATGATTTACCTTATTAAACCTATGAAAAAAATTGGTTCTTTAAATCAACAGTTTATGCTGTTAAGAAGTATTTCCGAAGTATTTTAATTCTAGATTATTTCAAATAACAGTTTAAGAGCATTTTTATGTAAGCTTAAACGTATTAAATGAATGCTTGTTGTAATTGTAATATTTAACGACAAACCAAAGAAATTGACTCCCATTACGATAAGGCGAATCATGTTTAAAATATATAATTTTTTTTTTAATTTTGGCAACTTAACTTAAAATACACCAAACAGCCAAATTATTTTTCTTACAAAACTGCAAATGCAACGAAATTTCAAACAAGTATCCATTTCACGTGTTGGGTGCTAAAAATTAAATTATTATTCACAAAGAAAGAAAAAATTAATTTGGAATATCTTGTAAAGTCATGCGTTGTCTACATCATATTTTTTTCCCTTGTGACACTATTTATACTCTGTCCGATAAAAAAAGAGAATAAAACATCTTATCAGTGTTTATGGTTCTGTAATTTTATAGGACATAAGGGGAGTGTGTCGTGATTTCGTTTTATCTCCTCTCGGAAATCTGAAATGGTACCAGAATTGAAAACGCAATAACGCATGGGAAAGAGATAGTAGTGAGTGGAAAATCTATTTGTATATTTTTAGAGTTCGTGGTGGATTTCGTTTTTATTTTTATATTACAGCGAATGCCTAGCGTTGTTCGGCATTTAAAATGCAAACCTATAATTAAAGTTAAACTGGAACTCACAGCGAATTCTTGAAATCCAAAGAACGCTTTGACAATATTCCTGCTTATATAAAAAAGTAAATACACTATCTTATAATGCAACTATTTTCAACTTATATCCACTTTGTGATATCGCTATTAAACTCGGGTAGCTCGGTTGGTCAGTTGAGATTCTACTGAGCTTCAGAGATTGGTTGTTCAAGACTTTCTCAGGCCATGCATTATACTGCTACCCGAGAGGTGTTTAAAACCTATAAGTACAAAATCAAGGAAGGTGACAAAGCATATGCGGGAACATAAAATTTTGCTAAGGCGAAGGTGCCCCTTTTCGTTTCATAGTTGAAGGAGAAAAATCTTTCCTTTCTCTACTAGATTTCATATTGGTGTGTGACTGATATTGTAAAATGTGCAGTACATCATAAAATAATGTGCTAACGTACCAGTGAAGAGAAAAGTAGTTGTGGTAAAGTCAAGATGTCCTGGACCTAATTTAGGAGGCATAAAATATGAGCTTTTCTCTAGTGTGTTTGTGTGTCTTGGTTGAGTGATCTCTGGGCTCGAGCTTCAGGCGTAATTCGATACCTTTTCAGGGCTAGATTTCTTACTGGTGCCCGAGCTATTGTTTTAAATTTTGGAGTATAAAATAAAATAAAGTGACACTGTAGGAGTGTAAAGAACATACTTTTGGTAAGGCAAATAAGTTCAGAGCTTAATTTGTGGGACGTTAAATAAGAGGTTTCTCTTTAATCCTGGTGGATCAGTTAGTTGAGCTCTGGGCTCAAGATTCAGAAGTAGTTTGACCCTTTTTCTGGACCAGATTTCGTACTGATTATGTTGTAAAGAGCCTTGCTGCCCCAACTATGAATCTCCGAACTAACCAGACGACTCTCTATCATTGAGCTACTGGGACAGAATTGCAAGTTCTTATTTTTGAAGTGGACTCTGCATTCTCCACCTTCTAACGTCAGATTCGCGTGCAACTGACAATCTGACTGACCACCTCCTGCTATTTTTACCCCATATTAGCATCCTGGTACTACTATTTTTACCTAAGTTAGTATCCTGTGTGGTGGCTATTCTCCTAATTTGTGAAATCGGCTCTCCATCACCCAGAGTCCCCCGAATCCTTGCTAGTCATACTGAGGTTACTTTCAGACCTCCGATATTTTTGCACTAACCTACAGGGTTGATTTGTCGGGCGCCATTGTAGCCTTGCTGCCCAAACCGGGAATCGAACTCTGGATCTCTGAACTCGCCAACCGACTTTCTACCGTTGAGCTACTGGGACAGAATTGCAAGACTCTTATCGTTGAAGTGGACTCTGCAGAGTATAATGTAAAAGAAAGGAACTGTGTTTGAGAGAAGTGAAAAAAATGTTTTGTCAAATACAAAGATTCCCGTTCACAGTTTAGAGGGCGGAAAATATGAGGTTTCTTCAAGTTCAGGTAGCCTTGTTGGAAGAATATATGTTTCGGAAGTTCGAGTCCTTTTCTAGCGCAGACTTTATACTGATGTCTTAGCAATGACATAAACCTTGGAATACGAAATAAAATATAGTGGCAAAAAAAGAGGACCTGTTAAGGCCAAATAGTCCAAACTTTAATTTAATGTTGTTCTGTTGGTCGAAAGGTCAAGTTGGAGTAGCCTCGTTAACAGAATGTATGTCTCGGAAGTTCGAGTCCTTTTCTAGTGCAGACTTTATACTGATGCCATAGCAATGATATAAACCTTGGAATACGAAATAAAAAATCTGATGTGGGCAACACATGACTTTCCTTATATAATGAAATGAATTTATTACTTTTACAGTAAAATAAATAGGTTTTTCTTCTAGTAGATACTAATATCCTTTCCAAGATATTGACTTTTCGACAATTAGTCGTCATTTTCATTGATTATCGTCATTTTTATCCATTTGGCGAGATTTTCGTTAATTTGGCAACATTTCAAAAAGTCGCCAAGTTGGCGACATTCCGCCAATTTCGTCGCCAAAATCTCGCCAAGCGTTATGAACGAAGAAATAAGTTATTCTTACAGCAGATAAATTGGCGTTCAAATGCAAAAGTATTACTCAAAGTATCTTTTTTCATGAATGGAACGAGCTAGATCCACGAGAATGATGTCACCCAATTTATCGCATGATATTATATATGAAAAGTGAACATGTTTCTCAATAGGAAATATTTTTTTTCTATTTTATTTGACTTTTTGATAATTTTTTTGAAAAATGTGCAATATCTCGAGAACGGTTTATGTTAGCGTTCTAAAATTTATCTCAATCGTTTTCTAATGAAAAATTACATAAGGAATGTCTATTTACGTAACTTTATTATTGGTTTTGATTTTTTGACGATTTTTTCAAAATTTCATTCGAAAATTTAGGGGGGTTCTGAACATTCGATTGCGTATAAAAACAATAGGCTTCCAGTGTTTACAGATTGTGATTTTTGTACCAAATTTGGTTCGAATCGGTTCATTCGTTCTTCAGTTATCGTCTCCACAGGCCCACTGACACACACACACACACACACACATACACACACACATACTTTCACACACACACACACACACACACACACACACAGACATCACTTCAAAAATGTTTGATTCGTGATCAGGGATGCTTGAAACGTGCTCTCCCGTCGAAAACTCGAATTCGAATTTTCGACCCCGTCACAATACTTTCCTTATACATTATGTATATAAGGAAAGTAAAAATAGTGACAGAAAATAGAGGACCTGCTAAGGCCAAATAGTAAAAACTTTAATTTAATGGGACTCTGTTGGTAGAGAGATCTTGATATTCCAATATTAAGTATTCGAGTCTTATCCATGAGATAGGATTCATAACTTTCCCTTTACTGCATATTTCTCATCTTTCTCGTAGTATTGCGATGAAAAAGCAATCTTTCGTTAAAACCGGAATCACTTCTCATATGCTTGGCATTACATAATAATACTCCCAACAATATACTTGTATACCTCAAGTTTAGAAAATTACATATTTAGAGAGTGCATCGCTTCTGCGCTGGACAGATACGATCAGAAATTCCTTCTGGAGCGATGCATTATACATCTAAAATAAACACCAAAAGCTGAAAATTCTGAAAGTGCTTTCAAAAGTGTATCCAGAAATTGCGGAAAAAAGTGAGATGACCAAGTTTCTCGCTTCTTAGGCTTGTAAATATTTGTTAGATTCTATTTTCAACACTGAAGAGAAAAAAAAATAGGGATATTTGAAGGTTATTCATTCATGTTTCTTTTCTTTCAAATTTTTGCATTTCGCTTTGAAAGTGAAACATCTGTCATCTTAGATTCGAGATTCTCCACTGGTTCACATAAAAGTAGGAATTGCATAATAATTGGCCAACGTGTTTGGGGTTTTACACATCCTACAGAAGCTCCTCGGAGACCTTGGGAAATGAAATTTTGCACACTTAAAGTATCGAACACGGGAAAATACCTATTAGAGTAAGGATTTTATTTTTCCTTTAGAGGAGACAAAAATGGGAAGGGGAGTTGAAAAGTCTTTACAGATCTTCCAGAAGCCCCATAGAGATTTAGAAGACTGAATATTTATATACTTTTAGTGTCAATCCCGGGTGCCGGATTTTTGAATTCTCGCCTGAAGTGTGTAAAATATTTCCAGACAAAAGTATTTCCAGACCCTCCAGAAGTCACGTGTGACTTGATGACTCGTTGCAGTTTGACTCGTTGTACATTTATAGTATCGGTTATGGGACAGAATTAAACGGAGCCGAATGCTTGCTTCCCCCCTAGGAGGGGCAGAGAAAGTATTTTCTTCTTCGAAAAAATATTTAGACCCTCCAGGAGTCCTAGATGACTTAGAAGGTTAAAATTTTTCAGGTGAATGGTATTGACCATTAGCCAGAACCTAACGGAACCTGATTTCCTAACGGAAGACTATTTTCGACGCTCAGCCCTATATATTGTTAAACAAAATAAAACTAATTTAAAATGCCAATTTTACTTAATGAGCGTTAGTTTTCCTGTTTTTGATAGACTTTAATACTAGTCTATATAAATAAAATTTAAAATCTGTCTGTCTGTCTGTCTGTATA
The DNA here is from genome assembly GCA_951213105.1 of Amaurobius ferox. Taxonomy (NCBI): domain Eukaryota; kingdom Metazoa; phylum Arthropoda; class Arachnida; order Araneae; family Amaurobiidae; genus Amaurobius; species Amaurobius ferox. The sequence continues at coordinate 75,160,059 of OX578134.1, forward strand.
TGTTTGTCTTATCATCACGGGAGAACGGCTGAACCGAATTTGATAAAATTTTGTGAGTAGGCTTGGAATAGCCCCACTTGAAATTTAGTCCAGTCTAGATATTAATTAGTTGTCTAGTCCAGTTGTCTATATATTAATTAAATTAAATGTCTAGATAATAATTAAACAAAATTAAACTTTCCATAGACTTTGCAGCTGATATTTTTTCAGTAAATTTATTTGAAGAAAATGATATCATGTCGCTTAGCAAGGGGTTTAAATCCAATGTGTTCACGCGGCAGACGATTTTTATTAAATCTTTTCCAATTTAAATGATAAAGAAATGTATATGAAATAAATTTTATCGAAATTGCATTTTTGATAGGATTATAGCAATTACGGCCTTCAGGTTTAAAGATTACTTTGGGATTATTGATATTTTCAATTTATTATGCCATCTGTTTCATTTTGACAAAAACGGTTGAAACTCATATATTGTAGTATGGGTAATCTTCTATTAGTACACGGGTATATCTTCTAAAATAAAAGCAGCACGGTTATACCTTCCCACATAATGTTAGAGCTTTCATTTTGACATATAATGGAATCAAATACGGGTCCTCAAGTTTAAAGATAAACGACCCGGGAATTTAAAGATAATTGATATTTTCACTTCATCATGTCATCTGTTGTATTTTGGCAAGGAATTTTGAAACTCATATATTGTAGACGAGTAATTTTCTACTAATACATGGTATATTTTATAATATTCGGAAATATAAGTAGTACAGGTATATTTTCCGATACAATTTTAGCGCTTTTATTTTGGCATATATTGATTCAATTTCGTAATTTTTGCAAATTTGTTTACTAACGGGACCAGGCTGTTTTATTCTTCAAATATGCCTGTGAAGATAATTTCTGTATAGCGAGAACATAGGTTTTTAAACTTCTTTTTAGGAGCATTGATATAAATATTTAAATAGAATGCTTTGAATAACAATGTCATTAAGTATAGTATTGGAATTTGCACATGATTGTGAATTTTAAGTTTTTTTATATTACATACTCCGTACAAAGAACGGCTATGTAGTACGGGTAATCATCTTCTGAATACACGGGTATATTTTCTAATCTACGAGAATGTAAGTAATAGGGGTGTATATTCCTTTACAATTTTAGCACTTTCTATTTGGCATATATTAGCATCAATTACGGTTTAAAGATTAGGGGGATTATTAATATTTTCAATTTATTAAGTTATTTGTTATTTATTGGCAAATATATCTGAAACTCAAATATTGTAGACGTGTAATTTTCTACTGATACACAGGTATATATATCATGCTAACGAACCTACCGTGCAAAAAACACTGGTTCTCGTTAGATCACCGAAGTCAAGCAGCATCGGGCGCGGTTAGTACTTGGTGACCACCTGGGAACATCGCGTGCTGTTGGCACATATCGGGCGCGGTAGCCCGGTGGTTTGCGCGCTGGATTTGCACGTTGCTACAACTGCCGCCGTGTTCATGCGGAGTGTGATCACGTTAAACATGTGGGTCCGTAAGTCCTTACGAGAGATTGGTGGTGGTGGAGGGAGGGTGCGGTCCCTGTGGGTGCCTCCCCCACTGGGTTCCGGTCTAAATTGGGTGGCACTTCCCGGCCGTCCAAACGGTTACCTTACACCTTTCTGGTAGGTTGGACGGTCTGGGTCTCAACAACAACAACAAGTATATATATCTTCGAATATTCGAGAATATAAGTAGTACGGGTACCCATGCAACTTTAGCGCTTTTATTTTGGTACATATTGGTTTAATTTCATATTTTTTGTAAATTTGTTTACTGGCGGAACCAGGATATTTTATTCGTCAGATCTTCCCGGGAAGATAATTTTGTATAGTAAGAACAGCGATTCTTAAATTTCTTTTTAGGAGCATTAATTTAAATATTTTAACAGAATTCTTTGAATAACAATGCCAATTTAGAATATTATAGAAATTTGTACATTATTGTGAATTTTAAGGTTTTTATATTGTATACTCCTTACGAAGAATGGGTATGCTGCTTGTCTATAATAAAATATAACGTCTCTCTCCCTCTCTTTCTCTGTGTGTGTGTATTCTTGTCTGCTTAAGCAAAAAATCCAATCTATGTACTAATTAAAACCAATTATTTAAAACCAATCTAGTACAGCTACCAAATTGGGTACAGGAATACTTTAGGATGGGTTCCAAGATACCTCTGAGTAATTAAAAAAAGTGATCATATTTTTGTTTTATTAATATTTTTGATTCGAAGAAGGTGAGAAAGATCCGCACGGCAACCAATGCTATGATATCTCATATTAGACAGACTGGTGCAACATTTCGGGTGAATTCCAGTTAGGATTTTTAGCTGACATAAACTGACTGGGAATAAAAGAAATCTAACTTTCTCAATTTTATTCCCAGATGCTGCATATTGGATACATAGGTATATTTCATTACTAATGCAAACTGCGCAAAAAAATCTTGCGATTCTAACAATGGTTAAATTTCTAATAAAAATTTTAATTTAAATTTTATTCAACAGAGAATGGTTTAAATTTTATTCAATTGGGTTCTTTAAAGAGGATTTGAAAAATTTGTGTATTTAGGGTATAGGTAGCGACGATTGACTATATCTCAGAGCTTTTATAAAAAGTGGCAGAGTTGGTTAGGAAAACGGATAATTTATTATAATTCAAGAGATAAACTTATAAACTACACGAAATATGGTAAATAATTTAAATTGCGCTCCCACTCTAACAACGACAATCGATAATCTGTTTTCACGATGAATGCACAAAATCATAGAACATAGGCAGTTTTTTCCTATCAGTGTAATTAACGGTTATTGTTCTCATTACTTGCAAGAAAATTTGCAAGTATACATACACAGGCACGGCGCATATCTTAAACTTTTCCAAAACGTATTCAGAAGGTCCAAACCGTCTTTTTCTGTACAAATATAAAACCGGAAAATCCACTTTCTCAAGGAACAAGGGAGCAAAAATAGTGTGGATATATCGATCATTTGATGATTTTATCAGACTTCACTCATTCAAAGGTGAAAATAAAAGGCGTTTTAAAACTGAGTTATTTTTTAATTATAGATGTCCACATATTCCGTAATAATAATACTTTTTTAAAACTAATATTCCGTAACTAATATTCCGTACTACTAATATTCCGTAATAACAATACTCTTTTAAAAGTTATAAAACTAATATATTGAATCTCTGTCAGAACTTTAATTCAAGGCGGAATAATGGTACACTTCTTATTTCCGCAAGAAATCAAGTATTCAAACGATAGCTTTCAAGACAAGAAGAAACTGCGACAAGATTTGCTTACTTCTAGATATAATATAAATAAATCTTAATCAAATTGTGCTGCTGTTCTACAAATAAGATACTATATACAAGAAAACTTCTAGAATAGCTTCCTTTTATCTTCTGCGGAGTAAGGTAGTAGTGACAGAAATAAAATTCAATCTATGGTTAAGTAACGTGGCTAATGTAATTAATTTAACATTTATTCCCATTTGATATAAGGAAAATTATGTATTATACAAGGTGGTCCAAAAGGTCTTTAAGAGTAGGCAGGCATACAAAGACAAGTCCTTTTTGCACAAAAACATGCTGCCGTGTCTATTTTGTAAAGCATTGTAGGTGTCACCGTGTTACTATCCCTAATGATATGATTTTTGATAAAGTATTTATTATCTTCCATATATGCATTTTCGTTAGTTCCTTATGTTGATTCCATCTAAAAAGATAATCCTCATAGGATAGAAGATTATCTTCCACTTTAATTTTGAAAATGACATTGTCCTTCTATCTTGTTTTGTTGCCAAGTTCTCACTCCTAATTTTTTAATTCCCCTCTAGGAGCGTTGCAATTACTTTTATTCAATCGGGAATAGCCACTTTACCAGACAGAGACCCAACATACACACTCATGGACCTTTCTCTACTAAGTTATTGGGGTGTGCTTAAATAATTTCGTAGTAGAAATCCTCCATAGAAAATATGCTGTATTTTTCTTTATAAAAATATTTCTGCTATTAATTGATTACGGCTACAAACTGAATCCCATAGTATTTAATTTACATTTTCATGCACCATTTCAGCTGAGTAAAGTTTAGTAGGCAATAGAATTATTTCTGTGCGTTATAACGCTAGAATAACTTCTTATCCCGAAGAAAAGCAATTGGGGAAGAGTGGTCGTAAATTATATCAAGACTGGAATGCGGTTGTCCAATATAAGGAATAAGATTTATAACTGCCAAAGTGCACTTTGTATCCTTCATATATTAAGAATGAGTGGAAAGCGAATCATGTGAAAGTGGTATCCAATAGAATCATTTCGAAAATTAATTTATTAAATATGAGTATGATATAAAAATATTACTTAAACAATTACAATACTACTCGAAACTTTACCTGAAAATAAAACATTGTTAATAAACCAGCATAAAACAATACGATGTTCCGTGGAAAGTCCTTAAGTACCCCCATAATTTTGAAAGGAAAGACCCATGAGTGTATGCTTTAGGCCTATCACTCATCAGGTCAAGTTAGGTCTATGATGGTAAAGTGACCATGCCCGATCAAATGTGCCCTTAGCGGGGAGTTAAGAAATTAGGAAAACGAACTCAGCAACAAAATGCGGTATAAAAGAAAAAAAGTGGGTAGTGGCTCGAGTTCGACGGAGCCAAAATGATTTTGCGTGAATAACATTCTGAAAAATAAAACTCGAGTCAAGTTCAATAAATTTATTCGATGTATTTAGACACATTTGTTTTATTAACATGCTTTGGAAGCTCTACAATTAACTCTCTAACTGTTTATAGCTAGCTATCACTTCTTATTTTTGCCCCGATTTCATCTACATACTCCAAATTGTTCGCCAAGCTTTTCAGACAGACGGAGAGAAAAACATTTCTTATATACACTACGAGACAGTGAAAATGAGACACCAAGAAGGAGTGGGCAGAAAAATATGCAACTTGCAGGGTAAACGCAGCTCACCGAGTTATGTAAATGATGCGAAATGCGCAGGTATCCCGCTCACGTTGAGTGAGATATAAGAGAAGGAACCTGCAGAATCGACAATCGCGCCGCTCTGTCTACCAGGGAAATTATTTTGCAATATTTATTTTGTCTCGGAGGAAACGTATCGTAGCAGAGAATACCAGGCTGCCGCCAACCGAGGCAGTTCCAGTAGACAGATGATTTCACTAGTGGTATAGTGATCGGATTTAGAAAGGCAGGTTGGTCTATAAGTCAAGTCTCAGCGAACAGCCACCTACACACGTGCACGGTGCACCGTCTGTGGCGAAGATGGTTGAAACAAGAGAATGTGGCACGTTTGATGGGGTGCCGGTACTACCTGAGCGACGCCAGCACGCGTGGACCGACGCATCCGTCGGCAAGCGTTGGCGGCTCTGCAGGCCAGCAGGACATCCTTCATGCCCCCATATCGACCAGGACCATTATTCGCCGATTAGTCGCCGGCGACCTGCACTGATGGCACCCTTTAAGAAGACTGCCATTGTTCCAACAGCACAGACGTCTCCGTTTGCAATGATGTCGGATAGAGACACGTGGACGGCGGAATGACACAGGGTCGTATTTTCAGACGAGTCACGCTTCTGTTTTAGCAATGACAGTCCCAGTGTACTAGTCTGGCGCCGAAGTGGTGACAGGTCCAAATCGACCGCATCTGTGGAATGCCACACCGTGCGACATCATGGTTTGAGGCTCAATTGCTTATGATAGCGGGTGACTTCTGTTTCCTCTTAAGGGCACTATGACGGCTCAACGATACGAGGAGGACGTGCTGCGGCCGTTGACAATGCCTTTCCTTCAGGGGGTGCCCAATGCCATTTATCAGCAGGATAACGCCTGACCGCACACGGCACTCATCAGCCAGCATGTCCTGCAAGGTACGCAGATGCTTCTCTGGCCACCAGTCTCCCCTGATCTCTCCCCAATCAAACACGTCTGGAACGTGATTAGACGTAGTTTGCGTGCGCTGCATAATTGAAATCGCTTGCGTGAAATCTAGCAAATGGTCAAAGGGAATAGGCAGCCATCCCTCAGGCCCCATACCCCACTCTTTAAACTTTTATATGCCTAACAATATAGGACTGACGTATAACATCAACTGTATGCGCATGCGCGAGAGTCACTTGAGGCAGTTTAAAATAGTGCTTATACTGGAGGCGTGTAAAATAGGGAAAAAAATAATTATACTATTTTATAAAAAAAATATTATTGATAATATGCCCCTTTTTATACTTCTGATAAAAATATTCGATTGGAATAAATCTAGTAGCCTATACATTCGGAAGGCCATCATCAAAATGGCTTACTTAAAACGAAGAGATTAATAATAAAGTACAACGATGACAGTGTCAACATACTAAAGGATTTTATACCGCCACTTCGGAACTGGTAAAAGGGTGGAAGTAATGCTTCTATGCAGAAAGGCATTACTTATTAATTCTTTTAAACCTTTTGCAAGGCGTGTAAAATAGGGAAAAAAATATAATTATACTATTGTATAAAACAATTATTATTGATAATATGCCCCTTTTTATACTTCTGATAAAAATATTCGATTGGAATAAGTCTAGTAGCCTATACATTCGGAAGGCCTTCATCAAAATGGCTTACTTAAAACGAAGAGATTAATAATAAAGTACGACGATGACAGTGTCAACATACTAAAGCATTTTATACCGCCACTTCGGAACTGGTAAAAGGGTGGAAGTAATGCTTCTATGCAGAAAGGCATTACTTATTTATTTTTTTAAACCTTTTATGGCACATTTATTGATTTCCCTCGTATGTTATCAGATCACATGCCTTTTCAATGGAATCATATAGAGTACGTAAATTGAAAGGGCGTGTTTTGAAGACATGTTTTAATAAGAAGCAGTCATTTTAAATACAGTCGAACCTGCCTTAAACGGAATTTCAGGGGATCGGAAGAATTTTCTCTCTTGAAAATGTTTCCTTTTCACGCAGGTCATTTTAGAAAAAGTGAAGTTTAAGGTTTAGTTAGAAATGCAGATAGCCCATATGTAATTGCTCACCTATATATCAGACTTTAAGTCGACGCGGTGGTCAAGCGGTCAAGGGCAGGCGTTTCCTTGTGATCGCTCGGTTGCCGGGTTGTGGGTTTGAGTCCCACCTGCGGGTATGGATGTTGTGATGTTGGGCGCAGTGTGTTCCGACCCCCACTGGTGCGCTAGGGCAACGTCATGTGACGACTAACAGGTTCACGGCTCTGGCCATTGTTCAGGAGATATTGACTGTTCATGTTATATGTTCGGGATATTTATTCTGTTTGTATATAATATATGTCTTATATGTTTGTATATAATGTATGCCATTTGAAAAAAAAATATCAGACTTTAAAAAATCTGAAAAGCGTATTTAGATACACCTGATTAATACTATATTATACCATAATAGCTAATTTAATTAATACTTTCCTTATATATACATAATGTATAAGGAAAGTGTTGTGACGGGTAGAAAATTCGAGTTTTCGGCGGAAGAGCACGTTTCAAGCATCCCTGATTACCAAACAAACATTTTTGAGGCGTTGTCTGTGTGCATGTCAATGAGTCTGTGGCGACGATATCTCACGAATAGGGCGATTCGAATGAAATTCGGTACAAAAATCACAATCCGTGAATACTGGAAGGCTATTGTTTTTAAACGTAATCGAATGCTCAGAACCTCCTTAAATTTTCGAGTGAAATTTTGAAAAAATCATCAAAAATCAAAACCTTTAATAAAGTTACGAAAATAGCCATTTCCTATTCATTTTTCCTTAGAAAACGGTTGACATAAACTTTAGAACGCTAGCCTGAACCGTTCTCGAGATATTACACATTTTTCAAATAAATTTATCAAAAAATCCCATAAATTAAAAAAAATATTAACTGTTCAGAAACATGTTTACTTTTCATATGTCATATCATGCGATAAATTGGATGACATCATTGTCGTGGATCTAGCTCATTCCATTCATGAGAAAAGATACTTTGAGTAATACTTTTGTATTTGAACGCCAATAGTCATTTATCTGCTATAAGAATAACTTATTTCTCCATCCATAACGCTTGGCGAGATTTTGGCGACGAATTTGGCGGAATATCGCCAACTTGTCGACTTTTTGGAATGTTGCCAAATTAATGAAAATTTCGCGAAATGGATAAAAATGACTCTAAATCAATGAAAATGACAACTAATTGTCGAAAATTCAATATATTGGAAAGAATATACCATCTATAAGAAAAACCTCTTTTTTTTTTACTGTAAAAGTAGTAAATTCATTGCATTATATAAGGAAAGTCATGTGTTGTCCACATCAGATTTTTTTAAATATGTATATGTGTATTTTTGCATACTGCAATCACAAGAGTATATGTAAATAAAAATATAGTGTACTCCATGTCCTCAACTGCTAGCTTATTACCATAACTTAAAACCTAGATGAATTGAATTACATGCTAAATATTACTGATTACCATGAAACAAAAAAATAAGTTATAAAAAACGTGGTTTATTGAGATGCACTCTTAAAATAATCCAACCTGGTTTCTTGGACATGTGTTTTACTAATAATGTAACTTTCAGTTAAAAATCGTGCATTGATTAATATTTCTAGCATTCAGAATAGTCGTGATTAACTGAATATTCTTGACGTCCTGAAACAGCAATCGTGATATAATTTAATTGAAAAGTTTTATGAAAAATGGTTCTCTTGCAAATAAATGGCTAATATAGTTGGACGATTTTTCTAATCTTTATTCGTTACAACAGGTGCTTTCTTTTAACAAAATGTTTTAAATTGGCCGCTCGTTTCCACGTTGTGCAGGTTCCGCTTCACACAGGGGGAAATAATATAAATTTCCTATACTTTTGGACGGGGTTAAAAGTGTTTCCCGCTTATTACAGTATCCTGTTTCCCACGGATTCCGTTTCAAACAGGTTTGACTGTGTATATTACCATACAGTAAGTACAATTTTTATGTTGAAATTTTCATTTATCACACATAATTAAAAATGTCTGAATTGTCCAACACATGACTTTCAATATTGATTTTGAAATTTCGGAAAAACAATTACTTAAATTCGAGCTTTCTCATGGCTCTATCTCGCAGAAAATTATTAAACTACTTACCGTTACCTGTTGAATGAGCACATCAAATTTCAAGCAAATGGTAGAATTCTTTAGCATCGTGACAATTCCTAAGCGGCTATTAATTTCGTGGTTAAAGTTACTTACAAAGATGTTCGTTTTATAACTGAGAACATATCTATTTTATGATTATTTATTGTATATATTAAAACGTGCAATATCTCGCTTAAGTTAATTGCTACACAATTATCTGAAACTCATCCAGGGCCCCTTGGAATTCTCATCTTCTCTCTAGCTTATTGTAGTAAACAAGGAAGGAGAGTGTGGTGAATGGAAATTATAAGGGGCACCCAAATATGGCGTGATAATTAAAATAATATATAATAGATCAAAGTGTAGTGATAAATAGATTTTGCTTTACTCTCCTTATAGAGCTGCATTGTGAATAACCCTTATTTTGCACCCAGTGAAAGCGAACTAGTTACCTTGCTGTAAAGCAAAATTCAAATAACGTTCAAGACTCTATTCATTTTTAAAGTATTATCAGATTTACCTTAATATTTACAAAGGAAACATGCTAGTTACTAATTATAACACTAATCTTCACCACTTTCTAACAATGTGAGACATAGATGCGAAAAATAAAGAGACAGAAAGAGAGAGAGAAAGACCATCTTGATTTCTGATACATTTAATCGGCAATCTGTTTTAATAATTCTCGACTATGAGTATATAAAAGTCGCACAGTTTCGGAATTGGAACTGCAGGTAACACCAATAGCTTTCCGTTTATTTTTGCGCTCTCATTTTGAGAGATTTTACTAGACCTGGCCCAGAGTTATTAAGCGATTTCACAGCACGGAAGTTTTTACTATTTTCATCATCCCAATTCCATCAACTCTAACCACTGCATAAAACTCTAACAACAATACTGAATTATTCTTTTTTTATTTAAATTTGCGCATCTTTTTGAACTTGGCTTAGAGAGAAACGACTTTCTTCAAGCCCTTCGACTCCGATTGTTGATGTAAGGCCTCTTGATCAGCACATGTGGTTTCTTGAATATTTTTGTATACCTCCCACTTAATGGCGTTGCAACTTTGGGTCGTCCGCCGCGAGAGTCGGGCTTCCCATGAGTGTGAGTTCCCATTTTCATTTAATGGTCATACACAACTGTCCACTATAACTTAACTTTAGGTGCCTTACATTTGGCCTTTTCTTTAACACGTTACTCCTTATTATTTTCCTATTCAATTCTATGGTCTGTCTCTTTTGTTTCACACAGAGGAACCACTATAACGCCTACTCACCATGGTTTCAGGGCTTCTCTTTCATGTCATGTTAATGACTGAAGCATTTAAGCTTTTTCTTTAATACATATTTGCTCGTTAACGACTAACTTACTATACGGTAGAAATAGTTTATAGGATTGTATTAAATGATTTACGCCAGAGAAGTCTTCTGCCCAACACTAAAATGTTCACCTATCCGGCTGTATGGACTCGTGGTGAAATCTTGGTACTGACCAATTGGTAGATTCGCGCTCAGGTTGCAACTGTAGCAAGAAGTTGTGTGGATAAAAGCAAGTAATCTTGACTTGCACACTATGTGGAGAAAAATGAAAGTAATTCAAAAATAAAATCATAGTTTCAAAGAGTTTTACTAGGAGGGTAAATTTTTCATATCATAACCCCCGAAACGACAAGCATATCGACTGACAAGAGTGACCGAGTCTTAATAAATGCCATATCGTAATCTTGTTTAAAGTGTAATTCATTTAAATTCTATTTCTATGACAAAGAAATTACTTTTTTAAACAATAATTTTGCACAATTTGCAAATCAGCTGCATTTCTTGTAACACGCAATATAAGTATGTTAATATCCATTTCCACACGCGCTTTGTGCTTGAAATAGTTAGTGGTCATTAAGTGTGACATATATCCACGTAATAAAAGTTGTTGATAGCTTTTATGAATATCAAAAACACCCATCCGATTTAAGCATAAAAATCTGATGTGGGCAGCACATGACTTTCCTTATATAATGCAATGAATGCACTACTTTTACAGCAAATAAAATAGATTATTTTTATAGTAGATATTTATATTCTTTCCAAGATATTGAATTTTCGTCAGTGACTGGTCATTTTTATTGATTTAGCGCCATTTTTATCCATTTGGCATGTTTTTCGTTATTTTAGCAACATTTAAAAAATTCGCCAAGTTGGCGACATTCCACCAAATTCGTCACCAAAATCTCGCCAAGCGCTATGGACGGAGAAATAAGTTATTCTTTCAGCAGTTAAATGACTATTGGCGTTCAAATACAAAATTATTACTGAAAGTATCTTTTTTCATTAATGGAACGATCTAGATCCACGAGAATGATGTCACCAAATTTATTGCTTGGTATTACATATGAAAAGTGAACATGTTTCTCAATAGGAAATAATTTTTTTTATTTTATATGATTTTTTGATAATTTTTTTGAAAAATGTACAATATCTCGTGAACGGTTCAAGTTAACGTTCTAAAATTTATGTCATTTGTTTTCTAATGAAAAATTACTTCAGAAATGTCTATTTGCGTAACTTTATTAAAAGTTTTGATTTTTTGACGATTTTTTCAAAATTTCACTCGAAAATTTAGGGGGGTTCTGAACATTCGATTGCGTATAAAAACAATAGACTTCCAGTGTTTACGGATTGTAATTTTTGTACCAAATTTCGTTCGAATCGATTCATTCGTTCGTCAGTTATTGTCTCCACAGACTCACTGACACACACACACACACACACACAAACACATAGACACACACATACTTTGACACAGACATACACACACGCACTCACACACAGACATCACTTTAAAAATGTTCGATTCGTGATCAGGGATGCTTGCAGTGTGCTCTCCTGTCGAAAACTCAAATTCGAATTTTCGACCCCGTCACAATACTTTCCTTATACATTATTGTATATAAGGAAAGTAATACTGTATATTATTTAAAAACTTAAAACAATGGAGGTACAAGTAATTTAACTCTATGCTTAAGACTTCATCGAAAAAATCGTCTAGTTCTCTGTAGAAGAAGTGTAGAAAACACAGACCACACGACCAACCCTAAGGGTTATGGCAGCTTAATGTGTGACCGGAGTCTAGTTCTCTGTGTAAAATCAATGAATGTTTCATTCCTATCAGCTATATTGCAGACTCCATGAGCTAACATCTCTAAAATTCAATACATTCAGTGGTAATATTTTTTAAATTATCACAGTACTACAATAATTTATTATATTTGAAAACTTAAATCTTTGTCGAAAAAAAATGAACTTTATTTAAATGACGCAATAGAAATATAAATTATCTAATATAAATTATCTAGCTCACTATGTAAAAGCAATGAATATTTCATTCATATCATTTATATTTTAGACTCCAGAGCTAAATAATTTTGCTTGAAAAAAATTCAGCAGTTTTTATACAACTCAGTTTACAATCACTTGTTTGCATTCTGCATCCATTAAAATTAGGAAATAATAAAAATTTGATGATCATTTAAACTCAAAAATATTGCAATTGCGTTGGCACAGAATATAGATGCACGAAAAATACGCAGAAAAGCGGTTTTAGGATGGATGCAACACAAAATATCAATTTAAAAGAACGTTAAGAATCACGATTTTGACACTGGGAAAAAAAAGTGGATACCATATTACTTTCCTTATATACATAATGTATAAGGAAAGTATTGTGACGGGGTCGAAAATTCGAAGTCGAGTTTTCGACGGGAGAGCACGCTTCAAGCATCCCTGATCACGAATCAAACATTTTTGAAGTGATGTCTGTGTGTGTGTGTGTGTGTGTGTGTGTCAGTGAGTCTGTGGAGACGATAACATGAACCATGTAGAACAATAACATGAACCATTCTCGAGATATCGCACAATTTTCAAAAAAATTATCAAAAAGTCATATAAAATAAAAAAATATTTCCTATTGAGAAACATGTTCACTTTTCATATGTAATACCATGCAATAAATTTGGTGTCATCATATTCGTGAATCTAGCTGGTTCCATTCATGAAAAAAGATACTTTGAGTAATACTTTTGTATTTGATAGTCATTTATCTGCTGTAAGAATAACTTATTTCTCCATCCATAACGCTTGGCGAGATTTTGGCGACGCATTTAGCAGAATGTTGCCAACTTGGCGACATTTTAAATTATTGCCAAAATAACAAAAATCTCGCCAAATTGATAAAAATGACGCTAAATGAATGAAAATGACGACTAATTGAAGAAAATTCAATATCTTAGAAAGAATATAAGTATCTACTATAAGAATAATATTTTTTTAACTGTAAAAGTAGTAAATCCATGGCATTATATAAGGAAAGTCATGTGTTGCCTACATCAGCTTTTTTACTTTCCTTATATACATAATGTATAAGGAAAGTATTGTGACGGGGTCGAAAATTCGAATTCGAGTTTTCGACGGGAGAGCACGTTTCAAGCATCCCTGATCACGAATCAAACATTTTTGAAGTGATGTCTGTGTGTGTGTGTGTGTGAAAGTATGTGTGTATGTGTGTGTGTGTGTCAGTGAGTCTGTGGAGACGATAACTGACGAACGAATGGACCGATTCTAACCAAATTTGGTACAAAAATCACAATCCGTAAACACTGGAAGCCTATTGCTTTCATACGCAATCGAATGTTCAGAACCCCCCCTAAATTTTCGAATGAAATTTTGAAAAAATCGTCAAAAAATCAAAACCGCTAATAAAGTTACGCAAATAGACATTTCTTATGTAATTTTTCATTAGAAAACGATTGGCATAAATTTTAGAACGCTAACATGAACCGTTCTCGAGATATTGTACATTTTTCAAAAAAATTATGAAAAAGTCACATAAAAAAAAATTCCTATTGAGAAACATGTTCACTTTTCATATGTAATACCATGCGATAAATTGAGTGACATCATTCTCGTGGATCTAGCTCGTTCCATTCATGAAAAAATATACTTTGAATAATACTTTTGTATTTGAACGCCAATAGTCATTTATCTGCTGTAAGAATAACTTTTTTTCTTAACGCATAACGCTTGGCGAGATTTTGGCGACGAATTTGGCGGAATATCGACAACTTGGCGACTTTTTGAAATGTTGCCAAATTAATGAAAATCTCGCCAAATGGATAAAAATGATGCTAAATCAATGAAAATGTCGACTAATTGTCGAAAATTCAATATCTTGGAAAGAATATTAGTATCTACTATAAGAAAAACCTATTTTTTTACTGTAAAAGTGGTAAATTCATTACATTATATAAGGAAAGTCATGTGTTGCCCACATCAGATTTTTTATTTTGAAGTGGGTCAATCTCATCATATAATTTGGGTGTAATTATTATTTAAACTTTTATTTAAACAGCTACAGAACATATTTTGCTGAAATTGTTTTATATATTTTATTTGATAATTTGAATATTTTCTAAAATTTTCGAAGTAATTTATGAATTTTAACTTCAGTTAAAAAATGTTTGAAAAATTAGGTCCCACAGGGTTTAAAGTATTTCACTTTTCCACTCGGATTTAACTCAAAACTAATTGGGCGATATTAATCATTTACATTCCCATATGTCTCCCAAACTGTCTCAACAACATACGAAAATTTCATTTTGTAAAGTTATTTTTAGCAGTTATCTTGCGAACGGGCAGACAGACAGACAGACAGAGTGAACAAAGTGGTAAACACTTTTCAACTATGTTGGAAAGTGTTAGAAAGGTAAAATAAAACAAATTATTAAGAAGTCTATCGAATATATTTTTCTGTCGTGGATTCGGATTAAATCTTTAGGCACAGTTGGAGAAATTTGTGCTTTCAAAATAATTTTAAAGGATCGAACCAGGTTTTCGTAATTTCACCCAGGAAAGCATTAAATTAATATCAAAATGTGCTTAAAATTTCACACGTTATCAGATTTCATTTTCAATTTAGTAGTGATCGTAATAACTAGTTTCATATCATGAAATTGACGTGTGAAATACCAATTTTAACTGCTATATGTTTATTTTCCGATTATAATTTATATTTTCTCCTGCCATTTGACGGGCTATATCGCCTGAGCAGTTTTTCACCATACACAAAGCAGGCAAATGCTGAAAGTGGCAATTATTCAGGGGACCATTTCCTTTATCTCATCAACATTTCGTATAATTTTTTGAAATAGCTTTTATTACTTCTTAGCGATACTTTTAGACTTATCTCATCATTCTAAGTTGAAGAGCTTATAGCAATTTAAATGAATTTTAAATATTTTGGGGCAGACACAATCCCACCAGAAATTAAACAAATTGAAAATCCTGATAATTATGTTCAATTATAAAGAAAAGCATTACTTAAAAATGTCGACAAGATATTATTACAAAAAGACTGACTAATGTGTTCAATAGTATATTTGGCCACGCCCATTTTTCATCAGAGTTCTCTTTAGGTATTGAATTAGTGCGTATTTTCAATAAATATGAAAGTGGTAAGTGTGTAAAATTTTAATTAGATGATTTCGTTATGAATCACTATTTCATCAAGTAAAAAAGTGACCAGGAAAAATTTTAAAAATTGAAATAACTTTTTGGTGTGAATTTCGTATCGACATTAATTCTACCATAAAGTTTAAATTTTCATTTTATTTTATTTATAGCCGACGGATAATTGGTTAATTTTTTTATTAATTAGTGGCCAATCGTAATTACACAGATCATAATATTGCTAAAAGTATAAAATGAAATATTTATGCGGATAGTTAATATGAACCGATAATATTATATTGATATATTCTATATAAAATTTTTTTTCTATTAATCGGAGCATTTAATGTATGAGTAATAAATCTCCTGAACACTGTACCGAATAGAGTACAGTTAGTTAAAATAAGCAGGAAAATCGTATCGAGAATTCATTTGTCATGATGTGTTTATCTTGTAAACTCAGCACAACACTCTTTTGCTTTTTTAAAAATTTGCATCTAAATCATATTTTTCACTACGTGGAGAATAGGGCGCGGTAGCCCAGTGGTTAGCGCGCGAGAATTGCACTCGGTAGGCCTTGTTTCGATTCCCTCCACTGCCAAACTTGCCGCCTTATTCAGGCGGAGTACGATCACTTTAAACATATGGGCCGTAAGTCCCTCCGAGAGGTTGGTGGTGGTAGGGGAAGGAGGGTACGGTACCTGTGGATGGCTCCTCCACTGGGTTACGGTCCAAATTGGGTGGCACTTCCCGGCCGTCCAAACGGTTACTTTACACATTTCTGGTAGGTCGGATGGCCAGGGTCTCAACAGCAACAACTACGTGGAGAATGTCCCAAATTTGCAGCTGGTCAAAATATGTTTCTCCTTCCGAGAAGTTTGTGGTAGGGGAAGGCCATAAGTCCTTCCGAGAGGTTGGTGGTGGTTGGGGAAGGAGGGTACGCTACCTGTGGATGGCTCTCCCACTGGGTTACGGTCTAAATTGGGTGGCACTTCCCGGCCGTCCAAACGGTTACCTTACACATTTCTGGTAGGTCGGATGGTCAGGGTCTCAATAGCAACAACTACGTGGAGAATGTCCCAAATTTGCAGCTGGTCAAAATATGTTTCTCCTTCTGATAAGTTTGTGGTAGGGGAAGGCCGTAAGTCCTTCCGAGAGGTTGGTGGTAGTAGGGGAAGGAGGGTACGCTACATGTGGATGGCTCACCCACTGGGTTACGGTCTAAATTGGGTGGCACTTCCCGGCCGTCCAAACGGTTACCTTACACATTTCTGGTAGGTCGGATGGTCAGGGTCTCAACAGCAACAACTACGTGGAGAATGTCCCAAATTTGCAGCTGGTCAAAATATGTTTCTCCTTCCGAGAAGTTTGTGGTAGGGGAAGGCGGGTACGGTCCAGTAATGCCTCCCCCACTGGGTTCCTGTCTAAATTGGGTGGCACTTCGCGGCCGTCCAAATCCTTAAACCTTTCTGGTAGGTCGGACGGTCGGGGTCGAAGAAGAAAAATCATGATTTGGGGCGCGACAGCCCAGTGGTTAACGAGCGGGAATTGCATTCGTTTGACCCTCGTTCGTCTGCTAAAACTGCCGCCGTGTTCACGCGGAGTACGATCACGTTAAACATGTGGTTCTTTTAGTCCTTCAGAGAGGTTGGAGGTAGGGGAAGGCGGATACCGTCCTTGTGGATGTCTCCCCCACTGGGTTCCCATTTAAATTGGGTGGCACTTTTCGGCCGTCCAAACCTTATACTTTTCAGGTAGGTTGGAAGGTCAGGGTCGAAGAAGTAGAAAAATCACGATTTTGACACAATATGTATGCCATGTTTTATTTTGAAGTGGGTCATGTGATCTCTTCATATAATATGGGTGTAATTATTATTACTTTCCTTATATACATAATGTATAAGGAAAGTATTGTGACGGGGTCGAAAATTCGAATTCGAGTTTTCGACGGGAGAGCACGTTTCAAGCATCCCTGATCACGAATCAAACATTTTTGAAGTGATGTCTGTGTGTGTGTGAAAGTATGTGTGTGTGTGAAAGTATGTGTGTGTGTGTGTGTGTGTGTGTGTGTGTGTCAGTGAGTCTGTGGAGACGATAACTGGCGAACGAATGGACCGATTTAAACCAAATTTGGTACAAAAATCACAATCCGTAAACACTGGAAGCCTATTGTTTTTATACGCAATCGAATGTTCAGAACCCCCCTAAATTTTCGAATGAAATTTTGAAAAAATCGTCAAAAAATCAAAACGACTAATAAAGTTAAGCACATAGACATTTCTTATGTAAATTTTCATTAGAAAACGATTGACATAAATTTTAGAACGCTAACATGAACCGTTCTTGAGATATTGTACATTTGTCAAAAAAATCATCAAAAAGTCTTATAAAATAAAAAAAAAATATTTCCTCTTGAGAAACATGTTCACTTTTCATATGTAATACCATGCGATAAATTGGGTGACATCATTCTCGTGGATCTAGCTCATTCCATTCACGAAAAAAGATACTTTGAGTAATACTTTTGTATTTGAACGCCAATAGTGATTTATCTGCTGTAAGAATAATTTATATCTTAGCGCATAACGCTTGGCGAGATTTTGGCGACGACTTTGGCGGAATGTCGCCAACTTGGCGACTTTTTTAAATGTTGCCAAATTAACGAAAATATCGCCAAATGGATAAAAATGAGGCTAAATCAATAAAAATGACGACTAATTGTCGAAAATGCAATATCTTGGAAAGAATATTAGTATCTACTATAAGAAAAACCTATTCTTTTTACTGTAAAAGTAGTAAATTCATTACATTATATAAGGAAAGTCATTATATAAGGAAGCCCACATCAGATTTCTTTAATTTTTATTTAAAAAATACGGAAACATATATTGCTGAACTTTTTTAATATATTTTGTGGGATAATTTGAATATTTCCTAAAACTTTTGAAGCAATTTGGGAAATTTAAATTTGCTTAAAAAATGTTTGAAAAATTTTGTCCCATAGGGTTCAATGTATTTCATTTTTTCAATCCGAGTTCAATCCAAAACAAGATGGGTGATATTATTCATTTTCACTCCCGTATGTTCCAGAGACCGTCTGAACAAAATACTAAAATTTCATTTTGATAAAGTCATTTTTACGCCAGTTATAGTGCGAAAGGACAGACAGACAAACAAACAGAATGAAAATAAAATAAATAATTTGGCATCACGTCTGATGTTATAATAGCAAAAATTAAGCACACATCCACAACAGAAGGTCTTTATTTTACTTCCTATAAGACGTACAAAAGTTTAAAAAAAGGGCCAGAGCGCTTTCGTGCATAAGTACGCTCTTCATCAGTGGCTACACGGAACTAAAATTTGAATCGTTCATATATAGACCATATATAGCGACGAAATTTGCATAAATACAATTTACAAAAGGATCTACGTTTAGACAAGGATAAACCGTAAACTATTTTATTTCCTTTTAGAGTTTCAAAAATTTCAACAACAAAAGAACAACATATTAAAGTTATCTTTGACATCTTCATCTTTGGGATTATGCTTGATTGCCATCCCTCTCCCCTTTTTTCGATTTCTGTAATTAAATTGTAATTTAATATGCTATTCTTTTGTTGTTGAAATTTTTGAAACTCTAAAAATTGTTTACGGTTTATCCTTGTCTAAACGTAGATGCTTTTGTAAATTGTATTTATGCAAATTTTGTCGCTATATCTGGTCTATATATGAACGATTCAAATTTTATTTCCGTGTAGCCACTGATGAAGAGCGCACTCATGCTCGAAAGCTCTCTGGCCCTTTTTTTAAACTTTTGTACGTCTTCTAGGAAGTAAAATGAAGACTTGTTGTGGATGTGTGCTTAATTTTTGCTAGAATGAAAAGTGTTTATGAATGAAGTCATAAACACTTTTCATATATTTCATTACAATATAAATATCATTTATATCGTAATGTGTTAAAAGCAATGAATTTTCTGGATATAACAGTATTTAAGTGATGGAGAAGATATTTTCACTTGTAATATGGCTCAATTGTGTCTTCTGAGGAGGATGGATTTTTTCTGATTGCATTTTTTCAAAGTCGTTGAAAATAACTTACTAATATACACATGCTGGATTATTCTAGTATTATTAACGTATTATTAGTGATAAATGTTGCGATACACATTAGGGTGGACCGAAACAGGGGTTAGATATTTTTCAGCGAAACTCAAGATGCCTATATGCCGAAAAGTGTTTATTCAGCTTGAAAACTTTCAGTTTGACAACACAATTTTTTCCGGAGAATCTTTCTAAAAATCTTTCAAAAATACAACTTTTAAAAATTTTAATATTCAGAGATAATATTTATCAACACGTACTAAAATGATAGCAGTATACATACAAGAACGTATAAAGGTGGAGAATAGCATATATTAAGAAAAAGGACTGCAAGAATAATTTTAAAGTATTTGAAAGTACTTTTTAGCACTTTCCAAACCAGTTGAAATGTGTTATGACTACTTCTGTAAAATTGACTTTATCAAAATGACAGTTTAGTATATTGTTGAGACAGTCTGTGGAAAGTTTGGGAATGAAAACGAATATTTTCATCCATTTAGTTTCGGATTTAACCTGGGTGCAAGAAATGAAATACTTTCAACCCTATGGGATATAATTTTTCAAACATTTTAAAGAGACGTTAAAATTCACAAATTGTTTTGAAAGTTTAAAGAAATTTTCAAATTATCTCGTAAAATGTGTAAAAAGAAATTTCAGTAAACTATGGCATGTAGTTCCTTAAATAAAATTGAAATATAATTAACAACGTGATATGAAGGGATCAAATGACTCTTTTTAAAATAAAATATGGCATCCATTAATTTACCCTGTGTAAACATCGTGATGTTTAAAGATCATTTAAATTTATATTAATGTTGCATCCGTCATAAAAACGCTTTATTTTTCCATATTATCTGTTTATCGAAATTCTGTGCCAACGCATTTACAATATTTCTTATTTTAAATTATCACTAATTTCTGATTATTCCTACGACGAAGCCTAATTTCTATAGCATGCAGAAAGTAAACAAATTAAGCGAATGTAAGATGCGTTGTATAAGAGTTGCTGAATTTTTTTTTGCTCAAAATTATTTAGCTCTGGAGTCTAAGATATAAGTGGTATGAATGAAATATTCATTTCTTTTACGTAGCGAAGCAGACGATTTATTCCATTGGCTTTTTTAATGAAGTTTTAAGTTTCCAAGTATAATAAATTATTGTAGTACAGTAATCATTAAAAATGTATCAGTGCTGAATGTATCGTATTTTGGAGATGTATAAATAAAATTGCATGCCAGTTGGAAAGTTTTTCATAATCAATGTTTTATACATTATTGATCTTTCTTGTTGTATTATGTTGTCCTTGTTTATATACAAATAAAGCTTATATACAATTTTCGTAATTTTGTTTATAAATGTGATCGATATGTTTCAATCTTCAGATATGTCTGTGAAGATAATTGTGTATAGCGAGAACAGATATTCTTAAACTTTTTTCTTAGGAGCATCATTTAAATATTTTACTACATTTTAAATAGCAACGCCATTTATAATACTATAGGGATTTGCACATGATTGCGAATTTTATGTTTCTTTATATAGAGCATTCTATACGGCTATGCTGCTAGCTGGTAATACATTTTTAAAATTTGTACATAATCAACTGTAGTGAGCCATGACAGAAATAAATGAGCGAATCATATTCTCACAGCAGACTGCAGCATCCATGGATCGATTTCCTATTTATTAAGTACTCGTCAATGTGAATTAGCAAACAGATGCAATGCTTGCAAGCTAATTTGCCCTGTGCAAAAATGTTTCGAACCTTTATGGAACCCAGAAAATTCTGTGTTACAATGTAGCAGGCTAATAATTTCTTCAAAATTCGGTTTCCATTTCGATGAACAGCCGTCACGTATTGGTGCTGTCGAGCCTATACCAAACGCACAACCGGTCCATGGTTCCTGTTTCGGAAATGGATTGACATTATTCTACACGAGGCAGCAAGAACAAAGTACATTCACAGAAATTACCAGTTTACTAAATTAGGATTTCACTGTCATTGCAAATAACAGAATTCATAGATCTTTACCCAATGCTTGAATGGAAGTATAATACAAACTTTGGCAATGTTGTCTATAGACGAATTCAGTGACTATAAAGTAACTCTTATTCCATCCCGTAAAAAATTAATAATTACCAATTACTATTATAATTGTTTTGTATTTGTTAATTTTGTCAGTGTTTTAAAATTATATAGGCAAAAATATAAATATTTTGCTTTGATTTAACTCCCAGAAAATAAAATAGATAGAATTATATTTAAAATAATTGTTTTCAAGGAAATCATTCTTTTTTTTCCCTTCAGTTTTGAAATTTTTTAAAAAGCATAACCGCAATTTCCGCTGGTTGTGTGAATTAAACTTCATGACTTGTGATTAAAATGCGTGAGTAAGGAAAATCTTAATTAGGTTATGAATTATTATAAAGAGAGATGCGCCAATGTTATACAATGTATATATTATATATACAGGGTGGCCATATTTAAAGTAGTGGTGTTTAGAACCCGATAGTGAGAAAACTGTTGGGTTAAACTCAACCAAATTTGAAGTAAATATTATTTAGAGTAGACCGTGGGGTTTTGATTTTTAAAAGAAAAAAAAAATAGTTCGGGATTTTGCATGGATCAGTTTCACGCTTATGCGCTTGTCAACATAGCATATCTGACACTTGCAATCTATAACGATGATCTATTGGGACATGTTCAAACCAAACACACACGGCAACCAAGTGGTTAATGCCGAGGGAGAAGGGAGTCGATTGGGATTTTATCTGCCACAAACCGAAACCTCGACCAAAGGAGCGAAGTCAGAGGAAACCATTCACCGGATGGGAGCCAGAAGATGATCCCGAAGAAACTTGACTCCAGTTACCTACGGATCTGGGGCTATGGTCATAAAAGACAGTCTCTCCTTGCAATCTGTGAAGAACCTGCTTCATGAACCCGAGTGGGAACTTCAGGGAACAATCCACATATATGTGTACCCTCTGGATCAATGGTCTATGTGGGTGGTATTCCATGTTAATTGTCGTAGAAGTCCTATGTGGGTGGTATTCCATGCTAATTGTCGTAGAAGTCCTATGTGGGTGGTATTCCATGCTAATTGTCGTAGACGTCCTATGTGGGTGGTCTTCCATGCTAATTGTCGTAGAAGTCCCAGCGCCGCGACAAAGGTATTGCGAACTGTGTCCTCACACCACGAGCCGTATCGATAAATAGGCGAGGAGGCATTTCCATCAATACGACATATAGCAAAAGAGGTGCAGTCAAAATTACTTTGCACCAGGCCGCATATAGAGTTTCCGCGGCATTGGCTGATCCAATTGACAGTAAGAAAATTGACACAGTTGAATTCATTGCAAAACATCAGTTTAGAAACTTCTAACATTTGTTTAAGTGGTAATTTTAAGGCGAAAAAAAATTCACGAATCGGTTGCGAGGTAAACCTAAAGAAATTCGCAAAAATTTCTCGGCCGAGAATTGATGCTAACATTTTTACAAAAAGTCTACCCCAGTTGCGATGCAGTAATACAAATAACTACTACGTAACTCAATAAGCATTATATTATAAGTTTTAATTGATAATTGCATTTCTAAACCATTAATATTCTGGTGGTGTTATCAACGCCATTACATGAGATGAATATTTTCATTTCCATGGACTTCCATGGAACTTGTAAAAAAACCATGCTGCTCCAACAGGGAATCGAACCACCAATCTTTGTACCGGCCAGCTAACTTTCTAATTTTAAGTTACTGGTACGGAATTGCAAGATCTTATCACTGAAGTGAACTCTGCAAACTTTCTTCAGGGGAAGAGTTAAACTCAATAAGGCGTACAGCAATGACTAGCTTCATTCCCACCTTTGTTGGACTTGAACGTCCAGGCTGTCGGCAAGTGTCCCTCTTTCTTTTCTCTATGAGCGCCTGTAGTGGGCGGCCTTTTGGTGTATTATTATATGCACACATTTTCTTCCTAAATGCTGTATTTGTTTTTCTGTTTTAAATTTTGAAAAATATAGTATCGTTTCAATTTGTAGATATGGACAGATAAATGATGACATCGTTATGTAGATATTAAAACGACTTTTTTGTATTGAATAAATCTATTGAACTTTCGTAAACATGACAATCTTTTACACTAGCTTTATTAGAACGAAATTTTCGTTCCAGTTGAACCTCCATTTTTGAACATAGGAATACAGATGAAAACACACACATATTTTTCTTCGTCAGAAATATTTAAGGTCAAAAATGTCTAAATATCTTCATTAAAACCGTAGCAAGATGAAAATTAAGATTCGACACAAAAAAAGAGAATTTTTATTTTTTTAAATTTTCTCATTTTTTCATTTCTGTATTATGTTGTCCTTGCTTCTATACAATTGTCGTAAATGTGTTTACAAATGTGATCAATAGGTTTTTTTCTTTTTATTTTGGTTTATGAGAATAATTTTGTATAGCGGCAATTGAGAGTCTAAAATTTTATCTTGCGAACATTAATTTAAATAATTTGATCTAATGTTTTAAATAAGAATGTCATTTAGAATACTATTGGAATTTGCACATGATTGTGAATTTTAAAATACTTTATATAGAATATTCCGTACGGCTATTCTGCTAATTGGTAATATGTTTTTTAAGTTTTACATAAGCAACTGCAGTGAACTATGACAGGAATAAACAAGAAAGATCAATCACGCTTAAAGCATTGATTATGAAACACCTTCCAACTTCAATGCAATTTTATATTAACATCCCTAAAATGCGATACATTCCTTGGTAATATTTTTAAAATTATCACAATACTACATTAATTTATTATATTTGAAAATTTAAAATTTCATCGAAAACAAATTATCTTTATTCAAATGACGTCATCGAAATATTAATCGCCTGGCTCTCTCTTATAAAAGCAGCATTTCATTCACAAATGTTTTTCCATTCCTTTCATTCATCACAATACTATAAAAATCAGATGTGGGCAGCACATGACTTTCCTTATATAATGCAATGAATTTACTAATTTTACAGCAAATAAAATAGATTATTTTTATAGTAGATATTTATATTCTTTCCAAGATATTGAAATTTCGTCAATGAGTCGTCATTTTTATTGATTTAGCGTCATTTTAACCATTTGCGAGTTTTTCGTTAATTTAGTAACATTTAAAAAAGTCGTCAAGTTGGCGACATTCCACCAAATTCGTCGCCAAAATCTCGCCAAGCGCTATGGACGGAAAATAAGTTATTCTTACAGCAGATAAATAACTATTGGCGTTCAAGTGCAAAAGTATTACTCAAAGTATCTTTTTCTATGAATTGAACGAGCTAGATCCACGAGAATGATGTCACAAAATTTTTCGCATGGTATTACATATGAAAAGTGAACATGTTTCACAATAGCAAATATTTTTTTTATTTTATATGATTTTTTGGTAATGTTTTTGAAAAATGTGCAATATTTCGAGAACGATTCATGTTAACGTTTTAAAATTTATGTCATTCGCTTTCTAATGAAAAATTACTTCGGAAATGTCTATTTGCGTAACTTTATTAGAGGTTTTGATTTCTTGACGATTTTTAAAAAATTCACTCGAAAATTAAGGGGGGTTCTGAACATTCGATTGGGTATAAAAACAATAGGCTTCCAGTGTTTTACGGATTGTAATTTTTGTACACAATTCCGTTCGAGTCGGTTCATTCGTTCGTCAGTTATCGTCTCCACAGACTCACTGACACACACACACACACACACAGACATCACTTCAAAAATGTTTGATTCGTGATCAGGGATGCTTGAAACGTGCTCTCCCGTCGAAAACTCGAATTCGAATGTTCGACCCCGTCGCAATACTTTCCTTATACATTATTGTATATAAGGAAAGTAAAAATGGCGCACATTTTATATTCTTGTTAAAATATTAAATGGGAAAATATATTGAATCTTATTTTACGATTAACAACGAAAGGATATAAAGTGTGTTTATATTATTTTAGAGAGGAAAAATGGTGTAAGTTATTTTTAAATTCCTTTGTATGGTTAATACTAATTTGAATTTCCGAATTATTAGATTCTAACATTGAAGAAACTGATATTGATCGAATGACGCCAAAACCGAGATTCTAGCTTGAGTGGAACTGCCCAATAATTACTTTCCTTATATACAATAATGTATGAGGAAAGTATTGTGACGGGGTCGAAAATTCGAATCGAGTTTTCGACGGGAGAGCAGCACGTTTCAAGCATGCCTGATCACGAATCGAACATTTTTGAAGTGATGTCTGTGTGTGTGTGTGTGCGTGAAAGTATGTGCGTATGTGTGTGTGTGTGTGTGTCAAAAAATTATATAAAATAAAAAAAAAGTATTTTCTATTGAGAAACATGTTCAATTTTCATATGTAATATCATGCGATAAATTTGATGACATCATTCATTCTCGTGGATCCTAGCTCGTTCCATTCATAAGAAAGATACTTTGAGTAACACTTTTGTATCTGAACGCCAATAGTCATTTATCTGCTATAAGAATAAATTATATCTCCGTCCATAATGCTTGGCGAGATTTTGGCGACGAATTTGGCGGAATATCGCCAACTTGGCGACTTTTTTAAATGTTACCAAATCGAAGGAAATCTCGCCAAATTGATAGAAATGACGCTAAATCAATGAAAATAACGATTATTTGACGAAAATGCAATATTTTGAAAAAAATATAAGTATCTACTATAAGAATAACCTATTTTGTTTTTACTGTAAATGTAGTAAATTCATTGCATTATATAAGGAAAGTCATGTGCTGCCCACATCAGATTTTTTTTATATGTCATTAAATCACCCAATCATGCAATCAGTTGTACATACTATTATGATTTCTGTTTTTAACACTTTACAACATAGTTCAAAAGTGTTTATGACTTTGTTCATTCTGTCTATCTGTCTGTCCGTTAGTACGATAACTGTCGTAAAAATGTCTTAACTATCTATGTGTCTTAACTTATCTATCTGTCTAAATGTCTTAACTTGTCTATGTTACCAAAATTAAATTTTAGCATGTTGTTCAGACGGTCTGCGGAACCTATGGGAATATCAATGAATAATATCATCCAAATAGTTTTCTGTTGAACCCGGGTTGAAAAAATGATATATATTGAACCCTATGGGACCTAATTTTTGAAACATTTTTAAGCGAATTTAAAATTCACAAATTTCATCAAAAGTTTTAGGAAATATTCAAATTATCCCATAAAATATATAAAAAAATTGTCAGCAAAATATATTCAGTAGTTTTTTAGATAAAAATTAAAATAATAATTACACCTTTATATAAAGAGATCACATGACCATGATATGAAGAGATCACGTGACACACTTCAAAATAATGTATGGCATCCATCTTGTGTCAAAATCGTGATTTTTAAGAAAAATTTTAATTTATATTTAGTGTTGTAACCGTCCTAAAACCGCTTTTTTCGTTACTTAATCTCTGTGCATCTGTATTCTGATACAGCGCAATTGTATTTGAGTTTAAATGATCATCAAACTTTGATTATTTCTACAACGAAACCTAATTTTCACTTATTGAGAATGTAAACAGATTAGGCTGTAAGATGTGTTGTATAAGAATTGCTAAATTTCTTTAACGCAAAATTATTTTGTTCTGGAGTTCGCAATATAGATGATATGAATGAAACATTCATTGCTTTTACATAGAGAAGCAGACGATTTAATGAAGTCGCTGAAGTTTTTCGTTGAAGTTTTATACATAGAGTTAAATTGCTTTTACCTCCGTGGTTTTTATTTTTTAATTAGAATAAATTATTATAGTACTATGATGAATGAAAAAAAATGTATGAATGAAATATTTACTGCTTTTACACAGAGAGCCAGGCGATTTATATTTCGATAACGTTATTTAAATCGAGTTCGTTTTTTTTCGACGAAGTTTTAAATTTTCAAATATAATTAAATATCGCAGTATTGTGATAATTTTAAAAATATTACCACTGAATGTGTCACATTTTAGAGATTCTTAAATAAAATTAGAGTTGGAAAGTGTTTCATAATCAATGCTTTATGCATGATTAATCTTTCTTGTTGAACTATTTTTTTTATATTTTTAAAAATATATTATCAACAGTGCTCGTTTCAAGGTTTAATTCATTTTATCTCACTGGTCCTCACTGCAGAAAGGTCTAAATGTCAATACTGTAATTAAGACTACGTGGTATCTTTAAGAAACAATTTCTCTTGTTTCACTGTCTGGAAACTTTCCCAAAGCAGATCATCGATAAATCTGACGAAAAGGAACAATTTAGTGGCTCAACACAGTTCCAAACAGGTGAACAACACAAGGAACTAACAAATGCTCAATAATATAATCTTTCCAGATCCAAATGAAATACATTTCTGA
The DNA here is from genome assembly GCA_951213105.1 of Amaurobius ferox. Classification (NCBI taxonomy): domain Eukaryota; kingdom Metazoa; phylum Arthropoda; class Arachnida; order Araneae; family Amaurobiidae; genus Amaurobius; species Amaurobius ferox. The sequence goes on from OX578134.1 coordinate 75,188,275, forward strand.
ATGAAAACAACTTAGTTGCTGACGAGAAACATAACCTGCCATCGATCCAAGTGAAACAATGCTACTGTGTATAGCTTTTAATAATGACGTCTGAACTTGTCAAATGGGAAATATTAACATCATAATCATTTATTATGAACTAGACAATGTATCCAACGTTGTCCGGGATTTAAAGCAAGAATTAATTGAATTAATTCATTCAATTGTTTAAATGGCATAGTAGCGCCCCACCTTCTTTTTAGAAATCATTTTCTAAGTAAATAAACTGAGAACACGCGTACGCCCTAAATAAGCGTTTTGCTTCTTGCTAAATTGGCCATGTGGTAATATAAACCATTTAACAAGCACATAGGTCACTTAGTCCACTTATACAATTTGGGTACACCCACGTGGCGGGCGTCATACGCCATAAATAAGAGCCTTTCACTCACCTTTAGTTCGATACGCGGGCACAGGGTGCACCGGCCACTACCTGGCCTTTGTTAATAAGCACCTGATTTATTTATTTGTCTGCCATTTATTTATTTGTCCTACTTAGTTACAAATTTTGAAGATTATAATCAACTTTGCAGATTTTAGAAACTGTCTCCAAACTGAGAAAAATTTAATATCACGAATAATTAAGTTTAATCACTGTCACTTTGTGGGAGTTCATACTTTAACATTCTTGATTCAAAATGCCGCGAGTTTTACTGTTCGTAAATAAGCATGTTTTGTTAGGGATTCTAGGGAATAGCTGAATTTTATTAGGGTCTGGTATAGTATTAACGTTTCATTAGGGGTTCGTATAATTACTACTTGTATAAGAAAAGCCTGTCTCTCCTGTCTTGCTTGTAACGTTTGATGACACATTTAGCGACCTTGGTGCAAATGTAAAGAGGAATGGGCGAAATATCGACTTTTACTGACGTTCTGAAAATGCTGTCGAAATTGAAGAAAATGTCACCAAATTAACAAAAATAAAGCCTAATTAGTGAAAATGACGCCAATCAGATGAAAATTCATTGGAAAATTAAGTTCAATTTTCTTTGGCAATCCCTGAAGTTTTTGAGGGAATTAATTTTCTAGATTTCAAATATAGAGAGCTGCACTGTTTGTGGGATAGGAACTACGACTTACTAGGAGGTCTATCGTAAATTAGTTACTTTTCGAAAAGTGGGGTGGTATAGTAATTATGTTTCGATAGAGAGCCGTTCAAGAATTATAACTGTTCTATAGAGTTGTTTAATAGTATTGATTGGGAGAGGGGCGTGGTAAACTTTGAACGATCCCATAACAAAACGCATCTATTCCATGAAAAGTGGATAGAACGGATCTAACAAAGATCCCTTCCTTTAGTTTTGCAGAACTATGTCTTGACATTTTTTTTGTAAAGATATTCAATTTTTTTTACTTTCCTTATATACATAATGTTTAAGGAAGGTATTGTGACGAGGTCGAAAATTCGAATTCGAGTTTTCGACGGGAGAGCACGTTTCAAGCATCCCTGATCACGAATAAAACATTTTTGAAGTGATGTATGTGTGTGTGTGTGTGTGAAAGTATGTGTGTGTGTGTCAGTGAGCCTGTGGAGACGATAACTGATGAACGAATGGACCAATTCGAACGAAATTTGGTACAAAAATCACAATCCGTAAACACTGGAAGCCTATTGTTTTTATACGCAATCGAATGTTCAGAACTCCCCTACATTATCAAGTGAAATTTTGAAAAAATCGTCAAAAAGTCAAAACCGCTAATAAAGTTACGCAAATAGACATTTCTTATGTAATTTGTCAATAGAAAACGATTGACATAAATTTTAGAACGCCAACATGAACCGTTCTCGAGATATTGCACATTTTTCAAAAAAATTATCAAAAAGTTATATGAAATAAAAAAAAATTCCTATTGAGAAACATGTTCACTTTTCATATGTAATACCATACGATAAATTGGGTGACATCATTCTCGTGGATCTAGCTCGTTCCATTCACGTAAAAATATACTTTGAGTAATACTTTTGTATTTGAACACCAGTAGTCATTTATCTGCTGTAAGAATAACTATATCTCCGTCCATAACGCTTGGCGAGATTTTGGCGACGAATTTGGCGGAATGTCGCCAAATTGACGACATTTTTAATTGTTGCCAAATTAACAAAAATCTCGCCAAATGGATAAAAATGACCCTAAATCAATGAAAATGACGACTAATTGAAGAAAATTCAATATCTTGGAAAGAATATAAGTATCTACTATAAGAATAACATTTTTTTAACTGTAAAAGTAGTAAATTCATTGCATTATATAAGAAAAGTCATGTGTTGCCCACATCAGATTTTTTAATTTGTTTTAGCAAATGGGAAATACAAATGGCATTGCTTTAGTCGATTTACCGAATATATGAGGAACGTCTGCTTTAAAATGTGATAAAGGTTTGGTATTTGGCACATGGACCAATCATTTGTTGAAAAACCCAAGAAGAATAGATTTTTTTCAGCAATGTTCAAGTGGGATGAGTACTCCACACAAAAATGTTTGAAAAGTGAAATGACAGAAAAAACATGCTCTCCGACGGGATAAAGACTTCACATTTGGTATATGGGTTAATCGTTCGAATGGAAGAAAGTGTGCAATTTCAGATTTCCAATACTTGCTACTTTAGGGGGTGTCTCGCACCAAAATGTTTGATTTATCGAATAAATAAGAAAAGCCTACTTTAAAATTTTATAGAGGTTTGAAATTTGGTATAGGGGCTAATCATTTCATAAAAAAACCCCAAAACGAATAGGGTTTTACAGAAATGTTTATTTAAGGGGGTGTTTTATAGAAAATTGTTCGAAAGGTGAAATGATAAAATAGTATTCTGCGGGATGAGATAGGGACTTTAAATTTGGTGGACGAGTAGAAAGTTCAAAAGGAAGAAAGTGTGCACTTTCAGTTTTCCAATATTTTCTACTTTAGGGGGTTTCGCACACCAAACTGTTTTATTTCCCGGATAAATGAGAAACGCTTCCTTTAAAATGTGATACAGGCTTGAAATATGGTACATGGGCCAATTATTTGTTAAAGAAGCCAAGAAGAATATAGTTATTCAAAAATTTCTTTTAAGGGATGAGTTCTCCACACAAAAACGGATGAAAGGTAAAATACTTCGATGAGATAGAAACTTTAAATTTGACGTAATAGTAAATTGATCGAAAAGCAGAAAGTGTATAATTTCAGTTTTCCCTAATTTGATACTTTAGAGGTTTTGCATGCTAAAATGTTCTATTTGCCGAATAATTGAAGAACGTCTTATTTAAGCGAGATAGAGTCTTGTAATATGGTACACGGGTCAATCGTTCAATAAAACCCTCCGAAAAAAAATCGAAGCTTTCAAAAATGTTCACTAGAGGGGTGCTGCACATCAAAGCGTTCGAAATGTGAAATGATAGAAAAGCATTCTTCGTGATAACATACGATACTTCAAATTTAATGTATTATGGGTATGTTCGGAAGAAAAAGTGCGAATTTTAGTTTTTCAATATTTGCTATTTTAGGCTTTGTCACACACCGAAATGTTCGATTTGCCGAATAAATGTTAAACGCATTATTATAAGTGAGGAAACTTGAAATTTTTTACATGTCAATTATACAATAAAATACTCGGAAAAAAAATCGAATTTTTTAAAAGTGTGTATTAAAGGGTGTTGCTCCACACCAAAATATTCGAAAGGTGAAAAGATAGAAAATATACTTCAAGATAAGATAGATTGTAAATTGGGTGTGAGGGTAAATAGTTCGAAAGGAAGAAAGTGCATAATTTCAGTTTTACAATATTTACTTCCTTAAGGGTGCCGCACACCAAAATGTTCTTTTTGCGAAATAAATGGGAAACGCCCTATTTTAAATGAGATATGGATTTGAAATATGATACGAGGGTCAATCGTAAGACTAAAGAAAAATCGAGCGTTTCAAAGTTGTCCTGTAGAGGGCGGTGCTCCACACCAAAACGTTCAAAAATTGATCTGAGAGATAAAGACTTAAAATCTGAATCACAGATCATCAATAGAATCTCAGGAAAAACCGCAATTTCCAAAAATGTTCATTTATTTGGTGTTCCACACCAATACGTTTCCGGCCGTCCAAATAGTCGCTCAAGTCCTCCGGATGAGTCGGACGGTCTGGGTCTTCAACACAACACCAATACGTTTGAAATGTAAAATGATAGTTAAACGGAATTTAGAATGAGATAGAAACTTCAAAATTGATGCAAGGATAGAGCGTGAGATAGGATTAAAGTGTACAATTTCAGCTTTCTAATATATGCTAATTTAGGGATGGTACGCACTTAAATGTGTAATTGGTTGAACAAATAAGAAATGCCCAGGGTGAAGTGTGACAGATATTTGAAATTTAGTGCACGGGTGAAATGTTTGAAAAGGGCCACTGGAGAAATCGAATTATTAAATAATTCACGTTATTAAGGGGCTGCTTATTGTAAGCCCGTTGATTTTTAACGGGTATTGAATTAGAATTTAATATCTCTTTAATATTCAAAGGAGATTACAGGATCCATAAATACCTACTCTAAAAGATAACCTTATAACAAGATATGAGTAAACACGTTAATTATAGTAGTATCAAATGACATAAAGACAGTTACTAATAAAACAATTACTATAAAGAATTACAACATAACATTTAAAAAGATAAACATAGGCGATAAAAGGGGCATTGATGATACTTAAAAACAGGTAAGTAATTAGCTACCAATATGGAAAAAATTCTCAATTTCAACCGAATTATAAGTAAATAACCAGTTTTTGATAGCCCTGGAAAACCAATGAAAGGTAACAATGTTTTTAAAAGATTGAGGTGGAAGATTGTAAAATCAAAGAGCTAAATTCTGCTGGTAGTTCCTAAATCTACATATATGTTACAATTGTTGATTTATGCAGAAGATTGATTACTCAGTTAAATTACTCAGTTTTATTTGAATTATTTATATATAGACTTTTGTTTTTTTATATTAGTATGGCAAGTGTTGAAAATTATTTTAAAATTTTGTGCTTGTAATTTTTGAAAGAAATATCAAATAAATACCCAAATACAAGGATTTTAATCATATTTTTATGAGATTTTTTAAAATTTGCAATTGTATTATCATTTTCATTTATTTTATCTCAATTCAATTATTCAATTATTTCATTTAGTTTCTCTCATTACTTCGGTAAATGCAAAAGTATGATACTTTCCCCCACCCCTCATCACATAAATTAAACGTGATGGAGAAAAACTAATTGAAGATTTGAAATTAGAGATCTAAATACACTCTAAGACAAAAAAAAAATCGACTAACCCCGCAAAATAATCCGATAGTAATGAAACTGTACATGCAAACACCTGTTGACCGAATATGCAAATGATAAAAAATTCGCAGCCAATGAATGAATAGTCGGAACTATAGCTACCTGAAACTGAGCACCATGGTGGTGTATATAAAGAGCGAATTTCGCTTTCAGGAACAAAATATGCGGTGTATTTCGATTGCGTTTACGTACCTTGATTGTAACAATGCCTCGCCGGCGAATTCACGGCCACTACGAGCATATGACGGAGTTTGAAAGAGGACGTGCGCCCGGACTGCATGCGGCTGAATAGGCACACCGTCGAATCGCTCGATATTTGGGTAGGAGCGATGTAGCAATTAGACGATGTTATCAGGATGGGTCAGGAATGGCAAATGTCCCAAGGCAAATTTGGGACATTGCAAATTATGGCGGAGTGTAACCTATAAAGACGGTCCCTGTACTTCTCCGGTAATGCATATACACTTCCCTAAGAAAACACCTACAGAAGGATGAGCAAGCCATGTTTCTGGGAAATGTGGACAACGATTCCCCAGTTACAAAGGGACGCAGCAGGGCGCTCTTGGGGAGAGCTGACCCTTGTCCGGTTCGGGTGCACGTGCACGCAAGGTCGTGGGAACCCGCGGTCCACCTGCCAGATATTAATTCTGGGGTGGTCGCCATCCTCCTGTCAGCACAGCACCCAATAGCCGGACATTTTTGGGATATATCCAATGAAGATACCAGGGGCTTTGATTGGGGGGACCAATAACAAACCTGGGGCTTAATTGTGTAGGAGGAGACATTTTTCCGATGATCGAGAGAGTTTGAGAATTTTCAAAAAGAACGGAATTGAGTTTAAGATTTCAGACAGAACGGAGAATTGGTTTGTGTGCTCGAGAGAGAAGAGTCTCTCAAAAATTACGTCTGCAGCGATGTCCGGCGATTCCTCCACCGAAGTGCCCCGTATCCAGTGTCACATCCAACGATATTCGAAGGTATGAAATGCATGTATCACATATCTAGTCTGTTGACACAGTTTTAATTAATGTCGCACTCTCTCGACATCTTGTCAAATCCACACTTGAGTAAATAGTAGAGACGAATTTAATTACAAACATAAATGGAGATTTTAATTACATACATCCTTTAAGTATTCTTGATTTTTGAAAATGTCAATGGAGGGCCATCGTAATTTGTTAAGAATGTTAATTGAACCAATCAAATATGTTTTTAATATTATTATTTTTTAATTTCATTTTTATCAATAAAACCCATTGTTATTGTTTTATATCATGTCCGTTGTCCTCATTTGCCACTAATTTAGTTCTATGTATTTTTGTTCGACACGGCCAATGTCGGAGATGAGAAACTATACTAATTTATGCGTTCTAACAGGACGTGTGGTGAAAACCCACATAACAAAAATGGTTCCGATGACCAGGATTCGAAATAAAAATAATTGTTAAAATAACGAAAAATTTTTTTTTGTGAATAAATTAAAATTAATGTGCGCGATAGGAAAATTTAAAATAAAATTAACTTAAAATAAAATAAAATGAACTTAAAATAAAATAAAATTAACTTAAAATAAAATTTAAAATAAAATTAACTTGAATTAAAATAAAATTGTCTTGAAATAAATTTAAAATAAAAAACTTAAACTTTAAAAGTGAACTTAACGTAAGGAAATGAGGACATTTAAGAAAATAGATGTTGTCACAAGTGTTATGCCATATGTATATGATGTGTGTATTTTAAGAAATATTGTGTATATTTAAGAAAAAGAATTATAGGATTTAAATATATTGAGTTAGGGGAGAAAAATTGGAGAAAATAATAATGGATGGTAATATTCTTTTGGGAGATAAATTTTTGGGAGATAAGAATTGCGTAGGAGTATGATTTTATGTTTAAGATTTCTGAGTATCAATAATTGTATTTTATGTTGCATGAAAAGTGTTGTATTTATGTAAACGCGCATTGTTCGTAGGGATAGAAATTTTGGATTAGAAAATTAAGGAAAAACTTAACAATTTTTTTTTAAAAATGACAGAAAGGGGTGATATGACGGTGACGCCTACAAGTAGGATTCCGGGGATTATTTCCTTGTTAGGAGAACTGAGCGGAAGCGACGAAAATGAGACCTCCATATTTTTCGAACAGATGGAATCTTTAAGTGAACTAACAAATTGGAATGATTTAGAGAAGTTAGCAATTGTTAAATCCCGTCTGCGCGGAAACGCAAGAAAATTCTACATCAGCTCAAAGGATCTGCGTAGCGAAACATCTTTCGACATTTTCAAGCAAAAATTCCTAGATTTTTTCACATCCGAACCTAATGTCACTACAAATCAAATTCTTTTTTCAACTGCTAAACAAACTAAGGGAGAAAATATTAAAGAATTAGCACATAGAATTACAACATTAACTTTAAACTACGTGGGTGAAACACAACTTAATGAACACACACACGCAATTATGGACAAACTCAGCCTAAGTAAATTTTTGGAGGCAGTTGAGCCCGAATATCGGAAAGAAATTATGAAAAATGACCCAAAAAGCTTTAAGGATGCGGTAAAAATTGCCCAAAATTTAGAAGCGGCCAATCTGACAACAACAGTTGAATTAAATAACATATCTCAGTACAGTGATATTCAAACATTTAAAAAGGAACAACAACAGTTTAATTCTAATTTACTGGAAAAAATAACAGAAGAAATAAATCATCTTAAAATTAGAGAAAACAAAAATGATTATCAGATAACGAACACATATTCATGCGATTTTTGTGGTAAATTTGGACATTGTATGCAGGATTGCTGGCATTATATTAGAGAGAGAAATAATCAAGCGCACATATCATTACAGACCAGGCATAATTCTTCGCGCAGACCAACACAACATTATGCACGGAGAATATCCCCCAATCGTCACCAACAAGATTATGCGGAGAGGTTTCCCAATACGACATACAATGTACCCCCAGATAGATTTTACCCCTCACGTACTCAAGGCTATAGGGAGGAAAAGCGAACTTATGGAAACGAATATGTTAATGAAGGAAGAATGGGTAGCCAAAAATATACACATAGGAATGGCGAACGGAATTTTGAGGTTCCGCGTTACAAAAATGATTTTCAGAGACAAAACCAAGGTAAATTTAAATATATGGATAACTCGGACAGATACGCCAATGACAGGAATGATTTTAGACAAAAAACAAATTTTAACAAGCACGATTCTAGACGAAATACAAATTTTAACAGAAATTTAAACTAGAAGGGGAGATTGAGAATGATCGTCAACAAAGGCGTAGAATTAGGGTTCAGTCTCCGTTAAATAAAAATAAAATCCCTGTTAGTGATAGAAATTGCATAGAAAATAATTCAAGAGAGGTTCAGTGCATAGATAGAAAGAATTCCAGAGAGGATAAAAATTTAAGGCATGTTACACAAATAAATATTGAGAACGAGGGACAAAATGTTGGAAAGTATGAAATTCAAATTGATAGAGAAAATTTTGGTAGTTACAGAACCCAAAATAGTGGAGAAAGAGAGGACTTTAAGGACAGGAAGGACAAAGTTGAACTTATCGCGTCAGTTGGAGATGAATTAAATACGGAATTACCCACGGTAGAAATTAAATTTCAAAACACTGAGACGAAAATTCTCTTAGACTCCGGCGCATCTATTTCAGTTTTGGCGAATGATATTTTCGAGAAAATTAAAGAAAATACTGCTGTAAAATATGTTTCAAGAGCGGTAACAATCACGACTCTTTCAGGACACAACATCGATTATACCAAGACTGTAGAAATCGGTTTCAAGATTAATAACCAAAAATTTAAGCATATATTTTTTATAACTAGGTCACTTTTCCCTCACACATATAAAGGAATTCTGGGATACGATTTTATTCAAAAACATGCAGGGGTCCTAGACACACAGAGTAACGTATTAAAAATTGGTAATACAGAAATCCCCCTAAATACCCACAGTCAAAAATCACAGGAGGATCAAATTTACAATACCGTACTAAAACCTAACGTGACTAAGACAAACAGAAAAGTTAAGTTAATGCCAAACCAGACTAAATCGATTTTTGTGGTGCCAGAAATTGAAATTCAGGAAGGCACAGAAGTATTATTTGAGCCGGCGGAGAAACCATACGTAAATATGGAATATGGGGTTTACAAAATGGCAGAAACAGGCATTTGGATCAATATAAAAAATACCACTCAATCAGATATAACGTTAAATAAAAACATGATTTTAGGGTCGCTATCTGAACAATTTGAAATTCAACAGGAGCAAAATACAGAAAATGACGAAAAATTACAGGACCATACAGAGATAATAAATTTAATACAAGCGACACCGGAAATTTTAGAACAGAGGAGGCGAGACATTAAACCTGACGATTTCAATCTACAACATATGAACGAAAACATGAAACAGGACTTCCAGGAATTTTTAGTACAGTACGCGGACATTTTTTCGAAGAGAAATTCAACAATAGGAGCTACGGACATAATCCAACCTAATATCGAGTTAACACATAACCACGCGATTAAATCCAGACCCTACGACATCCCATATTCTCTACAAAATACGGCAAAAGCCCAGTTAAAAGATTTAGAACAGGCAGGAATTATCGCAAAAACGCAATCCAAATACGCCTGTCCAATGTTACTCGTAAAAAAGAAAAACGGAGAGCATAGATTATGCTTAGACCTCAGACTAATAAATAATATCTCAACTATATTCCCTTACCATATTCCAAAAATTAACGACATCATAACAAAATTATCAGGATTCAGATATTTTTCGAAATTAGATTTTAATAGTGCATTTACTCAGGTGGTACTAAATCCAAGCGCACAAGACATTTTTTCTTTCACTACACCTTGGGGAAATTTTAAATATAATAGGATGGTATTTGGCCACATAAGTTCGGCACCTATTTTTCAAAATATAATGGATATTGTTTTGGGAGATTTATATGAAGAAAATGTTCTGGCCTATATCGATGACATTATTATACCGGCCGATTCATACGAAGATATGAAAAGAAAATTACAAAAAGTATTTAAAAGACTCAAAGAGAACAATTTAACACTGTCACCGAATAAATGTGACTTCTTTCTACACAAAATTAATTACCTGGGATACGAAATTACAGAAAAAGGGATAAGTCCAACGGACAGCAACATTACAAAAATTACATCTTTCCCGGTCCCAAAAACCTTGAGAAAATTAAAAAGATTCCTCGGAGTATGCAACTTTTACAGAAATTCAATTAAGGATTACGCACAGATAACGGCAGTATTGTCAGATTTAACACAAAAAGACAAGAAATTTCATTGGAACCCAGAACACGAGAACGCATTCCAAAAATTGCAGGACTGTTTTTTTAAAAAACCCATTTTAATACAGCCGAACTTTAACCATGACTTCTTCCTGAACACTGATGCAAGTTTGGTGTCTCTGAGCGCAGTTTTGCTTCAGAAAAGAGATGGAATTTTAAAACCCATAGCCTATTATAGTAGAAAATTAAATCCACAAGAGCAGAAATACCCGGCAGTGAAAACGGAACTCCTCGCCATCCATCAGGGGATTCAATTTTTTAGAAATTTTCTTTACGGCCGAGAATTCTTCATTTTGTCCGATCACCGATCCTTAGGGGACCATTTAAAAATGCAAAATCCTCCCACAATCATGCAAAGGTGGGCTCTTGAAATCGCTGAATATAAATTTAAATTTATCCATCTCCCAGGGAAAGAGAACGTTCTGGCCGATTATTTAAGTCGGGAAGATTTTTCAAACAACCGCGATGCGAGAAGAGATGCGGAACAAGCTCGTCACACTAGCCTGACGCAGGAGAGGGGCAGCGAAGACCGGTTTTCATATGTAAACAGAGGGGAACACAGCGGATTTGAAAAGAGCGAAATTGTAAATAAACAAACCAGCGGACAGTGTATCAACAATGTTGAACACAGGACACAGGATGAAAGTAATGGATATGTCAACGCAGAAAGTATATATATAAATAATGTAAATAAAATGATAGACGTCCCCAGTATTCGGGACATTTTGAGAGAACAAGATAGAGATACAAAAATAAAAGAACTAAGAGAAAATTTGAGGAGTTATAAAAATAAAAACAACAAGAATTATGAGGCATTTTATATCGACGAAGAAACAGGCTTACTAATGCATATAGGTAGATGGAAAGATCGTCCTTGGCGAGAGGATTACAAGAAGACAATTGTTATTCCGCGGGGGTTACAAAGAAATGTTTTAGCCATGGCTCACGTCACACATTCAGGGGTTGACAAAACCTTCAAACTGTTAGAAGATCGATATTTTTGGAACGGGATGTACAGTGACACCCATAATTATGTACTTTCTTGTGAGACATGCCGTGCAAGGAAGGGAAAATTACAATTAGCAGTTATGGGCAGAAATCCTACACCGGAAGGCCCTCTTCATAAAGTATCAATTGATTTATGCGGCCCTTTCAAAACAAGTGTAAATAATAACAAATATCTGCTAACCATGATCTGTCAATTCACAAAGTACCTCACAGTATTCCCTATTCCTGACATACGGGCGGAAACTATAGCGGAGAGGCTGTTAGAATGTTTTGTAGACAAAGGTTTTCCCTGGACGATCCAAAGTGACAACGGTACCCAATTTACATCAAAAATTTTCCAAGCAATGACAAGGAGGTTACAGATAATATCAAGACTCACGTCAGTTCGGTGCCCGTTCGTGAATGGACAAGTAGAGAAATCACACCATGCCATAAAAATACCATATACACACTCACAGAAAACTCGCCTTATTGGGATACAGCAGTCCAAATTCACACGATGACATACAACGCAACGGTACATTCATCAACAGGGGAAACACCAAATTTTCTTTTCTACGGGCGGGACATACCAACACTATTCGAGTCACAGATTTTAAATGAACAGGACACAGCATACCCCAATTACATTTCAAATAAAATCACTACCATGCAAAATACTTTTAGGGCAGTAACCAAAAATTTAAATCAGGCAAAAGACCGACAGGAAGAACAGCAGTTTTCCAGAGCCAACATGCAAGAGTTAAAAATAGGGAGTCGAGTGTTTTTAGAGGGGCAAAATGCGTTTGGTACAGCAAAGTTCTCAGGTCCATACCGAATAATAAATAGAATAAACAGGTTCATATACATTATCCAATTGTGTGAAAAACCTTTCGCTAAGACACAAAGAGTCCACATAAATCGTCTGAGAGTTATCATCGATAGGAGGGAACACTTAAAACACCCACAGGAATCAACGAAAATTATGAAGTACAAATCGCCACTATTACCCACCCCAAACATAGAACCAATTCAATCCCCTCAACCGGAAAGCAACAATTCCTTCCCGTATTTCTTATTTGACGAGTTTGAGCCACAAGTCATAAGTAAACAAAACGCACGCCAATCGCAGAATGTCAACAGCCAACACAATAACGATGAACGAACGCCCCCTCCTCCTCTCACAAACAACTGCGCACCCGTACCCCTGGCAAAGAACCTAGCCGTGCCAGAGATAGAAAATGCGACTAACACTGAACATGCCATCCCTCCACATCACATGCCAGAGAGCACCAACAACGAGAATGCCATTATTTCGGACCGTATTCTGGACCAGCGTCAAGTGCAACTTGACGATTCCCCCCCCCCCTCCCCAGCTTGGACAAGAGGAAAACATCGAAAATAAAAAGGGGACTGATTCCGTACAAACGCAAACAGTACAAGCACAATCGCAAGAACTGGTTTCTGATACAAGGGAAAAACACAGGGATTTCTCCTTAGTCAATTCTGCGCAGGAAGGTTCCAGAATCGGGGAGAGTATACAGGATGAAGAGAAACTTAACAAGACATCAGTACATAGGCCAATGCCTTCTCACACGTATGCTTTAAGAAGTAAGGTTAGAAAAGAATAAAAATTTAAAATAAATGTAGGAATAGGTATACAAATTTTTTATATTTTAAACTCGGAATTGAAATTGTAAATAAAGAAAAATAAGGTTAGGTAAGAATTTGAAGAGAAATATGGTTTAATCTTGGAAACACGACTACAACAAATTTTGTATACAAATATATATATATAATAAAAAAAAAAAAAAAAAAGGGCGAGAGAAAGTATACATCAAAAATTGCACGAAAAGCGCGTAAAACGGGGCGCAAACTTTAAATAAATATTGAATTATAAATAAAAGAAATTTTAAATAAATATTACATTAATTAGAAGAATGTTTAAATGAATATTGCATAAAATAGAATTAATTTTAAATAAATATTACATTAATTAGGAAATTTTAAATAAACATTACATAAATTAGGAAATTTTAAATAAATATTACATTAATTCGGAAATTTTAAATAAACATTGAATTATTAATTAGGGAATTTCAAATAAATATTACACTAATTAGGAAATTTTAAATAAACATTGAATTATTAATTAGGGAATTTTAAATAAATATTGCATAAATTAGGAAAGTTTAAATTAACATGAAATTTTAAAATAATATTGGAGTGCAATTAAAGGGGATTTTAGTAATTTTAAATAACTAGTGCATTATAAACAGATGGAATTCTAAATAATTATTGCAAAAATAATGAATTTAAGTAAGACTGTAACGGAAAAGACGTTGCGACATTTTAAATATTATAAGCGAGTGATTTAGATGAAAAACGGAATAAATAAATAAAATATATAGGAATGGATATGGCGAAAATTACTTTTATGGTAATAACAAGAATTTAAATATAAGAATAAAGGGAAATTACATTAAAATCAACAAGCGGATAGTAAGGACACGGAATTTGGATAAAGTAAATAAATGTTTTAAAAATAAATAAATAAGTAAGGAATGAGAATAACATACATTTTTTTTTTAACATAAGGGATAGCAATGAATAGGAATTGACGACAATGAGACATAGGTAAAAATTTAAAAAATACTAACACAGTAATATAATAAATTTTTAAGGTTAAAAATTAAAACTTTAAGGAATATCTATACATTTTTGAGTGAAACTAGGGGAATGATCTACCATCCTAAACGTACTTATATTGCACAGTAGCTAAACCGTGGTGAGGTTCCACGTTAATATGTAGCCATGCGCGATAAAGTAATTTTTTTTTAAGTTTTAAAAGATAATGGTTAAATAAAAACACTTACCCCTTTCATCGGCATACAGTACACCTTGGTAATCCAAAAAGAATTCTGCATATCACACTTAAAATTCCCTTTACACATTATAAAAATAAAAAAACACTCAAACATGTAGGTAACACACACGCTTTATCTTTCTCACACGAGGTCGCTTTTTCTGCGGGGCCACAACTGTAAGAGCACGGAATCCTTTGAAAATCCGGAATTATCCGAATATCTAGTCTAACCTTGCCAACCCTGGGAAAACTGGTTTCATGAAAAGGGCTTGTTTACCGACGTTGACCGGAAAAGTTTATTCTGTGCATAGGTAGAAATTAAAGAAAATACTTACTGCTTACGGAATGCTTCCTGTAAAGGAATTACGAATGTAGACCGTCAAAGAAATATAAGGGAGTTTTAAAATGTAAGATAATTACGGATTTATGGCAGATAATATTCAGAGAGAACTACGGACACGAATTGGTTTATTAAAGGGAAAAATTTACAAGGAGTTTGTAATAATAATATTATGAATTTTATTTGTAAATGGTTTATTGAAAAGAAAATTTGCAAGGAATGTATGATAAGAATATGTGTAAGATAATTATAAATTTTGTTAGGAAGTGGTTTATTGAAGCGAAAATTTGCAAATTTATGATAAGAATAAATGTAAGAGAAGTATGAAAATTTTTAGGAAATGGTCTATTAGATGAAAATTCTAAACGCTAAGGCGAGATTCGGAATACAGAATTTGGGATTATGTATATAAGGGATATATAAAGGAGAGTTAATTGATAATTTGAAAAAAAAAATATGTTTATTGTGTTTGTACAAATTTTGAATTTATTAGGAAATGTAACATGGCATGACAATTCGTGATAATATTGACAAAAATTTATTTGTTTGTTTTTCTTTGTATTTTCAATGAGATAGTATAATGTATTTGTAAATATTAGTAAATGGTGGGATGTTTAACCAGTGAGAAAATTTTGTAGGCAACTTAAATGCTGAAAGGAATGTGAGAAAGAGAAATAAAAAAAAATAGATAAATAATAATAACGATAGGAGAAAGTACTGTATTTTGAAAATTGAATAATGGCGAATTAAGTAGGGAATTAGTTTTTGTAAAAAAAAAAAAAAGAAAGTCAGGGACTTAATGTAATGGGTATTGTAAATTCCAGAGTGAGAATTTGTGTCATCAGACTGTATGTATATGTATGCATTGGTGTATCGATAAAGTGTGTGCCTCAACTAAGATTCGTCCATACATGAAAATTCAGTGATATGATGCAGACAGTGATGTGTAGTTCTCACAAAAAAACTTTCATTTTCCCACATGTTTTACTCCACAGCGAGAAGTGATGCAGTAACGTCATCCACATACAGAGTTCCAGACTTACAATTTTCTTTGCACTTCCATCACAGTGATACGATTATTCAGTGGCATGATTTTCACATAAACTCTCAAAGATCACAGTTTTCACACCTCCATGACAGTGAGATAGACGATGCAGTGTCGTGCTTTTCACATAAAATTTTCAAAGTCTACAGTTTTCACACCTCCATGACAGTGAGATAGACGATGCAGTGACGTGCTTTATACGTAAACTTTCATTTTACCTATGCTTATTTCACAGCGAAACTACACAGTGATGTGCTCCATCTGCAGATCTCCAAGTTCGCGATTTTCTTTGCACTTTCCAGGACACTGAACTAGGAAACAGTGGCGTGATATTGAGACGCAGACCCTCTGCTACAATTCTTAGTAGAATAACTTTTTCACACTCCTTACAAACTTTTGAACTTTGCACTTATCATTGTTACCATGAACATTCTTCCAACTTTTGGGCAGCCAATTTATTGGACTTCGAATCTCTATAGAACTCAAACATGTCGGACAGAAAACATTTGATACTTCCTTTTTCCATGAGTTTAATGACATTGGTGTGCATTGTGACATTATTTTGTTATATATATATATATGTGTGTGTGTAAATGCGTTTAAAGTTTTTTTTAGGTGAATACTAGCCTGTGGCACGGTTCTACTACGGAGAGGGGGGTGAATGTCCCAAGGCAAATTTGGGACATTGCAAATTATGGCGGAGTGTAACCTATAAAGACGGTCCCTGTACTTCTCCGGTAATGCATATACACTTCCCTAAGAAAACACCTGCAAAAGGATGAGCAAGCCATGTTTCTGGGAAATGTGGACAACGATTCCCCAGTTACAAAGGGACGCAGCAGGGCGCTCTTGGGGAGAGCTGACCCTTGTCCGGTTCGGGTGCACGTGCACGCAAGGTCGTGGGAACCCGCGGTCCACCTGCCAGATATTAATTCTGGGGTGGTCGCCATCCTCCTGTCAGCACAGCACCCAATAGCCGGACATTTTTGGGATATATCCAATGAAGATACCAGGGGCTTTGATTGGGGGGACCAATAACAAACCTGGGGCTTAATTGTGTAGGAGGAGACATTTTTCCGATGATCGAGAGAGTTTGAGAATTTTCAAAAAGAACGGAATTGAGTTTAAGATTTCAGACAGAACGGAGAATTGGTTTGTGTGCTCGAGAGAGAAGAGTCTCTCAAAAATTACGTCTGCAGCGATGTCCGGCGATTCCTCCACCGAAGTGCCCCGTATCCAGTGTCACATCCAACGATATTCGAAGGTATGAAATGCATGTATCACATATCTAGTCTGTTGACACAGTTTTAATTAATGTCGCACTCTCTCGACATCTTGTCAAATCCACACTTGAGTAAATAGTAGAGACGAATTTAATTACAAACATAAATGGAGATTTTAATTACATACATCCTTTAAGTATTCTTGATTTTTGAAAATGTCAATGGAGGGCCATCGTAATTTGTTAAGAATGTTAATTGAACCAATCAAATATGTTTTTAATATTATTATTTTTTAATTTCATTTTTATCAATAAAACCCATTGTTATTGTTTTATATCATGTCCGTTGTCCTCATTTGCCACTAATTTAGTTCTATGTATTTTTGTTCGACACGGCCAATGTCGGAGATGAGAAACTATACTAATTTATGCGTTCTAACAGGACGTGTGGTGAAAACCCACATAACAGCAAATTTCAGCGGCAAGCAAGCAGCGGACTGCTTAGAGCGAAGACAAAACGGAAAGATAGAGAGATTGTCAGAGCAGCTGTGCCAGCACGAGATTCGTCGTTATTAACCAACCAACGTGTGACAAACACGGAAGTGACCACCCGGACCATTAATAGAAGACTACGGGAGCGGAATCTATACTCGCGGCGCCCATTACGTCGCCTACCACTGACCAGTAAGCACCTTTAATAGTAATTGCAATGGTGCCGGGCCCGATCAACTTGGAATTGTTCGGAATGGAAACGCATTGTCTTCAATGATGAATCCCGTTTCGAACTGAGTTCAGACGACCAGCGCAGACGTGTCTGGGAGCAGACAGGATCCTGCTCTTGCTGTCACAAGCCACACGGCCGGACGACAAGCCACACACGCGCATCTATACTCGCGGCGCCCATTACGTCGCCTACCACTGACCAGTAAGCACCTTCAACAGTGATTTCAATGGTGCCGGGCCCGATCAACGTGGAATTGTTCGGAATGGAACCACATTGTCTTCAATGATGAGTCCCGTTTCGAACTGAGTCCAGACGACCAGCGCAGACGTGTCTGGGAGCAGACAGGATCCTGATCTTGCTGTCACAAGCCACACGGCCGGACGACAAGCCACACACGCGCATCTATACTCGCGGCGCCCATTACGTCGCCTACCACTGACCAGTAAGCACCTTCAACAGTGATTGCAATGGTGCCGGGCCCGATCAACGTGGAATTGTTCGGAATGGAAACGCATTGTCTTCAATGATGAGTCCCGTTTCGAACTGAGTCCAGACGACCAGCGCAGACGTGTCTGGGAGCAGACAGGATCCTGCTCTTGCTGTCACAAGCCACACGGCCGGACGACAAGCCACACACGACACGCCTCTCCATTGATTGTCTGCGTGCTTAGGACACACTTCCTTGGCCAGCCAGATCCCCAGATCTCTCGCCTATTGAGTACATTTGGACTGAAATGGGGAGTCGTCTGCGACCATCCTAGAATATAGACTAATTAACTCGTCAATTGGAGATCATTTGGAACGACATCCCTCAAAACACCATCCAGCAACTTTATGCATCAATTACATGTCGGGTAACAGCTTATATCAACGCCAGATGTAGACCAACTCCATATTGACGTGCTCACTTTGTGTAGATCTTTCAGTGCAATAAATCATCCAATTGTTCTGAAATTCTAATAATTTCTTTTTCAGTACATGCACATTACACGTACCAACTTTTGTCTCATTTGGATAATTCTTTCTTGGTGCATCGATTTTTTTGTCTTAGAGTGTATATCCAAAACTACATATCAATTTGCTTGATGAATTTTGTATGTAGACCAGTGTAATTTTAGACACCAGTATATAGGTACGAATAGTTAAAAAGAATGATTTTTGTTTAAATCTTATGTGTATCTATTTTCTGCTTGCGTTTAATATATTCTAGTTTGAAATAATTTATTTATCAATCAGAAATTCATTTTTATTGCGAACTATTAATTTATTTCGATTCCGAGCAAGTAGTTTGATTTCTATTAAAAACTCAAAATAAACGATATACAATTAGTATTTCCTCATCCTTTTTCCAAGTGCTCAATACATATTTACACTACCTTGTTATTTCAGTACATACATAATCATGCTAGACAATTATCATTCCATAATGCATCTTCAAACAGAATCAGATATGGATCTATTCTTGTTCCATTTCATTTTCATTATAACAGCAGCAGTTAATGCAAATATTAAAGATTCTTATGAACTACAAGATAATATACTTAAGACTCTTCAATATAATAGAATGCTAATAATATAATTCCTATTGCATGTTATTAGATGGAAAAAGCATTATTTTTCAGTTTTTTAATTTGGAATTTTTACAAAAAGATACTTGTTAAGACATTGTGAAAAATTTCGAATACTTCTAGGAAAATATCTATTTCTTCCCGCCTCCCCCCTCTCTCTCTCCCTCTCTCTTACGTGTATGTGTGTGTAAATTAATATCGTATAGCAAATTGCCTCTCGTAAATGCGCTCTTCGTCTAAATGCGCTCGAAAATTTGGGCGATCTTTCGAACATTCGATCGCGTTTAAACTCAAAAGAGTTACAGTATCCACTGATTGTAATAATTGTATTACATTATTTTTAAAATGCTTTATTTGTTCGTGAGATATCACGTCTAATGACTCAGACACACACAAATCACCCCTCAAAATCGTTTAGTTCTAGTTCAGGAATGCTTAAAACATGCTCTTCCGTCAAAAACTCGAGTTCTAATTTTCGAACCAGTCATAATACTTTCCCTTTATTACTATGTATGTAAGAAAAGTAATAGTAAAAGACGTCGCATAATTATAATTGGTAATATTTTATTTTATGAGTCTTTTCTCTATACATATTTTTAATTTACTATCCATCATGGTTTAGCATGATGCATTTTTTATGGAAGCATAATGAGATTTTTCATCCATGAAGTTCGATATCTCAGCAGTGTTTTATGTTACACTAACTGCAGGCGGTAAATGGCAGGTGATAAAACCCATCATCAATGTTTTACGGTTATGTGAGATAGAAGATAACAAAAAGGCTAAAAAATATTCAACGCGTGTAAGAGTGCTTTTGTTGCTCGGTATCCTAATAGAGTGTTTTTTTTTAATTTATATTTTTTATCCACAGTTGTAAAAGTACAATTCCAAGAAGTTAAAGTGCACATGTGTGATTAATAGGCATTTAATAATTGTGCCAAATTGATTAAATGTTTCTAGATTAATATTTAACATCACTGTAAGGAGACATTTAGGTTTATTGAGTTTTTGAAAAAATTAACAGCGTAACTACACATGAATAATTATACAACGCAGCAACTGTACGATTTGCTGCATTGGATAACAATGTATGGTTATTTATGTTGCCAATTTTTACTTTCCCTACATATATCGTATAATGTATCGTATAATATATCGTATAATGTTGGTGTGTGTGTGTGTATGTTGGTGTGTGTGTGCGTATGTTGGTGTGTGTGTGCGTTTATTGGTGTATGTGTGTATGTATGTTAGTGTGTTTTAGTGTGTATGTGTGCTAGTGTGTGTGTCAGTGTGTATGTGTGTTAGTGTTATACACATACACACATACATACTATACATGACACATGAATAATTATACAACGCAACAACTATATGATTTGGTGCATTGGATAACAATGTATGGTTAATTATCTTGCCAATTTTTACTTTCCCTACATGTATCGTATAATGTATATGGAAAGTATTGTGACCGGGTTGAGAATTCGAATTTGAGTTTTCGAAGGAGGAGCACGTTTTAAGCATCCCTGAATTCAAATCGAACGCTTTTGGTGTGTGTGTACATATGTTGGTGTGTGTTTGCGTATGTTGGTGTGTGTGCGCGTATGTTGGTGTGTGTGTGCGTATGTTGGTGTGTGTGTGCGTTTGTTGGTGTGTGTGTGTGCATGTATGTTAGTGTTAGTGTGTGTTAGTGTGTGTTTGTGTGTGTTAGTGTATATGCGTGTTAGTGTGTGTGTCAGAGTAAGAAATTAGCGGGGGCTATGAGCGAAATGCGACCAAATTTTTATCGTTTGCGACCATAAATTCGGAATCGGGGGCCAAATCGCGACTAGAATTAAACCACTATAATTTCCCAAAAATAACCGAGGAGAAATAAAAACCTTTTTTTTCTCTTGCATAAAACAATAAATCAATTTAAAATTAATACAATAATATAAGACAAGCTTAATATTCCTACTCGCCAGATTGCGATTAAACTTAAAAAACTGACGATTAACAAAATCCTGACTACCGGCCAAACTCTGATAGCTTAAAAGAATAACCCTTCTCCTTAAACCATGCCAACTGTGGAGTAATAAAAATCTGTCAACAATCACTACGATACTGCTATGGCTCTTTCGTAGTTGTGAGGAGATCATAATTTATTGCATTTGCAACATTCCTATCTTACCCCCTCCTCTTAATCACTGATGTGTTTTGCGACATGCCGTGACGTAGCGTCTTTACTGGGCTCTATGCATTGACCTAGACACCCCCCATTTTTACACGCTGTACGAGGAAGTAACTACTCTGCTTCGAGAACTAATCTAGACCTTTGGTACTAATAGGTCTTTCATCATTTTTACACCTACCTCAAATTTAAAAGGGATGCACGAACGGAATTGAAATCACTCGCTAAAATAAAACATGCTGCGTGAAATTGGCCCTGTCTACTTTTGGCATGTGAATTTATGTATTGGTTAAATATTCATTATAGCATGTTTTTCATAATAAAAAATTAAAAGAAGTAATCTATAGGAAAGAGTTTCGGGAATTCGCTGAGGACCGGCGCAAATGAACTAAAATCTGGGCGTCCAGCGCGAATAAAGGACATCAACTTTCGGGAAGGGGGAATTCTTTTCCGAGCTGAATTGCTGACATTGCAATGTTATATAGTATTATTCTACTTTAATTTACATATTCACGGTCCATAAACGACTATATGGAAATTATGAATGTGTGTAGCATTGACTAAAATAGCGCGTTTGAAGGATACTAACCCGGACATACTTCGTATTAATTTTAAAGCTAGATCGCGAGAATTTCGCAATTTTTAAAGTCTGGATGCACAGCAGTTTTTTGTTCAGAGAAATTGTAGATTTCCTTTTATAGATTATACCCTGTTTTAATCTCTCATCGATGATGCATAAAACTAAAAATGCATAGATTCCTAAAATGTTTGCATAGTTGTGTTTTTAGAAGTGCTAACTGTGAACAATAATTATAAATTCAAAGTTAAATCGGTTCCATTTTCAACTTATCCGCGGTCAATAGCCGTTCATGTCCCCCCCCCCTCCTGTTGGTCGGAAAATTCGAGTATTGTAATACCCCCCTCCTGTTGGTCGGAAAATTCGAGTATTGTAATAAAACATCATATTTCTAGCGATACAAGGCGACAGTTCTTAAATTCAAAAGCGCCGAAATATTAAAAAGATCAAATTTCCTTAAGAGGATAAAAAATTTCCTTGTTATGAAATACATACATATATTGGGGAAATTTAAAAATAAAAGCGTTCATAACGTCCAATAATATAACGGAAAAAAGACCGAAATATCGCGATCGCGATGATGGAAAATTTACATAGTAAATGGTCAAAAAATTAAAACAAGATTATAAATTTATTAAAAATCACTGAAAATCTATGGTAAAACACTCTAAATTAAAGAAAAATTAGTGGCCGGACTTTTTAAAAATAATAGGGAGGAATAAATAATAGTAAATGCTTCGTCAGCTTGGAAAAGTAAAAAATAAAAAGATCAAGATGAGAAAACTTGAAATTGCTTAAATTAATTGATTGAATTTAAAATTGCTTCCAAAAATATTTGAATGCTTCTTGATAAATTAATTTTTTTAGAATCTATTGGAAAACAAATATTATAAAACACCTGAAAAGACTTATAATAAAAGTCATTGGTAAGATTTAAAACAAGATTAAAAAAAATTACTGAATATAAATATTTAAAATATTCAAAAATGGGATAAATAAAAAATTTAAATTTGAAAACCTTTAAGAAATGGAAAAGATGGGGATAAGGACACTAACTTATAGAAAATGATTAGTTTTAGAAAAAACACTTAAAATAAGTTTTGAAAATCTATTAAATGTTAAAAATGAGATGGTAGCAAGAAATGCATGTTAACAATATTACTCATTAAAAATTTTAAATATTTCTGTGAATTTGTCTTGTTTTCTTATCAAATAATAATAAAAAAATGTGTATCTTGCCAATCTCTTAAATATCCCTCAATTTTTAAAATCCTCCTCCTTTGCATCAATATCCAAATAACAGATTGTATAAAAGTAGATCCGCTAAGGGGAGTTTTCTTGATAATATACCTAATAGTGACTTATGTTTACTGTATAATAAATCTATAAATAAATAGGCAATACTAGCAAATTCCTAAATTATTAAATAACATACTTAAACACAATTTTGCATAATATTAAGCAAGTTGAAAAAAACATCGCACATTTTGCAGCTGTCAACAACTGTTAGTGTGTGTGTGTCAGTGTGTATGTGTGTTAGTGTGTGTGTATGTTAGTGTGTATGTTAGTGTGTGTATGTTAGTGTGTGTATGTATGCTAGTGTGTATGTTAGTGTGTGGCCCTAGTATCAATCCAATATTCGCTCAATAGTGACAGGCAATATCGGACCAATATAAATAGTGGACATTTTTGGCTTAAAATATTGGGACAATATTTCCAATGTAACACTAATATTGGCGTTATATCGTAATAAAAATATTAGCTAATATTGGAGGTAATGTAACCCCAATATTTGGATTGCATTGGAAATATTTCCAATGTAATGCCAAGATATACAATATTGATCCAATATTAAATGCTACTAAGGAGTCCAATATTAAATGCTACTAAGGGGGATCCGTGTATAATATTTTACAAAAAGTGCTTTTTAAAAATCATAAATGATAATTTTCATATTTTTTTTAAATCAGAAAAAAATCATTTAATAAAAATTTCAGGTTTAATGCATGTATACGTATTAGTTCATGTATACTAATTACTAAAAAAGTAGAATAATAACTTTTTTTGTAATCAAGCGGACATACACCAAAGTTTGAAATTGAGAAAAAACGATTTAAATAAACGTCAAACTGGAGGAAATCGCAATGGATGCAAATGTGCTTCTTAACGCTGGCATGCTTAATTTACTTTCTTTCGACTTTGATGCAATTTGCTTTAAATAAGTTAAGAAATATAATATATTTTTAAAAATTAAATTTGAAAAATTGTTTTTTGAAAGTTAGAAACTACTACCTCCTCTTTAAAAACGCTATGGATGTTTCGTTGTATTACAGTAAGTAATAATAATGCGTTATTGTGACCACCAGCCAATATCCGGAGTAACTGCCGTGTGCAGCGCAGACAGTAGCTAGACAGCCTGGGAGTGACCCAATAAGATGCTGGAAGGTGTTCACAGGTATGTGGAGCCATGCGGACTGTACTACATCTGGCAGCTGATGGAGGGTTCCTGCTGGAGAATCTATAGAGCAAACAGTTGGTCCCACAGATGCTCAATTGTGTTTAAGTCTGGGGAATTAAGGAGCCAGAGTAGATATTTGAAGTCGTCATCGTGCTCCTCTAATCACTCTCGACAGTTCTGTGTGACACGTCTCATTGTCATACTGGTAGATCCCAACCGTTACAGGGAAGACTAGTCAGTATCCATGGGTGTACGTGGTCTTCAAGGATGGATTCATAATGAATTCTGCTTATAGTGCTTTCCACATGTATGACTGGACCCAGATAATTCCACGAAAACGTCCCCCAGACCACCGCCCTTAGGTTCCGCGATCTTTCACGTCTTATACCCCAACGTCCGTCCATTCGATGAAGCAGAAAACGTGACTCATCAGAGAAGGCAATCTTTTGCCAATCAGCGGAGGTCTAATTCCAATAATGTCATGCAAATTTAAGCCTTTTCTGCTGATTTACCTTCGTTAGCATAGGTGCAGTGAACATACGTCTGCTTCGGAGCCCCACATGCAGCAGGTTTCGCTGAACTGTCGTTTGAGACACATTTTCGGTAGACCCCTGGTTTATTTGGCCAGTGAGTTGCTCCACGTAGCGCTGTGATCGGTTCTCACAAACCTTCAGTGCCGACGTTTGCCTCTCTCACATCAATGGCTCGTCATGCTCCTCAGTTTCCACGGTTCTTATTCGCAATGGTGCCATTTATTCACTGACGATACACTAACCACAGCAACAAGCGAACAGTTCACAAACTGCACTGTTTCGGAATACTGTCACCCCTGGTCGAATGCACGATAATCATCTTTTTTCCAAATCTGATAAATCGTTCCTTGTAGTCACGAGAGCAACGAGTGATATATTTTCAGAATATCTACTCTCTACCTTATATACCCACCAAGCCATCTCACGACACGTGTCTTCTTTCAATGGCTACGTGTTGTTGAAGTCAAATTAGGAGGTGCTCAATAATATAACTCGACCCTGCGTATATATATATATACATATATATATATATATATATATATATATATATATATATATATATATATATATATATATATATAAGCCAAAAGGCAGTAACCACGATGACAAGAGTGACTAATAAAGCAGGTAATAAAATGACAATCAGGCGCGATGCAGCTCATAAGTGTCAAATATACATAAAAGTTTCAAAAAGTACAATACGTGGAAAGAAGCCAACAGGTCCCTGTTGGCTTCTTTCCACGTATTGTACTTTCTGAAACTTTTATATATATATATATATATATAATATTTTGAGAACAATATAATCAGAAATTAAAGTTAAATTTTTGAATTAAATTTCTATTTATTTAATTCTACACGTTTAACGCTTTCCAACATAGTTGAAAATGTTTATGACTGTCATCCTCTCTGTTCATTCTGTCTGTCAGTTCGTTCACACGATAACTGTCGTGGGAATGACTTTATCAAAATGAAATTTTAGTATGTTGTTGAGACGATCTGTAGAACGTATGGGAATAAAAAAGAATAATATCACTGAATTACTTTTGGATTTAACCCGATTTGATAAAATGAAATATATTGAACCCTGTGGACATAACGTTTCACAATTTTTTTAAGCGGAGTTAAAATTTGCAAATTGATTCGAAAATTTTAAGAAATATTCAAATTATCACGTGAGATGTGTAAAAAAAAATTCATTGAAATATGTCAGGTAGTTTTATAACTAAAAATTGAAATGATAATTACACCCATATTATTTGAAGAAATCATGTGACTCATTTCAAAATAAATATGGCACCCATTTTTTTCCTCTATAAAAATTGTGGTGTTAACACTAAATATAAACGCAAAGATCGTTTACATTTATTTTTAATGTTGAATCCGTCATAAAAACGCTTTATTTTTGCATATTATCTGTGTATCTAAATTCTCTGGCAAAGCAATTACAATTTTCTTATTTTTAATGATCATTAAACTTTAACTATTCTTAATACAAAGCCAAATTTCTGTAACATGCAGAATGTAAACAAATTAAGCAATTGTAAGATGAGTTGTATAAAAATTGCTGAATTTTTTTTACGTAAAATTATTTAGCTTTGGAGTCTGGAATATAAGAGATATGAATGAAATATTCATTGATTTTACACAGAGAAGCAGACGATTTACAGCTTTGCATATTTTTTATGAAGTTTTAAGTTCCGAAGTATAATAAATTATTGTAGTACTATGATAATTTAAAGAATATCAGTGCTGAATGGATTCCATTTCAGAGATGTTTAAATAAAATTGCATTTCAGAGATGTTTAAATAAAATTGCATTTTAGAGATGTTTAAATAAAATTGCATTTCAGAGATGTTTAAATAAAAATTTTATTTCAGAGATGTTTAAATAAAATTGCATTTCAGTTGGAAAGTGTTTCATAATAAATGATTTATGCATGATTGATTTTTCTTATTATATGTATTTTTTTTTCTAAAAACCTTCAAATAGATCTTTAACATTATTTTAACTCTAGTAATTATGTAATTATTCAAAACACCCGTTTAATATTTTTTTTACATATGCCAACTTATTGATTTGTAACTAACATAAACAAATCCACCGAATAATATTTGAAGTCATAAAACATTTTCATTGAATACTCTTTCACTAATTATTTACAATTTCTGACTGCATAAAAGAAATATGCTTTCTTACTATGACTCAGAATTCTTAGCGTGACCACAGTTGATCTAAAATATTCAATTTTAAGTTTACAGAGTCGGCTTACAGCAATGTAAGCGGGATTTTGAACACTTATGTGCCCAAACTGAATCAGAAACGCATTTGGCGTATCTGATATGCTGACGTTCTGCTTAGAGAACTCTATTGAGCTTCGGTGATATTGAATGAATAGCGATATTTGCGGTCACTTAGATTAGATGCAATAAATTAATAGAATTTAGATTTAATTTAATGTTTTATGTGCGTAAAAGATAATGTTGTTAGAATTAATATACAGGGTATTAGAAGATGGAAATTTATTATGCCTCACATCAATAATCTGTTAATATCAGATTATTTTGTGGTGGAACAGATATTTTGACTAAATCAATTTACACTCTAGCTACACAATTTACACTTTTGAGTTAACACTGTACTTTCATAAGTAAAAAACACTTTGTGAAAAGAATAAGGTAAACTTGTAACGTATTTAAGCACAAATAAATAAATTAGGCAGCATACAGTTGTTTCGAGGATACCATGGATCCTCTTCGACCGGTCATAACTTTTTTAAAGTCTACCATGTCCAAAAAAATTCTGGTAATTTAGTTAAGTACTTGTCCAGAGTACTCCATTTTTGGCATCGGTCTGGCGGAATGCCCTGCAATTCTTTTCTTTTTCTTTCTTTTTGTTCCATTTCTTAGCCTTAGGAACTCATTTGTGTCATTTTAACATATATTTTATCTTATTGGGTTTCGTTTATTCTTGTTCGAAACTGACTTGCCTTGTTGCGATATGTTTTTTGACGCACCCTAATCGTGTGCGTCACATTTCGTTTCGAATTTGCTGGACTGTTTTTCATTCTGCTTTCTGATTGGCTCTCTTATGTGAACTCTTAATCCATGATTTGGGCATATAAACCACTACGTTTCTTCTATTTGTGCTCATTTCATATTTTGGACATTGATTTTGTTGGTACTCTTGCACTGACGAAGGGGATACAGCTTATCCTCGAAATAGCTGTATGCTGCATCATTATTTTATTCGTATTTAAATACGTTGTTCAAGTTTCCCTTACGAATTTCATAGTTTCATTAATTGGAATTTTTCGTTATCATTTAGCAATGATTATTTATTGATGTATTTATTATATAAAGTTTTGTCTTGCTCTCATGGTCGATACTGTAAGCGTTGTTGTTGAAACCCAGACCGTCCGACCTACCAGAAAGGTATAAGGTAACTGTTTGGGATACTGTAAGCGTGCAAAAATTTAGACTTCTACGTCGAGGAAATGTTAGAAGGCGTGGAAAACTTTTTCAACCCCTTCCATATGGGCGCGGTAGCCCATTGGTTAGCGCGCTGGAGTTGCACTCGGTAGGCCCGGGTTCGATTCCAGCCACTGCCAAAACTGACGCCGTGTTCACGCGGAGTATGATCACGTTAAACATGTGGGTCCGTAAGTCCTTCCGAGAGGTTGGTGGTAGGGGTAGGAGGGTACGGTCCCTGTGGATGCCTCCCCCACTGGGTTCCGGTCCAAATTGGGTGGCACTTCCCGGCCGTCCAAACAGTTACCTTACACCTTTCTGGTGGGTCGGACGGTCTGGGTCTCAACAACAACCCCTTTCATATTTTCTTTAGCATCGGGAAAAGGTGTGTGTGTGTGTGCTTGGAACATCTTTCAAAAATCCTCCTATTTCTCAACACCCGGGGAATCGAAAGCCCATTTCTGTTAAATTCTGTTCTATAGGCAATACTATAAGCGTGGAAAGATTCAGTCTTCTTGGTCATCCGGGAGCTTCTTCAGGACTTGAAAAGACAAAGATACATTAGACAATTATTATATACATGATATTATATTAGAGCATGTGCACTAAGTACACTTTGGTCATTTAGAAACTTCCTTAGAAATTTTAATATTGTGGAACTGTAAAAATATATACTCATAATTAAAGATAGTTGAGTCAAAAATATTAATATAGTATATAAATTGGAAAATATATGCCATTTTTGATCATTTCTGAAAATACTTACCCATATGAAGCTGTGAAAATAAATTGGAAAGGTTTTAAATATAATATTACAGAACAAAACTAATAACATTTAATTTTCTTTGTATTATTAGTTTTATTAATTTTTGGCAACATAAAATAATTTTATTATAAAGCTAAGTATCTCTGTCTAAAGTTGTTAATATTAAAACAGTTGCATTAATGTATGAGTTTAAGGGTTAAAATAAAAATAAAATATAAAATACATTACATGAGTTATTATGAAAACATTAAAATTGATTATAGTGCTCAAAAGTGCAGTGTTTGGTGGAAGGTTCATTCAAACAGACCTATGAATTCTAAAAAAATATACTTATCATTTCATCGCTTTTACATTCAACATAATGAATATTCAACCAAATGAACTGTAAGATAATATTCTCAAAGTGAATGTCCTTTGACATTTTTGATGAACATTATATTATAAGACTTCCGTATTCCATTTTTCAAAGATTATATTATAATACTTCCGTATTTCATTTTTAATGAATACCACCGTATCTTATTGATTATTTATCATTTTTACCACTCAAATCATAAAGGTTTATTATCTGCAAGCAGGAATGCCATTCTACGATGACGTCTGATGCATTTGGAACCACCGAACTGTGACCATAACAGCTAGTAACGTTTAATAATTCAGTTGAAACCCTTGCCCGCTGCTGCTTTTCTTATCTTTCAGCAAGGTTGTTGCTTATGTAGATTGAATTGAATGTCCCATTCATAAGATAGTACTTTGTTCTCAATTTATCTCTCACAACAAGTTAAATATTAGGACGCTTAGTGGTTTCTTATACCTTCAATGGATCCTTTCTCAGATTGGTTTGTATAGCAACGAGATTGCAAATTTACTCTAAAAGAGGGTTGCGAGTAGCGAGTTGCTGAAAGATAAGAAAAGCCTGCTGCTGCTTTTCTTATCTTTCAGCAAGGTTGTTGCTTATGTAGATTGAATTGAATGTCCCATTCATAAGATAGTACTTTGTTCTCAATTTATCTCTCACAACAAGTTAAATATTAGGACGCTTAGTGGTTTCTTATACCTTCAATGGATCCTTTCTCAGATTGGTTTGTATAGCAACGAGATTACAAATTTACTCTAAAAGAGGGTTTCGAGTAGCTGAAAGATAAGAAAAGCCTGCTGCTGCTTTTCTTATCTTTCAGCAAGGTTGTTGCTTATGTAGATTGAATTGAATGTCCCATTCATAAGATAGTACTTTGTTCTCAATTTATCTCTCACAACAAGTTAAATATTAGGACGCTTAGTGGTTTCTTATACCTTCAATGGATCCATTCTCAGATTGGTTTGTATAGCAACGAGATCACTAATTTAATCTAAAAGAGGGTTGCGAGTAAACTATTTCAAGAGATATCAATCTTACGGCTATGGAAATCATGTTTAAATTAAAAACTCACAAAACATGAAGTGTTTGTTCCTTCTATTCATACTTGGTAGCCGATTAAATGGTTCTGTTTGGCTTTATACAGTTTAAGGATTCTAGATAGCTTCAGACTGCTTTGGAAAGACATAGAAATGGACGTATTAAACCCATAAAAAGTAGGCGGAGTGAAGACCTTCCTGTCTTGTGTTTGTTCTTCTGTTTCTGTAACTCTTCATATTCTTCATTGTATTGGTGTCTCGGTGAGACAGCTTTCGGATGACTGGGAGGTGAGTATTGGCGTCCTTCTGCCAAACGATCTTTTGAACTTGGTGTAGATGGTTCGGTGGACGAGAGGATTAGTAACAGTAGCAACTGAAAAATTGAATAAAGATGAAAGTTTGACTTTTGAAAATGTTTTGTTTCTTCACGTTGTTTTCAGCATGGTCATGAAAAAATATAGATTTAAACGGAAAAGGACAGAAATGGACAACTTCTTTTTACTTTCCTTATATACATAATGTATAAGGAAAGTATTGTGACGGGGTCGAAAATTCGAATTCGAGTTTTCGACGGGAGAGCACGTTTCAAGCATCCTTGATCACGAATCAAACATTTTAGAAGTGATGTCTCTCTGTGTGTGTGTGTGTGAAAATATGTGTGCATATGTGTGTGTATGTGAAAGTATGTGTGTGTGAAAATATGTGTGTGTATATGTGTGTGTGTGTGAAAGTATGTGTGTCAGTGAGTCTGTAGAGACGATAACTGACGAACGAATGGACCGATTCGAACCAAATTTGGTTCAAAAATCACAATCCGTAAACACTGGAAGCCTATTGTTTTTATACGCAATCGAATGTTCAGAACCCCCCTAAATTTTTGAATGAAATTTTGAAAAAATCGTCAAAAAATTAAATCCACTAATAAAGTTACGCAAATAGACATTTCTTATGTAATTTTTCATTAGAAAACGATTGACATAAATTTTACAACGCTCACATGAACCGTTCTCGAGATATTGTATATTTTTTAAAAAAATTATCAAAACGTCATATAAAATAAAAAAAAATTCCTATTGAGAAACATGTTCACTTTTCATATGTAATACCATGCGATAAATTGTGTGACATCATTCTCGTGGATCTAGCTCGTTCCATTCATGAAAAAAGATACTTTGAGTAATACTTTTGTATTTGAACGCCAATAGTCATTTATCTGCTGTAAGAATAACTTATTTCTTAGTGCATAACGCTTGGCGATATTTTGGCGACGAATTTGGCGGAATGTCGCCAACTTGGCAACTTTTTGAAATGTTGCCAAATTAACGAAAATCTCGCCAAATGGATAAAAATGACGCTAAATGAATTAAAATGACGACTAATTGTCGAAAATTCAATATCATGAAAAGAATATTAGTATCTACTATAAGAAAAACCTATTTTTTTACTGTAAAAGTAGTAAATTCATTACATTATATAAGGAAAGTCATGTGTTGCCCACATCAGATTTTTCCATACAGTTATAGGTGTAGCGAATTAGAAAGGAAATTCGCCGCATCATGTTAAAAATGATTTGATAATCGAACTTAATCTGAACGATAATCTGAAATTAGATTGATTTTAAAACATCACACTATTTGAGAAAGTTTTGTCAAAACATGTTCACTTTAACAACATAGTTACAACTGCATCAGACGCAAATGATACAAATTGGTCAAATTCAACATGTAAAACAATTTAGTACGAAATTTGACAATTCTTTTATCTTGCAAGTTGTAGAAACATTGATTGAATATTGTACTCAATGCATATCTCAGACACTTGGAGGAGATTGTTTTTACTTGTGAATCTGTGAAATTGTAATTTTGTATGCCCGTGAAATAAATGTTATCCTCGTGAATAACTGAAGTGTTATATTTACCACTTGAGGACGCCACAATATTAAGTTTTAACCAGCACACTCCGTTGAAAAATGCTTATTTTACTGTAAAAGTTAGTAAACTCAAATTCTCCGCATTTTCATGGCCTATATGAGATCCTTTCATTTTAATACTTTGTTCAGGACTTGATATGGGAAAATACGTGGTTTCTTAATAAAGGTTTAGATCTCATCACTATCATCTTTCTGGAAAGGAATAAAAATAGGAAGCATATAATCCGTGTCCCAGAAAGGATTCTAATTACGGATCTTCACTTGGATAGCCAACGCTCTATTTATTGAGATACTGAAATAGTCTTTCTATGTTTAAAGTGGATTATTCTAGCTGTATCAAATTCGATAGGGGTTAGCACATGTATCATTCTAACTATAGCGTTGAGGCTCTAAATTCTTACTATAGTCAGGCTGTGATTCAATGTATTTTAATTCAGAAATTTTATTTGCTTTACTTTTAATGCTAAGAGGTGCCTCTCAGGACGTCTACCTTTTCTGTTTTACCTGAATATTCCAATGGCATATCAAACAGGATACGAGTGCAGAAAGGCACACACACACACACACACACACACACACACACATATATATATATATATATATATATATATATATATATATATAAGATTCATATGAAAAAGAGGGGAAATGACCAAATGCAAGGCATAAAATGGTAGAGGGGGATGGCGACCCCTACTTCCCGTTTAAAAGACTGCTTTTATGCCCGGGCAACACTCACGGTACCAATGCCATGCAGAAGCCATACTTCCGTAAATGTGTCAAATCAAAAACACTCGAAAAAGTGCAAAGAAAACAAATAGGAATCGACCAGGATCGCAAGGGAAAGAATGGAAATGCAGCAAATGCCCCTGTCGGTTAAGATGGAGTGCATCATATATAACAGAAGTCCACGCATGCGCTATTCGTTATTTTCACTTTCATCGTTCTATACCTCTGCCATATCCCTTAAGTAAGCATTTTCTCCCTTTTTTGTATTAAATAGGGAATTATAATAACATTTCAGGAAGCCAATTGGATAATTACGGTTTATTGCCTCCTTCATAATATTCCTATTATGCATGATGCAATCAGACTTGAAAGTATTAATGCGTTGATTTCTTTTGAGGTGACCAATGACGACATTTCTGAAAATGTTTTTGGTCAAATTGGACCTCCAATCAATAATGCGGTTGATTTTTATATTGAAATTGTTTCTCTTGTCATATAAGACGGTATAAGTACCATATCTACTGTCATGTTTTAGTGTGATATCTAGAAAATCAACAGTATCTTCCTCCTTACTTATATTCTCAATCAATTCCAGTTCTTTTGGATAAAAAGTAAAATCAAATTGGGATGTATTCTTATATTGCCCAATAAGGACATCGTCAACGATACGAAAATATGGCATTTCATGTAATATATGAGTGCCATTTTCAAATTTACACAAGTATAGATCGGCGAGTAGGGATGAACATCCCCCTCCCATCGGAATACCCTTAACCTGTTGAAAATTACATATAAACGTTTATATGTAAAAGAAATTTACATATAAACTCGCCGTAAAATACAGCATGCCAATACAAGCCTTCAATGAATGGCAATACAACCTTATCAAAATGTTCAATCTCCACTACAAAACATTGTGTAAAAAAACGTATTATCCTTCTCTTCAAAATGCAGTCAATAAATATGAAGATAAATATGTTATAACTTATACGGATAAAGTTGTATCAAATTACGCTTTCACATGCAGAAAATACTACGTTGATACTTTAAAAAATAGTTATCTTGATAAACAAATGTACTCCCCTTTACAACAAAATGGAACATGTCTGGTAAATAAAATTAAAACTCTGTATCAAAGCATTGGTATCGAACTTAAAGCAGTTAACTTTCCATATTTGGTACTCATACCAAAACTTCATAAAAATCCAGTCAAGTTCCGGCCGGTGACAGTGGGATGTGGATCCTATTTAACAATTGCAAATGAAAAACTTTTAACTATACTTAAAAATGTTATGATTATACTCAAGAAACAAGGAACAGTAATGATAAATAATAGTTACGATGTCATCAACCGACTTCCATTTTATAGCAGGGATATACGTTTCAAAAGTTACGATTTCCGTGATTTATTCAACAACATCAATCTGGAAAATCTATATGAAATTTTGAAGGAACTACATGAAATATATGACTTAAAAGAGCATATTACATTCAGAAAATACGAGGACTTGATTCGCATTGTGTTGTTTGAAAACATCTTATTTGACGGCACCAACTATTTTCAACAGGTTAAGGGTATTCCGATGGGAGGGGGATGTTCATCCCTGCTCGCCGATCTATACTTGTGTAAATTTGAAAATGGCACTCATATATTACATGAAATGCCATATTTTCGTTTCGTTGACGATGTCCTTATTGGGCAATATAAGAATACATCCCAATTTGATTTTACTTTTTATCCAAAAGAACTGGAATTGATTGAGAATATAAGTAAGGAGGAAGATAGTGTTGATTTTCTAGATATCACACTAAAACATGACAGTAGATATGGTACTTATACCGTCTTATATGACAAGAGAAACAATTTCAATATAAAAATCAACCGCAATTATTGATTGGAGGTCCAATTTGACCAAAAACATTTTCAGAAATGTCGTCATTGGTCACCTCAAAAGAAATCAACGCATTAATACTTTCAAGTCTGATTGCATCATGCATAATAGGAATATTATGAAGGAGGCAATAAAACGTAATTATCCAATTGGCTTCCTGAAATGTTATTATAATTCCCTATTTAATACAAAAAAGGGAGAAAATGCTTACTTAAGGGATATGGCAGAGGTATAGAACGATGAAAGTGAAAATAACGAATAGCGCATGCGTGGACTTCTGTTATATATGATGCACTCCATCTTAACCGACAGGGGCATTTGCTGCATTTCCATTCTCTCCCTTGCGATCCTGGTCGATTCCTATTTGTTTTCTTTGCACTTTTTCGAGTGTTTTTGATTTGACACATTTACGGAAGTATGGCTTCTGCATGGCATTGGTACCGTGAGTGTTGCCCGGGCATAAAAGCAGTCTTTTAAACGGGAAGGAGGGTTCGCCATCCCCCTCTACCATTTTATGCCTTGCATTTGGTCATTTCCCCTCTTTTTCATATGAATCTTATATGTTACTTTAGGAGAATGTGCTGCATTGCGCCAACTTCTGGAGAAAAATTGGATAACTGTGAAATAATTTTATTTTAATATGTTTATTATGCTATATATATATATATATATATATATATATATATATATATATATATATATATATATATATATATATATATATATATATTTATATATATATATATATATATATATATATATATATATATATATATATATATATATATATATATATATATATATATATATATATATTTATATATATATATATATATATATATATATATATATATATATATATATATATATATATATATATATATATATATATATATATATTTTTATATATATATATATATATATATATATATATATATATATATATATATATATACATATATATAGTTTTTCATACTTTATACTATTCTAGAAAAAATGCGCCAATATTATAGCTTCGATAGCCAAAAGCAACACTTTTTAAATTCCCACCACGTGCGACACCGAAGTAATTCAAATGTTCTAAGCTGATCAACAGAAGGAAAGGCCAACGTTTGGAATGGATTACTTACTCTGCTATTTAATGATCAATTTGAGATTTAAGCCCTACGCATTTTTCGGCAGCAAACACTCTTACCTGTCTTTTCCTTATATATAGATTTCAGAACGTTATATTTATATAGGGTTCCTAAGAAAAACTTTATGCATCTCGATAACTTTGTAAAGAATTGTCCATGAACGTACACGTCACGTTTATCTGTAGTAAAGTGGTCATGTTCGATTGAATTAAAGCGATTTCAGAGAATTTTGAACGTTTGGGTTTAGAACTCGGCAGTAAAGCGAAACAGATGAAAAAGCCAGTTGCAGAGTTGTAGAGCATTACCTAATAAGCAGAAATCGACACCAAGAGCAAAAGAGACTCGTTTACGGAAGAGAAGAATTACCAGTGATATTTAAACGGTTGCTAGACGCGTTACTACCAATCATAAGTTATTATGGTGTAAAAGTGTATCTTCGAATTTAAATGCGCAATGTTGCTAACGAAAGGCATTTTAAACAGACTCTACACTTGATTCTGTGCATGTCAGTGTTGTTTATTGTATCATCCCTGAATAGGACAATAATTCCCCTGTAATAATATAGTGTTAAATTAATGTCTTCTATAACCGATTTAGAGCCGACGCCTACTAATCAGATAATCCTCTGCAACTTTACAACTCACATGTTTCTTCTTTCTCGCTTTGTAGTAGAGTTCGTCATCCTAACTTTATAAATTCCCCACTACGGGTGATGTAATCACTTTTAATCGACCTGACATACTCACTTTATTTTTGATCAATTTTTTCTTTAATTTTCCGCTACAAGCGCTGTAATCACTTTTATTCGACCCTACCTGTTAACTTTATAATAGATAGACCTAACGTGTACACTCATGAGCCTTTATTTACAAAGTTATAGGCGTGCTTAAGGACTTTTTAAGGATCTGTAGCAAGATTGTGAAATCACCAACTTGGCAGTGCCGGGGTTTTATCCCGGAGCCAAAGCGTGGTAGGCCAGCATCATAGCGGTGAGCTAAACACGTCTTCAGCTCAAGGCATGTAATACTGCCTTATGAGCGTTTGCTACAGTACTCCCCCTCCCAGTGAGTTTCATTGAAACGAACGAAGTTGTTGCTGGGGGTGCAGAGGAGACGGCGAATTCCTAGGTTGATGTGAAGGAGCTGTTACAAGCGGCCTCGTAGTAAGTTACGAAGCCCGATGACGTACGGTGAGTTGACATCAGAGAATCTCGAAAGATCGAGTGAATCAGAAGGTTGCGTGTTTATATCACGTCCGGGTCATCACTCGTGGCGAGCGTGACTCCACTATAATTAGTTGCCTCGCCACAATGTTGGATTAGACAATTTTGTCTGTTAAAGAAGGTTGCTTGACGAAACTCCTACTATCAGAAGTGTGCTTTTACAAATTGACCAGACACACATTGTAAGAAACTCAACTTTTTATGTACAAAACACAAAACGATTAAAACCGTACACATACTCATTCAAACTAAGTTGAGCCTCTAGCTACGAATAACATGACACACGGCAAGGTATCTTTGCCAACTAGCTAGGTGCGTGTGTGCATTTTTAACAGAAAAAGCAGAGAGCGACGATAGCAAAGTCCGCGATTAAATACCTTCACGCGCCTGACGTCAAAAAGCAAGTGGTTTGCCAATGACGACAGGTACGAATTATGCATTATGCAAATCTGAAAACACATTATTATGCAAGGAAAATAAAGTTTGAAATTTCAAAAATGTGTAAAAGTCAAATGTATTTGAGACGCCACAGATCCGTGTTTGCACCAATATATTCTAAAAAAATCTGATGTGGGCAGCACATGACTTTCCCTGCAGACTCAAATTCATTTTTTCTTTAATAATACATTAAATTGAATTTAATTGCACAGAATAACACTAAATTTGCATTTTTAATTGAATTTCTGTTTTCATTTGGTAATTAGATATTTTTCCAAAACAAAATATCAATCTCAGGAAAATCTCAAATATCTCGAGAACGGCTAGTTCTAGAGTAATAGAGAGTTAGTTCTAGAGTAATATTTGAGATGCCACAGATTCGTGTTTGCACCAATATATTCTAAAAAAATCTGATGTGGGCAGCACATGACTTTCCTTGCAGACTCAAAATCATTTTTTTCTTTATTTCTTTAATAATACATTAAATTGAATTTAATTGCACAAAATAACACTAAATTTGCATTTTTAATTGAATTTCTGTTTTCATTTGGTAATTAGTTATTATTCCAAAAAAAAAAAAAAATCTCAATCTCAGAAAAATCTCAAATATCTCGAGAACGGTTAGTTCTAGAGTAATAGAGTTGTTCTTATTCTTTTTCTCATCTAAAATTACGTATAAAACAAGCATTTAATTGATATATTTGAACATACGTAGCTTTTTTTTTAGATTTTGGCGATTTTTGAGGGCCATTTCGTAAAAAAAGGCAGGTTGTTCTTCTCTGAATAATACCAAAATCTAATCAGCACCAGAGTATCCCACAAGTAACTTATCTACCAAATTTTGTGAAATTTGGTCAATTACTATTCTAGCTAGAGACATGACATTTTTTTCGGGCCATTTCGTAAAAAAAGGCAGGTTGTTTCTTTCCGATTAATACCAAAATCTAATCAGCACCAGAGTATCGTACAAATAACTTATCTACCAAATTTTGTGAAATTTGGTCAATTAGTATTTTAGCTACAGTGGATACATAAAATTTTACGAGCCATTTCGCAAAAAAAGGCGGGTTCTATTTTTACGAATCGTACCAAAACCTAATCAGCCCCAGGATCATACTCAAGTGACTTACCTACCAAATTTTATGCAATTCGGTCTATAAGTTTTTGAGTTAGAGTGGATGCATACATTGCACAGACACACACACAGACGTCACGCTAAAACTAGTGTTTTCGTATTCTAGAGGTTTCGAAACGTGTAGATCCGTTGAAAACTCGAGTTGCGATTTTCGACATGATTCCAATACTTTCCTTATACATTACCATGTATTGCAGGGAAAGTAAAAATATTAATTTTTTCATCACTCTGTATCCATCATAATAAATGATATCCGAAACTAATGTTCTCAGCAATGTGAATGACCTCTGACACATTTTTTGCTGAACATCATGTTCTATTATTTTCGTGTCTCAATTTTTCATAGTCATACCTTATTGAATATTTATCAATCTTGCCACTCAAATCTGAAAGCTTTAGTGTTTGCAACCAGTGATTTCATGTTACAATGATTCCCAATGCATTTCGAGGCATTGAGCCGCGACCATAACAACTAGTAATGTTCAATTATTCAACTGGATATAATGGGGATTGAATCATGTTATTTCCTGCAATAAATACTGTTTTACTGGTATTTTTCAGCGATATTCTTGTCCAGTCACGCTGTATTTACAATGTTCCTAGTAGTAGAGCTATAGATGAATATACAGTGTTCCCCCATAAGTACAGTCAGTCAAAAAGAAATTAATCCTCATTATTCCGACTTGCATGGTCGTACAGTCAAACCAAAAGTATCATTTAAATCAGAATACTGTTTACTGTGCATCTAATTTCCATACGGGGTTGACTTCATATTCAGTTGTTAATTATTTCCGAAAACCTTTTCTGTGTCATCATAAGATTTTTTATGTCAGCAATATGCTACAAATAAATTTCTGTCAAATTCCGACCATAAATAAGGGATATATACGGTAAAGACCATTATAGAGGGTCCGTCTCTATATTTAAGGTAGTAAAATGAAGGTCACGTATACTCTGCAGTTATACCTTTTTTTCCCCTGATAGAGCACTGTCTTTAAAGAAACATCTTATCAATAGGCTTGTGGGGTACCAAACTCATGATTGGTGTCTAGGTATAGTAAAAAGGCTATGCGCTACTCGATGAGATAACTTACAACGCCATCTATCGGCAAATTTTGGAATTAGCGATTCTATCTCGTAAACGGTGAAAGATACGTGAAAAAGGTCAATTATAAAGTTGTAGAGCACTCTCGATTTAGTACGAAAAGATACCTTGCGCACATTAATACTCAAAACAGAATGCAAAAAATGAACATTTGTTTGATTGTGCAGCGAAGCCAGAAAAGACCACCTTACGAACTAAATACGAGCCTGTGTTGTGGCGCAGGGGAAACGCACGTGATTCGCATTCATGAGGACCATGGTTTTGTCCCCACCGGTTGCGTGTTTTACTGAATGTCTCTACAAACCATGAAAACTTTCTGCTGATCTTGCGAAATCGTCTCTCCAAACACACAGCTCAACTCAACCATGTCTGGTATAAAAATCACATGGATCTCATGTATTATGCAAATGAGGATGGAACGTCATACCTGTTCACCAGAGACTACTACTATAAAAAGGATGTTTCTGCTGGGTTGTACGTTAAAGCGGAGAGTTATGGCAAAATTTGGCAGTAAGGAGTATTGCGAGAAGTTGTTAATTTACAGTGAATGTGGGCGTAAGGCAAAATAAGCTGCAAGGCTGTATCATGAACATTTCCCTCAAGGCCCGCATCCTACATAGCAGACCATCTTAAAAGTTATAAAACGTTTAAGGGAGACGGGCTGCGTGACCAGCCGACCTCGAATTCGTACACCTCGTAATGTAGGACGCAAAGTGCAACCCGAAGATGTGCTAGCATACGCTCTCGCCCATCCTCAGAGCAGCACAAGAATAATCAGTGAAAATTGTGGCCTCTCAAAAAGCCGCTTCTAGAAAATCCTGAATGAATCAAGTGCTCATCCATACCGATCCACACCTGTGCAGGGATTGCTGCCAAGAGATGCTGAGAGACGTTACATGTTGTGCAACTTTGTGATGAATAACTTAGAGGTCCACCCAACATTCCTGGCAGACATAATATGGACGGATGAAGTATATTTTTTGAGGAACGAAATGTTTAATAGACAGAACGTTCATACCTGGTCGCTGGAAAATACGAGATATGCCGTCGAAGTTCGACATCATCAACGCTGGTCGATTAATGTTTGGTGCGGAATTTTTAATGACAGGCTGATTGGACCAGTAT
Source organism: Amaurobius ferox (assembly GCA_951213105.1). Taxonomy (NCBI): domain Eukaryota; kingdom Metazoa; phylum Arthropoda; class Arachnida; order Araneae; family Amaurobiidae; genus Amaurobius; species Amaurobius ferox. Next base: position 75,229,790 of record OX578134.1, read on the forward strand.
TTTACGAGGGCACGTTAACGGGACAACGGTACTGGCAGCTTCTGCAGGATGTAATAACCGACTTTGTTGAGAATCTACCGTTGCACCAACTCCTAACTGTATGGTTCCAACATGACGGCACACCTCCGCATAAGATTTCAAACGTTCAGCAGTACCTAATAGAGACATTCCAGAATCAAGTCATCGGGTATGGTGGTTCCGTCGAGTGGCCCCCGCGCTCACCTGATTTGACCCCACTGGACTTCTTCTTATGGGGACACATAAAAGGACAGGTATATGCGACCCTTCCGCCAACATTGCAGGATCTTCGACGACGCATTACTGATGCTTGTGCATCCGTAACACCTGCCATGTTGCACAATGTGCAGCAAGAAATCCAGTCCAGTGTTCAAATGGACGTGGACTAGTGGCTAACGGAGAGCATTTTGAGCAACATACTATTGTAAATAAATGATCCTGAAGACAGGGAAGTGTGTCAGTTTCTTTCTTCCACTCTTTATGACGTGACAATTTTCGAAATCGTGACCATCCAAATGTTATTAATTTTTTGCATTCTGTTTTGAGTATTAATGTGCACCAGGTATATTTTCGTACTAAATCGAGAGTGCTCTACAACTTTTTAATTGACTTTTTTCACGTATCTCTCACCGTTTACGAGATAGGACCGCTAATTTCATAATTTGCCGATAGATGGCGTTGTAATTTGTCCCATCGAGTAGCGCATAGTCTTTTTACTATATCTAGACACCAACTTTATGGCTTAAGCTGTCACCGTTTAGAAGTTAAGGGGTGTGTAACGGATATAAGTGGGCACCCTGTATATTTATCGTATCTTGTTTCTGTTTTTGTTTATTGCTGCTTTTAATAAATCCGGCGATTGTTGTATCTGACGTTTCTGTTGTGATTTTCCAAGATAGCTAAATATGTTTGTTATAACTTGTTCCTGTTTATGCTTATTGCTGCTTTTAATAAATCTGGCGGTTATTTAGTGACTTTGCTAGATAACTAAAGATATTTACTGTATCTTGTTTCTGTTTATTCTTATTGCTGCTTCTAATAATAAATCTGACGGTTTGCTTTGTAACTTTACTATATAGGTAAATATATTTATTGTATCTTTTTCCTGTTCTACTTTTCATAAATCTAAAGTTATCCTGAGAATTTTTTTCGAAATTCGAATCCAAAAGTATACTTAAATACAATGCATGTCTAGCCTTTTTTACCAAAGTCAGTGATAATATTTTTCCGTAAATCATTTTAAAGGAAGTGTCCGATTCTATCTCTGTTAAACAATAATTAATACTAATATCGATCGTAGGAAATTTAAATGTAGTTAATACCCTATTTCTGCAAAAATACAGCAATGATTGCTACTCAATAGTTGTATAGCAAATATGGAGATCGATATCATGTTTTTCGATTACATCTGCTGTTGACTTTGTGATTGATAGATAGATTCGAAGAAAGACGCTTGTTTTTACTTTATAGAATAATGTATAAGGAATGAGCACGAAAGCTGGAATTTTAGATTTTAAACATTTTCAGATATTCGACATCTTGGAAAACGAATAAACTATGTTTTATCGTGAGGTCCTCAAATGTGTTTATTTGTGTCAATTTGTTAAACGAATTTTCAGTTGTAGTTCCAAAAGTGTGTATCTTAATTTTAAGAAATTTAGCAGCCAAGTGGGTGTGTTTCCCTAGTGCTCATTAAATAATGGTACAATTTGGCAATTTGCAATTTTTTTATAAAAAATGAACGGCAAAAATCGAAAAAGTTAGGTTTAGTTGTTCTCTTGTTATTTAAATTTTTCAAATTTTGGCGTCATTTTAAAATTCGAAAATCGTCAAATAAAAAACGTTTACATCCGGATATATAATAAAAACATTTTATATATCCGGATATTTGATTTTAAAAATATATCCATTCCAAATGTGTTTTTCTACTGGCGCGACAGCCCAGTGGTTAGCGCGCGAGAATTGTACTCGGACGATCCTAGTTCGATTCCCGCCTCTGCCTAAACTGTCACCTTGTTAATGCGGAATAAGATTACGTTAAACGTGTGAGTTCGTAAATCCTCCCGAGAGGTTGGTGGTAGGGGAAGCATGGTACTGTCTCTATGGATGTCTTCCCCACTGGGTTTCGGTCTAAATTGTATGGTACTTACTGGCCATCCAAACAGACACTTTCGGGTAGGTCGGATGACCTGGGTCGAAGAAATGTGTTTCTCTGTCACGGCCATCCAAACAGATACCTTACATCTTCGGGTAGGTCGGACGGTCTGGATCGAAGAAGAAAAAATGGATTTTTTTGTAGAAAGAACACTCCATTTTTTTATGCAAACAAAGAAAAAAAATGAATATTCAGGTAAAATGGTATTCTGTCTTCGTCAGGTTTTGTAATGTACGATTTTTTGTCATTCAAATCTTGTTACAATGTATTGTTATATTCACCTGAAAAAACATCGAAATAACCCACCAATCTATAGATAAAAGTTCGGAATTCTTAGGAATATCACGGTTTTAGATGCTTTCAATACCTCGTAAATATCGACTGCCTATATTCTAAGAATATGACAACACATCGTATAACCGCTAAAGGGGTCATATTTTGAATAACTTTTGATAAATCGATTTCGGAATACGATTTTTTCTGCAGAAAGCAGCAAATGTAGAAATATAGTTAAAACCGTTCCATATTGTGTGAATGTTATAACTCTTTCAACATATTACCTTGAAGTTTATAATATAAAAAAATTCTGGATATTACCAAATAATAGAAAAATAACATGGAAAAACCGACTTATATTTGCTGATTTATATGAAAAGGAAAAATATTTAAAGCATAAATTGTTTAAAAGAAACATAAAATTTTGTTTGCGTAACACCATCTCCAATTAAGTAGCACCCCTTGCTGAGAATCTAAATTTTAGGAAAATTAACTCGGCAATAAAGATATATACACATTCTTAGCTAGATAGACGAAAATATCCAATTCCAAAGTGGTTGGGTATTGTCTAATTATTAGAAATCGACACCAGGAACGCATATAACGCGTATGTGAAGAGCAATAAATTTCATCAAAATCGTATCATCAAGGATTGTAACATGCTGAAACATGCAAAATGCTTGTCAATATTCCTTGTCGAATTTAAATGTACATTCTTGCTGACAAAGGTCATTTTGAAAATGCTGTACATTAGATTTCTGAGCATGTAAGTACTATTTTAAAGCAGGGGCCCACAGGGCACAGGTCCAGGGCTTCATTACAAAGGTGACCCTCAAAGCGTGCTTATGTAAAAAAATGTTATTCAAAAGTATTTATCGAAGATGAAGCAATTGTGCGCAGTTTAAATAATATTTACAGGGTGAGACTTTCAGAATTTATGAAAAATTCAAATTTATATATATATTTGACAAAACATTTTTAAAATGCCAATTTTTACTTATTAAAATACACGATTAATATAAGTAAATGGAAAATTCTAATAATTCCTAGTTGATAGAATTTTATTTTAAATGTGTGAAGTTATGTCAAAAATTCTCAGTTCCCTACTATGAGCAGGGTTCCCCAAATGCTTCATTGCGCCCGGGACCAGGGAAAGTGTAATTGGACCCTGCGTGTAAGTGTAGTTTACTATATCATTCCAAAACAGGACAGCAATTCAGCAATAACCGTGTTGTTTTTAATAAATGCTTTCTGTAAAAGTTTTATTGTCGATTTTTACTCATTAGACAATGCATGTTCTACAAATTTGTAAATGGCATTCTTCGTTTATCTCGCTTTATTGCCACTCGTTTTATTGTAAATTCTCCACTAGGAGAGCTACAACCACTTTTATTAGAACGGGCATAGTCTCTTCACTATAGTTAGACTTAATGAGTACACTTAGTAAAACAACTTAGCAATTGGCTTTTATTTTTTTCTATCTCGCTTTGTCGAGTTCGATTCCTAACTTTTCAAAATTTTCTGCTAGATGGTCTTCAATCACTTTTATTCGATCGGACATGGTAACTTTACTATAATTAGACCTAAAGTTTTCACTTATGAACCTTTCCTTGCGAAAGAAAAATATGAAAGTACACTGTGTTATATCAATTGCAAGAACAATGTTATATAACATATCGTAAAATAATTTTTGCTTAAAAATTTAGTTTGCTGCGTTTATTTGTTGTTGCATTACTTTCACTACAATACATAGTATATATAAAAGGAAAATTATGATGATTTGAATCACATTCATGTTTCAATGTACGCACATATGATGATCGTTTAAATCACATTCATTTACATTCATTTTTCAATATGTACACACACACACACATATACTCGTATATATGTATATATCTATCTATCTATCTATCTATCTATATATATATATATATATATATATATATATATATATATATATATATATATATATATATATATATATATATATATATATATATATATATATATAGTGTTAGGACGTGACTGATTGTCGCACTCAACTGTAATTTTGGCATTGCTTTGAGTGAGAAGGAGGAGGAGAATCCAAAGAACCTTATCGCTTATGACGCAACACTAGGTCCGGGCAGCAGTCTAGCCGTCTGGGGCCTAAAGACGTTTGTAGCGCCTGGTTCGCCCGATAAAGTATCTAAGTTTACCTATCACCGTGGGGAAAACGAGACGCATTTATTAACAGCTGACGTAGTTGTCCCAAATGCGGAAGGAACTGATATTTTTGTATATCTTAATTATTTTTAAAAAATAAAAATGTGTGCAACGTTTAAAATTTAAGTGTACTAGCTTTCCATTTCGGATCCCCTTGAGTAGTTCAGGGTGTGGACCCCCCCCCGCGTCGTGGGGTCTGCTGGTATAAAGATCCGGGCCTGTATGTATATATATATATGTGTATGTATGTATACATGTATATTTAAATATGTATATACTATATATGTATGTTTATACATATATATATATATATATATGTATAAATGTATGCCATAAAGGAACAATTAAATTTACGATGAAAGTAGGAAAGATCAAAAGAATGAAAGGTGTGCAAACGAGGGATCATTAATGTCTAGGGGGATTGTGACCCTATTCCTGATTAAACGCGTGCTTTTTATTCCTAGGGAACACTCTCAGAAACAGTGATCGTTCGAAGCAGTTCCAAAATGTATATGGGAAAAAACAGAATCCCAGAGGAAACAAAATCCATGATTCTAAAACCAAGAAAGCCGGAATCGGCATAAAAAGAAGTCACCATCAGGGAACAAAAGTATGAGAACGATGTCGAAGGCTTCTAATAAATGATTCCTTCTATACACCTATAATAGCGTTGAAAAAATCACAGTTAATACAAAGTTACTTCTTAACTTATGACAACAGATCGTTAAAATTTGCATAAAAGACGTTGTTTTTGTCCAATGTTTCACAGAATTTAACATGTTTTAAACATGTGTTAACATGTTTTTTACATGTGTTAACATGTTTTTAAGAATCCAATAGGATAGACGTTCTCCAATGCCACTCTAATCAAATGTCGCTCACAATCAATGCGTTTTTCATTGGTTGAATTTAATTTACTATATCTATTAAATTGATTATATATCGTATTTCTCAATACGTTAATACTTATATTGCTATCCCAAGGTGTTATATATTAGCAGTAGGGGTCTTTCACATGAAAAAATCCTAAGAAAGATTCTTTAATTTTTACTTTTTTTCTTTCAAAAACGCCTTCCCTTTGACTTATTTGATCTACATCTTCAGGTAAATCGAGGTATCGAACTGCAAAACTCATCTGGTCTTTCTTAGACAGATCCTGTGTTGTGTCAATTATTACTCAAATATGCTGTGCTCTATGTATTTTCTCAAAGTTCAGTTTTAATTTGAGAAGATATGCAACTGATATTTTGATTTCGCATGTCGTGACTTAAATACTTTGTATGTCCCTTTGCTGCATTTAGCACTTGGGTCATGATAGGATCATACTTAGCTAATAGTTGAAGAGTTGATAAAAAACTACCATCGTAGTTTCCACTGTGCTCTCTCTAAATGCAAGGGCATTTTTTGCGAGCATCACAGTTATGTCAATGAGCCTCTCCAAGACCAGAACCTAAAATTTTTGCTCAGCTTTTCTTTCTGAATCCATAGTATCATCTATTCTTTTCGTCTCACCCCACTAATAAAAAGCTATACAGGCCAAAATGTGCTGCTTAGATTTGTCGTGTGTTCTCATTCTTTTAGGTAAGCCTTGCCAATCTTTAATCCCAGTGATTCACCCACTTCTTTTAGTTCCTATTTTTGTAAACAGCCAACATGGTAGGCAATACACACAGTCCAGTGTTTGCGAGTAGTATAGCCACTTATTAGGCAATGACTGTCTCCGACTGTAACTGTTTTGTAGTAAAAATTGGAAAATGTTCTATTCTTGTCATTTTTAGAAAATGGCCCTTTTGGTTGACAGCTTCCAGTTTTAACAATAAAAAGTGTTTAAGCTTTTCTGATAGTTTTAAATTATCGAAATGAGCCTTATCAGTTGAATTTTTACACTTCAACAATGAACCCCCGGCCGTCCAACTAGTTACTCTAAGTCCTCTGGACGAGTCGGACGGTCTGGGTCTTCAACTTCAACAATGAACCGGCCGTCCAAATGGCTGCTCATGTCCTCAGGACGAGCCGGACGGTCTGGGTCTTCAACTTCAACAATGAAGTGATTAATTCAATTATCATTAATTTTATTTTGAATCAGTAAAGATGAATTGGACGATCTTCACTTGTAACATTTAATGGATTTTTTTCATGATCATGACCGATACCAATATAGCAGGAATAAGTATTGGAACAGTACTGATTCTCTTGTTGTTTCTTCATATGTGCTATAACCAGGAGAAAGAGGAGAGGCATTTGGGAAGTCGCGTAGCTCGACTGAAGTTAAGTCAAAATCCATCGCAGGTTCCCTGGTGTTACGTGGGTTTTAACCACACGCCCGGTTAGAACGCATAATTCAGTGGTATTGTTCATTAAAAACAACTTCCGACATTGGCCGTGTCGAATAAAAATACATGAAAATCAAATTAATGGAAAATGAGGACAACGGACATGATATAAAACATTAGCAATATATATTTATTAACAAAAGGAAATTAAAATAATAATAGAAGAACATATTTAATTAATTCAATTCACAATCTTAATTAATCATAATCACTCTACATTGACATTCGTGTTTGACATTTTCTAAATCATGAATATTTAAAATATATAATACAAATTCTCCTTCATTTAAGTTTTCAACTAAATTCATTCTGATTATTTCACTCAAGTGTAAATTGAATAAGATGTCGAGAGAGTGCGAACTTATCTAAATTAGCGTCAAACAGACTGAGAGTATAAGAGATATGCATTTCGTACCTTCGATTCATCGTAGGATCGTCACTCGATGCGGGGCACTTCGACCGCGGAGGAAACGCCGGTCATCGCTACGTCTTTTTGGGAGAACTTTTCTCTCCGAAGCACAAAACCAATTTTCTCCGTTCTTTTTGCAAAATATAACACTCTTTCGAACATCCGAAAAATGTCTCCTCCTACACAATTAAGCCCCAGGTTTATTACTAGTCCCCCCAATTGAAGCCCCTGGTATTTTCATTGGATATTTCGGAATTATGTCCAGCTATTGGGTGCTGTGATGACAGGAGGACGGCGATCACCCCAGAATTAATATCTGGCAGGTGGGCCCGCGTTCCCACAACCCTGGATGCACGTGTCGCCGAACCGGACAAGGGTCAGCTCTCCCCAAGAACGCCCTGCTGTGCGCCCCTCTGTAACTGAGCCATCGCTGTCCATATTTCCCAGAAACATGGCTTGCTCATCCTTTTGCAGGTGTTCTCTTAGGGAACTGTATATGAAATGAAGGAGAAGTACAGGGACCATCTTTGTAGGTTGTACTCCCTCCATAATTCGCAATGTTCCATATTTGCCTTGGAACACCTGGTATCCTTTATTTGACTGAAGATATCTGAAATTTAATGTATAGGTTGTAAATACTGGAAAAATAGTACATCATGTTGAGTTGAAATTTTTATTATTCAAATCTATTTCTAGTTTTATTCAATGAAATAATTTTAAATACAGTACCTGATCGATTATCCGGCAACCCATAAACAGCGAGTTCCAATATAATAGCTATAAAACAAGAAAGATCAATCATGCATAAGCATTGATTATGAAACACTTTCCAACTGAAATGTAATTTCATTTAAAAATTTCTAAAATGTGATTCATTCAGTGGTAATATCTTTTACATTATCACAGTACTACAGTAATTTATTATACTTGAATATTTAAAACTGTATCGAAATATAAATCATCTGATTCTTTATGCAAAATCAATGAATATTTCATTCATATAACTTGTATTCCAGACTCCAGAGCTAAATAATTTTGGGTGAAAAAAATTCAGCAATTCTTATGTAATTCATCTTACAATCGCTTGAGATATTTGCATTCTGCATATGTTAAAATTAGGCTTCCTTGAAGAAATAATAAAAGTTTAGGGATCATTTAAAATCACAACTATTGTAATTGCATAGGCACGGAATTTAGATACACAGATAATACACAGATAATATATATGTGTATGTGTATGTACTCAAAGTATTGGAATCGTGCCGAAGATCGGAACTCGAATTTTCAAAGTATCTACACGTTTTGGGACTTCTAGAACACGAAAAAACTACTTTTAGGAAGACGTCTGTGTGTGTAAGGGTGTATCTGTGTATGTTTCTGTGTGTCTGTGTGGATATTACATCCACTCTAATTGAAAAACTAATGGACCGAATTTCATACAATTTGGTAGGTATGTTTTTTGTGGGAAATCCTGATGTTCATTAGATTATAGTACGATTCGTAATAAAAGAATCTGCCTTCTTTGCGAAATGGCCGCAGAAATTGCCTTTATCCACTCTAGCTAAAAACTAATGAACCAAATTTAACAAAATTTGGAGTATAATATTTCAATAACCTACAAGTGATTTATATGCCAAATTTAACAAAATTTTGTATATAAATCATTTGTAGGTTATTCTACTACGATTCGGGAAAAGGGAACGGGCTATTTTTGCGAAATGGCCAGCAAAAATCGTTATATATAAAAATAAAAGACTACGTGTGCTCAATTATATCAATTAAATTCCTATTTTATATGTGATTTTTGACAACAAAAAGAATAAGACTAACCCCATTACTCTAGGACTAGCCGTTCTTGAGATATTCTAGTTTTTTCGCGTTTTCGCTACGCCACCTTTGACAATAAGTCCAGTTATCAAATGAGAACCAAATTTAAGTTTAACGTGTAAATTCAATGTCATTTAAAATACTTATGTTGTGCAGATAAACTCAAATTATCATTGAATAAATAAAGAGAACGAATATGAGTCTGCAGGGAAAGACATGTGCTGTCCACATCAGAATTTTTAACAATATTACAACAATGATTTATAAAAGTGAACGGGGATTAATTGCGGGTCATTTCGAAAAAAATGTATGATCTATATTTAAAGATCCACCAAATTGCTGTAGAATAAAATGTTCTACAAATTTAAGCTGTGTACCAAATTTTAACTCTCTAGGACGTAAGAAAGTGCATTTAAAATGCCATCAATTAAATTTATCATGAAGAATTATATAAAATTTATAAAAAATTAAACATTGTTATCTACCAAATTTATTTTAAAATATGAAGCCACTCCCATATGCAAAACGTTTAAACAAATGGTGAGATATTTATTATATAATATCTCTTTCTTTTCTTTCTGGAAGATATCCCAAAGTCAGAATTTAATTGAATTTGTTTTTTTCCCTATATTAAATAATTTTTTTAATTAAAAAACTACTTAACATATTTTACTGAATTTTTTTTATATATTCTATGGGATAATGTGAATATTTCCTAAAAATTTCGAAGCAATTCGTGAATTTTAAATGTACTTAAAAAATGTTTGAAAAATTAGGTCCCATAGGGTTCAATGTATTTCATTTTTTCAACCCGGGTTCAATAAAAAACTAATTGGGTGATATTATTTATTTATATTCCCATAGGTCCTACAGACCGTCTGAACAACATACTAAAATTTCATTTTGATAAACTCATTTTTACGGCAGTTATCGTGCTAACGGACAGACAGACAGACAGACAGACAGACAGACAGAATGAACAAAGTCATAAACACTTTTCAACTTTGTTGTAAAGTGTTAATAACTAATTTTAAGTATAAAGAAAATAATTAAACTAATTACCTGAAGATGAGTTTGTTTAGACAATAAAAAGGTTCAGGTTATGAACTGTCATCATTTTTTAACACTTTACAACAAAGTTGAAAAGTGTTTATGACTTTGTTCATTCTGTCTGCCTGTCTGTCTGTCTGTCTGTCTGTCTGTCTGTTCGTTAGCACGATAACTGCCGTAAAAATGACTTAATCAAAATGAAATTTTAGTATGTTGTCCAGACGGTCTGTAGGACCTATGGGAATATAAATGAATAAAATCACCCAATTAGTTTTGGATTGAACCCGGGTTGAAAAAATGAAATGCATTGAGTCCTATGGGACCTAATTTTTCAAACATTTTTTAAGCGGATTTAAAATTCGCAAATTGCTTCAAAAATTTTAGATAATATTTAAATTGTTCCATAAAATATATAAAAAAAAATTCAGCGAAATATATCCAGTAGTTCTTTAAATAAAATTTAAAATAATAATTACACCTCTTATAAGAAGTGATCGGGTGACCATGATATGAAAAGATCACATGACCCACTTCAAAATGATATATGGCATCCATCTTATCTCAAAATTGTGATTTTTTAAGTACCTTTTAATTCATATTGAGTGTTGCATCCGTCCAAAAACCACTTTATTTTTGCTTAAATTCTGTGCATCTACATACTGAAACAACGTAATTACAATATATTTGAGTTTAAATGATCATCCAAATTTGAGTATTTCTACAACGAAGCCTATTTTTCACTTATGTAAAATGTAAACAGAAAAATATGTAGAATGAGTTGTATTAAAATTGCTGTATTTCTTTAACACAAAATTATTTAGCCCATGGAGTCTGCATAGCTGATATGAATGAAATATTCATTGATTTTACAAAGAGAAGGACGATTTTTTTCGATGAAGTTTTAAGCATTGTGTTTAATTACTTATAGCTCCATGGTCTTAATTTTTAAATAAAATAAATTATTATAGTATTGTGATGAATGAAATGAATGGGAAAATGTTATGAATGAAATGCTATTTTTATAGAGAGATCCAGGAGTGTTATGTTTTCTATGACGTCATCTGAATGAATTTCAGTTGTTTTCGATGAAGTTTTCAAATATAATAAATTATCGTAGTATTATGATAGTTTTAAAAATATTACCGAGGAATGTATCGCATTTTAGAGATGTTTAAACCAGGCAATTTATATTTCAATGCCGTCATTTGAATGAAGTTCATTTTTTTCGATGAAGGTTTAAGTTTTCAAATATAATAATTTAATGTAATATTGTGATAAGTTTTAAAATATTACCAAGGACTTGTTTAAATAGACTTGTTTAAATGCAATTAGACTTGTTTTGACAATTTTAGACTTGTTTAAATACAATTGCATTGAAGTTGGAAAGTGTTTCATAATCAATGCTTTAAGCATTATTGATCTTTCTTGTTTTAATATTGCAAACGGAATTCTAGAAATATTTGATACTAGAATCAACTTTGTGGGTTAAATAATTTAACCTACAATGGAAAGGATTTTAGAAAATACCATGATGATATCATAGAGAATGGAGATACAGTTAATTTTAATGATCGCACTTATTGGGGTTACATTAGATATTTCCTTAATTTTGTGTGTCTAGAAATCTTATTATAATTTTGTCAATCAGTGTAGAAATATTATTATCATTTAGTCGATCAGTGTAGAAATCTATATAAATAAAAATGAAAATCTGTCTGTCTGTCTGTTTGTCCCATCATCACGGGAGAACGGCTGAACCGAATTTGATGATATTTTGTGGGTAGCCTGGAAATAGTCCCACTTAAAATTTAGTCTATATATGGAGTTTCTACAATCAGTGGTTCTCAAGATATTAGTAAAAAACGATATTTTCGTTTGTCTCATCATCACGGGAGAACGACTGAATCGAATTTGATGAAATTTTGTGGATAGCCTTTAAATAGCCCCCCATAAATTTAACCCAAGTTTCGAGTATCTAAGACCAGGGGTTGTCGAGATATTAATGAAAAACGAAACTTTTTCTTAGGAGTTCTCCTCTCTAACTCCGTGGTTTATCTAAACGAAAAGCTTGAAAATCGTTTGAAAGTGAATTAAAACTGTATCTCAGAGTTTGGGGGAAGATTTTTTGCACTAATTAGTCACTTTCTGAAAACATCAATTGTTTGAAACATGATTTAAATGGGAAATCTATCTCCTTGGTTTATATTATACAAGCTTTTACTGAAAAATGAAAAGTATAAAGAAATAAAAATGGCTATTAAATTTTGCATTTTATGAGGAAGATTCTATCTTATATCATGTTGATCGGCAACGGAATAAAATTAAATGTGTTGTTAATATTTATTATTATTTCTTCTATTTGAATAATAAATAAATGGATGTAAAAATATATATTTTTAAATGAACGGTTTGATTGTTCTTTTAATTATATAAATTGCCGACTGCGTACATCCCTTTCACTTATTTTAGCAAAGTGGTTTCCAGCTCATATATTGTGTTTAGCTAATAAACTCATATATTGTGTTTACCCAATAAATTCATTTAGCCGATTGTTGAAGCAGAAAAAGATTAGAACGGGTGTATCTTATAATACAATTCTAGTGTTTTCATTTAGTATATACAAACGGGATCAGGATATTTTATTCTTCAGATCTGCAAATTCAGAGCTACGAATTTAGCGGAATATCTCTAAATAACTTGGTAACTTCTCTTAAACTTTACTAAATTAGCGAAAATGTTTCCAAATTTATAAAATTGGCGCAAATCAATGATTTGTTTTTTAGAATAGAGTACTGAAATGATGTTTCGGTAGCATTTGTCGATCAATCCATCCATCCTACTTAGTAAAACATTTAACGAATTTTTTTAATATCACGAAATTGATAAAAGTATTTGTGAGTCCATAAAAATATCCTGGAATTGATACAATCGCGCTTAATAAATGAAAATAATTGTATTTTGTTAGGGGATAGTATTGTGATGATGTTTCGTCAATTTGTCGCAAAATGGGTCTATCTGTTCTACAGTCCCACTTGGCGATAAATTTGGCGATTTTTTAAGTATCGCTAAATTGACTATAATGTCGCCAAACCTTCCATGGAGATCGCATTATTCAGACGATATGATTTCCATCAATTTATTTGAAGCAAATTATATCATGTCGCTTAGCAACGGGTCCAATGTGTTATGCCGCATACGATTTTATATTAAAACTTTTCCGATTTGAATAATAAAGATATGTATATAAAATAAATGTCATTGACATTGCATTTTTGACTGGATAATATCAATTACGGTCTTCAGGTTTAAACATTCTTATAATTGATATTTTCGGGGACTGTTGATTCAGGGATTATTGATATTTTCAAGTTATTATGCCATTGTTCTATTATGAAGAAAATTGTTGAAACTCATATATAGTACTTTGTACGAGTAATCTTCTACAAATGCATTATATCTTCTAATCTATGAGAATATAAGTAGTACAGGTATATTGGCATATATTTTGTTATATATTGGCATATATTGGAATCAATTACGCCTTCTGGTATAAAGATTACGGGGATTATTGATATTTCCAATTTATTACGTCGTCTCTTTTATTTTGGCAAATATTTTTGAGACTCATATTGTAATACGGGTAATCTTCTACTAGCACACTGGCATATTTTCTAATCTGCGACAATATAAGTAGTGCGGGGTTGCATATATTGATTCAATTCCTTTTTTTTTGTAAATTTGCTTACAAAAGGGGCCAGGATGTTTTATTCTTCAGATCTGCCCATGAAAATAATTTTGCATAGTGAGAACAGATATTCTTAAACTTCTCTTTAGGAGAAATAAATTTAATATTTTAACAGAATTTGCACATGATTGCGAATTATAAGTTTCTTTATATTATATATTCCGTACGAAGAACGGGTATGCTGCTAGTATTATAATTTTGTCGAACATGAATAAAACTTGTTGGTAACTATTAGTAAAAGGCATCCACACGCGGCTCAATAACACACAATTTTGACAAAGTTTCTCTTTCAAGGTGGATGTTAAAATAAATTTTCAATTTTTAGAATATATAATTACATCAATATCAAAATGTGTTATTAAAATTTTAGTTAAATCGGGCGTGAACTTCCGAAGAAAGCTTACAAATTTTATTTTATCTCTTTTGTTTAATGGATTATTTTTTCTGTTTTGAAAAAAGCTTTTATTAAAGAATTGTGACAAGATAATGAGGTACTTTGCAGCTATATCCTTTTCAGATTTCTGCTTTAGGATGTTCTTTTAAACGTTATTTTAATTCATATGGTAGCTTTTCTCTATAAAACTGTCCTACTAAGAACTGTCTTATTACTGGCATATTACTTAAATCTATCTTATGCGTATTTTTTGTACATTTGTTTAAAAAAGTTATCGCTAAAAGGCGGACAAAGTGCAATTACGCTTTTTGCAAAATTGGAATTCATTTAATCCCGCTTCAAATTCCAGGCAATGAGGCAGACATTTTCAGTATAAAATATGATTCTTTCTAACATAAAAACACTTGAAATATCTTGCATATGCAGTGTACCGCAAAAAGATGATAAAATCATTTCCATGCTCACGATGAATCATATAAATTATTCAAGACAAGGCCTAACGGCACTTTTACAACTATAGTTACCTGCTGTGAAATACGACAGTCTTTCCCCCCATGCTATTCTCTGCGCGTATTTAATATCGTATAGGAATGGCCCATTACATTATTTTATGACCGTTCTGAGTTCAAACTTTGATGCAAAATGACTAATTATTTTGATGCGTATTCTCCGACCAATAACAAGAAGGAAATATAGGTAGCATTTTATTTCACATTTAAGGGTTATAATACTTTTTACGATTTCTGTAATGAATAAATATATTCAATTTTTTTTTCAGTTTTAATATTAGATTAAGTATGTTAAAGTTCGCTATACACTAGTGAAAGTTCTGTACACTGGGTGGCATTTGCTCACTACTGCAATAACCTTTATTGGTAAAATGTATACCTGCAAATTAATTTATCTTGTTAAATACAGATTTTTTAATTAATTGGTCCCAGCTTCTAATTTCACATTTTATGTGAATTTTTTGCAGAGACATAAAATTTAACTTTACTTATCAGAATTTTATTGAAAAAAAATATCCCTCTAAAATTATCTTTAATATGACTTTTGATTATGATGCTTATTGCTGTTTTTTAAATATGTTAAACAGTTTTTTATTTTTAACTGGAGGGGGGTGGAGTCCGCCCTCTGCTCGTAGTTCCTCAATACCCGTACCTTACTCGGGAGACCCACTACTTGCAAGCGATTTTCACAGAAATTGGTTCTTTAGCGACCAAAATGCTATTATAGATTTTCCATCTTAACACCATCAGAAAGATAGAAAATGTTTCTTCCAAACAAATTTTAAACGGAATCTATACTAAATAAACGAATTTTTGTGAATTTAAAAATTATATATACTTTTCGGGTGCTAAAAATATAACCTATTTATAAAAATAAAAAATATATATATTTTTATGTGTGTCTATCTGTCTTTCTTTCGAAAAAAAATTTAACTTTACTTATCAGAATTTTATTTAAAAAAAAATCCCTCTAAAATTATCTTTAATATGATTTTTGACTTTTTTGTCACTCTGACCTACCCGAAGGTATACGGTATCTATTTGGACGGCCGAGACAGTGCCACCTAATTTATACCGGAACCCACTGGGGGCGGCATCCACCGCGATCGTACTCTCCTTCCTCTGACACCAGCCTTTCAGAAATATTTTCGGACCCATAATTTTAATGTGCCCGTATTCCATGTAAATACGGGGATAGTTTGAGCATAACCGGGAATTGAACTCGGGTTCTCCGAGTGAAATCCTTGTGTCTTAAACAGTGGGCTATCCTACCCTGTGTGTCTGTCTGTAGTGGAAAAAGTTGTACGGCCATGGAATTCGGTAGATGGGTACCTTGGTTCCTAAGAGGAGATATTCCTGGAGTTATTTTCGCAGAGTTTCCATCTTCACACCATCAACGCAGCGGTTTGTTGTTTGTTGTTATCATAAGCGAGCGTATTATTAAAGTGTTCTTTGGTTTTCAAAAATGTCGCAGTAAGTTCCGGTGTGATTTTAATCAGAGTGTTGCATCTTAAATCCCGAGAAAATCTGCGTACATTTTCTAGTAGTGACAATGAATAAACAAGAAAAGAGAAAAACATTTTGCTAAGAAAAATGCTGATGTCAGCTCAATAATTTGTTTTGTAAAGCTTTTTTCAGAAAAACTGCAATTTCCATCAAATAGTAAAAATTCTTGAAAAAAGAAGTGAGAAAAAATGGGAAAGAAAATGCAAAATAACTAAACAAAATTATTAATTAAAATATTTGTACAATGCATGGTCTTATTATGTTTATTTCTCACATATTAAATTTTCAAAATTGATTACATGTATATTTATCCGTTTAAATACATATTAAGACGCAATTATGACTCAAGATATTGTTTCTGTAATGCATGAAAATTGCTGAGTCTTAGTCAATTGTGAAAAATAAATGTAAAATAAATATTTCAAGTATTTTTAGTTATACACTAAGTTATTTTGAAAAACTGCCAACTTTAAATATGAACGTATAGGGTGATATTATCTTTTGTAGATTGAAAAAGAAACTACGTAGCCAGATTGTAAAAATATTTAAAAATTATCTTATCAGAATAAAGAATAAAAAAAGAACGATTCTAGATAATAACGTTTTTAGTAAAATAAAAAAAGAACGATTCTAGATAATAAAAATTTTAGTATTTTTTTTTATTTCAAAGATACTAGTTATTAACATCGCTATCTTTATTTCTTTTCACACTTATTATTTAATTTTAAGTTTCATTTTCTCCTATATATAAATTGAACTTATGAGAATTAAAGCAATTTACAGATGCCATTCGTCCATTCCATGACAATTTTCCCACTAATTTCCAAAATCGTCTGTACACTAACTTCGGAATTTCCACCAGTAGCGCTCTCGGCAACTCTGAAGTTTATAAAACGCCGGCATTAAGAACTGTTCTTTCACATTTTCCTAATCTGCTGTCCGGCTAGCTAGCTAACTTCTGCGGCTGCTCACACAAACAGTTTTTCGGAAAGTTTTAACCATACGTGATGATATCTTGTATTTTGCTCATTTATTTGCTTTTAATTATTGATGTTGCATTCACTTCTCCAGTACTGCAGGTACTGTTCCTTTTAATTACATACATTTTTTATTTTTGTTAAATATTTTTTATTTCATTTAAATTTTGCATTTAATCTTCCAGTCTTTAATTATGTTTTCTTCAAGAAATATTCTATAGATGTACTGGACATTATTTATATTCTCTAGATGTGTAGATGTACTGGGCATTATTTAAATAATAACATTTACGAATAGAAAATCATATTGCTATAGTGCAAACTTTATTCAAGGTTATTAATACTTAATAATATACTTAATAATGTACATTAATGTAAAAATGCTAATTATAAAAATGCTAATATTTAATTTGATCGAAAAAGCATATTTTCGATCATAACAACATATATACATGTTTAAAAAAAATTATTATATATGACAACCAGATATTTCTGGTTACGTTGATAAATGTATGTAGCGTGGAAATTAAAACTTGTTCTATTGAAAATTATTAATGTTATTAAAAATTAACTGAAACTATAATATGTATTTTTATATCGCACGTTTTGTAGTTAAAATAAAATTTTAATAAAAATGTAAATAATTTACTGAAACTGTTTATAAAAATTAATGTATTATATTAATAATTTCTCATTAATCACCTAAAATTAAAATACTTTAATTTGTGTTAAACAGTTAATTAGACCTTTAGAACTCTCATCCAGTAATAATTAATAATTTACTAACATGTTAATAATAAAATATACTATGAAAAAATAAAGGTTATTGTTCTTTAAGTGGAATTAGTTTGATACAAATTTGGATGGAAATTAATATTTTTTCACTGTGTTTGCTTCCGATCACGCAAACTGAATTGCACATTTTCACAATTTCACCCTGAGTAAAAATATTTCTAAATAAAATTATTAATTACTTTTACAGAGTTCTTAGTGTTTTGAATTATGTCTGGATTTTAGAAGCTGAAGAACGCCAGAGATTATCGGTAGGTGGCTATTTGGCTTGAGCAAAAGTCACCAAAGAGCGATTAGGATCAGAATTTTTAATCACCACATATATCAAACTAGTTACTCTATGGCTATTGGCGACCATTAATTTTTACCTATAATGAAAATATAGTAGTTTTGATTATCTAAGGTCTTGAGGACCCAAGTTATCTGAAATAATAAGGAATTCAGATAATGTGGAGCAATTTTTATATAGTCTAAAAAAGAGAGAAATTAAATTTTTTATGGAACAGTATGTATAGTTACTTAGGAAATGCAATACCTATTGCTAAAGTCAGGAAGTTCGAGCAAGATGCCTCATATTTGCCTTATTTTGCCAGTTTTATAAGTTTTATTTTGTCAGTTTTATAAGTCATTCCGAAAAATGTATTTTTGGTTTTTTTCTGCAGTAAATATCTACTTGGATTTTTTTCTGCTATAAATGTCTAGTTTGGAAGAGTTTGGAATTTTCCTGCGTTTTAAAATTGATTCGTTTAGTTTTCTGTGGGCTTTATTTTTAAACAGGAAATTATTAAAACGTAGTTAAAAAAATCTCGCTTTTTTTTTTCTTTACTCAGTGAAACATTACACAAAATCTTTTCTCCTCACTTTTGAAAGAAAGGAAGAAATGTATGAAAAAGTTATTTCAGTAAATCAAAATTTCAGGTATAGTAAGGACATAGGAAAAGATATTGGTGGTGATGATTTTGTCGAATTCTCAACACCTCTAGCCATAACGGGTTATTCTGGGCATGCCCCCATCAATTCAATTAAAGTGGAAAGATCATATATTATATCCTATATATATATATATTATCCACTATTTAAAATAATATTAACTGACTAGTAGCCTACCCGTTCTTCGTACGGAGTATATAATATAAAGAAACTTATAATTCGCAATCGTGTGCAAATTCTGTTAAAATATTAAATTTATTGTTCCTAAAGAGAAGTTTAAGAATATATGTTCTCATTATGCAAAATTATCTTCACTGGCAGATCTGAAGAATAAAACATCCTTACCCCTTTTGTAAACAAATTTACAAAAAAAAAGGAATTGAATAAATATATGCAACCCCGTACAACTTATATTGTCGCAGATTAGAAAATATGCCAGTGTGTTAATAGAAGATTGCCTGTATTACAATATAAGTCTCAAAAATATTTGCCAAAATAAAAGTGATGACATAATAAATTGAAAATATCAATAATCCCCGTTCTCTTCATATCAGAAGGTCGTAATTGATTCCAATATATGCCAATATATATCAAAACATCTGCCAATATACCTGTACTACTTATATTCTCGTAGATCAAAAGATATACCCGTGTATTTGTAGAAGATTACTCGCACAACGTACAATATATGAGTTTAAACAATTTTTGTCATAATAAAACAGTCGCATAATAACTTGAAAATATCAATAATCCCTGAATCAATAATCCCCGAAAATATCAATAATAATAATAATGTTTAAACCTGAAGACCGTAATTTATATTATCCAGTCAAAAATGTCATAAGAAAAATCAAATCGTTCTTTTCTAAAATATATTTTTATATCCATGTATTTATTATTCAAATCGAAAAAATAATTATTAAAATTAACAGACAGATTTAATTTAATTGCGTTTTTGAGTAACATGATATAAGATAGAATCTTCTTCATAAACTGCGAAATTAAATAACCATTTTAATTTCTTTATACTTTTCCTTGTTCAGTAAAAGCTTGTTTAAAATAAACCATGGAGATAGATTTCCTATTTAAATCATGTTTCAAACAATTCATGTTTCCAGAAAGTGACTAATTAGCGCAAAAAATCTCCCATCAAACTCAGAGATTAAATTTTAATTCACTTTCAAACGATTTTCATGCTTTTCGTTTGGATAAACCACGGAGTTAGAGAGTAGAACTCCAAGGAAAAAGTTTCGTTTTTCATTAATACCTCGGCAACTCCTGGTCTTAGATACTTGAAACTTAGACTAAATTTATAGGGGGCTATTTCAAGGCTATTTACGAAATTTCATCAAATTTGCTTTAGCCGTTCTCCCGTGATGATGAGACAAACGAAAATTTCGTTTTTTACTAATATCTCAAGAACCACTGATTATAGAAACACCAAATATGGACTAACTTTTAATTGGGACTATTTCCAGGCTACCCACCAAATTTCATCAAATTCGGTTCAGCCGTTCTCCCGTGATGACGGGACAAACAGACAGACCGACAAATTTTCAATTTTATGTATATAGATAAACGTTCCAGTTTGCAATTTATACCTAAAAGAAAACATGTGTGATGTGTAATAGTAATTTATTATGCGAATAGTTCCATTTTTACACTTTTTGAAAATATGATTCTGCTTTTCGAACATTAAATTAAAATATTAATGCTGAATCATAAGCATAAATTCCTAGTTATTAAAATGTTTAGCATTTTTTACTGTAATAGAGCTATTATCTATATAAATAAAATTGAAAATCTGTATGTCTGCCTGTCTGTCTGTCTGTCTGTCTGTCTGTCTGTTTGTTCAATCATCACGGGAGAACGGCTGAACCGAATTTGATGAAATTTGGTGGGTAGACTAGAAATAGCCCCACTTAAAATTTAGTCCGTGTTTTGAGTTTCTACGATCAGTGGTTCTCGAGATATTAGTAAAAAACGAAATTTTCGTTTGTCTCATCATCACGGAAAAACGGCTGAACCGAATTTAATGAAATTTTGTGGATAGCCTTGAAATAGCCCCCCATAAATTTTGTCCAAGTTTCGAGTTTCTAAGACCAAGGGTTGTCGAGATATTAATGAAAAACGGAACTTTTTCCTAAGAGTTATACTCTCCATCTCCGTGGTTTATTCAAACGGAAAGGATGAAAATCGTTTGTTTAAAACGGCGAAATGAAATAAAACTTTATTTCCGAGTTTGGTGCAAAATTTTTGCATTAATTAGTCACTATCGGAAAACACGAATTGTTTGAAACATGAATTTAAATGGAAAAATCTACCTCCGTGGTTATATTTCACAAGCTTTTACTCAACGATTAAAAGTATAAAGAAATCAAAATGGCTATTTAATTTCGCATTTTATGAGGAAAATTCTATCTTATACCATGTTGCTCGGCAACGGAATGAAATTAAATGTGTTCTTAATATTTATTATTATTTTTTCTATTTGAATAATAAATAAATGGATGTAAAAATATATTTTTAAATGAAAGGTTTGGTTGTTCTTTTAATTATATAAATTGCGAACTGCGTACATCATTTTCATTTATTTTAGCAAAGAGGTTTCCAGCTCATATATTGTGTTTAGCTAATAAACTCATATATTGTGTTTACCCAATAAATTCATTTAGCCGATTATTGAAGCAGAAAAAGAGTAGAACGGCTGTATCTTCTAATACAATTTTAGTGTTTTCATTTAGTATATACAAACGGGATCAGAATATTTTATTCTTCAGATCTGCAAATTTAGAGCTACGAGTTTAGCGGAATATCTCTAAATAACTTGGTAACTTTTCTTAAACTTTACCAAATTAGCGGAAATGTTTCCATATTTATAAAAATGACGCAAATCAATGATTTGTTTTTTTAGAATAGAGTACTGAAATGATGTTTCGGTAGCATTTGTCGAACAGTCCATCCATCCTTCTTAGTAACACATTTAACGAATTTTTTTAATATCACCAAATTGATAAAAATATTTGTGAGTCCATAAAAATATCATAGAATTGATAAAATCGCGCTTAATAAATGAAAATAATTGTGTTTTGTTAGGGGATAGTATTGTGATGATGTTTCGTCAATTTGTCGCAAAATGGGACTATCTGTTCTATAGTCCCACTTGGCGATAAATTTGGGGATTTTTTAAGTTATCGCTAAATTGACTAAAATGTCGCAAAACCTTCCATGGAGGCCGCATTATTCAGATGATATATGATTTCCATCAATTTATTTGAAGCAAATGATATCATGTCGCTTAGCAACGGATCCAATGTCTTATGCGGCATACGATTTTATATTAAATCTTTTCCGATTTGAATAATAAAGATATGTATATAAAATAAATTTCATTGACATTGCATTTTTAACTGGATAATATCAATTACGGTCTTCAGGTTTAAACATTATTATTATTGATATTTTCGGGGACTTTTGATTCAGGGATTATTGATATTTTCAAGTTATTATGACATTGTTTTATTATGACGAAAATTGTTGAAATTCATATATAGTACGTTGTACGAGTAATCTTCTACAAATGCATTATATCTTCTAATCTACGAGAATATAAGTAGTATAGGTATATTGGCATATATTTTGATATATATTGGCATATATTGGAATCAATTACGACCTTCTGGTAAAAGATTACGGGGATTATTGATATTTTCAATTTATTACGTCATCTCCTTTATTTTGGCAAATATTTTTGAGACTCATATTGTAATACGGGTAATCTTCTACTAACACACTGGCATATTTTCTAATCTACGACAATATAAGTGGTACGGGGTTGCATATAATGATTCAATTCCTTTTTTTTTGTAAATTTTCTTACAAAATGGGTCAGGATGTTTTATTCTTCATATCTGCCCGTGAAGATAATTTTGCATAGTGAGAACAGATATTCTTAAACTTCTCTTTATGAGCAATACATTTAATATTTTAACAGAATTTGCACATGATTGCGAATTATAAGTTTCTTTATATTATATACTCCGTACGAAGAACGGGTATCCTGCTAGTTGAAAATATATTTAAGTAAATTTAGTATGTATATCAGATTTTAGCGCCCTTTTATCAACCTTTTAGTGCATTTTTAACTACGTATTTTAATCATTTTAATGCCTTTTTAAGTGCCAATTTTAATTATTTTAGTGACTTTTTAAGTGTCCATTTTATTCAATTTTAATGCCTTTTTGCCTGCCTATTTTGTTAATTTTTAGTGCCGAAAAGAGGGTTCAGTTTATGATGTTTCTAAATGAAATATGTTGTTTTAATTTCAAATCGACTTATTTAAAAAAAATGATTTTGATCGTTTTCTACGAGTACTTCCCCTCTTTTATTTGCTGTTATTCTCTGAACCTTTTCACATGTTATTTAAAAATTAGTGTGAAAAATGCCCCAGAATATACGGAACCCCAATTAACCAAGACTCGGCTAATAGAGACTTATTGTCCTAGAATATAAAAAGTTGCGTCACATCCTGCCGTATATTAATTACTTACTAATCTCGTATCTTTAATTTCCTTCAACGTTAGTAAATTTAAATTTGTATAAACAGCTCAATTATTTCAAATACATCGAGTGGAGTTTAAATGCAGTAAGCCAGGTTAAAAGGAGCTTATTGAGAAACACTAATTTGCCTTTTAAATCAGGACTCTTACTAAATCCATCTGGAAAAGCAAAACTATATAATTTGAGAAATGATCAGAAAGGGCGTGTTTAGGGTAGTATGAGGATATCGCCAGAGGGTTATAAGATTTATTATATTTACACACGATTGAGATTACAAAAAACAAGACAGACTCAACACAACATGTAATTACAACTCTTTGTCTGGGCATCTAATATATAAAAAGCAAAATTGAATGCGCTTTTTAGTGAACTTTTGATGTTCGTGATGAACTTGAATAACATTTTATTCAAGTAATTAGGTTGAGCCCATGGAATTTTCCGATATAAGTTTAATTTTCTTACAGTGAAATGCGGAATAACGGTAAAGAAAACCTATTTTTGCCTGTCTATTTGTCACGACCGCTTATAACTCGTGAACGGCTCAACAGATTCTTCACATAGTTTATCTTTAATTTGTTAAGCTTAATTTTTAATAGGTTTATGGCTAAAAATATTTCCAGTTTTGCATTACCATATACAAGTGGATATTCAAAATTTTCTTTCAAGCTAAATTTTCCTTAAATATTTAATCAATATCAATGGAATTTTAAGTATTTGATAGTATTTGATATTATCTTTGTCCTCCTACATATACTCAAGAAACAACAAGGATTGGAATACCAGTTTTTAACATTTTACAACAAAGTTGAAAAGTGTTTATGACTTTGTTCATTCTGTCTGTCTGTCTGTCCGTTAGCACGATAACTGCCGTAAAAATGACTTAATCAAAATGAAATTTTAGTATGTTATTCAGACGGTTTGTAGGACCTATGGGAATATAAATGAATAATATCACCCAATTAGTTTTGGATTGAACCCGGGTTGAAAAAATGAAATACATTGAGCCCTATGGGACCTAATTCTTCAAACATTTTTTAAGCGGATTTAAAATTCATAAATTGCTTCGAAAATTCTAGGTAATATTCAAATTGTTCCATAAAATATATAAAAAAAATTCAGCGAAATATATTCAGTAGTTTTTTAAATAAAAATTAAAATAATAATTACACCTCTTATATGAAGCGATCACGTGACCATGATATGAAACGTTCACATGACCCACTTCAAAATGATATATGGCATCCATCTTGTTTCACAATCGTGATTTTTTAAGTTCTTTTTAATTCATATTGAGTGTTAAATCCGTCTTAAAACTATTTTATTTTTGCTTAAATTCTGTGCATCTACATACTGAAACAACGCAAATATAATATATTTAAGTTTAAATGATTATCCAAATTTGATTATTTCTACAACGAAGCCTATTTTTCACTTATGTAAAATGTAAACAGCAAAATATGTAGAATGAGTTGTATTAGAAGTGCTGTATTTCTTTAACACAAAATAATTTAGTCCATGGAGTCTGCATGGCTGATATGAATGAAATATTAATTGATTTTATAAAGAGAAGGACGATTTTTTTCGATGAAGTTTTAAGCATAGAGTTTAATTACTTGTAGCTCCATGGTCTTAATTTTTAAATAAAATAAATTATTATAGTATTGTGATGAATGAAATGAATGGGAGAAAGTTATGAATGAAATCCTGTTTTTATAGAGAGATCCAGGCGTGTTATTTTTTCTATGACGTCATTTGAATTAATTTCAGTTGTTTTCGATGAAGTTTTCAAATATAATAAATTATCGTAGTGTTATGATAGTTTTAAAAATATTACCGTGGAATGTATCGCATTTTAGAGATATTTAAACTAGGCAATTTATATTTCAATGCCGTCATTTGAATGAAGTTCATTTTTTTCAATGAAGGTTTAAGTTTTCAAATATAATACATTAATGTAGTGTTGTGATAAATTTTAAATTATTACCGAGGAATGTATTGAATTTTCGACTTTTTTAAATAAAATTGCATTGAAGTTGGAAAGTGTTTCATTATCAATGCTTTAAGCATGATTGATCTTTCTTGTTTATCCTGGTGTGAAAATCGTGATGTTTGAAGGCCGTTTAAATTTATATTTAGTGTTGCATCCGTCCTAAAACAGCTTTATTTTTGCATATTATCTGTGTATCTAAATTCTGTGCCAACGCAATTACAATATTATTTTCCTTATATACATGGTATACTGTATAAGGAAAGTATTATGACGGGGTTGAAAATTCGAATTCGAGTTTTCAACAGGAGAACACGTTTCAAGCATCCCTGATCACGAATCGAACATTTTTGGGGTGATGTCTGTGTGCGTGTATGTGTGTCAGTGAGTGTGCGGAGACGGTATCTTACGAACGAATGGAGCGATTCAAATGAAATTTGGTACAAAAATTGCAATCCACGAATACTGGGAGCCTATTGCTTTTAAACGCAATCGAATGTTCAGAACACCCCCCCCCCCCACTGCATTTTCGAGGGAAATATGAAAAAATCATTAAAAAATCAAAACCTTTAAAAAAGTTAAGCAAATAGACATTTTTTGTATGAAGTTTTTCCTTAAAAAACGATTGACATAAACTTTAGAACGCGAGCATGAACCGTTCTCGAGAAATTAATATATTTATTAAAACATCCCATAAATTAAAAAAAATATTAACTATAGAGAAACACATTCACTTTTCATATGTAATATCATGCGATATGTAATATGTAATATCATGGGTGACATCATTCTCGCGGATCCGTTCCATTTATGAGAAAATATATTTTGAATAATACTTTCGTATTTGAACGCCAATAATCATGTATCTGCTATAAGAATGACTTTTTTCTCCGTCCATAACGCTTAGCGAGATTTTGGCGACGAATTTGGCGAAATGTCGTCAACTTGACGACGTTTTTAAATGTTGCCAAATTAACGAAAATCTCGCTAAATGGATAAAATTGGCACTAAATTAATGAAAATGACGACTAATTGACGAAAATTCAATATCTTGAAAAGAATTTAAGTATCTACTATAAGAATAACCTATGTTTTATTTTGTTTTTACTGTAAGAGTAGTAAATCCATTGCATTATATAAGGAAAGTCATGTGCTGCCTACAGCAGATTTTGTTTAGATTTATTTACAATTTTTCAAAAATATGCTTCCAGAAAAATAACTTAACATTTTACATGATTAATCTATATAATAAAAGGCAATGTCTGTCTGTGTGTCTGTCTTATACACTATACGTTTCGCGACCGCGCGTCGGAGAGTTACGAAATTTGGCAATCGGAGACCCTGGGGGGTGGGAAGGGGACACGTGAAAACCGATTTTCAAAATTCTAATTATTTTTTTATTTATTTAATGTTTTATGCGATTTCGACCTTTTTTTGATCTTTTTGCCCTTTTTTCTCCTCGATCCAGACATCGTAGAAAAAAACAAATCACACCATCGGAAAGAGCAGAGAATTTCGAGTAAAAATATATCAATTTCAAATCTGAATTTCGATTTCTAATATTTTTTAAAGATTTTAAAACAAAAGTCACTTTTTGCTCAAGAAAACGATTTTTGGTTTTTAAATTCTCGCATCGTGAAAAGTACTCATAATTTCGACTAATAATTTACATTTTCAGAAAGGTCAAACATCTGGCATTCTTACAAGTCCAATCTGGTCCAGAAATAATGAAAATTGCCTTCAGGATGGCAATTTTAAAGACGCCATGATTTTAAATTTGTCGGCTACCGGCTCAGTTCCTCAAGGCATTTTCCCCCCATCCGCATTAGTTTCTTCCCCGGCTCCATGGAGACCGCGCTTTCGGTTTTAACTGAATTACGAGCATAAGTGTTGTATACATCGGGCGAAATTATTATATTTATATGATATTTTAAATGGATATTTTTAAATGGATATTTTAAATAATTTAAATGATTGAATTATGGTGGTTTGAATTGTGGTGATGTATTTGAAATTATTATATTTATGGATTGGTGGAACGATATGGTTGATTTTTTTATTTTAAATGGATATTTTAATTTATGGATATTTTAATTTATAGATATTTTAAATGGATATTTTAATTTTATGGCTATTTTAAATGATGGAACGATGGAACGAGGATGGTGGAATTAAGAGCCTAGCATATGGTCGTTATAAATTTAAATTAGCGCGCGGGAAGTTAGCGCGCGAGAATTGCACTCGGTAGGCCTGGGTTCGATTCCCGCCACTGATGCGGAGTACGATCACCTTAAACATATAGGTCGATAATTCCTTCCGAGAGGTTGGTGGCAGGGAAAGGAGGGTACGGTCTCTGTGGATGCCTCCCCCACTGGGTCCTGGTCCAAATTGGGTGAATAAAAAGAAAGTTATGGAGATTGTCGCGGAGGGCGAGGTAGCCCAGTGGTTAGCGTGCGGGAATTTCACTCGGTAGGCCCGGGTTCGATTCCCTCCACTGACAAAACTGCTGCCGTGTTCACGCGGAGTACGATCACGTTAAACATGTGGATCCGTAAGTCCTTCCGAGAGGTTGTTGGTAGAGGAAGGAGGGTACGGACCCTGTGGATGCCTCCCCTACTGGGTTCCGGTCTAAATTGGGTGAATAAAAAGAAGGTTATGGAGATTGTCGCGGAGGGCGCGGTAGCCCAGTGGTTAGCGCGCGGGATTTGCACTAGGTAGGTCCGGGTTCGATTCCCGCCACTGCCAAAACTGCCGCCGTGTTCAGGCGGAGTACGATCACGTTAAACATGCGGAACCGTAAGTCCTTCCGAGAGGTTGGTGGTAGGGGAAGGAGGGTACGGTCCCTGTGGATGCCTCCCCCACTGAGTTCCTGTCTAAATTGGGTGGCACTTCCTGGTAGGTCGTTCTTTCTGGTAGGTCGCGCCAGCGAGTGTACCACGGTTAGAATTTGCCACGGTCAGAATTTTCAAGGGTAGCGAAGAGGCTGGTCGCCAAAGGCGGCTAGTCTATATAATAAAAGGCAATGTCTGTCTGTGTGTCTGTCTTATACACTATACGTTTCGCGACCGCGCGTCGGAGAGTTACGAAATTTGGCAATCGGAGACCCTGGGGGGTGGGAAGGGGACACGTGAAAACCGATTTTCAAAATTCTAATTATTTTTTTATTTATTTAATGTTTTATGCGATTTCGACCTTTTTTTGATCTTTTTGCCCTTTTTTCTCCTCGATCCAGACATCGTAGAAAAAAACAAATCACACCATCGGAAAGAGCAGAGAATTTCGAGTAAAAATATATCAATTTCAAATCTGAATTTCGATTTCTAATATTTTTTAAAGATTTTAAAACAAAAGTCACTTTTTGCTCAAGAAAACGATTTTTGGTTTTTAAATTCTCGCATCGTGAAAAGTACTCATAATTTCGACTAATAATTTACATTTTCAGAAAGGTCAAACATCTGGCATTCTTACAAGTCCAATCTGGTCCAGAAATAATGAAAATTGCCTTCAGGATGGCAATTTTAAAGACGCCATGATTTTAAATTTGTCGGCTACCGGCTCAGTTCCTCAAGGCATTTTCCCCCCATCCGCATTAGTTTCTTCCCCGTCTCCATGGAGACCGCGCTTTCGGTTTTAACTGAATTACGAGCATAAGTGTTGTATACATCGGGCGAAATTATTATATTTATATGATATTTTAAATGGATATTTTTAAATGGATATTTTAAATAATTTAAATGATTGAATTATGGTGGTTTGAATTGTGGTGATGTATTTGAAATTATTATATTTATGGATTGGTGGAACGATATGGTTGATTTTTTTATTTTAAATGGATATTTTAATTTATGGATATTTTAATTTATAGATATTTTAAATGGATATTTTAATTTTATGGCTATTTTAAATGATGGAACGATGGAACGAGGATGGTGGAATTAAGAGCCTAGCATACGGTCGTTATAAATTTAAATTAGCGCGCGGGAAGTTAGCGCGCGAGAATTGCACTCGGTAGGCCTGGGTTCGATTCCCGCCACTGATGCGGAGTACGATCACCTTAAACATATGGGTCGATAATTCCTTCCGAGAGGTTGGTGGCAGGGAAAGGAGGGTACGGTCTCTGTGGATGCCTCCCCCACTGGGTCCTGGTCCAAATTGGGTGAATAAAAAGAAAGTTATGGAGATTGTCGCGGAGGGCGCGGTAGCCCAGTGGTTAGCGTGCGGGAATTTCACTCGGTAGGCCCGGGTTCGATTCCCTCCACTGACAAAACTGCTGCCGTGTTCACGCGGAGTACGATCACGTTAAACATGTGGGTCCGTAAGTCCTTCCGAGAGGTTGGTGGTAGAGGAAGGAGGGTACGCACCCTGTGGATGACTTTCCCACTGGGTTCCGGTCTAAATTGGGTGAATAAAAAGAAGGTTATGGAGATTGTCGCGGAGGGCGCGGTAGCCCAGTGGTTAGCGCGCGGGATTTGCACTAGGTAGGTCCGGGTTCGATTCCCGCCACTGCCAAAACTGCCGCCGTGTTCAGGCGGAGTACGATCACGTTAAACATGCGGGACCGTAAGTCCTTCCGAGAGGTTGGTGGTAGGGGAAGGAGGGTACGGTCCCTGTGGATGCCTCCCCCACTGAGTTCCTGTCTAAATTGGGTGGCACTTCCTGGTAGGTCGTTCCTTCTGGTAGGTCGCGCCAGCGAGTGTGCCACGGTTAGAATTTGCCACGGTCAGAATTTTCAAGGGTAGCGAACAGGCTGGTCGCCAAAGGCGGCTAGTTACAGAATAAAACTTGGAAATGGCACAATCAAAATAAACATTACATCAGCTTAGAAATGTATGTATATGCAAATATCTGCCTCGGATCGGTGCGTCACACAATCGCAGCAGACGCATCATCACATGAGAAAGTTGTTTTTGCTCTGCCATTTATTAATCGCCTCGCTTACGCAAGCGTAGCGCGCGCAGCCCCGGCAGTCTGAGCGACCCTTTAGAATTTCACATTTCTGCTACTTTTTGAGAGTGTAGTTAGCCTGTACCGACAGCATGTCGCAATACAGCAACGAAGAGCTTTTTGAAATGCTTATGCTGTACAGTCTATGCAATCGCAATGCTAACGAAATTGCACGGGAATATCAACGTACTTTTCTCTTTTCTCGACATCCCTGGGAGATTTATTTCCCGACTGGTGCAACGAGTGCGTGAAAGAGGAAGCGTACATCGTATAGGCGGACTTGGTAGGCCCAGACTTCTCTCAACTGATGTAGAAATTGATATTTTGGCTTACTTTCGCAGTCATCCACATACTAGTGTTCGTACCGCTGCTTCAGAAATGAACGTACGTGCAACAGCGTGGAGAATACTGAGACGGAATAAATGGCATCCGTTTAACATTCATGGCGTGCAAGGACAGGAGCCAACAGATTATCAACGTCGTCTAGATTTTTGTGATTGGGCTCTAAGTCAGGAAGATGCAAACCCCTCTTTCCTGAAAAACGTAATTTGGATTGACGAATGCTGTTTTAAACAAGATGGATGCATATATCCTCAAAATGAGCACTTCTGGTCTGACACAAATCCATTTGTGGTACGTGATATTCATCATCAGAAGCAATTTTCTGTGAATATATGGTGAGTACTTTCAGAAACCGTTTGGTTGGACCCATACTGTATGATGGTACGTTGACGGGTGACAGATATGCTAATGAGATTCTGAATGCGGTTATTCCTGATTTTATGGATGAACTGCCCCTAACAGTACTTCCACATGTATGGTTTCAACAGGACGGATCTCCAGCTTACCATACTATATTTGTGAAACACTAGTTAAATAACGAGTTTCCAGACAAGTGGATTGGCTTGTATAGGCCAGTCGAATTTCTCCCTAGATCGCCTGATTTAACGCCTATGGATTTTTATTTGTGGGGTCGTTTACGCACAACTGTTTATCTGTCACCTCCCTTAAATAAAGCAGAGTTGTAACAACGCATTCAAGGTGGTTTTGTCGTGACATCACCGAACAAGAACTTGATTGAGTGCACAAAAGTGTTATCAGGCGAATGCAGATCTGTATTAGTATGGATGGAAAACATTTTGAACAAGCTTTGTAATCTTTGTGTAAAGTTATTATTTCTACACAGTGTAAATACTTTTGTACTGTTATAAACATCGTTGACCACCATTTGTTACGGCACCATTTATTATAAAAAGTAGTGGGCCTCATATGTTGTAGAACGGGACGGTCGTCATACGTTGTAAAAAGATATTCACGGCATTTGTAATAGGATTGCACAAGCAATTGGAGCGCGATCACTGCGGGCGGTTTCTCTCGGGCATCGGAGAAGATGGGAGATCCGCGCTGATGTGACAAGGGTTGTACACAGCGATTGGAGCTGATGGTGGCGTGATGATAGTATAAGATAAGCAATGATGACTCAAACCTTTTGAATTTACCTTTTTCTTTATTTGACGAGAAATTACCATGTTCCAAATCATATACATCAAGAAGTATTAGACATCGAATTTGTTGACGATGATACTTGAAATTACACTTGGATTTCCGACATTACAGAACAATATTCGTCGAATACAACGGCGAATCCGATAGTGGTTTGCGCCGGTTAGACATCTCAAAATAATCAACCTATGATGAACAAATCTCGTGACTCTTTGAAATTACATTAAAACGCGACTTAAACAATTTACTTCATTATTAATTTAATTTTAGATACATTCTATTAAAATACATTCTGTTCTTTGCCCCGCGGGCAAGAACACGTCCGACTGCTTTGGAATTACATCGCCAACTAAATTTATTCACCGAAAACAGACTTGAGCATCTTTAATGTTATTACGCGTTCATGACGCAAAGAAAAAGAGTTCCAATGTTAAGGAATATGAAATGCAAATACGAAGTACATGTACTAAAACGCGTGACAAATTACTACGCCAAGGTTTACCGAAACTGGCGGGAAATATCCAAAAGGGCCGAATACAGAAATGACGCTTTATCAAATTTGGAATAAATTTCTGAGAACAAGTTTTAGAATCGAAAGTGAATTAGAATTTGCGGGAAGTTAAATTTTGAAAGAAAATAATTATTAAACAAGGGCAAGCATTTCACAACAGTACCAATAAATAGCAAAATTATTATTTATTTATGTAATCATTGTTTTCTTTCGTAATTTGTGTATGACCCCTGAAACGCGATCTGCCGACATGATTTTTCACCTCTGAGAACCCATGTCGATGCATCGAAAAGTGGTTTAAGTCAGCATTTTTGTCTTTTCATATCTCTGGGATTTTTCATATCTCTGGATAAAAAGCTGAAATTTTGTACATCACCTTATTAGTGTATGGGGGCACATTTTACTCATTAGGAATTAAATGTTTTTGTACAGGGGTCGTATGAAAATTTAAATTTTGTATTTCTTAAAATTTAATTCCCTTGAAAATTTTAATCGATTTCATAAAATTATGTACCTTTTCTTTACGTAACTTTGTAATTTATTATATATGTCTAAGATCAATATTTAAGAAATAAATGCCGATGTCAATGTTTTTGGGACACCTAGTGTAGCTTTAATGTAAAGACCACGAGAATTTCTATATAGTTTCAACAGATTGATAATCACAAACAACGAAGTTATCCATTAAGAAACGTTTGGATGTAACGTTTGCAGCCACTTCATCAGGCGAGAGTGCGGTCAGGGTAAACGATAAGCTCATATTGGCTTTAGTGCAGATGTCGATGCACAGATGTCGCAGATCCAAAATTTATTATTTTTGCACTTTTATATCAGAATTGTTTTATAATACAGCTTAAAGGGTAATTTTCCGCATAAGCAAGTTTGTGCTCCTAACCTACGGTTAAGTCATGTAGGTTTGGTCACAGAACTTAAAGGGTAATATAATCAGAAGAAAATATACATATAGCATTCTGCATTATGTTTGACACCTACTTTTACATACTTTTTATTTTTTACACATACTTTTACCGGTCGGCCATTAAGCTGCTCTATGTCTTAGGATGAGTCAGTCGGCCTGGGCTTTCGATATACTTTTACTCGTATCATGTCAACAACACAACTGAGCGATGACGAGCTTTTTCTGTGATCAAGACCGTCCGACATACCCCAACGTGTAAGGGTTGGACTGCCGGGAAGTGCCACCCAATTTAGATCGGATCTCATGGGGGGGGGGCAGGCATCCACAAGGACCGTACCCTATCTCCCCTACCACCAACCTCTCGGAAGGACTTACGGACCCACATGTTTAACGTGATCGTACTCCGCGTGAACACGGCGACAGAGGCGGGAATCGAACTCGGGTCGTCCGAGTGCAATCCCCACGCGCTAGCCACTGGGCTGTCGCGCCCCCCGATAACGAGCTTATATACCCTATTTGGAAAGTATAGAAAAGTATAACTCGTGAAACTCTTAGAAAATCTACAAAAATGTCAAAGTTTCCAGTACTCGCCAAAAACGCTAAGTTGGAAATATATCGCCAAATTCGTTCCCAAGATCACCGAATTTGACCTAAGGTCAAACGATTCAGACCTTTAAATTATAACAATGATTTTCTCTTAGGCATTCGGAACAATATGTTGTTACTTCAGTTACAAACTTCCGTTTCATCCCCGCCACCTTTCTCTCATGATTATTTACTCCATACTCCGAGCCCTAAGATATTTCACATTAAAATGTGATGTGAGCAGCACATGGCACGTACATCGTGATAAATTTTTTTGAGATATTTAGAAAATATTTATTTCCGCTTTCATTAATGCCCACGCTAAAGAACTTGTACCACAAAATAAAAATATAGAGCTGTGCTGACCAAATAAAACTTTTACTTGCGAAGTCAAAATAAAAATAACTGTGGTATTTAATTAATATCGAAAGAACTAAGTGAAATTTCGAGAATTAGTTGGCATTGAAATACGAAACTAGCGTCTTTTCTCCTAAATTTAACTTTCTAAATCTATAAGAATGCTATTAATAAATTTATCGCATAAGGACATGTTTATCGCGTAAGGACTTGGTAAGTGAACATATTTCACTATACTTATTACTTTATGTATTATTTTTATAAATGTATTCGAGAAACGTATTATATTTGAAGAAAGTTTATGTCAGCGTTCTAAAATGATTGCTTTTTAGTACTTTATAACATAGTTGAAAAGTGTTTATGACTTTGTTCATTCTGTCTGTCTGTCTGTCTGTCTGTCTGTCTGTCCGTTCGCACGGTAACTGCCGTAGAAATGACTTTATCAAAATGAAATTTTAGTATGTTGTTCAGCCGGTCTGTGGGATCTATGAGAATACAAATGAATAATAACATCCAATTAGTTTTGGACTGAACACGGGTTGAAAAAATGAAATACATTAAACCCTATGGAACCTAATTTTTCAAATATTTTTTAAGCTAATTTAAAATTCACAAATTGCTTCGAAAGTTTTAGGAAATATTCAAATTATTCCATAAAAATATGAAAACAATTTCAGCAAAATATATTCAGTAGTTTTTAAAATGAAAATTAAGATAATAATTACACCTATATTATGTGAACAGATCACGTGACCCACTTCAAAATAAAATATGGCATCCATCTTGTGTCAAAATCGCGATTTTTAAAGTTATTTTTAATTTATATTTAGTGTTGGATCCGTCTTAAAACCGCTTTATGTTTGCTTAAATTCTGTGTATCTACATTCTGAAACAACGCAATTATAATATATTTGAGTTTAAATGATCATCAGACTATGATTATTTTTACAACGAAGCCTAATTTTCTCTAATGGGGAATGTAAACACATAAAGGTATAGGATGAGTTGTATAAGAATTGCTAAATTTCTTTAAAACAAAATTATTTTGCTCTTTGAGTCTGAAATATAGCTGATATGAATGAAATATTCATTGATTTTACATAGAGAACAGACGATTTTATAGCAGACTTTTTCGATGAAGTTTTAACCATAGAGTTAAATTACGTTTACCTCCATTGTTTTAAGTTTTTAAATAAAATAAATTATTGTAGTATTGTGAGGAGTGAAAGGAATGGAATGAAAGTGAATGAATGAAATATTTTGAGCCCTTTAAAATGAAGGATAACACGCTGTAAAAAAGACAAAAAACGGTATCATTTTCAGTATCATTTTGACCCACAATACCGATTTAGAAAAAAAAAAAAAAAAAAAAAAAATTGGGGGAGGGGGGGGGGGAGTTACTAAAAAATGGATTCTGGTATGAGAAAGTCGAGTTGAGTCACATTCCAGCTAATTTAGAAGGCGTAGTCGTCCACTGTGTGGATTCACATTCGTTCCTTATAATTTATTTATTTATAGTAAGTATGAATTCTGTTCAAGCTTTTTTTAAAAGAGAATTCTTCGATCTAGCCAATGGACACTCTGCGTCATATTTTCGATCGATACGAAACCAATTTATGTGCTTGTTTACTTTCGGTAGCTAAGGTACTCCAGTATCAAATTTCATGGGCGTACATCGCTTAAATTTCTTGCTAAGGACGATAGAAACGAGCAAACAGACATACATTTGCCTTTGTTATTATAGATGACTGTCCTGACTTTTTTACTATGTGTAGAGCTTCTGAATCTTCGAGCACGTTTATTATCAATAAGGTTCCAGGCTTCAATGATTGTGATAATGGTACCAAATTTCATTCGAAACGATCCATTCGTCTGCGCGAAATCGTGCCCATAGACACACATACACCACTTTTAACAGAATCTATTCATGTTCATCACTGCTCAAAATGTGTAAATCCGTCAAAAATTCGAGTTCAAATGGTCTGCTCCTTTGCAATATTTTTCATATGCACTACACTATGTCTGTTGGGAAAATATTAAATTTATCAATTTTACCAATTCATATTTTTTGTAAGATATCCATGTAAGAAAGGTAATAGAAATATTTAATATATAAATACTTCCAAATGTGTATGTATCAATCCTTTATTTTTATTACATATCTTTAAAATTCAATTTGAAATGCAGTAAATGTAGGTATAATATGCTGTAAGTTCTCTAATTTTTAAATTTATAATAATTCAAGTAAATATAGGAAGAAATAGTGAGTAACTCTGTTACGCGTCATAAATTGGTGTAAAACATCACTTGCTTCGCATATTTCGACGAGGAGGTATTGATATGTGTTGTGTGTGATGATGGCATACGGTATTCAGGAAAAGGTTTCGATTTTTTCTGGTCTTCTGAATTTTTTTATATTTTTTTGAATGACACAGTTTTGAAAGATTAATAGAATGCAGTTTATTTCATCCAAATCAGACCCCAAACGACGAAGTTATCGACAGGGAAACATTTGGATGCAACGTTTGCAAGCACTCACCAGGCGAGCGTGAGGTCGGCGCAATAGGTAAGCGCATACAAACGTTTAGCGCAGATGTTAATGAACCGTTGTCCCAGATCTAAAATTTAATTTTTTTCACTTTCCTACAAATGCTGTTTTATAATATAGCTTAAAAAGTATATATAATCATAGTTCATGTATTCAAAGATACATATAATCATATCATTTCTGTATATAATCATATTAGTTTCTGTATCGAGTTCGATAGATACTTTTACTCGTACCACGTCAACAACCCAACTGAACGATGACGACCTTATAATATACCTTTCCTTCTGTGGAAAGCTCTGGAAAATGCATGAGTGGTGACAGAAATGCGCGATTTTGCATTTTGAATGGTAGCAGCCTAAGACATTATTACGACGTAAACCTTATTCCGATGTAGACATTATTACGACGTTGACAATAAACTTTGAACGCGTCAAACAATGGACTCAGAAACAGGCATCAGAGATTGACATATATATATAGCAAATTGATGTGTGGGTAATAAAAGTTCACACATACACATCGAAAAGTCACTTGATCTTTGCAGATCTGAAGGCCGCAGGCAGCTACGCCCAGTTTATCTCCAACTAATGACAACCTACTAGTAACAGGTATCTCCGACCAATGGTAACAGAGCTATGGGTACACATGGCATGCTACCAACCAATGGCTCAAAGATATACAAGAAAGAGAAATGAAGGAGGAGCCATCAGAGCAGTTCAAGAGCAACACAAAAAATCAGAGTTAATGGTGTCAGCCACCATTGACTCTGATGACAAAAAATCAGATGATCATGGCCAATATGACTTCTACAAGCAACTCTGTAACCCAACAAGCAATAGCAATAGGTACCCCGTTTATACTCTATGAGTAATTTGCGTTTTAATAATCAATTAATTATAAGAGATCCCGTGTTGTCATTATCATTCGTCCCCAGTTCAGATTGAAACATAATGAATAAGCATTGTAAAATTGTAAATTGAAAATTTAAGTGAAAAGAATATTTTTAATAAATAATTAAGTTGCCAAACACAAAGTGTCATCAATTAAGTATTGTGTATTTTAATGTTTTTATCTTTTAGGCTGCATGTTTTTATAGGTGGACGCTAAACTTAAAAATCTGATGTGAGCAGCACATGGCTTTCCCTGCAGACTTATATTAACGTTCTCTTTATTTTAATTAAATTTATTGCACTTTTAATTCAATTTTCGTTCTCATTCGGTAACCGGGCTTATTTTCAAAGGTGGCGTAGAGAAAGTACGAAAAGCTAAAATATCTCGAGAACGGCTAGTCCTAGTATAATGGGGTTGGTCTTATTCTTTTTGTTGTTAAACATTACGTATTAAACGAGCATTTAATGGATATATTTGAGTATACCTAGTTCTTTAGTTTAGATTTTGACGATTTTTGCGGGCCATTTTTCAAAAAAAGGCAGGTTATTTTTTTCGAATCGTACAAAAATCTAATCAGCACCAGGGTAACCCACAAGTGACTCATCTACCGAATTTTGTGAAATTCGGTCCATTAGTTTAGTTTTTTAGTTAGAGTGGATACAAGCTTTTGCGGGCCATTTCGCAAAAAAAGGCGGGTTCTTTTATCCCAAATCGTACCCAAAACTAATCAGCACCAGACTCGCTCACAAGTGACTTACCTACCAAATTTTGTGAAATTCGGTCCATTAGTTTTTTAGTTAGAGTGGATACAAAATCTGCACAGACAGACAGACAGACAGACAGACACACAGACACACACACAGATGTCACGCTAAAAATGGTTTTTTCGTATTCTAGAGGTCTTGAAACGTGTAGATCCGTCGAAAACTCGAGTTACGATTTTTGACATGATTCCAATACTTTCCCTATACATTAGCATGTATTGCAGGGAAAGTAAAAAAGACGTGGACTATTTGCGGTCCACATCGACAACTATTACTATTACTATAATAATAAAGTCTCCAGATTATAATATTAGACCACTATAATAATAAATTCTCCACAGCACATAACTTATGAAGTTCTTAGTCAATCTACAGAACTCAAGAAGTTTTTTGAACTCTCAAAAACTTGCCGAATTGGCGATATTTCACTAAATTTGTTATCAAGGTCATCGAATCTCTCGTCATAGTCAGTTCACTCAGACCTTCAAATTATAATAAAGGTTTTCTGTTGCATATTCATAACAATATAATGTAACTTCCGTTACATATTTCCATTTCATCTAAGTTACGATTCTTTCAAGATTTATCTGCTCCCTAAGATGTTTTACCTGAATAATTTTCCCAAGCTTTATAAGCATAGTATTTGAATCAAAATATGTTGGCAGATATACAAAAAATATTTGTGCATAATATGAACACAACCTTCCCGATGTGGGAGATTAAGTATTTAAGAGCACTGCATCTAAATCCCCCAGCAGTATTTAAAATATTCCAATGGCTCTCACTGTTCATATTGGGATAAATGCGAAAGGCTCCTGCTGACCTTTCAAGCAGCACTTACTGGAGTGAAACTCAATTTTGTCGTCACTGCTTGAAACTTGCAGTCAGCCGCAAAGCAAACGTTTAATGAAACTTCGAGAAAGTGACTTTTGGCTCGGTTATTAGCAGGTTAGAAACTTGTGATTGTTTGCATTTCAAGAGAAATTGTTTAAATGATCAAGACAGCCGAGCAAGAGTTTTAATTAAAAATGATAAAAATTTATAAATTTTTATTACTTAGACAAGTGTCCCATTACGAACATTCCGCCAAATGTTTAATTCCAACTTTTTTACCTTTACAGTATTTTCATTTGTTTTATTTATTTTTTTTAACCACACAGTCCGACCTATCCCAAGATGTACTGTAACTGTTTGAATGCCCAGGACAGTGCAACCTTCCAAACACCCACCACCTGGCGGATGGACTTTCGGACCTACAAAGTTAACAAGCAGTCTATGCTGACACGGATATAGTTCTAAGAGGCGTCGAGGATCAAATCTATGTCTATCATATACAATCCCAAAGCCTTAACCACTGGGCTATATCGGCCCACTGCTACTATTTTTACTTTCCTTATATACATAATGTATAAGGAAAGTATTGTGACGGGGTCGAAAATTCGAATTCGAGTTTTCGACGGGAGAGCACGTTTCAAGCATCCCTGATCACGAATCAAACATTTTTGAAGTGATGTCTGTGTGTGTGTGTGTGTGTGTGTGTGTGTGAAAGTATGTGTGTGTGTATGTGTGTGTGTGTGTGTGTGTGTGTGTGTATCAGTGGGTCTGTGGAGACGATAACTGACGAACGAATGGACCGATTCGAACCAAATTTGGTACAAAAATCACAATCTGTAAACACTGGAAGCCTATTGTTTTTATACGCAATCGAATGTTCAGAACCCCCCTAAATTTTCGAATGAAATTTTGAAAAAATCGTCAAAAAATCAAAACCAATAATAAAGTTACGTAAATAGACATTCCTTATGTAATTTTTCATTAGAAAACGATTGACATAAATTTTAGAACGCTAACATGAACCGTTCTCGAGATATTGCACATTTTTCAAAAAAATTATCAAAAAGTCAAATAAAATAAAAAAAAAATATTTCTTATTGAGAAACATGTTCACTTTTCATATATAATATCATGCGATAAATTGGGTGACATCATTCTCGTGGATCTAGCTCGTTCCATTCATGAAAAAAGATACTTTGAGTAATACTTTTGCATTTGAACGCCAATTTATCTGCTGTAAGAATAACTTATTTCTTCGTTCATAACGCTTGGCGAGATTTTGGCGACGAAATTGGCGGAATGTCGCCAACTTGGCGACTTTTTGAAATTTTGCCAAATTAACGAAAATCTCGCCAAATGGATAAAAATGACGCTAAATCAATGAAAATGACGACTAATTGTGGAAAATTCAATATCTAATAAGTTATATAATATATAAATATATAATAATAGTTATATAATATATGTCGAAAATTCATTATCTAATAAGTTATATATATATATATATATATATATATATATATATATAACTTATTTCTTTGTCCATACCGCTTGGCGAGATTTTGGCGACAAAATTGGCGGAATGTCGCAAACTTGGCGACTTTTTGAAATGTTGCCAAATTAACGAAAATCTCGCCAAATGGATAAAAATGACGATAATCAATGAAAATGACGATTAATTGTCGAAAAGTCAATATCTTGGAAAGGATATTAGTATCTACTAGAAGAAAAACCTATTTATTTTACTGTAAAAGTAATAAATTCATTTCATTATATAAGGAAAGTCATGTGTTGCCCACATCAGATTTTTTTATATTATTACCCCAGCCGTTTAACTCATCCAAAAGGCATAGAGCAGTTACAACCGGAAAAACACATAGTTTATTTAAGTTTAACTCTCTGTACTATATTCTATGCAACAACTTCCAATGTTACTATATATTTGTTATTTGATTTTGGCACTATTTACATTTTGCTAAAAATTTTAATGCGTAGATGGTTGAAATGCAGTTGAAGTGAATTTTTAACACTTTACAACATAGTTGAAAAGTGTTTATGACTTTGTTCATTCTGTCTGTCTGTCTGTCCGTTCGCACGATAACTGCGTAAAAATAAATTTATCAAAATGAAATTATAGCATGTTGTTCAGACGGTCTGTGGAACCTATGGGAATATAAATGAATAATATCACCCAAATAGTTTTGGATTGAACCCGGGTTGAAAAAATGAAATACATTGAACGCTATAGGACATAAATTTTCAAATATTTTTTAAGCGAATTTAAAATTTACAAATTCCTTCGAAAAGTTTTAGGAAATATTCAAATTCTCTCATAAAAAAGATAAAGAAAATTTCAGCAAAATATATTCGGTAGTTTTTAAAATGAAAATTAGAATAATTACACCCATATCATATGAAGAGATCACGTGACCTACTCTAAAACAAAATATGGCATCCATCTTCTGTCAAAATCGTGATTTTTAAAGTTCGTTTTAATTTTTATTTAGTGTTGTATCTGTTCTAAAACCGCTTTATTGTTGCTTGATTTCTGTGCATCTATATTCTGAAACAGCATAATTACAATATATTTGAGTTTAGATTATCAATGCCATCCATCTCTTGTCAAAATCATGATTTTTAAAGTTTTTTTTAAATTTATATTTA
Source organism: Amaurobius ferox (assembly GCA_951213105.1). NCBI lineage: Eukaryota > Metazoa > Arthropoda > Arachnida > Araneae > Amaurobiidae > Amaurobius > Amaurobius ferox. The sequence goes on from OX578134.1 coordinate 75,271,989, forward strand.
GTGTTGCATCCGTTCTAAAACCGCAGTATTTTTTATATTTTCCTGTGCATCTATATACTGCGACAACGTAATTTCAATATCTTTGAGATTAAATGATCATCAAACTTTGTCAACGAAGCCTAATTTTCACATATGGAGAATTTAAATAACACATCAAGATGTAAGATGAGTTCTATAAGAATTGCTGAATTTCTTTAGCGCAAAATTATTTAGTTCTGGAGTCTGCAATATAGCTGATATGAATGAAAAATTCCTTGATTTTCCATAGAGAAGCAGACGATTCCATTACCGTTTTCGATGAAGATTTAAGCATGGAATTATACAGTAGTTTTACCTCCATAGTTTTAAATTTTTAAGTAAAATAAATTATTGTAGTATTGTGATAAATTTAAAAATATCGCCGCTAAATGAGAGGAATATGAAAAGTTTATGAATGAAATATATCGACAGCTAGGCTATTTATATTTCGATGACGTTATTTGAATAAACCTCATTTATTTTTTATGAAATTTTCAAATATAATAAATTGTACTATTGTGATAATTTTAAAAATATCACCGCTGAATATATCGCATTTTAGAGATGTTTAAATAAAATTGCATTGCAGTTGGAAAGTGTTTCATAATCAATGCTTTATGCATGATTGATCTTTCTTGTTGTACAAAAAGTGAAACTCTGCTCTGTGAAGTAATTTTTTTTACCACTTTATTTTTAATTGATTAATTAAATATAGTCATTGGACATATTCCAATGCGTTCATAGTTAGCGTATATGCTTTCGATCCGTGAATATATAATCTTTCATTCCTAGTATTAAATAAATTTGATATTGAAAAACATAAATTCTATTAAAATGAAACTTATATTTTTTGATTAGATTTGTTCTGTCAGTAAGTTTTCTTAAAAATATATATATAATTTTTGTGAAACCTGTGAGTGTATAAAGAGCTTTTTATACATAATACTTTTATCATACTTACTCTTTACTGTGACTTTTAAAATTTTCATGCATTTATTATGTTTGTAATTGAAAGCTACTTGTCAAGTAAAGTTTCTTGGAAAATTAATACCTGTGAATAATTAGATGATGCTTGTAATGTGTTCTTCTTTCTCTTTTTTTTTTGTTTCCCTTCCGTTCTTTTCTTGTTTATTCTATTCCCTTTCTTCCTGTTATTACCTTCCTAAAAGGCACTACTACTGTTGCATTCAAGTAGTCATTATCACACGGTAAATTAATTTTTTGATATATAGCTCATGGCTTGCTTGAAATGAAAAAGAAGACTATCATGTTAAAATCCTATTGCTCCTTTCATTGACTGAATTAATCATACTTAATTCCATTCGATTTACTCAATTTGTTCCAGAGATATCGGACTGGCACAGAGACATGGTTGATATAGATGCATTGTTATGTATTTTTGCAAATACCTGAAATGTATTTCACTGTAATATAAGTGTATCCCCGCTGTAAAAATAACTTTAGAGGCAACCATTGTCAAATAAATGTCCGGGTTACCTAATCCTGGCTATACATCCTGCAATCTTGATGACAAATTTGGAAAATATCCCGAATGATAATTTTTTGCGACTATCGGAGACGTTTCGAATTTTGAAGTTTGTAGTTAAAAAGTAGTTTTGTAGTTTGTAGTTTAAAAGTAGTTTTGTCCCATGTTCTGTAGATTTTTCTAGATTTTTTCAAATGGGGTATATAAGCTGGCAATGGCGTGGAACGAATAAAAGTTATTTAGGAATATATCATCGTTTTGAAAATATAAACGTGTGTTTTGTGAATTAGTTGAGATTTTCTGTTTAATTGCATTTGACGGATGTCAAAACTTTGAAGGTTATAGATGTCGTAGGCTACGTATATTAGCGATCTGGGAAGATTCAAAAGCTTTTTACAGTGTAGTGGTAAGATAGAATTATTCAACTTCATTCCAAGCAATGGGTATTTGCAAGTACAGAACTTGAAAAGCGTTTTTAAAACAAGATACGTAATTTTCCGTTTAATTTAAATTTTTTTGTGCGAGTAAAGTGTAGCAGTAGAGTAAAGGGAGAGTAAAGTGCATATTTTGTGCAATTTAACTTGAGATATGAACAGTGTATAGAATCCACTCGACTTTCTGACATACAACTTTTAATTAGTTCAACGTAATATTACCATATGTGTCCGAATTGGTCTGTCGAAACATGGCCCTGGCCACACACAAAGTGTTGTTTTTGCGTTATTCAAAGCTAATTCGAATTTATGGTTAGTATCAAATTTAAGCACATTTTTTGTGATCTCATATTACATTTTTAAGAGTAAAGTAGAACGGAAAATATTTGTTTGAATCTGCTAAAAGAGCAAGAATACTTTTCTGTTCGATGATTGTAATCTATTATTCTGAAAACAATACCTTCCTTATGAAAACATAACTTCAAAGTTTGTAAAACATATTAGAGAAACTTTCAAATTGACAGTGGTTTTGCCATGGCAATTAGTGGTATCTGTACCTAGCAAACATGCTATGATGTCTCGACTTCGGTGCAAAAGACTCTTAACATACAAAAGGCTCCCAACATCAAAATGGTAGAAACTGTATCTTTATGAGCTTCCAATCCCAAACAGTTAACTGTAAAATCCCTTTAAAATTCTCTTTTATGAAGTTGGTAACTGGACAAACCAAACGATCCCTTAGGTGCATCAAAGTAGATATTAATACTATATTAAAATTTTTATTAATACTATAATAAAACTATTTTCTTGAAAAACCCAGTCCTATATTATTTCAAGTCCATTACTACTGTTATTGTTCCAGGAAGTAAATTGTTTCTTCATTTAGAATAAAGTTATTAAAATCTTTTAATAGAAATACGTCAAAGTACGTCCCATTTTAATCATGTACATTGTCTCTGGAATTAAAAAAAATTTTCAGGAAAATAATTATTTTGCATTATGTTGTATAAGAAATTACAAAGTAATAAAAAAAAAAATACTTTTACAATTAGGCAAAAGATTAGTTCTACAATAAATTTGATGAAATACGTAAATCTGTGATGATATACCCAGTTTAAATATACATTATACATAGAGTAATAGATAGGGTAATCTAAACTACAATTTTCAAGAATAGACTATATTACTATCATTGTTCCATGAATTATTATTATCTGTCTATAGTGAATAATGTTTTCAAGATCTTAAATTTCGAATAATTAGTGTTCAAATCGTACAAACAACAAAACATTCGTACTAGTTTTAATCTTTTGTTTAAATTTTTTACATATAAAGCTTCACAATATGCTCATTAATCCTTCAATTATCTTGTCCACATCTTACATTCTAAAAATGCTTGACATATGTTCTGAAAAGAATTTAAAATGTGATTCGGCGAAAATCTCAAATTTGAAAAGTTCCAAAAGAAAACAAAACTTACTACATTATAATATGAGTACATCAAGTAAATATAGTACACTCATTTATTATTGCTTTTAAGTATTGTTTCAGAATTTAAAAAGTAAGTAAGTATAGACCTTTAGGGGGAATTTTTCGTAGAAAATTTTAATTATAAATTATTTTAGTTCAATTGTCTGCCAAAATATTTTTGAAGCAGCACTTTCAACAATTATATTTGATTTTGTTTTATGTTTGAAAAGATTGCTTCAAATTTTTACTAATGTATTTAGCTTTAAAATTTTTAAACGCCTTACACAAGTTATTTGTTTAGGAAAGTTGCATTAGAATACATTGTTCTTTCAACTTTACCTTAAAACCATATCCACAAACCTTTGTGTTTGAGTATTTGCATAGCAGACTGTTTACGCAGAATCAAACGTATTTGATTGTCTTTAATAATAAATTTCATTCTTTCTTTTGATTGGTAAGCATTACGGTTTGAGTTTGGTTTCTGAATATTACAATTTTGAGACTTTAAATACTTGTTTATTTAAACATTCATTGGAAAACTGTCTGAATACTGTGATATATTTTTTAATCTAACAAATGTGAGTTTAGCACATCTTTGACGATGCTAAAAATTTGCAGAGTTGGCTGTTTAAAATATGCTTTTACTGGAACGCTAGAATTAACTGATATAAATATGTATTAATTTATCCATAGCGGGAAAAATAGTTGAAAGAACTCGTGTATCAGCTTGGAATCAAACCTTCAGTCTCACACAAGTCCGATGATCTATTTATGAAAATACCGATACGTTTATCGTTCATTCTATGTTTAACATACTACAGTATATATTGTGTTGTCCTTCCATATTTAGGGGACACTTTACTTTCAAAATCATGTAAATATCAATGTTTTCTTATTGTCCAGTTATTTGTAAAGTCTGGTCTTTTCTGAACATGTTGCTACCATTGGTATTTCTGACTTTTAATTATTTCCTTAGATATTAAGGAAATAAAATACATCAACAATACTGAACAAAGCATAAATATATATTTTGAACGCATCGTGTTTCAAAACACTGATATTTGATCTTACGAGCACGATATTTCAAGAACCGTTTAAGACACTTAGGTGGCTGTGTGTGCCGGTAGGATAGAAAGATCTCGCAAAGCATGATCCAGCGTTTGATAAGGTCAGCCGACAAGGGGCTGTGCCCAACGTGGTACTATGGTTGCGTAGCAGGTGACAGAGCAAGCTCAGAGAGTAGGGGGGGGGGGGGGTTAAGCCTCCCGACTCATGAAGGGAATTTCGAGGATTGGCGAGCTTAGCAAGCTGAGAGTAGAGAACTTCCCCCCCTCCTAGTATTATAAAGAATACACAACCGTTGTGGCTCAAAATTTTATTTACTTCAACTTATTATCAAAGAGATTTAATTATCTTTGTATCTTCACTTCTGTCCTAATAGAAACTTTCATGATCATACCCTCTCAACTTCATTTTATCCAATAGAAGGCTGAGAATAATTTTAGAGTCATCTCACGTTTCACAGGTATCACGATTTTACTTTCTTGAAAATCGTACCTCACTGTTTAAGAATTATTATTTTAATGTGTTAAAAAATAATGCATTAATGCAATGTTTCATAGTATTAATGTATTATATCATTAATTCCCCCTTTTTACTTTCCTTATATACATAATGTATAAGGAAAGTATTGTGACGGGGTCGGAAATTCGAATTCGAGTTTTCGACGGGAGAGCACGTTTCAAGCATCCCTGATCACGAATCAAACATTTTTTAAGTGATGTCTCTGTGTGTGTGTGTGTGTGTGTGTGAAAGTATGTGTGTGTATGTGTGTCAGTGAGTCTGTGGAGACGATAACTGACGAACGAATGAACCGATTCGAACAAAATTTGGTACAAAAATCACAATCCGTAAACACTGGAAGCCTGTTTTTATACGCAATCGAATGTTCAGAATCCCCCTAAATTTTCGAGTGAAATTTTGAAAAAATCGTTAAAAAATCAAAACCACTAATAAAGTTATGCAAATAGACATTTCTTATGTAATTTTTCATTTGAAAACGATTGACATAAATTTTAGAACGCTAACATAAACCGTTCTTGAGATATTACACATTTAAAAAAAATATCAAAAAGTAATATAAAATAAAAAAATATCTTCGATTGAGAAACATGTTCACTTTTCATACGAAATACCATGCGATAAATTTGGTGATATCATTCTCGTGGATCTAACTCGTTCCATTCACGAGAAATGATACTTTGAGTAATCCTTTTGTATTTGAACGCCAATAGTCATTTATCTGTTGTATGAATAACTTATTTCTTCGTCCATAACGCTTGGCGAGATTTTGGTGACGAATTTGGTGGAATGTCGCCAACTTGGCGACTTTTTAAATGTTGCAAAACTAACTATAAACTCGCCAAATGGATGAAAATGACGCTAAGTCAATGACGACTCATTGACGAAAATTCAATATCCCGGAAAGAATATAAATAACTACTATAAAAATAAGCTATTTTTTTTTACTGTAAAAGTAGTAAAATCATTGCATTATATAATTAAAGTCATGTGCTGCCCACATCAGATTTTCTTAATTATTTTTCAACAAAATTACTCAATTTCAATTAAATAATTGCCATCGAATTTTTCCTGGTATACTGTCCCTCATGATTTCCTAAGAAAACTTGCCTTTTACCACTTGGCAATTACCTCACAAACTGCTTGTCAAAATCTTCTATATTCATTGAAAAGTAGACTCATAATTCCGTCGGGATATGAAAAATATTTAAAAATAAATTGGTTTTGAAAACTTTAATTTGGTTATGGCGATCGATAAAAGCAAAGTTCATTCTAACAAAACTGATTACTTGATTTATACTTCTTGGCAGCTAATAGATACTACTATTTTATTCATCGGATGTTGAATACTGGGGCTTTTTCTATTTTGATTCTTTCTTCTGCTCTATTTCTTTCTATTTCTAACCATTTCTTTCATTAATACTTCCTATTTAGTAGCCAAAAGTAGCTTAGGTCAAGATATTTCATATATTTTGAGATGTAGTACTCTAAACTATTGTTGTTGTTAAGGATTTAATTACCATTGGGTGAATAATTATATTAGTTTTGAATTGGTTTTATATAGGAGGACGAAATACAGCACTGTAAACTCCCTTATTCGATCGTTGACATCCTTTTCCAAGACCCTGGCTATGCGTATGCTCTTTATAAGCAAAATATAAGGTATACGATTATAAATCTGGGTATCATTTTATTTTCATTACTTTCTCTTTTCCTATGTCGAGATATTTCATAGTTTGAGATGTAATTTTCTTGACTAATGTTGTAGTTAAGGATTGAGGTCCTCATTGGCTGAATAATTATTGTAGCTCTCCATAATATTTATATTGGAGGACGAAATACCACATTGCAAATTCCCCCATTCGATTGTTGACATACCTTTTCAATATCCTAGCTATGCCTATGTTCTTTATAAGCAAAACATTGCTTTCTTTTCAGTGGAGTCAACATGCAATTATATTGGCACACTTTATTGGCAGGGCTTATTTAAGCGCAACTTAACTTTGCCACTTGTAAATCTAAAACTCTACAAACTATATCATCTAAACTTTCCACTAACATTTTAAATTGATCTGCTAGAACTTGAAAAAAACATACAGAAGAGTAATAAGTATTGAAACTCTCAATCTGCTTATGTTGATAAAAACAAACTTCTTCCCAATAAAACTATTTCTTTCATTAATATATCCTATTTAGTAGCCAAAAGTTACAGTTTTATTTATGACAGGTTGTAAATTCTCTCATAAAATAGAGGATCTAGTATTTTCATTCTTTTCTAATATTCTATACCTAATTGTTTCATATCCATCGAAATCCATCAAAGCAAATTATTGCTTAAAAGAACAATAAAAGCCACCCATTCCCCTTGATTTATAGAACGTAGAAGTTGGATATATTATCTTTCTCCACCTTTTATCGAAATCATTTATACTTCCTATTTAACAGCCAAAAGTTATAGTTTCATTTACGACATGCTGTAACTCTTACCATAAAATATAAAATTCTAATATTTTGATTCTTTTTTCTTATTCCATACACTATAAATATTTGCGGTATAATTACAGAATTATTACAGTACAAAGCATTGTAAATGGGTAATCTTGCTAACTACACATGCACTGGAGAATTTTCATGCTCTATTTATTGCATTTACAACATGTTTGCTTAATCTTTTATAAAATTCAGCTATAGGCTTCTATTGAAGCTTTAAAAGCTTTGAAGAAAAATTTAATCAATTCAAAATTTAGCGAAATTTCAACACATACACACATACATACAAAAAATTACATAAAATAGGAATTTTCATTGCAGGGTGTTGGCACAACCTTTACCCCCATTTTATGATGCAAAAGTTTACTGCAATATTTAATGGTGTACCTAATTATTTCATATCTATTAAGATTCAAAGCTCTTGGCAAGCAACATATTGTTTTCGAGAACTAGTTATGTATACAGCTCATTGCCTTTGATTTATAGAAGTTGGATATATTATGCTCATTGCCATCTATTATAGTGGCTTTTAATTTCTATGTAATTGCTAAATTTGCAATTTCATTTACTATATTTTTTATACACAAGACATTTATTTAAAGTATTTTTATTTATTTTAAGTATTTTTTAAGTACAAGACTCTAGTATGATTCTTTTTTCATATTCGATTCCTAATTGTTTCATATCTATAGAGATTCGGTGTTTTTGACAAACATATTGCTCAGAGGACCAATAAAGCCACATCCCCCTTCTATAGAACTCGGAAGTTGGATATATTTTTCTTGTCATAATTCATTAAAGGTTTAGACACCCTACCTAACAGTGAAAAGGTATTGCTTATTTAACATGTTTTTAATTTCATTTCTATCTTAAAATGTAAAATTCTATTATTTCGATTTTTTTTTCGCTTATTCTATATCTAATTCTTTTGTACATAATGAGATTCTGAGTTCTTAAAATATAATTTATTGCTTGGAAGGATAATTAAATAAAGCAAATCATTATCGTGATTTATCAAAAGCAGAAGTTGGATATGTTATTTTTATTAATTATTATTAGCATTTATGTATTTATAAAAACATTTTATGCCATAATTGTTAATTTAAGAAGAAAAATCTTTGCAGGAGTTACAATAGTTAAAGTTACCATATGTTTCGGTATGGCCAAGACTGCCCCTATTTAGAATTCTTGTCATGGCACACCATCCTGTTTAGCATTTGTCCTTTTTCGGACATTTTACCGGTGAAATACATATGTTACGGTAAAAGTGATTAATCGGAGATTATGTACAATCGCCGGTTATTATGCATAATCATCAATCATCTTGGTAAATTTGATACATTTCACTAAATGTATCAGTTTTACATGAGATTTTGCATAATTCCCAGTTAGTAAATTTGCAGTTGGAAAATTGCAGTTGGTGAATTTGATATATTTGCAAGAATTTCTCACTTTTACCGGCGGTTATGCATAATTCCCAAATGAATTTCGTAAGTTTGATAAATATCGCTCAATATTGTTACGAACGTATAAAATGACATCCTCAATGCAGTCTCTTTTGAAAATCAGGTGGAGAAAGTACCTGTACAGGCAACCTTTTCTATGACTTGAATCTAGGGTTGTCATGTGCTGAAGTTCGGAGAGGGGGAGAAGGAGGGGTGCCATATTTGACCATTTATCGCCAATTTATCTGTAATTAAGTATATGTTTTTGAGCGTATGCTATAATAAATCATGCCGATTGGAAACATCTTTTTTCATCCCAATCATGAACGAACCCGATGTTCTATTACAATTTTAAAAGAAATATTTTTCAGGAAATACTATGGAACGATTTTAGAATGATAAATATGACCATTAAACTGATTAATGTATATGAATATTTACGAGAGCAATTGCTGCGCTTATATTAATTTTTAATGTTTAGACTAGGGGATCAGTAAAATATAAAGTGTTATCTTTTTTTACAATACATGGTAATGAAAAGCAATTGAATGGGGCAAGACATTGAAATTCGAGTTTTCAACAGATTTTGAGTTCTGTAGAATACGGAAAACTATTTTCCGCGCGACCTCTGTGCATGCGCGTCTGTCTGTGTAATGTATGTAGCTTCTCTAACTCTAACTCAAAAGATATCCTGCCGTATGTTATGAAATTTGGTAGGTAAGTTGTAGGGTTATAAAATTAATTTTTCTTTCTTTCTGTTCCGTTATTTTATAATTTTCATTTTTACTAACCACTTATTATCGTTTTACGCTGTTGTGATCAATAATTTGTTTCCGGTCAGTCCAAGTTACTATAAGTAGTAATGTCTTTCCGTAGTATGAAGATAAAGGAATCTGTTTAGCTGATTGTAAATGAGGCACCAACTATATAAAACGAGTAGAAAGACTGAACAAGAGGCCTATTTTGGGGGAACGGAAGTAGGCTTGATTGAATTCCGCGTTTGTCAGGGTTCCACGTCTGTTTCTATGTGCTAATTAATGTGAATTTTCTTCTGAATAGCTGGTTATGTCAGATGATTGATTGATTGTAAACAGAGTTGATTGATTGTAAACTGTGTTAACTGTGTTTTACTTGGCTATTAGTTGGTTTTCAGATTGGTTTTCAAGCAGCCAGATAGATTTTACAAGTGAAGATTTTACAAAATGTCACACACACTCTTGTCCTAATTCGATTTGGGTATGATTTGGTAAAATAGAACTGAGTCCATTTCCTTTCGAAATCAGCTGCAAAATCGACAAATCCAAAAAAAAAGACTATATACGGTGGGGAAAAGATGAGGACTATTATTACATTATTAAAATGATGGTAGTATAGTGATATTCCAGCTTATCGTTGTGTTCACCTATAAAAAAGATACGTCCTAAAATGTAATACATTGAAATGCACACTACTCACTTGTTTTGGGCAACTTTTCTTTTGGGACACTTTGTTTTGGGCAACTTTATTATTTATTAAAAATATTATTTTTCACTTAAATTTTCAATTTATAATTTTACAACCCTTATTCATTAGGTTTCACTCTGACCTGGAGTCGCAACGCGGGATCTTTTATAATTAATTTTATAATTAATTTATTTTTAAAACTAGGAGTCCTCATGGCGAATAATAGGGGTACCGGTTGTTGAATCGTTTATAGGAGTCATCTTGGCCAGGTTCATCTTTCGGTGGGTTGCACTTTTTCTATATTGAACTCATGACGATTTCTCACATTTTTCTCATCTCTGATTTTATCTCTCTCATTTCTTTCTCACCTCTATCAATTTTCCTTTCACCATTAGCTCTGAATTTTTATGTTGCTCTTGAACTGCTCTGCTGGCTCCTTCTTCATTTCTCTCCTTTGTATATCTTTGGACCATTGGATAGCAGCACCTCCATGTATCCCCATAACATTGTTCTCATTGGCCGGAGATACCTTGTACGAATAAATACTCACTGGTATTAGATATACGGCTCGTAACTGCCTGCGGTTCCCAGGCTCGCAAGAACCACGTGACTTTTCGATGTGCGGGGAAAATTTTATTTCCACGCATTCATTTATTTAAGTTATATGTCATCAGTGGCGTACGTCGGACGGAGTCCATTGTTTGACGCGTTTAAAGTTTATTGCCAAGCACTGGTACTTGTTGTTTTGTGTTGTAAAAATGTATTATAGGCTGCAACCATTCAAATTACAAAATCTCGGACTTATGCCATCATAAATATGATTAAATCTATTAATAAAATTATTTTTTTAAATGTAATTTTCGATGGCAAAACGAAAACCATCTCCATTATTTTAGAATAAACCGTTTTTGAGGCATTTCAGTTTACGATAATTTTGGATGCGGGAATCATTTTAAAATGCGATAAAACGCCAAATAAATGAGCCCTTTTAATTGCAAATTCGATGCAATTTAAAATAACTGATCTGAAAGTTATTTCCTGCTATACACTTAAATTAATGCATAATGGAAGATGTAAAGAAAACTTATTTTTAGACAATAGAGAGAGTCATCTGCTGGTCTCGTCAAATTTTTTAATTTACATCTACACTGTAATATGATGTTATTAATTTCTTTAGATATAATTTTATCATTAGTAGTTTCCAATATATTTTATACGTCTAATAATAACATCTACACTGTAATATAATGTTATTAATTTCTTTAGATATAATTTTATCATTAGTAGTTTCCAATATATTTTATACGTCTAATAATAACATCTACAGTGTAATATGATGTTATTAATTTCTTTAGATATAATTTTATCATTAGTAGTTTCCAATATATTTTATACGTCCAATAATATAATAAAATCGATATGCAAGTCAATAAATAAATGAATTAGTAAATAAATATTTGGAAATACATTATATAGTTTTTATTATTTTAGTCCAACCCCTTTAACCTTAAAAAATGTCCCAACTTTCATGATAAATTATATGGTAATGCTCTCAAAAAAGTTTTACTCCATCACACAAATAAGGAAGTACGTATATATTTGAATAATTGAATAGTTAGAGTGCAATAAAATACGCATAGTTAGTATGCTTGTCAGCTGAAATTGTGATTCAAACATTTTCAATCAACCCCATTATCCATCTTTGTGATTCATTGATGAAATTCACTTTCATTTAGGAAATTCTTTTCATAAAATCTTCAATGGTTTTCAATGCGTAATTAGGCTGTATTCAAATATTAGAATTCTAAGTGATGCATTTTAAAGTATATTTGTTGAAATTAAATTTCTGAGTATAATAAAATTGAATTGAAAGCAATAGTTTATTATTCTTCCAATTTAAACACGCTATAAACTGAATATAAGAACTAAGAGAAATGAGAATATTTAACTTAATGCAGTTGTAAAACTTTTCCGTTCTCATAATGTTAAGAATTTTCTTTAGAATGAGCAAATTAGGAATCGGATTAAAAACGCACACGACGACACATTGAAGGTAGCTATTTTTTTTTTCTTTCTTCGGTGATACTAGGACAATTTGCGTTTGACAAATTTAGCCAAGATTTTTACTTTCCCTACAATATATATATATCCCGATATATAACTTTCTAATGTATTTAACGTGTTTTTTGTCTTTTCAGACCCCCAAAATCCCCCCGGTGAGCTAGAAGACTGAAGTTTTGCACACTTATACCTTCGCGGGCGCGGTAGCCCAGTGGTCAGCGCGCTGGAGTTGCACTCGGTAGGCCCGGGTTCGATTCCAGCCACTGCCAAAACTGCCGCCGTGTTCACGCGGAGTACGATCACGTTAAACATGTGGGTCCGTAAGTCCTTCCGAGAGGTTGGTGGTAGGGGAAGGAGGGTACGGTCCCTGTGGATGCCTCCCCCACAGGATTCCGGTCTAAATTGGGTGGCACTTCCCGGCCGTCCAAACGGTTACCTTACACCATTCTGGTAGGTCGGACGGTCTGGGTATCAACAACAACAACAACACTTATACCTTCGATTACAGTACAGAACGAGATGTATTTTTGACTGTACAGAACCAAGCCGCATTTCGAACAGTATTTTTAGACACTCTAGAAACCCCTGGGGCCTTATAAGGCTGAATCCTTATACACGTATAATATCGACTAAGACTCCTAAACATATAGGTTTTGGAAACAGCGGCCATCTTGACTTCCAGTTGGAGCGATGGCTGTACATGTCGCAAACAGGGTTACTTTATTGTATTTTTTTCGGGATCACGGGAAAATCAAAACATTCTAGACTACGTTCTTGAATGATTTTTGCAAATTTTGAAAGCAAAAGTCCCTATTTTACAGCTAAATTGCGTTTACAATATCAGCTATGTAACATGCGAGCACCATTAAAATAGCACAGGCAAACGATAACTGACGACCGGCTGTAATCAAAATAAGAGTTGCGCCAGCTTATATATTTAAGTGCCTTAGTATCGACTACGGAGCAAAACTTAACGGAGGGGGATCTTCGAATTATCCCCTCCTCCGTTGGGTAGCGGTAAAAATAAGGGGATCTAATAGTCTTTTCAGAGCTTCAGAGGACCCTTGGTGACCTGGAGGGTTGAATCTTTGCACACTCATAGTATCGACCACTGTGGTCTAGCCCAGTGGTTAAGGCAAGGAGATTGCACTCGAAGGACCCGAGTTCGATTCCTGGCTCCACCTAAACTGTCTCTGTGCTTAAGTAGAGTATTGGCACGTGAAATCTGTGGGTCTGAAAGTCCTTCAGAGAGGTTGGTCACAGAGGAAGAAGGGTACAGTTCCTATGGATGTCGCCTCTACTGAGTTCCGGTCTAAATTGTGTGATACGTTTCTGGCCATCTAAACAGGTATCTTACACTTACAGGTATCTTACTTTACATTTCTGTGGTGAGTGCGATATCTTTCGAAAGAATCAAGCTATATACATGAAATTGGATATTTTTTATTTTAATCAGTAGTATTATAAAATCTATTGATTTATAGCAAAACTGAGTCATAGGATAATTTCTATTTGTATTTTTGCTTTCCAACAATCTGAGTAAATCTGTAATGAAAACCATTTGTTATCGATCACATTGCATTTTTATTTTTTTATAGCATTGCATCTTAAAATTCAAAAATGCTGATTCGATTAATAAATTTTACTGCGTTACATAGTAATATTTTACAGTCGATTGAGATTTTACAGGTTTTGGATTTGCCAAAAAGACAGATAAAATCACATTATATACTTTTGCAAGAATATAAGCTCTCACACATATTTCATAACAAGGTATTCTATTCCAAATTACTTAACTTTTTAAAACTATTTCAAATACAAACCGCGAATTGCATATTCAATGAAAACAGCTCCAAATTTGCTGTTAAAATAACTAAATTAATGTAAAACCTTCATATGAATGCAGCATACAATAAAATCAACATGCTTTAAAGGCAAAATATAGCCTTTTTCAGGAGAAGCAAGCAGCTTAAACTTACTTATTCAAGCAAATTTGGCATCTGCGGTAATTCTAATTTCTTTATTACACGGTCTCTCTCCGCTTTGGTTTCTTCATGTTCATTCTTTATTTTCTGCTATTATTTCTTTCCTCCATGATTTTTAACGTTCATTCTGCCACGTTCATTCTGTTTAGTATTCTGCCACTCGTTTTCCTGCTTTCTTAGTTTGATTTCTCTCATTTCTCCTCGCGGCTATGATAACTTTTCTCTTACTTTCAGCCATATCTGCTATACAACTGCAGATGCCGAAATTGCTTGAATAAGTGAAGTTATGCTTCTTGTTTGTCCTGACGAAGGATGCTTTTTTTCTTTAGAAACCGATTGATTCCCAATTTCTTTTTATATATTTGAATTTATACCAAGATGCTATATTATTCATATATCCAATGCTGGACTCAAAATATTAAATATTAATGCTAGTTGATGATTCCGCAGATTAAATTTTGAAGTATTCACGCTATCGTTTTAAGATGGGGATGTTTGAGAAAGACCACACGAGTTGAAAATATTTGTTATTACATTACATTTTGATCCAGAAGTACTGGCAGTAGACTACAAAACTTGGATTAAATCCGCGAGCAAGGCGTTGCGTCGAACTCAATTCCTAAGAGAGCAACTAATAGAAATATTTAAGCTTCTCAAATACAGTGAAAAGAGAGAACGCCAAAACTTCTCCATCAACTAAATGAAATTTATTTTTCTTAAATGTATATGCTAATCAGATAAAATTCTTTGTATTTGAGAGTTTTATATTTAAAAATATTTAAATTTTTCATCTTCAAATGGAATGAATGACATCATTAATTCATCCATCTATTAATTCAGTTACACGAACATACACATTAAACTTAAAATTCACAGTTTAAACAATATCACAATATATAATCACAAATACGGACATAATTCATAATTGTACAAAGATTTTTATTAAATTGAGACATTGCTATGCTAAAATATCAAGATCTCTAGCATTCAAATTATATAAATTCTATAACCTGACTACAAGAGTCGATATATAATTTGATTATGATATATAGTTATATCTATAAAAAAATCTGATGTGAGCAACACATGACTCTCCTTATAAAATGCAATGAATTTACTACTTTTACAGAAAAAAATAGATTTTCCTTATAGTAGATACTTATATTCTTTCCAAGATATTGAATTTTCGACAATTAGTCGTCATTTTCATTGATTTAGCATCATTTTTATCCATTTGGCGAGATTTTCATTAATTTGCAACATTCCAAAAAGTCGCCAAGTTGGCGACATTCCGCCAAATTCGTCGTCAAATCTCGCCAAACGTTATGGACGGAGAAATACGTTATTCTTATAGCAGATAAATGAGTATTGGCGTTCAAATAGAAAAGTATTACTCAAAGTATCTTTTCTCATGAATGGAACGAGCTAGATCCACGAGAATGATGTCACCAAATTTATCGCATGATATTACATACGAAAAGTGAACATGTTTCTCAATAGTTAATATTTTTTTTAATTTATGGGATATTTTGATAAATGTATTTGAAAAATGTGCAATACCCCGAGAACGGTTCATGCTAGCTTTCTAAAGATTATGTCAATCATTTTCGAAGGTAACATTACATAAGAAATGTCTATTTGCGTAACTTTATTAAAGGTTTTGATTTTTTGATGATTTTTTCAAAATTTCACTCGAAAATTTAGGGGGTTCTGAACATTCGATTATTCACGGATTGTGATTTTTGTACCAAATTTCATTCGAATCACTCCATTCGTTCGCGAGACATCGTCTCCACAGACTCACTGACACACACACACACATACTTTCACACACACACACAGACATCACCTCAAAAATGTTTGATTTGTGATCAGGAATGCTTGAAACTTGCTATCGCGTCGAAACTCGAATTTTCGACCCCGTCACAATACTTTCTTTATACATTATGTATATAAAGAAAGTAATGATACTTGAAAAAGGAGATAATTCCTTAGTGGTACATCTCTGATATGAAATTTATTACAGCTAAAAGATCATTCCACTAAACACAATTATTAAAGAGTTTCTCAAAGAAAACCATGCACAAAACTTTCCTTCTGGTTTTAGGAGAATATACATCAAACATATATATATCTTCATGAATTGCATGATACATTGAAGCGTAACTCAATTAAGTAAAAAAAGACATAGAGTAAAAACCTATTTTGAATCTATATTCAATCCCCTTAAAATATTAAAAGATATTGAATACCAAGTTAGATATATTCAAGAATAAACTTATATGATTAAAAAGTATAATAATACATCAAATATGCCTGAAACGAAAAGTAATACTTTAATTACTTTCCTTATATACATAATGTATAAGGAAAGTATTGTGACGGGGTCGAAAATTCGAATTCGAGTTTTCGACGGGAGAGCACGTTTCAAGCATCCCTGATCACGAATCAAACATTTTTGAAGTGATGTCTGTGTGTGTGTGTGTGTGTGTGTGTGAAAGTGTGTGTGTGTGTGTGTGTGTGTATGTAAAATTATGTGTGTGTGTGTGTGTGTGTGTGTGTGTGTGTGTGTCAGTGAGCCTGTGGAGACGATAACTGATGGACGAATGGACCGATTCGAACAAAATTTGGTACAAAAATCACAATCCGTAAACACTGGAAGCCTATTGTTTTTATACGCAATCGAATGTCCAAAACCCCCCTAAATTTTCGAGTGAAATTTAGAAAAAATCGTCAAAAAATCAAAATCGCTAATAAAGTTACGCAAATATACATTTCTTATGTAATTTTTCATTAGAAAACGATTGACATAAATTTTAGAACGCTAATATGAACCGTTCTTGAGATATTGCACATTTTTCAAAAAACTTATCAAGAAGTTATATAAAATAAAAAAAAAATATATTTCCTATTGATAAACATGTTCACTTTTCATGTGTAATACCATGCGATAAATTTGGTGACATTATTCTCGGGGATCTAGCTCGTGCCATTCATGAAAAAAGATACTTTGAGTAATACTTTTGTATTTGGACGCCAATAGTCATTTATCTGCTGTAAGAATAACTTATTTCTCCGTCCATAACGCTTGGCGAGATTTTGGCGACGAATTTGGCGGAATGTCGCCAACTTGGCGACATTTTTAATTGTTGCCAAATTAACAAAAATCTCGCCAAATTGATAAAAATGACGCTAAATCAATGAAAATGACGACTAATTGACGAAAATTCAATATCTTGGAAAGAATATAAGTATCTACTACAAGAATAACATTTATTTTTAACTGTAAAAGTAGTAAATTCATTGCATTATAAAAGGAAAGTCATGTGTTGCCCACTTCAGATTTTTCTTATAAGTGCTCTTAGAAATGTTAGAAATATGATCCCAAAAATTAAATCTAGACATAAAATTAATCCAAGTCATCAACTTTATCAGCATGTAAGAAACACTTGCTGTAATGCAATATAGGAAAGTATAGCAATCTTTTTAATGATTAAAAATAATAGTACAGTATTTGAATGCTTTTAAATATAAGCGATTAACATAAGAGCATTCATATACGTCGTCAAATTATACTACAAAAGCTGGCAATATTTCGCAAAATTAATCTACCAATAAAATTTAAAATCATCATCAGATATTACGCATTTAGAAAATTCTAAAACGCTTACAAATTACAAAGTGTGAAAAAAAAAATACCGGCCCCAAATTTGAGTCCCGCCAAACACTAGAAAAAATCTGATGTAGGCAGCATATGACTTTCCTTATATAATGCAATGAATTTACTACTTTTGCAGTAAAAAAAAATAGATTATTTTTATAGTAGATATTTATATTCTTTCCAAGATATTGAATTTTCGTCAATCAGTCGTTATTTTCATTAATTTAGCGTCATTTTTATCCATTTGGCGAGATTTTCGTTAATTTGGCAACATTTCAAAAAGTCGCCAAGTTGACGACATCCTGCCAAATTCGTCACCAAAATCTCGCCAAACGTTATGGACGAAGAAATAAGTTATTCTTATAGCAGATAAATGACTATTGGCGTTCAAATACAAAAGTATTACTCAAAGTATATTTACTCATGAATGGAACGAGCTAGATTCGCGACAATGATGTCACCAAATTTATCGCATGGTATTACATATGAAAAGTGAACATGTTTCTCAATAGACAATATTTTTTTTATTTTATATGACTTTTTATAATTTTTTGTCAATCGTTTTCTAATGAAAATTTACATAAGAAATGTCTATTTGCGTAACTTTATTAGAGGTTTTAATTTTTGACGATTTTTTCAAAATTTCACTCGAAAATTTAGGGGGGTTCTGAACATTTGAAGGCGTATAAAAACGATAAGCTTCCAGTGTTTACGGATTGTCATTTTTGTACCAAATTTCGTTCGAATCGATCCATTCGTTCGTCAGTTATCGTCTCCACAGACTCACTGATACACACACACACAAACACACACACACATACTTTCACACATACACACACACACACACACAGACATCACTTCAGAAATGTTCGATTCTTGATCAGGGATGTTTGAAACGTGCTCTCCTGTCGAAAACTCGAATTTGTATTTTCGGCCCCGTCACAATACTTTCCTTATTATTGTATATAAGGAAAGTAAAAATGATAAGGTAGAAAGAGAGTTTTATTGAAATATGTTCATAAAGCAACCTCTCAACAAGATAGCAATTAAGCCAATCCATGATATTTGAATATAAATCAATGGTTTCTAAAAGACCAAAATCAATACTATCAAAAACTTTTGAAAAATACGTATACAATATATCCAGTTGAGATCCCTAATCACAAAGGAAAAACATCTTTAGAGGAGCAGAAGATATTTGTGACAGTACTACGCCTCGGTATAAAATCTTGCTAAAATGACTACTGATAGTTTTCAATTTGTTGAAAAATTTTCAGCTGTATGATATCCTCAAATATTTAGGAAATGGGCGATAGAATTGCAACAGGTCTGTAGTTTTAATATTCCAGTTTTCTCATCTCAGGAACAGTTTTCGATTTTTTTCCATTCATTATGAAATTGTTTAATTTTGATAAATATATTACGAATGACCAACAAAGGATTGACAAAGCATTCAGCATATCCCTTAATAGTGTAAGAAGGAACCGAATCAATATTTAAAAAATTTTACCCGTTTAGCTTCAAAACTGTGAACTTCCTTAAAACAAATACACTTATATAAAATCATGGACAGTAATCGTAATATTCAGTCATTTAAATTACTATCATAGACTGATCTATTTTTTAAAAAATCTGATGTGGGCAGCACATGACTTTCCTTATATAATTCAATGAATTTACTACTTTTATATATATATAGTTAAAAAAATGTTATTCTTATTCTTATAGTAGACACTCATATTCTTTCCAAGATATTGAATTTTCTTCAATGAGTCGCCATTTTCATAGATTTAGCGTCATTTTTATCTATTTGGCGAGAATTTTTTAAATTGGCAGCAATTTAAAATTTCGCCAAGTTGGCGACATTCCGCCAAGTTCGTCGCCAAAATGTCGTCAAGCGTTATGGGAGAAGAAATAAGTTATTCATACAGCAGATAAATAACTATTGGTGTTCAAATACAAAAGTATTACTCGAGCTATCTTTCTTCTTGAATGGAACGAGCTAGATCCCCGAGAATGATGTCGCCAAAGTAATCGCATAATGCAATGAATTTACTACTTTTACAGCAAAAGAATAGGTTATTCTTATAGTAGATACTTATATTCTTTCCAAGATATTGAATTTTCGTCAATTAGTCGTCATTTTCATTGATTTAGTGTCATTTTTATCCATTTGGCGAGATTTCCGTTAATTTGGCAACATTTAAAAAAGTCGCCACGTTGCCGACATTCCACCAAATTTATCGCCAAAATACCGCCAAGCGTTATGGACGGAGAAATATGTTATTCTTACAGCAGATAAATGACTATTGGTGTTTAAATACAAAAGTATTACTCAAACTATCTTTTCTCGCGAATGGAACGAGTTAGATCCACGAGAATGATGTCACCACATTTATCGCACGATATTACATATGAAAAGTGAACATGTTTCATAACAGTTAATATATTTTTGTAATTTATGGGATTTTTTGATAAATTTATTTCAAAAATGTGCAATATTTCGAGAACGGTTCGTGCTAGCGTTCTAACGCTTATGTCAATCATTTTCTAAGGAAAAATTACATAAGAAATGTCTATTTGCGTAACTTTATTAAAATTTTTGATTTTTTGATGATTTTTTCAAAATTTCACTCGAAAATTTAGAATTTTTTTTAACATTCGATTGTGTTTTAAAACAATAGGCTTCCAGTATTCATGGATTTTGATTTTTGTACCAAATTTCATTCGAATCGCTCCATTCGTTCGTGATATATCGTCTCCACAGACTCACTTACACACACACACATATATTTTCACACACAGACATCATCTCAAAAATGTTCGATTCGTGATCAGGGATACTTGAAACGTCCTCTCCCGTAGAAAACTCATTCGAATTTTCGACCCCGTCACAATACTTTCCTTATACATTATGTATATAAGGAAAGTAAAAAAAAATCGAGGCCACAGAAATGTCTGTGTTAAAATATAGTATGAAACAATATTGGTACAAAATTTTTAAACTAATGTGCTTTTTTTTTAGATTTTTGTGTTCCTAAGATTCTTTAAAAGTTCAGAAAACCGGCTGAATGACAGCACTGTGCAAACTCTTACACACAGACACACGCACATATTTCGTATAAATACGTGGAAAACTCAATATTGAATTATAAATTCTATCACTAATAATTATGCAAATACTATGTATTTTAATAAATATAAAAATTTGTAAAAACAGTATGGCAACGATCTATTACACTTGTATATGTCTGTAAATTTAGAATGTATATTCATACAGAAATTGTATATTTTCAACAGCAATCTCAACACAAGATTAACCAGGTTTGTATCGCTACATTACTCGGCTTGGAACATGAATTTTGTGAAAAGATAAACATTATATATTCGTGAGCTATAATGACAATTCGAACCATCTGCGTGTCAAGTAATTTCGGACGCACAGCAACTGGTGCGTTATCTCCTTTTGTGTTATCCATCACAATAGGAATTGCGCACGATGTACGGAATTGCATGTACTTCACGATATTTGAGAAACTTAACAATTCAAATTCACTGAAAATGGAAGAACGGGTGGTATTGGATAAAATATTCACATCTAACAGTATACATGCTCTTAAAGTTAGCCTGTACACTTGGAGGTGGGTGTCTATAGCACGAAGGAGGGATTGAAGTGTAGCGAAATTTGGAACACATTTCAGGTGATGGAAAAAAATCCACAGGAAAGAATATATTGTTCAAAAGTTTATCACCAGGGTTTTTTATGTCGTATGTTACAGATTTTGAGACCGAATTAGAAGACATTGATTAGATGATCGTGAAAGCCACCTGGAGCTACTCAAAATCGAATGTTTTCTTATATCTGATTTCTAGGGTGTTGTATTTTAATGATGTGTGTGCGTTTGTGTGCTTTGAGGTTTGCATATGTCGAAATTTTGGACTTTCACCTTGTCCGGAGAGGCAGTTTCAAAGACCAAAACCGGCCATATGACGATGGTGTGTTTCAAAATTTGAACATAAACCTGGCCGAAAATCCACAAGTTTCGACTTAGTCTAGTCCAAAAAGGTGTTTAACGAAATGTGTGAAAATTATGAATTTATGCTACATTTTGTGCCCTTATACATGTTCAATTTTTTTTTTCACACATATCTTTGCATGGATAAAATTAAAAAAAATTCACATATTCTCTGAAATTTATTTATAAATTAGAAAAATAAATAAATATTTAATTAAATTAAAATCTCTATGAAGAATCTTGGTTCTACCAAGGTAAGGTCGGATCTAAGCTTGGCCTGTGTATGTAAAATACAATTTTTATTTTAAAATCCTACAGTTTGAATTCAGTAAAATGTTATATTTAGAGTTTAAAAAATGCACCATTTAGGATTTATTAGAAAAAATCCGGTATGTTACAATTATTTTTTCAAACTCATTTTTTCAATTTTAGTATATTGTTGAGACGGTCTGTGGGATATGCGGAAATGTAAATGAATAATATCATCCAATTAGTTTTGGATTGAACCTGGGTTGAAAAAATGAAATACATTGAACCCTATAGGACCTAATTTTTCAAATATTTTTAAAGCGAATTTAAAATTCATAAATTGCTTCAAAAATTTCAGGAAAAATTCAAATTATCCCATAAAATATATAAAAAAATTTCAGCAAAACATGTTCAGTAGTTTTTTTAAATACAAATTAAAATAATAATTGCATCCATATTATACGAAAAGATCACGTGACATACTTCAAAATAAAATATGGCATCCATCTTGTGTCAAAATCACGATTTTTAACGTTCTTTTTCATTTATATTTAGTGTTGCATCCGTCCTTAAACCGATTTATTTTTTATTTTTTTCTGTGCATCTATATACTGCGACAACGTAAATACAATATTTTTGAATTGAAATGACCATCAAACTTTGATTATTTCTACATCGAAGCCTAATTTTCACGTATGGAGAATATAAACACATCAAGCTGTAAGATGAGTTGTATAAGAATTGCTGAATTTCTTTAACGCAAAATTATCTAACTCTAGTGTCTGCAATATAGCTGATATGAATGAAACATTCATAGATTTTACATAGAGAAGCAGACGATTTTATAGTATTGCCTTTTTAGATGAAGGTTTAAGCATGGAGTTAGAAAGTACTTTTACTTCCATGGTTTTAAATTTTTAAGTAAAATAAATTATTGTTCTATTGTAATAATTTTAAAAATATCGCCGCTGAAAGAAATTAATGGAAAAAAGTTTATGAATGATATATTCCCCCTTTTTATATAGAGAGCCAGCCAGACTATTTATATTTCGATGACGTTATTTGAATACAGTTCCTTTGTTTTCGATGAAGTTTTCAAATATAATAAATTGTTGTATTATTATGATAATTTTAAAGTTATCACTGCTGAATGTATAGCATTTTAGAGATATTTAAATAAAATCCCATTGCAGTTGGAAAGTGTTTCATAATCAATACTTTATGCATGATTGATCTTTCTTGTTCATTTATAATCTTCTATAGTTTATTATATATTTCGAGTTAAAATTAGAAACATGAAATAAAAACACTCGCTCAAAGTAAACTTTAAATGTTTTTTTAAATAAACAGTTTAAAATATTAAAATATTGAACTTATTTCTAGATATTCATAATCTGGACCCTATTTCCGACAAAATAAGGAAAATTATATACATTTTCATTTATTTGCTTCGGGGGTATAAATGTCTAAAATATTTATATTTTGCGTAACGCTATGTTTTTCCACGAGAGAAACCACAACCATAGATGTTAATCAAATCAAAAACAAGAAATTTGAAGTCTTCAGATTTTTAAATGTGACCAATTGATTTTCACTACAAAATATGTTTAATTAAAAGTCCTAATCTTTATTCCAACGATGGTGATTGGTTAGAGTAGGAGAAAGGAAAAAATGTCATGGTAAAATAATTTTTTTTGCTTCAGCAAAAATAGCAACTTATTTCCGTTTCTTCAACACATTTACCTTTCCTTCATATTTAGTGAGATATTTCTATATATGAGTTTGTAAATATAACATTGACAGTAGTTCTAATATACTTCAAACTATCTAAGTAAAGTTATTAACATATGTTCAATATTTTATATTCTTTCTGTGAACTTTTCTTAGGATTTTAAATAGGCGTTACTTAATTAAAATTCTAAATGACTTGACAAACATTAATTCAATTGCAAACATCATTTATTGAAAGCAATAACTTTCATCATTGTCGAAACTTGGGAAATTAAGTGTCAATTAGTTACTTTTATATATTTAATTTTTCCGGAATTGCTGATAAGAATTTAATTCAAAGCACACTTTTGACTTGAAATTAAAGATTTCAATTCTTAGAACAAAGTAGCATATTGCCTTTAAATTATGGTTAGCGTAACAAATGACCTATAGCAACACTTCTCAAAGTGTGCTGCTGAAAACTCCCAGGCTCTCACATATTGTTAGGTACAACTAAATTTTGTTGTCTTATACATTCAATATTATTTGTTTTCTGCTGTTTGTTTCACCCCGTTTCATTTTTCCTTTGTTCTTTTATTCCTTTTGTATTGACATTGTCAATGTGTCTAAGTCACGAGCATTTTTTTGACAGACACTTTAATACTTCTGTTGAGCGACATCTTCCTTACGAATGCGACTTCTTGCTTTCGAAACTGAATGATGCCTTTAGACAATTGTTTTATTTTGTCTTTTAAATTGCAAACATTCATTAATGGAGCAATTATTTTACTCTTTGAGGAAACTATAGTGTCATAATTACATTTATTTGTAGGTAATTTTAATGCAGTACACTAGTAGCATTAACTGTTTTCGGTTTTTAGCATTTAATTGTTCTGAAAAAACGACGTAAATTACATGTCATGAATTTATTAAAATATTGATTTTTTTAGCCATTTTCTCACCACCAAGGATGTGAGGTTGCTGCGCGTTTAACAAGTGGTTTCCTCAATAGTCTTAATTTGGTAAAGTGGAAACTAAATTAAAGTCTATACTCCATTAAAAGAAATAAATCCTCATCCAGCATTTTATGGGTCAAAAAATACCACCATCATATATATCATTGAATCATAATTGAGATCGAATGACTCATGACTCACAGGTTAAACTACATTAGAGACAATTGTAATTCTATTACATTAGAAACAATGATAAGAAATTATTCTGTTAACTCCACGAAAGTCAGCATTTGAATTTTTGCCATTATTTTTCATTACTACCATTTTAAGGGAACGGTGGACGTTGAAATTTTTTTATTTTATTTTTTTATTGATTTAGAAACGTGAAAATCTGTATAAATATTCCTCTTAACGTTACTATATACAATACCATTATTTTTTTTTCAATTTTGTTATAATTTTGTATTTTTTTTTTAAATTGAATTTCTTTAACGAAAATTTGAAAATGCTCTTTGCGTTCCATTTGTTCACATTTTTGATTAATTTTACATTATGATCACTCAAAAACACATTATGAACAAATTTGGGTATTCATTTTTAAATCCCTTAGAAAGTTAATTTTTTTAAAATATTTTTCTGCATTAAAACTTAATTTTCATCATTTAATTAGGTTCTTATTCACTTTTAATTACCTTAATAAAGTTCAATTACAAAATGCATACCCAGTTTCATTAAAAAGTATGAAAGGTGTCTTCTTGCCAAATTTCATGCATCTCAAACAAAAATTAAGACGCATGGAGCATTTTAAAAATGTAAAACCTTTGAAAATTCCATTTCGAAAAAAAATGCATTCAACCTTTTGCTTATGAGTGGGACAGCGTCCATCCCAAACGAAGAACCTCCCAAAAAGACAGATATTTGACATACCCTATCCCAATCAGTTCGATCCCTTTTTGGATGGAATTTTGAAACATTGCACCTGCGGGTGCAATGTTTCTGTCAACGATTTCCATGGACGCCAATGCCTGCAAAGAGGAATCGAACTGATTGGGATAGGGTATGTCAAATATCTGTCTTTTTGGGAGGTCCTTCGTTTGGGAGGGACGTTGTCCCACCCGTAAGCAAATGTTAAATGTGTAAAATATTGTTATATATTAAAAACTTTTTTTAGTCGATTTTTGCTGATTTCAAAGTCCACCGTCCCCTTGATATAGATTATTTTACTCAATTATTTTATAATTAAATGCCATTATGAATCACGTGTGAAGTACAGAGATAAAAACGTACAGTATACTGCTTCCTGTGGCTGATTTTGAAAACTGCCGCAAATTTAGTGCAACCACTTTTTTCCCGATTGCAAAATAGACGGTTGTCAGAAAAATGTCATGAAATTCAATGTACACAGTAAATGTACACAGCATGATAGAAATACATGCATGAATGTGTTCAAAGCATAAAAAAAATATTGTTTCAAAAATATTCTGCGGTCATGATAAACACTTTAAATTGAAAAAAAAATCATTCATTTTTTAACACTTTCCAACATTGTTGAAAAGTGTTTATCACTTTGGTCGCTTAGTCTGTCCGTTCGCCCGATAACTGCTGTGAAAATAATTTTATTGAAATGGAATTTTAGTATGTTGTTGAGACAGTTCGTGGGATGCCTGGGAATGAAAATGAATCGTAACACCTAATTAGTTTCGGATTTAACTCGGGTTGAAAAAATACAATACAATCGAATCTAAATGGGACTTAATTTTTCAAATATTTTGCAAGCGTTAAAATTTACAAATTGCTTCGAAAATTTTAGGAAATATTCAAATTCTCATATAAAATGCGTAAAAAAAATTCAGCAAAATATGTTGGGTAGTCTTTTAAATAAAAATTGAAATAATATTTACACATATATTATATGAAGAGATCACTTGTCTTATCGCAAAATGAAATATGTCTTCCATTTTTTCCGCTGTGTAAAGATCGTTTAAATTTATATTTAGTGCTGCTCGTCATAAAATCGCTTTATTTTTAGGCATTCTCTGTGAATCTAAATACTGCGCCAACGCAATTGCAATATTTTTTATTTTAAATGATCACTAATCTTTCTTTATTACTACAACGAAATCTATCTTTAACGCTAAACTATAGCATACAGAATGTAAACAAATCCAGCGACTGTAAGAAGATTTGTATAAGAATTACTGACTTTTATTTCACGCAAGTTTTTCAGCTCTAGAGTCTGGAATATAAGTAATAAAAATGAAATATTTATTAATTTTACATAGAGAAACAGACAATTTATAAAATGAAATGGTTTGTCATAGTTACAACAATTTTGAAAAACTAATTTAACATGAGATAAACAAACGATATATTTTCCATAATAATGAAATATTATAATTATATATTAGTTGTTGACTTTAGAGCTTTTAATCATGTCACCAACCAATTTAGAATATCTGCTACATGTATAATTATCAAATGGCATTCCCAATGTTGTGAATACATCGCTCAGGCTTTCTAAATATCCATCACGGAACACAATAACTGCATCACGTACTCCAGAGCTTAGTGTGTCAACCCGAATGCAATTAATTTTTTCTATCACACCATATCCAAGATTCGATAATGACAGTCTGGGACCCTAGGTACAGTATTCTTTCAAGATCCTGCTGATGCTCACATTCCCAGTTTTCACAAGAGACTAACAAATATATTGTACTTTTCTCTATATTATCATTTTCACATAGACAGAAAATAAAGAGCTACATATTTAGACTGTATATGAGTACGAAATATATAAGTGCAATGCAGTCTTAAGGATAACATCAACTACGTAATTCCAACTTTTAAAATTTATCTATCCAAAACGACATTAACAGACAGGATGATACACAAACCATACACATTATTTTATGTGTTACACGTCTGGTTGCCATGCCAGGGTTTAAAAAAAACAAACAAAAAAACAATAAATTTCAATATTTTAGGATTCAAATATATAAAATGATTTTGGGACCCACTAAAATCTAGAGACCCTAGGACCGAACCTTGTGGGACTAGGTAATTTTCAGGGTCTGATCGTATTATTGAATAACTCGATATTTTAGGTCCTACCGTTCAACCAGCAACTAATTAGCCTCTTTTTAAGCTACTTCAAAGTTTGTTAAACTGAGGTTTGGATAGTTTGTGCAGTAAAAGTTATATATTCTCACTGGAGAGCAGTGTGGCCTCAGATTTGCTAATTACACACAGTCTGAAACGGTCCACCGATACTGATTGCTGCAGTGGCTCTATGATTTCAGTTTAGAGGATGTTCATCAGCAATTTTTGTGACTCTGAACCTTGCTTTAAAGCTTATTGAGTTGTAGTTCTATGTTCTGAGATGGTAATGCAAGCTGGGCGTTATTACCGACTTAGTTTATCATCAGAAAGACTTCCAGAATTGTGACATGTAACTATGTAGTTCAATCGATGATGATTGTAGCAGTAGGAGCATGATTGCATTATATTATGTCTGGATTTCTGTAGATTGCTCCGGAGTTCTTGCCTTTTTAGAGGGAGTTCGTAGTGTTCTATTTGTAGGTAAACCGTTTTTGTTGCTTTATAAAATTATGTTAATCCTAATAATGTACTGATATTTAGGTAGGTATTTTACTTTCGGTTTGGAAAGTTTCCCTTTCTGAATCGCGTGTTCATTTTGAAGAAGGAAGCTGTTTGCCTCCAAAACTAGTTAGTACTTTACATTTTTAATGTTGTTTTTAACTATGATTTTTTATTTATAGTAACAATAAATATTTTTGTTTTATACAAGGCCCTCTCAATAAGTCTCCGGTCTAACTAAGAAAAACAATTTTTTTTTAGAAATTCGACTTCATTCATCAACATACTCTCCTTCAAGAGTGATACAATCATTCCAACGCTCCTCTAACTTTTCGATGCCTTTTTTGTAGAACGATTTGTCTTTGCTCCCAAAAT
Organism: Amaurobius ferox; assembly: GCA_951213105.1. Classification (NCBI taxonomy): domain Eukaryota; kingdom Metazoa; phylum Arthropoda; class Arachnida; order Araneae; family Amaurobiidae; genus Amaurobius; species Amaurobius ferox. The sequence continues at coordinate 75,300,969 of OX578134.1, forward strand.
AGGCCTCAGTTTCGGCAATCACTTTTTTATTTGAGCCAAATTTCTTTCCCTGGAGCATCGTTTTGATGTCTGCAAAAAGCCAGTAGTCGTTGGGGGCCAAATCTGGAAAGTACGGTGGGTGAGAAAGCAATTCAAAGCGTAATTCATATAATTTAATCATTGTTTTCATCGACTTGTGGCACGGGCATTGTCTTGGTGGAATAGCACTTTTTCTTTTCCATGTGAGGCCGTTTTTTCTTGATTTGTACACTCAAGCGATCCAATAATGCCGTGTAATATTCACTATTGATAGTTTTACCTTTCTCAAGATAGTCGATCAACAAAATACCATGCGCGTCCCAAAATACGGATACCATAACCTTGCCAGCTCACTTTTGGGTTTTTGGTCTTTTTGGACGACTTTCACCAGCTGTTGTCCATTCAGCTGACGATCTTTTTGATTCAGGTGTGTAGTAATGGATCCATGTTTCATCCATTGTCACATACCGACGCAAGAAATCCCTCTTATCTAGCTTGAATAACTCCAAACAACGCTCTGAATCGTTGACGCGTTGTTGTTTTTGTTCCGGTGGGAGCAAACGTGGCACCCTCTTCGAAAGCAACTTACGCATGCTCAAATTTTCGTGTAAAATTGTAAATACACTACCTTCTTATATCTTTAAGATGTCAGCTATCTCACGCAACTTTACTTTATGGTCTTTCAAAACTATTTTGTGGACTTTTTTTATGTTTTCCGGAACAACTGCCGATTTTGGGCGACCAGAGCATTCAGCATCATCGGTGTTTGTACGACCGTGTTTAAATTTAGCATACCAGTCAATAATAGTTGATTTCCCTGGTGCAGAGTCTCCATAATGCTCATCAAGCCACTGTTTGGCTTCAACAGTATTTTTCCCCATCAAAAACCAATGTTTAATCGACACACGAAATTCTTTTTTATCAATTGTTTTGAAAATTACAAAACTGGAGTCACTGAAACTACTGTAACCTATAAACTAATTGTCAGAATATCATGAAATTTTGACACGTGTCGTTTGAAGGTTGGTACTATACAGAAATCACATGGGTTTGTCAACAGTGTCTCCATATATATGTCAGACCGGAGACGTATTGAGTGTGTTATTGTTAATGTATTCAATGGACTTCATCTGCCTGAGTACTTGCTGTCTTTTAGCTATTAACCTTCAATTATATTCGTAGATTAGTAATTAGCTTTATTAATATCTTAGTTTTGATAATATTTTTATGCATTTACTATATTTGCAAAATCTTGAATCCTGCAATATATGACATGGAAATGATTTCATATATACCTCATTTTTACAGCTACTATTTGAAATAATCGTCTTTGTAACTTAAATGATGGAGCTATTGAGGTTGTATTGCGAGTACACTTATTTGAGAGACCGAATATCAATGGTTTGATTGCAAGGGCGATTGTATATATTGTAACACGTTTTTTTTTTGTTTTCATTATTTCGCATACACCTTTTGTTAAATATTGATAATTTTTTTATACACACATGAATATGATTTGCAATATTTCATATTATTGTGGTATTGTTTTTTTTTATCAATTCAAATCCATAACAGCTTTGATAGACTTCGATATGGATTTTATGTTATATTTATTTTTGTAAAATTTCTGAAACTTTAGTATAGTTCCAATATATTTGTCGCCCTTGTTGGAAATATAGTTAGGTAATTTAGTGGTTAAAGACTGAATTACATAACATTCCGTTTTCATAAATATACATTTATACAAAATTAACAAATTATTATTATAATCAATGTATGATTATGTTGATGATTATAATTATAAAATAAATATATATTGATATTGATCATATTACCTATTATCAATATCAAAATATTAGGCAATATTAATATATTATCATCTTATTAAAAATAAAATTATTATGCATTTATTTATTATAAATAAATGCATATATATTGATAATGAATAATTGATAATGATCAATATTCATACATATATAAATAATCAATGCACGTTTATGATTATAATTGTATTTCAAATTATTTCAATGTATAATCATCAAGTATCTAAATACAATGTATTATGTCTACAATAAATAATTATTATACTTCGGAAACATTAACAGGTGCATAGCAATATTAAAATTTCCTGGAAATTCTAGTTAGTTGAAGCACTGCATCAACACGGGCGAAAATTACTGAGGATTAATTTTGTTCTAAATCTTATTACTTCTCGGAAATCTCAACACTTAGAAAAGTGCAGAAGCATGTGAAAGTCTTAAACACATTTTGCTGTCGTACTCAAGTGTCTTAAATCCGCTCTATAGAGAAGTTATTTTAAAAATGTAGCGCGGTATAAAGTTTTAAATATGATTTTGAGATGCAGATGCGTTGCGAGGTAAAATTCTAAATTATTTTACATAATGAAAGGCATGACTTAAAATGGAATGTTTTTAAAATGCTTAAATTTGTGTAAGTGATTTAAATGATGATAATGTTGCGAGTTAAATATAAATGTTCTGAAAATGTAATTAAGTTACGATGTGTAACAAAAACATGAAATTATTTTAGTAATCTCTGTTTATTACCCATTTGAAAAGAGTTGACAATTCAATAGCTTCTACGTTTTAAGTTATTAGTTAGTTTAGAAACATAACAGTCTGCAAAGACCGGATAGTTTAGAGATTATTTCTTGAGTTTCCATGAAAAGAGCTTTATTCCAAACTTGTCGATCGGAGTTCCGCATCGATTGGTAGAAGCCTCTTCTATAGCTGAGTGACTAGAGCCCCTTTATAAAGTTCTATAAAAGGACTCTAAGAGAGACAAACTATATTACAAACACAATAGCGTTTGTAGTTCCGCTAAAGGAGTATCCTCTATTGATTGATACAAGACTATGATCACATAACTTGTAACAAGGTCCCCAGATTCGATTTCGGAACAAAGAAGATACTTTCCATTGGAGTCTCAACATCGTTTAAATCTTAATTAGGGGCATTGTGTCTAAAATGTATCATTTTCCTTAGATAAGGTTTACCATATAAATAACTAATAAAATAACTAATTAAATATATATATATTGTTACGAACATGAATAATGCCTTTACTGGAAGCTGTTTTCTGAACCAGAAAGGAAAAACACCTTACAGGCAGCCTTTCCTACGATGTGGATCAAGGGCTGCCATATTAGGACTGTCAGTTCAGGTTTGTCAGATTTGACGATTTATCACCAATTTTGCGTCGTTCCGAATGTTTGAGAAACTTTTCGAAATAACGAATATTCTACGAGATACGAGCTCCTTCTGGAATTTTTTACAGAGTATATGAAAACAGTCATTGCTTAGTTGGAGCAGCAGTTAGCGTGATACGAGCTACATTGAATTGTGAAATACATGAATGGACTGATCCAGTGATAGATCAATGGGCGGATCCATTGAATTGTGAAATACTTGAGAATAATATCGGCTGTTTTGTGAAATTAGTGAAGCATTTAATTGCTGTTTTACTGTATCTGCAGTAGTTCAGTGATCTTGAGAGATAGTTATCGAGATGTTTGCTGCATATTGCTCCTGTTTACTAAGTGTGTGTAAAGAAAAGTGTTCATTATCCAGAAATTTTGGACTCATTCTTGTATTCTGAGAGTACATCTACGATTCCAGAGGGTACGTCGTAAAAATATTTGGGATAGAATACAGAAAAATAAAATTGAAACCTAAAATACATTAATCTTTTGATTTGAAACAGTTGTATACACGTTGCTAGTGCTAAGATTTTAATGGAATGCTTGTCATTTTCAATTCTTTTCATAAAAGTTTGAACATTTCAGATCCATATTTATTTCACAGAGCATTGGATTCAACATTACACATGCATTCGACCTAGTTAATTCAGCAATTCTACTTCATTCTTCAGACCGAACATAGTTCATGATGGAGGACACTCTTTCAATAGGAGTGAAAGTGTATTAGACAAAGTTCTATTAGACAAAGAAAAAATATCTCCAGTACTCAGCTGAAATTCGGTATTAACATCTTCTGATCCATGAAATTCTTTAAAATTTGAATCTTTATAGTTTCTATTCTTCACAGTGCATTTTATTTATTTTCCACGTGTCGCAGTTCGGAGACTAGAATTTCTTAGCAATCGCCACTTCATCGAATAATTCATTTACGTTTATATCAGCATTTTCAAGTGCTTTAGCAATTTTGTGTGCAGATGTTTTAATTGCAGTCAATATAATATTTAGATTCCTTAGCCATAATTATTCTTTGCCACCAAAACTTTACTTAAAAAGATAAATTTCAAACTGGGACAAAATGGCAAACCAAGCTGGATGTACTTTTAAACCGGCGCAATCCCGATCAAAGTGGGAAGTATAATAAGCCTACTTAGATACATAATATATAATGAAGTATGCGGGCGGTGAAAGTTCAATTTCCAGTATTTTTAATGGATATACACTGTTTAATGATCAACCATTACAAGAACCTTAATAGGATCAAACTCTCATTGTAGATAACAACATGCATCGCGATTTTTCTGCGCTTATCAGCATGTAATAAAAGATACTTGCAATGAGGAGTAAACTGGGTATGTGTCACAATTTTGCGAATGTGAATAATTTTGTACATATTCACTAACTGGGAAGGTCCCATGAAATTCCGACACAAATTACGATTTAGAATTTTGGAAGATATTCCCATTCCAAATAACAGCATCCATGAACCGCTTATTAGGTACTCGTCAACATGGATGCATGGAGTAACCGTTATCCACAATGGCAGTAAGAAAACTTGCGATTGCCAAGAAAACTTACCAAATTGCAGGTTTTCTTGTTGACGTTCCAAATAACAGCTATTCCATGCTTATAAATAAATAATAAGCGAGAAACTCCATAGATACTGTTATTTGCAATGGGAATGTTTTCTAAATATTTGAAAACACCCCTAAGAAAAGGATTCTATGATTTTGCCATTTAAAAGTCATCATATACAATTATAGACTCAGCGCATCGTGGTTTGAAGAATAATTTAATTTCTTGAATGAAAATTTTTATGCTACTGGTAGAAACAAATTTGCTATATTTTACTTTTTGAAAACCGTATTTTACTAAACTGAATATGACTACAGATTTCCAAATCTGATATAGTTATTCTTTACTTTATTCCATGTTTTGTCTATGTTACGTCCGTGTCTCTTGTTACAAGGCCTATAACAAGACAAGGTCCGTTTCTAGTCCTGAAACTAGATCTTTCATTCATCATTAAGCTGGCGATATAATAGCAAATTTTATCGTAAATAATTACATTATTTAATAACGGAATTAAATTACTTTGTTCTATATATAAATATTTAAATTCCAAATATATTGATAATGCAGATTATTTTTGTTTAAGATTATGCTAAGATTATTAAGATATATTATATTATAAGATATTATTATATTATAAGATATATTATTATATTATATTATATTATAAGATATATTATTAAGATATATTAAGATTATTATTATTTAAGATTTGTTTAAGATCTGCATTGATTATTATTAATAATTAATGCAGATAATATGTTAGATTTAAATAACAAAGAACTTAATGGAAATAAACATTTAATAAATTATATTTTGTATTATATGCTATCAGTTGCTGCAGCAGTTAAGATAAATATAATTAATTATGCACTGATGTCCAAAATTAAAGTTACAAGCACATTTTTTTGCAATAATTCAAAGTAGCGGCAACTAATGTTTAAAAAATTGATGCTATATATAAAGTGGGGAACGGTGAATGTAATGTAAGCATCCAGTGTTTATTAAACGGTTAAAAGGGTACGTTCAGTAAGGAAACGTGAAAATGGCAGTTTTCCGCTTCGGAGAATTTCATCTATAGAAGTGTGTTTCTTGCAGGAAAAATCATGATACGGATTGATTTCAGTTAAAATGAGTTCTCGTAATCATTTAGATAATTGACTGAGGTTGGGAACCATCGGCAAGCTTACAGCTGGCCAGTCTGAAACGGAGTTCGCTCGATAGTTACGAGTGTCTCGAATGGTGGTATCCAAGTTATGACACCAATTCCAAACAACGGGTACTATTACCAGGGGGCCCGGTCAAATGCACCTCCAGAGTCACGACACCTGAGGAAGATCGATACGTGGCATTTACAGCACGACGCTATCCAGAATGACGGCTAGAGAGCTTTCTCAGGACCTCGCTGCTACTCGCCTCTCGTTGCTAAGTCTGGACCAACAATTTCTATGCAAAGTGCATACAGACGCCTAGCAGAGAAGGCCCTTGACGTCCGGAGACCTGTGGTGTGTGTGTGTGTGTCCCTCTCAGCAGATCGCAGAAGAGAGCCCGTCTTTCGTGGAGCTAGGCAAATCATTCTTAGACACAACAAGATTGGGGCCGTGTCCTCTTCAGTGATGAATCGAGATTCAGTACCCAAAGTGATTCCCGACGAGTCTTCATGTGGAGAGAGCTTGGGACCAGCTATCGTCCCTCCAACTTAAGGGAAATCGACCAGCGTAAGGGAAATTGGAAGTGAAATCCTTGTCTGGGAGAGGCATCATGTTGGATGGTCGTACACCACTGCATATCTTCGATGCGGACACTGTGACAGCACAGCACTAAAGGGATGAGATCCTTGAACATTACGTGAGGTTTTTCCGAGAAGCTGTCGCAGAGGACTTTTGGATGATAATGCGAGGTCACACAGAGCTCAACTTGTCGACGATTTTCTAAAGGAAGACTGTATTCGCCGTATGGTTAGGATGTGGTCAGCAAAGTCGCTGAACATAAATCCCTTAGAGCTTGTTTGGGATGCTTTAGGAAGAGCCATTGCATGCCGTGAACCCCCTCCGAGGACCCTCTAGGCATTACAATCCTCGTTTTCAAAATTTATTGCCACAAGCTATGATCAACAACCTCATTTACAGTATGAGGGCCCGTTGTGCTGTTTGTAAAGCTGTGCAGGGTGGCCACACTCCTTATTAGCCGGACCATTCTGTAGATACGATGTATCAAGGTATGGTCGTGTTTGGTCTCATTTGCATATTGCTAAAATATACCTCCAGTTTATTTTGTTATGCTACTATTGACTGTATCATAGTATGGGGGCAACTGTGTACAAAATGTCATTGCAACAAACCCATTATTATTCGAGATATCACATGCTTTGTGTTTCCAACGGCCGTACCGTGCTGAAAACACCGGTTCTCGTTAGATCACCGAAGTCAAGCAGCATCGGGCGCGGTTAGTACTTGGTGGGTGACCACCTCGGAACACCGCGTGCTGTTGGCCATCTCGGGTGCGGTATCCCCGTGGTTTGCGCGCTAGATTTGCACGCTACCACAAAATGCCGCCGTGTTCATGCGGAGTACGATCACGTTAAACATGTGGGTCCGTAAGTCCTTCCGAGAGGTTGGTGGTAGGGGAAGGAGGGTACGGTCCCTGTGGATGCCTCCCCCACTGGGTTCCGGTCTAAATTGGGTGGCACTTCCCGGCCGTCCATACAGTTACCTTACACCTTTCTGGTAGGTCGGACGGTCTGGGTCTCAACAACAACAACATGCTTTGTGTTTGTAACCTTAATTTTGGACATCAGTGTACACATAACTCAAAACTTCTAACATACTTAATCCTCAATACTAAACAGTAAATATTTCCAAAGTACCTTAGAAATAAAACTGTATATGATAGTATATAATACGGAAGAATGTCTTAAAGACATTGAAATAAAACTGAGAAGTTTTTACTCGCGAATATCAATAGCTTTATTTCCATTCCAGAGATTATAGAAGCAATTGAAAATTCAAGAAACCTAATTAAATGCTAAACAAGTGATTAAGTTTAGCTTTCTGTGTTTTCATTGCATCTTAGAAAGGAATGGATATTAAATAAACTCCATTCGAACGGGTATGAAATGTTATCTGTAAACAGTTAGTAGAATGAAATTTTATTCAAACTGTATAATTAAATATTTCTATTTCTTTGGATGGATTTTCTCTATTATTTGGATGGATTTTCTCTATTTCTTTGAATGGGTTCTCTCTATTTCCTTGAATGGGTTCTCTCTATTTCTTTGAATGGATTCTCTCTATTTCTTTGAATGGATTCTCTCTATTTCTTTGAATGGATTCTCTCTATTTCTTTGAATGGGTTTTCTCTATTTCTTTGAATGGGTTTTCTCTATTTCCTTGAATGGGTTCTCTCTATTTCTTTGAATGGATTTTCTCTATTAATTGGATGGATTTTCTCTATTTCTTTGAATGGATTCTCTCTATTTCCTTGAATGGGTTCTCTCTATTTCTTTGAATGGATTCTCTCTATTTATTTGAATGGATTATCTTTATTTCTTTGAATGGATTCTCTCTATTTCTTTGAATGGGTTCTCTCTATTTCTTTGAATGGATTCTCTCTATTTCTTTGAATGGATTATCTCTATTTCTTTGAATGGGTTCTCTCTATTTCTTTGAATGGATTCTCTCAATTTCTTTGGAAAGATTAATACTAAAACTTCAAGTCGCATTTACTAGATCTAGCTGATAATAGCCAATTTGGATCTATTTTAGAGCTATTATTTAAAAACTATTTACCAACTACTTTTGGCTAATTTCTTATAAATCCGAAATTTTGTTTCGCGTTTATTTATTTTATTCGCTGATTTTAACAATTTTCAGTTAAAAAACAAACATTTTGAGATTTATTATCCCGACAGTCAGTGGTGTCATTCAGCTTGTTTCCACCGGTTTCTAAAAACCAGTTCTTGAAATGTGAACGGGTTTAGAAACTAGTCGCTGCTAATTGACTGGAATATATAATATTTTGGTCATACATTAACATAAAAATTATTATGGGATCGTCATAGATCTGCCACAAACAATGCAAAACATGCCATTTTCAATTTGGACGGAAATCAGTTGTTAAATTAGCTGGAATGTGACTCAACTCGACTTTCTCATACCAGAATCCATTTTCAGTAGTTTGTTTTTCTGGGTAACCTAGCCTCCGAGAGGGGTTAATGACGTCACGGACAAAAAAAGTTGAATCGCGGCAATTTTTCCCAGCAATGATTGAAACTATTAAGTCTCGTGAACATTAAGCCATAAATAAACCCTTTTATGCATGATTATGTTTACTCCTATGCTATCCCGTTAAAAAAGTTTTTGCCCTAATTTAAAAATATCTATCTCGTTCTAGATTTTTGATAACAAAGCCGTCCAAAACCATTGATATTTATGGCCACTATCGTGTACACAAGAAATCGACCAGAGACATACATACAGACTACAGACAGACAACACTCCAAAAATAGACAAAGCGTGTTCAGGAGGTCTTCAAACATATATTGGCGTCAAAATCTCAAAAATTTTCGGGGAAACAATACTTGCTCCATACTACATTACATAGTATGAGAAAGTAAAAATTGGAATGACATCACTGCTAACAGCCAATATTTGAATAAAGTTATGTTTCAACGGATCTTGAACTCCATGTTGAATAACTGTCAATCAGTTCAATTAAGTTATGTGATAATAAATGGAAGCTATAACTTCAAGATAAAATTGTATAATTTAAAACAATTTCAGGATTTTTTTTTAATTTGAATTTTAAATGAGATAGTTTCTAATTTTGGTTTTATACTAACAGACACACATACCTAACGTTTCTTGTGATTTAAAATATGTGCAAATTCTACAAGCATTCCAAATCACATTGTTCTAAATAATTCTACTAAAAATATTTAATTAAAGTTACATATAAAAATGAAAAAGTTTAATGCAAAATTATCCTCTCAAGCAAATTATACTATTTTATTTTTTAACACTTTAAACATAGTTGAAAAGTGTTTATGACTTTGTTCTTTCATTCTATCTGTCTGTCTGCCCGTTCGCACGATAACTGCCGTAAAAATGACTTTATCAAAATTAAATTTTAGTATGTTGTTCAGACGATCTGTGGGACAAACGGAATTGTAAATGAATAATATTACCCAATTAGTTTTGAATTGAACACGGGTTGAAGAAATGAAATACATTGAACCCTATGGGACCTAATTTTTCAAACATTTTTTAAGCAAAGTTAAAATTCACAAATTGCTTCGGAAATTTTAGAAAATATTCAAATTATCCCATAAAATATATAATAAAAAATTCAGTAAAATATATTCAGTAGTTCTTAAAATAAAAATTAAAATAAGAAAGATCAATCATGCTCAAAGCATCGATAATGAAACACTTTCCAACTTCAATGCAATTTTATTTAAACATCTATAAAATGCAATACATTCCTCGATAATATTTTAAAACTTATCACAATACTACATTAATTTATTATAATTGAAAACTTAAACCTTAAACGAAAAAAATGAACTTCATACAAATGACGGCATTGAAATATAAATTGCCTGGTTTAAATATCTCTAATATGCGATACATTCCTCGGTAATACTTTTTAAAATCATCATAATACTACAATAATTTATTATATTTGAAAACTTCATCGAAAACAACTGACATTCCAAATGACGTCACAGAAAAAATAACACGCCTGGCTCTCTCTATAAAAGCAGCATTTCATTCATAACATTTCCCTATTCATTTCATTCATTACAGTACTAAAATAATTCATTTTATTTAAAAACTTAAGACCATGAAGCTACAAGTAATTAACATCTATGCTTAAAACTTCATTAAAAAATAGTCCTTCTCTCTGTAAAATAAATGAATGTTTCAATCATATCAGCTATGCAGACTCCATGAGCTAAATACTTTTGCGTTAAAAAAATAAAGCAATTCTTATACAACTCATCCTACATATTTTGCTGTTTACATTTTACATAAGTGAAAAAAAGGCTTCGTTGTAGAAATAATCAAATTTGGATGATCATTTTCACTCAAATATATTGTCATTGCTTTGTTTCACTATGTAGATGCACAGAATTTAAGCAAAAATAAAGCGGTTTTAGGACGGATACAACACTCAATATGAATTAAAAAGAACTTAAAAAAATCACAATTTTGAAACAAGATGGATGCCATATATCATTTTGAAGTGGGTCACGTGATCTTTTCATATCATGGTCACGTGATCGCTTCATATAAGAGGTGTAATTATTATTTTAATTTTTATTTAAAAACCTACTGAATATATTTCGCTGAATTTTTTTTATATATTTTATGGAACAATTTAAATATTACCTACAATTTTCGAAGCAATTCGTAAATTTTAAATCTGCTTAAAAAATGTTTGAAAAATTAGGTCCCATAGGGTTCAATGTATTTCATTTTTACAACCCTAGTTCAATCCAAAACAAATTGAGTGATATTATTCATTTATATTCCCATAGGTCCTACAGACCGTCTGAACAACATACTAAAATTTCATTTTGATAAATTAAAGTCATTTAAAGTCAGTCAAAATAAAAGTCATTTTTACGGCAGTTGTCGTGCTAACGGACAGACAGACAGACAGAATGAATGAATGAATAAAGTCATAAACACTTTTCAACTTTGTTGTAAAGTGTTAATAATAATGCATCCATATCATATGCAGAGATCATGTGACCCACTTCAAAATAAAATATGGCATCCATCTTGTGTTAAAACCAGGAATTTTAAAGTTATTTTTAATTTTTACTTAATATTGCATCCGTCCTAAAACCGTTTTTTTTTGCTTTTTCTTGTCCATGCATCTACATACTGCGCCAACGCAATTACAATATTTTGGAGTTTAAATGATTATTAAACTTTGATTATTTCTACAACGAAGCCTAATTTTCGCCTATGGAGAATGTAAACACATCGAGCTGTAAGATAAGTTGTACGAAGAATTGCTGAATTTCTTTAACGCAAAATTATTTAGTTCTGGAGTCTGCAATATAATTGATATAAATGAAACTGTGAGACTAGCAGTTTGCATTTATGATGTCTGTAATGTCAGACAATGGCATCAGTGTTGACGGCAGTCAGTTTGACGTCAGTTTTACAGCACCCTGACCCGATAGTTCAAGTGGCCATAAACCTAGGAGGCTAAAGTGAAACCTCGATATTGATTTAAAATGTTAACCTATATTGAAGATTTCTAGTCGCATGGCCCTGAGGTCGACACATGGTAGCCGAGGAGGCGTGTCGGACCTCAGGCGGAAAGAGGTGGCAACCAGAAGGTTCTACAGATTCTATATACACTTCGAAGACAGCGAGACGAAAACGATATATCCTAATATAAACTGGAACGTAAGATTCCAGTGTGACTGAAACGAAATGTCCTGATATACACTCGAAAGTAAGATTCCAGTGTGACTGCAACGAAATGGCCTGATATACACTTGAACGTCAGATTGCAGAGAGACGGTAACGGAATATCCAAATATACACTTGAACGTCATATTCCGGAGAGACTTCAATGAAATGTCCTCAGATAAACACTTCAACTCCAGATGAGATGAGTTCCAGATGTAGTACTATAGAGATCAAGATGAAACAGAACCAACGTACGAGTTGTGTGTTAAATTTACTAGAAAAACTGATGGTATGCGCGTATCCATTATTGTAGCAAGTCGTAGACAATTTTGATAATTACAATTTACCTGGTCTCACATGTCCGATCTCCTCCGCAACTATGATAATTGTTGTAATTAATTTAATAATTAACCAAATATTGTTAATAAATAATGTCGTTTTAAAGTTAAAAAATGATGCAATTTATTGAGTAACATTATGTTAATAAATATTCTATTCCAGAACTCGCACTGAAGATAATATCGTGGGTTTAATTAGAGGCTATGTTAATCAACGGCTATGTTTATGATAATTAATTTAAAGTATGTATTAAATTCTTTTATTTTTACAGCACCACAGAAACATTCATTTATTTTAAATAGAGACGCAGATGATTCTATAGTATTGTGTTTTTCGATGTTTTAAGCATGGAGTTATAAAATACTTTTACCTTCATGGTTTTAGGTTTTTTAAGTAAAATAAATTATTGTAGTATTGGATAATTTTAACAAGGAAGATCAATCATGCACAAAGCATTGATTATGAAACACTTTCCAACTGCAATGCAATTTTATTTAAACATCTCTAAAATGCGATATGTTCAGCAGTAATATTTTTAAAATTATCACAATACTACAATAATTTATTATGTTTGAAGACTTAAAATTTCATCGAATAAATGAACCTTATTCAAACGACGTCATTGAAATATAAGTCAACTGGCTCTCTATGTAAAAGCAATAAATATTTCATTCATACACTTTTATTCCATTCCTTTAATTCATCACAATGCTACAATAATTTATTTTACTTTAAAATTTAAAACCATGAAGGTAAAAGTAATTTAACTCTATGCTTAAAACTTCATAGGAAAAGTCTGCAATAAAATTGTCTGCTTCTCTATGTAAAATCAATGAGTGTTCCATTCATATCAGCTATATTGCAGACTCCAGAGCTAAATAATTTTGCGTTAAAGAAATTCAACAATTCTTATACATCTCATCCTACAGCTTGATGTGTTTGCTTCTCCATAAGTGAAAATTAGGCTTCGTTGTAGAAATAATCAAAGTTTGATGATCATTTAAACTCAAATATATTGTAACTGCGTTGTTTCAGAATATATATGCACAGAAATTAAGAAAAAATAAAGCTGTTTTAGGACGGAATAAACACTAAATATAAATTAAAAAGAATTTTAAAAATCACGATTTTGACACAAGGTGGATGCCATATTTTATTTTGAAGTGAGTCACTTGATCTCTTCATATAATATGGGTGTAATTATTATTTTAATTTTTATTTAAAAAATTACCGAATATATTTTGCTAAAATTTTTTTCATATTTTTTATAGGATAATTTGAATATTTCCTAAAATTTTCGAAGCAATTTTGATTTTAAATTCGCTTAAAAAATGTTTGAAAATTTAGGTCCCATAGGATTCAATGTATTTCATTTTTTCAACCCGGGTTCAGTCCAAAACTAATTGGGTGATATTATTCATTTATATTCCCATATGTACCACAGACCGTCTGAGCAAAATAATAAAATTTCATTTTGATATAGTCTTTTGTACAGCAGTTATCGTGGAAACGGACAGACAGAATCAACAAGTCATAAACACTTTTCAACTATGTTGTAAAGTGTTAAAAATATCGCCGCTGAATAAAAGGAATGGAAAAACGTTTATAAATGAAATATTCACGACTCTTATATAGAGATCCAGGCGATTTATATTTCGATGACGTTATTTGAATAAAGTTCATTTGTTTTCGATGAAGTTTTCAAATATAATAAATTATTATAGTACTGTGATAATTATAAAAATGTCACCGCTGAATGCATCACATTTTAGAGATGTTTAAATAAAATTACATTGCATTTGGAAACTGTTTCATAATTGATGCTTTATGCATGATTGATCTTTCTTGTTTAATCTTAATAATCTTTGTATGTATTTTAACAATTTAATATCGTATTTAATAACTTGTTTACATCCCTCGTTCTTATATTTTATACTAGCAGCATACCCGTTCTTCGTACGGAGTATATAATATAAAGAAACTTGAAATTCATAATCATGCCCAAATTCTTATAGTATACTAAATGACATGTTTAATCAAAATATTCTGTTAAAATATTTAATATAATGCTCCTAAAAAGAAGTTTAAGAATCTCTGTTCTCGCTATATAAAATTATCTTCATGGACATATCTGAAGAATAAAACATCTTGGACCCCTTATGTAAGCAAATATAAAAAAAAATATGGAATTGAATCAATATATGCAAAATAAAAGCGTTAAAATTGTATGGGACCCGTACTAATTATATACGCTAATATTAGAAAATATAACCTGTATTAGTAGATTACATGTATAAATTGAAAATACCAATAAACCCGTAATCTTTAAATCTGAAGACAGTCATTTATTCCAATATATGTCAAAATTAAAGTGCTAAAATTATATGGGAAGATATACACGTACTACTTATAATGTCCGATTATTAGTAGAAGATTACCCGTTTTGCAATATGAGTCACAAATATTTTTTGGTAAAATACAACAGACGAAGTAATAAATTGAATATATAATTAATCCCCTTATTCTTCATACCAGAAGACTGTACTTGATTCCAATATATATGCCAATATATGTCAAAATATATGCCAATATACCTGTACTACTTATATTCTCGTAGGTTAGAAGATATACCCGTGCATTCCTAGAAGATTACTCGTACAACGTACAATATGCGTGTGTCAGCAATTTTTGCCGCAATAAAACAATGGCGTAATAACTTAAAAATATCAATAAACCCTGAATCAATAATTCCGGAAAATATCAATAATAATAATGTTAAAACCTTAAGAGTATAATTGATATTATCCAGTCCAAAATGAAATGGCAATAAAATTTATTTTATATACATATCTTCATTATTCAAATCGGAAAGGATTTAATAAAAATCGCCTGCCGCATAAACACATTGGATTTAAATCCGTTGCTAAGCGACATGATATCATTTGCTTCAAATAAATTGGTAGAAAAAATATCGTCTAAATAGTTATATTTCTATGGAACATTTGGCGACAGTTTCGTCAAATTAGCGACATTTTAAAAAATCGCCAAATTTATCGCCAAGTGGGACTGTAGAACTGACAGTTCCACTTTGCGACAAATTGACGAAATATCATCACAATACTATCCCCTAACAAAAAACAATTAATATCATTTATGTAGCGCAATTTTATCAATTTCAATATATTTTTATAGATTTGAAAACATTTTTATCAATTTGGTGACATTTTAAAAATTCGCTAAATGTATTACTAAGTAGGATGGTTGGTCTGACTGATAAATGCTAACCAAACAACATTTCAGTACTCTCTTCTAACAAAACAGAAAAAAATTTCATTGATATGTAGAAGACCCAAGCCACACGACCAACCCGAAGGTTTATGGCAGCTGTTTGTGTCGAAAGCCCAGACCATCCGTCTCGTCCGAGGACTTAGAGAATCAATTTGGATGGTCGGGAAAGGCAGCTGTTTGTGTGTCGTTTATATCAATTTGGCGACATTTCCGTCAATTTGGCAAAGTTTAAGAAAAGGTGTCAAATTAGCGATATCCCTCCAAATTCGTAGCTTTGAATTTGCAGATCTGAATGAAACATTCTTATCCCGTTTCAATATACTAAATGAAAACACTACAATTGTATTAGAAGATATACCCGCTCTACTCTTTTTCTGTTTCAACAATCGGCTATATGAATTTATTGTCTAAACACAATATATGAGTTTAGTAGCTAAATACGATATAAGCTTGAAAACTCTTTGCCAAAATAAATGAAATTGATGTAGGCAGTCAGCAATTAATATAATTAAAAGAAAAATCAAACCGTCCATTCATAAGATATGCTTTTATATCCATTTATCCATTTATTTATTATTTAAATCGAAAAAAAAATAATAAAAACATTAACAACCACATTTAATTTAATTGCGATGCCGAGCAACATGATATATCCTCCTAAAATGTTAAAATTTATTAACCACTAACAGCACACCCGTTATTCGTACGGAGTGTATAATTTAAAGAAACTTAAAGTTCGCAATCATGTGCAAATTCTGTTAAAATATTAAATTTATTGCTCCTAAAGAGAAGTTTAAGAATATATGTTCTCACTATGCAAAATTATCTTCACGATCAGATCTGAAGAATAAAACATCCTGCCCCCTTTTGTAAGCAAATTTACAGAAGAAAAAATAGGAATTGAATGAATATATGCAACCCCGTACTAATTATATTGTCGCAGATCAGAAAATATGCCAATGTGTTAGTAGAAGATTACCCGTTATTTGCCAAAATAAAAGAGATGACGTAATAAATTGAAAACATCAATAATATCCGTACTCTTTATACCAGAAGGTCGTAATTGATTCCAATATATGCCAATATATATCAAAACATATGTCAATATACCTGTACTACTTATATTCTCGTAGATTAAAAGATATACACGTGTATTTGTAGAAGATTCGTACAACATACAATATATGAGTTTAAACAATTTTTGTCATAATAAAATAATTGCATAATAACTTGAAAATATCAATAATCCTTGAATCAATAATCCCCGAAAATATAAATAATAATAATTTTTAAACCTGAAGACCGTAATTGATATTATCCAGTCAAAAATGCTATAAGAAAAATCAAATCGTTCTTTTCTAAAATATATTTTTATATCCATTTATTTATTATTCAAATCGAAAAAATAATTATTAAAATTAACAGACAGATTTAATTTAATTGCGTTTCTGAGTAACATGATATAAGATAGAATCTTACAACATGTTAAATATGTCATGTCTTATTACATAAACTGCGAAATTAAATAACGATTTTGATTTCTCTATACTTCTCATTGTTCCTTAAATGCTTGTTTTAAATAAATCATGAACCATGGAGATAGATTTCCCCTTTAAATCATGTTTCAAACAATTCATGTCTTCAGAAAGTGACTAATTAACGCAAAAAATCTCCCATCAAACTCAGAGATTAAATTTTAATTCACTTTCAAACGATTTTCAAGCTTTTCGTTTGGATAAACCACGGAGTTAGGGAGTAGAACTCTTAGGAAAAAGTTCCGTTTTTCATCAATATATCGACAACCCCAGGTCTTAGAAACTCGAAACTTGGACAAAATTTATGGGGGGATATTTCAAGGCTATTCACTAAATTTCATTAAATTCGGTTCAGCCGTTTTTCCGTGATGATGAGACAAACGAAAATTTCGTTTTTTACTAATATCTCGAGAACCACTGGTCGTAGAAACTCAAAACACGGATATAATTTTAAGTGGGGCTATTTCTGGGCTACCCACAAAATTTCATCAAATTCGGTTCAGCCGTTCTCCCGTGATGGTGTGACAGACAGACAGACAGACAGACAGACAGACAGACAGACAGACAGACAGACAGACAGATTTTCATTTTTATTTATATAGATAACTCGAATAAACTTTTCACTTCATTCTTTTTATGTTATGCATGATTGATCTTTCTTTTTTAATCCTTCGACCAGAGATATAGGTAGACTGCGCATTGCTATTCAGAAGAGATTGAAAAAGTGACCACTGCATGTATCACGTGACTTAGGGTCGAAGACTCGCAGACTTGGCGACTTATTGCCGCGCTTGGCGCTATAAAATAATTTTTTGTACTGGAGTAAAGCAGTGCTGAATACGTCTGATGTATTTTAAAATACCTATTGTTTAGGTCCTAACTAATCAAGTTCCATTAATCACACTAACATGAAATTTGGCATGTCGTTGTCTTTTATGATATATTTTAATTTTCTAGTTAGAAGGTCCAAATTTAGTATTTCGTTGTCTTTTACGGTATATATTGATTTCTTGTATTTTGAGCCCTATCGGGCTGGCCCACCCTGGGCCCGCCATAGATATATACTCATTATGCGGGAATAACTCGAGATCCGGTGTATCTAGAAAGATCATATCGTATTTGGCATGATTATCTTTCATGGTATATTTTAATTAATTGGATTTTGAACCTTACCATCCGAACCCGTACAGGAACTGCTAAGAGTAATGCACTAAAGAATAACTTAATGTTATTCTAAGAAAAAACTCGGGAACCGGAGCAGGAATTTTGTATGGTGTTGTCTTTCATATATTTAAATTACATACAACTAATAAAAGGGTGTATTTGAAAAGAAAATACGTTTTTTGTTTGTTTTTACTTGTTTTCAATTCAATTAATAAAAGCATGAGTGAAATTTGCCTTAATTTCGAAAAAAACATTAATTATATTATTTAAGGTTGTTGATGTTTAATATTAATGCATCAACATTTTAATAATGAATAAAAAACCTGTATAAACTTTGAGATTTTAAAAGTATACATTTACAGAGCTACCATACCATTTAGCATTATAAACGTGCCACTAAAATTATTCCTTAACTTCAGTAAACGTGTATTTTTAACAAAATCCTTTTTTTTTTAGTTTTTGTATAAACGAAGTGCAAAATTGCCTCAATGCCAATTTTCAAATTTAGAAATATAGCTGAGCAATATACAATTCTATATAGCTATTCAAAATCTTGAATATTGTTCCCAAATTATGCAACAGCTACTTTATATTCCTTGATCCCCCCCCCCCGCCCCCCCCCCCGCACAAAAAAAATGTTTTTAAAGATATTTGGACACAGTGTTATTATAATAAATCAAAATGCTGCTTGCAAGACATTAACTTGCAACTTCTTAATAAAATGGCTTTATTAGTTGATAACACCCTGTCAAATGCAGAGAAGGGGTTGGGCAGGAATAAACATTTTAAAATATTTTTCAGTTCTGAAATTCTTATTGCTCATTTTTTCCAAATATGTGGATGGAAAAGACGCATTTTATGTCAGAAGAACGAGGTATATCAATACATAATTCACCACTGGTTTATATAGTGTATATAAAATTAAACGGGATAAAATAAACCAAGAAATCACTAATTATTTAAGGTTGTTGATGTTTAATATTAATGCATCAACATTTTAATAATGATTAAAAAACCTGTATAAACTTTGAGATTTTAAAAGTATACATTTACAGAGCTACCATACAATTTAGTATTATAAAAGTGCCACTAAAATTATTCCTTTACTTCAGTAAACGTGTATTTTTAACAAAGTACTTTTTTTTTTAGATTTTGTATAAACGAAGTGCGAAATTGCCTCAATGCCAATTTTCAAATTTCGAAATATAGCAGAGCAATATACAATTCTATATAACTATTCAAAATCTTGAATATTGATCCCAAATTATGCAACAGCTACTTTATATTCCTTGACCCCCCTCCCCGCCCCCACGCCCACACAAAAAAAATGTTTTTAAAGATATTTGGACACAGGGTTATTATAATAAATCAAAATGCTGCTTGCAAGACATTTACTTGCAACTTCTTAATAAAATGGCTTTATTAGTTCATAACACCCTGTCAAATGCAGAGAAGGGGTTGGGCAGGAATAAACATTTTAAAATATTTTTCAGTTCTGAAATTCTTATTGCTCATTTTTTCCAAATATGTGGTTGAAAAGACCCATTTTATGTCAGAAGAACGAGGTATATCAATACATAATTCACCACAGGTTTATATAGTGTATATAAAATTAAACGGGATAAAATAAACCAAGAAATATCTAATTATTTAAGGTTGTTGATGTTTAATATTAATGCATCAACATTTTAATAATGAATAAAAAACCTGTATAAACTTTGAGATTTTAAAAATATACATTTACAGAGCTACCATACCATTTAGTATTATGAAAGTGCCACTAAAATTATTCCTTAACTTCAGTAAGCGTGTATTTTTAACAAAATACTTTTTTTTTTAGATTTTGTATAAACGAAGTGCAAAATTGCCTCAATGCCAATTTTGAAATTTAGAAATATAGCCGAGCAATATACACTTCTATATAACTATTCAAAATATTGAATATTATTCCCAAATTATGCAACAGCTACTTTATATTCCTTGACCCGCCCCCCCCGCCCCCCCGCCCCCCCCGCACAAAAAAATGTTTTTAAAGATATTTGGACACAGGGTTATTATAATAAATCAAAATGCTTCTTGCAAGACATTAACTTGCAACTTCTTAATAAAATGGCTTTATTAGTTCATAACACCCTGTCAAATGCAGAGAAGGGGTTGGGCAGGAATAAACATTTTAAAATATTTTTCAGTTCTGAAATTCTTATTGCTCATTTTTTCCAAATATGTGGATGGAAAAGACCCATTTTATGTCAGAAGAACGAGGTATATCAATACATAATTCACCACTGGTTTATATAGTGTATATAAAATTAAACGGGATAAAATAAACCAAGAAATCACTAATTATTTAAGGTTGTTGATGTTTAATATTAATGCATCAACATTTTAATAATGATTAAAAAACCTGTATAAACTTTGAGATTTTAAAAGTATACATTTACAGAGCTACCATACAATTTAGTATTATAAAAGTGCCACTAAAATTATTCCTTAACTTCAGTAAACGTGTATTTTTAACAAAGTACTTTTTTTTTTTAGATTTTGTATAAACGAAGTGCAAAATTGCCTCAATGCCAATTTTCAAATTTCGAAATATAGCAGAGCAATATACAATTCTATATAACTATTCAAAATCTTGAATATTGATCCCAAATTATGCAACAGCTACTTTATATTCCTTGCCCCCCCCCGCCCCCCCCCCACACACAAAAAAAATGTTTTTAAAGATATTTGGACACAGGGTTATTATAATAAATCAAAATGCTGCTTGCAAGACATTAACTTGCAACTTCTTAATAAAATGGCTTTATTAGTTCATAACACCCTGTCAAATGCAGAGAAGGGGTTGGGCAGGAATAAACATTTTAAAATATTTTTCAGTTCTGAAATTCTTATTGCTCATTTTTTCCAAATATGTGGATGGAAAAGACCCATTTTATGTCAGAAGAACGAGGTATATCAATACATAATTCACCACTGGTTTATATAGTGTATATAAAATTAAACGGGATAAAATAAACCAAGAAATCATTAATTATTTAAGGTTGTTGATGTTTAATATTAATGCATCAACATTTTAATAATGAATAAAAAACCTGTATAAACTTTGAGATTTTAATTTCTTATATTTATGTTGTTGCATCCCAAAATTTAATATTTTCACAATTCCAATTTTTAACATAATGGAATGATATCTTCGCATTCTGATTAAAAAAAAAAGTATTACTTTGAATCTTTTATGAATTTACGCGGCGACCCATTATATATGTTTTTTTTATTATTTAAAATATCATTCTTTGCTTTACATGTTCATCAGACAGTGAGACACTTTAGATTTCTTCATTTTTAAGATATGGAAAAAAGCCAGAGTTGAAAACAAAAATCAGTTTTATTCCCAAGTTTCTGTAAAAAACATCCTCATCCCCCCACCGACTGTTTAAAAAATTCCTGCCTTTATAAAACACTAGGCATAACAAATAATTGTTTAAAATGACTAAACGTTAATTGTTTTTTTCATTTAGCCTATTTTGATGCAATTTAGCATATTTTGATGCAATTTTCATATTTTGCACATATAGCACAATTTAGCATATTTTAATGCTAAAAACTTTTCTCTTTTCAGTTGTGTTTCCCACATCTTTCTTCATCTTTGGGAAAACTAATAAAAATAATAGAAATTAACATTTTAATAAAAGTTTTAAATGCACAAAAACTGAATTGAAAAATATTTTTGTATATTTTATTGCACTTATCATAAATAAATATTAGGAATTTTATATGGTTACTTTATGTATTTCATAATCACAAAAAATTTTCAAATCGCATTTTAATTGCTCAATTTCATTTGAGACATTACATATACAGTTAAGGACTTTTTTGAAATGTTTAACGAGTATTTTTTAATGTACATACAAAGACAGTTAATACCAAAAGAAAGTGTAAAAAGTAATTGTTTCTGCTACAATTCTCAAGAAAAATTATATTTACGGTCATACACTGTATTTATTTTTATAAGTCTGGAAAATATATACTCAGCAAAAAATATCAATTTTAAATGTGTACTTACTGATATTTATATAAATTTCTTGGGACTTATTAATCATTTCATTGTATTATATGGCATGAAAACATTGTCAGGGGAAAAAGAGTATGAAAATGTAAACAATCCAAGTTGGCGTAAAAAAATGTCGCCAAGAGAGGAAACTAGGCGTATTAAAAGTTTCACCTTTATTTTATTTTTCTTTTCTAATTTTAAGCATTTATAGAGGTACAGTTTATGAAAGTACGCAAACATATATAAAATATTTTATTTTAAAAATAATTACAAGGCTATACATTATTTACAAAGCCAGAAAATCAACTTTTATTATAGGAAGGCATGGTCGTACATGCCAATTAAGGGTTTATGTTATATAAAATATCTTTTAAAATGAATGGAAACGACTTACCTGTGAAACGTAGTGTCTCCACTTTTGATAAACTTTGACGTACATCCATATGCAGCCCAGGACATTACCATATTTTGCTTAAATGTAAAAGCAAACGTGGGATGTGACTTCTCGCTTTCGGAAACGTAATGCAATTGCAATGGAAGGAGAGATGCGCAAAAACATATGCACGTAGCGGAGTGCCTAAGTCATGTGACTTAGTTCAGTGGTCACGGAAAGGTTGCTATAAGTCTCTCTACCTGTATTTCACCTCGATGGTTTAATCTTAATAATCTTTGTATGTATTTTAACAATTTAATATCGTATTTAATAACTTGTTTACATCCCTCGTTTTTATATTTTATATAACTCGAATAAGCTTTTCACTTCATTCTTTTTATAATACATTTGATTTAGAAGTAAAATTTTGAAAACTGATTCACAAGATTGTTACGAACTATCAATTTTGAAGGTGGTAAATTTTAGATCAATTATCGCTTGTAAAGAGTTTATATCCAAGCAAAAGGAGCATCACAACGAAACTTAATGGAATATTTTGTCCGATCCAGGTAATGGCATTGTTACTGCAGTTGCTTACTGATGTTTGCCAAACTGTTACAGCGTCATATTTTGATTGCCATCCAATCAATTTCTGTGAATGGTTTTCTGAATGAATTTTTTGTCCGATCCAGGTAATGACATTGTTACTGCAGTTACTTACTGATGTTTGCCAAACTGTTACAGCGTCATATTTTGATTGCCATCCAATCAATTTCTGTGAATGGTTTTCTGAATGAATTTTTTGTCCGATCCAGGTAATGACATTGTTACTGCAGTTACTTACTGATGTTTGCCAAACTGTTACAGCGTCATATTTTGATTGCCATCCAATCAATTTCTGTGAATGGTTTTCTGAATGAATTTTTTGTCCGATCCAGGTAATGACATTGTTACTGCAGTTACTTACTGATGTTTGCCAAACTGTTACAGCGTCATATTTTGATTGCCATCCAATCAATTTCTGTGAATGGTTTTCTGAATGAATTTTTTGTCCGATCCAGGTAATGACATTGTTACTGCAGTTACTTACTGATGTTTGCCAAACTGTTACAGCGTCATATTTTGATTGCCATCCAATCAATTTCTGTGAATGGTTTTCTGAATGAATTTTTTGTCCGATCCAGGTAATGACATTGTTACTGCAGTTACTTACTGATGTTTGCCAAACTGTTACAGCGTCATATTTTGATTGCCATCCAATCAATTTCTGTGAATGGTTTTCTGAATGAATTTTTTGTCCGATCCAGGTAATGACATTGTTACTGCAGTTACTTACTGATGTTTGCCAAACTGTTACAGCGTCATATTTTGATTGCCATCCAATCAATTTCTGTGAATGGTTTTCTGAATGAATTTTTTGTCCGATCCAGGTAATGACATTGTTACTGCAGTTACTTACTGATGTTTGCCAAACTGTTACAGCGTCATATTTTGATTGCCATCCAATCAATTTCTGTGAATGGTTTTCTGAATGAATTTTTTGTCCGATCCAGGTAATGACATTGTTACTGCAGTTACTTACTGATGTTTGCCAAACTGTTACAGCGTCATATTTTGATTGCCATCCAATCAATTTCTGTGAATGGTTTTCTGAATGAATTTTTTGTCCGATCCAGGTAATGACATTGTTACTGCAGTTACTTACTGATGTTTGCCAAACTGTTACAGCGTCATATTTTGATTGCCATCCAATCAATTTCTGTGAATGGTTTTCTGAATGAATTTTTTGGTGTAGGGGTAAGGACAATCTGGGAAGTAAGTGTGGCCTTTTCGAAGAGACTTCTTTATAAAAGACACTTTCATTGAAGATACAAGCATCCATGAACCAGTTTCACACTTTTTATATTTCTGTATTGTATAGATCGCATTTTTTTTTTTTTTTTTGGAAATACTTGGTGTAAAATGTTGGTATTTGTAATAAATTGGAGCAAATAATCTGGGATAATTATGGGATAAAAATTCAAAACAGTTATCATGATTTTAATTATTTACAAAATTTAGACGAAAAGCTGCCTAAAAACTTTAATTTTAGCCAAAATATATTTTTGAAGAAATTTTCCGGACGTTTGATGCACAATGGATCCTACCGTAAGAGATAGCCGCTAAATATATGCTTTTCTCTAAAATGTTTGCTGGGACAAACACAATTGGTGCACAAAATATACTTTTCAGTGTCTCATTTGTCTAATAATGGTGACTGGACAGAGTACGGCATGCTGATAAACGTTCTTTAGAGTCCCTCTGAGGTAGGAAGAATGCAAATGGAACATTATTGACTGAATAATTAGAACGCAAAAAAAGTACGACGCTATGGTTAGTAGTAACTGTTAAACAATAATACTTATATAACCTATACATATGTGCTCGAGTACTCTTAGTACATTTTAATAAAATATATTCAATTTTTATATTTAAATTTAACCAGGGTGTAGTTCAACTCTCTTTTCTCATACCAGAATCATTTTTACGTTAATTTATTTTATTTCATTTATTTTATTTTATTTATTTTATTTTATTATTTTATTTTATTTATTTATGTATTATTATTATTTTTTTTTCAATCACAATTATATCATGTCACAATTATATCAATCACAATTATATTATGTTACCCTTCATTTAAAAGAACTTTTGAAGACATCTTTCGATTGATACTAAGTTTGACAATGTACCCCCTCGGAGGGGAGGAGTAACTTTTCCCCTCCCAAGAGGGGCTAAAGGCGTTACGAACACAAAAACTGTACAGCGGCTATTTTCCCCTACAATTATTTAAACTGTTAAATTTCGCGATCATTGAGCCATAATTTACCGCTTTTATGCTTAATTATATCAGGTTTTGTCCTATGTTGCCAAGTCAAGAAAATATAAAATTTCGAATAAATTTCAAAGTTTTCTCTCAAATTTTAAAAAAGGCTACTTAGTTCTGGATTTTTTATTAACAAAGTCGGATGTAAAGTTTGGTGAAACTCCATTAAATATCTGTGTCAGCCATCATGTACACAAGAAATCGACCACAGAACAGACAGGACAGCACTTTAAAAATAGTCAAAACGTATTCAGGAGGTCCTGATCCATATATTCGTATAAAAAAATTTGTGAAAACAATACTTTCTCTATACATATTAAATAGTACAAGAAAGCAAAAATTAACTAACATTCATAGTAATGTAAAATTATCAGTAAATCTGCTTTAATAAGTTCTACATGATATCTATTTCTATTTCCGTTCGTATGCCATTTATTATAGAAAAAACTTATTCCATGAAGAACTATGAAATGTTTTAAATTCATTTCCAATGTGTATTCCATTGTGTGAAAGTACGAAATTTAAGCATCAATGAAGGGCGTAAAGACAAATTTTAGTTATTGTAAATTGCCCTAACGAAAGAAGTATATGTATAAATCCAATATAATATAATATATATCCATATAGTATAAATATCTATATAGTAAATATATAGTAAATATACAGTAAATATATCTATATAGTATAAATCCAATATATGCGTAATCAAAGAAACATCACCCTATTTGCATTTTTGGAAGAAATTCTGAATTCTTTTGTGATATTTTCTAAGAAATCGTTTGTGTTTAGAATATGTTTTTTTCCAGGCTGCTAGATCACAAAAGAAAAGGTTCTCAGATCCATCGGAAGGTGTCATTCCTCTGGAACATGACGAAACAGGAAGTAAGTAGATTTTTGATATTCTAAACCCAATTCCTACAAATATTAAAAAAAAGAAAGCATAATAGAGTATTTAAAATGTAAATCAAAGTCTCTTTCCTTCTCTCAAAATTTATGTTATTACGTAATTTTTATTCATTTATTTATATTTTTTTCTGAAATAGAAACAAAAATATAGTGTGATATTTTAGCAAATTGTCCTTAAAAATCAGACTGCCATCCTGGACGGTTGTGACCCTTGGACGTCCACTTACTGGTCTTCGCGATACTGTTCCTTCACTTTGATATCAGTTCCACAGACGACAACTGACGGAACGATTTATATTTAGGGCTCGGGCTTCTATAGCTGGTCCCCGTCAAGACGCCCTATTGTCTCCAATCGTCTGGCGTCACTCAGATGATATCTTCTACACATATTTCAAAAATTGGCTATTTTGGTTTTCCTTCTGGAATCCGTAACGCGGAGATACAGGTTCTGCGCAAAACATGCCGTTTTTGTACCTAATACGTTTCCTTATTAAAAAAAAAATGCAAAAGGTATGCAAAATGTCTAGTTTCCACGTGCATGCGTTTGTCATGTTTTGTGCTCTTTGGCCGAATTTGCTAATTTTTCCGTTTGTTGCTTAACTTTTGGATATGAATGTAATTATCGTTAAGTGTAAATGAACATTGTTCTACAACTATAACGATCATATTTTCATCTAAATATTGCAGATAAGCATTTGACTTAACATTTATCCGCATTTCTCCATGTGATAAAGATTTGAAATTTGCTACTTAAGTTGATAGTTCTTCATCTCTCAAAAAGGGAAAATGTGATGCATATTTACAGTTTAGAAGCCTAATCAAAAGCATGAAATCGAAGGGTCTAGAAAGAGCGAATTTTTGCGCCAAAAATAATTAAACAATCTGATCTGTTTAAAGAGCGAAGGGTAGTGCAGGCTTATTAATTCGAAAGGAGCAAAGTTGATGCCTCTCATTTTGCGCTAAAAATGTTTTAATTCTTTTCGAAAAAAAACAGTTCGTTTTCTTTGAGAGTGCATATGGTAACAAACTAAATGTCCTAGTTCGTCATAAATATTTCTCAATTGTTTTAAGGGTTATCCCTTTTGTAGCATATTACAAAAGTATACATGACCTTATATAATGGTTTTATATATTGTGTGTCAATATTTTATCCAAGTATTAGAATAACATTGAAATGGCATGGTTGCTCTAAGTGCCTCAACTTTATTTTATATTTCAGAGTGCATATACGTGAAATCCGAAGAGGGTGTGTACCGATTTTCTTCTCCTGGCAGTACCCAAGTGTGTGGACTGTATATAATTGCTGATCCTCAACATACTGTCCATTTCACATTCCATGAATTTCGAATCTCTTGCGAAAAAGGTGGACTTTTATCGGTAAGGATGTTGATATCGATATTGATACCAGTACTTCTTTCAATTCTTGTCATACACTTTATAGCTTTCTTTTTCAACTTGGAATGTTTAAATCGTGTGTGGATGTGCTGAGTCCACATTGTGCTGCTAAGGAATGTGCTGAGTCCACTTCGACGATAAGAGCTTGCAATTTCGTCCCACTATATCAACGGCAGAGTGCCGACTGGGATCAACGGCAGAGCGCTGACTTCGATTTCCTGTTGGGACACCAAGGATCTTTAGAAATAGTATTGCTACCCAAGACATGTTTCTTAACAAAAGGATGTAATGAACGTAGATTTCAACATAGGCATGCATTGATAGGGTATATCAAGAAGAACCTTGTGCTTGACATTGTTAAATAGCGTAACACCACAACAGACTAGACCGTAGAGGATTTTTCGCTGAGGTTATGTGTTAACGAACCTAACATTTGACCTCAACGACAATTGGTTTGAAACGTAAAAGCTGTTTTTGCTTTTTACACACTTGTTTCTAACTTAACTTGACTCAGAGTATGTGTGTCTTTCTGCCTGCGTTTCTGAGTATGTCGTCTGAAGCGGAAAATCGGAAGCATCGGACAACGGTAAAATTCGCTACAAAGATACTATAGGTTCCCGTACGACGTACCTTACCGAGATTTTTTTTAAATTTAAATTAGTTAAAAAATTACATTCTTTTAAAATCCAAGATCCCCATTTCGTTAAATCAAACCTATTCATTTATTGCCACCGCAGACAATATTCTACAGCAGGTGTTTTAACTACTTTCGTTTCGACAAACAACAGCTCTTTTTAAATAACTAAGTGCATTTAATTTATAGGTTTTATAACTTTGTAAATATAAAATATTTCGTCTTATTTTTTTTTAAACTGGCATTACATTAATCATTATGAATATTGTGGTGAAATTTGACTTAAATAGGACCAAAATTCGCTGCGATAACAATCATATTTTGAATTTTACTCCCGGTGTAAAGGGATATTTTTATTTTTTGCCACTTCATGTATTTTCTTTGGGTCGTTTTGCAAATGATTGACGATCGAGCGCTTATTTAGGGCATATCAGAGGAACTTATTTAAGGCGTATAAAATGAGCTTATTCAGTGTGTATCATAGGAGTCTATTTACACAGGATGTATTATGTCTGCGTTGTATAATTGGAATGTTTGCGCATGTAAAAAACAGAGTGAGGAAATGCTTTTAGTTCGAAACGGGACATTTGGAAATTGAGTGGTGTTATCTTTAATATTTAAATAGCGGGTGCCTATTTGGGACCCGGGAAACACCGGATATAACACATTTACACGCTTTTGAAAGCATTTATACGACAAATATATATACGCTTTCTAGCGTATAAATATTTGTCACGTTACATGTCATTCAGATCTTAGCTAACCGGCTTCCACTAATTGTAGTAACATAAACTTTGGCATTTCGTTGGTTTTTGGGAGTACATTTTAGTTCATTTTATTAGTACATTTCAATTTTGAAGCTTATCGCTCCAGCCCTTCCTGGGTCCAAAGTAGTAACGCTAACGTTGCCTTTCGTGGTATATTTTAATTCTTTGGATTTTTAATTTTACTTGTACACCCCTTCCTGGGCCAGAATTATGATTTCTTACGTTTATTTTAAAATGCCATTAAAAATAGAAAAAAAGCAAGCAAAAAGCAAGTTATAGGATCTATGCTTTTATTTTGAAATGCACTAAAACTACAATATAATTTTTCTTACAATTTCATCTCACAATAAAACTGGGTGGTTAAACTTTATATGAAACTAATATTTTTTTATAATTCGGTGTACCCCAAAATATAGTCATTAAATGTACTCAATCACTGAATAAATATACGAAATTACGTAACACGAAATTACGTACACTGAATGAATATACGTAACGATTCAATGCATAAAATGAATGATTTTATTCATTTAATGGAGATATTTTGGAATATACCGATGATTACAATGAAATATTAGTTGTATAAATTTCTAACCACCTTCTTTTATTGCATGAGATGAATATGTAAGAAAATTTATATTTTCGCCTTAGTGCATTTTAAAATAAAAATGTGGATCCTGAAAGAAATTTTTTACTTGCTTATTCCTTCTTAAATCTTTAAAAACAAGGAAAAAGTAGTTCCAGGTAACTGCAACGAAAAACATCACTTTTTAACGCAGTAGTTGTTGGTTGTCTCAAATATGTAACGCAACTATGCTATTCGGTTGTCACTTCGCCCATCTGTCACATCTAACAAATTAAAATGTTACTCATTAAGAAGGAATTTCATTAATGTTTTTACAGACGCGTTTTTCAGAAACATCCAAGAAAAATAACGAAGTACATTTATTCAAACTTAATTAAAACGGATCTAATTAAGTGTTAAAAAGCTTACAGCTTCGGGCAAATATATGCTTAAAACAATGGAAATCAAATTAAAAAGGATGCCAATTATTAAATTACTTACTTGTTCGCATTCTTTCAGATTTGTAAATTTTGTTGGAATGGTACACGTAATTAAATTCTACAGGCAATTAACACGGTTATTTATTATTGTGGATTGATGCGAAATAATTTAAATAATCATCTGGAACTTGAATTTCACAAGTAAAAAGGCAAATTAAGATGGAGATATATTAATTTATTTCATCGTTAAAAAATAAATTACTTACGTCATGAATTTAATACGTCATAAAATAGTTTGTATATGATCCACGGCTTTCCTTACGAAATCAAAATCGTTTTATCTCTCTCTTTAGACGATTGTGTTGGCGAATTCTGTGAGTGCATGGTGGCCTAAAGTAATACATAATTAAGCAAAATAAGTTTTCACAAAAGCTTTTGACGATGAAACGAATTAATTTGCAAAGTAAGAAAGCCGTATACAAATTTAGAGTCATTATATTTTTCACACTAGCCAATCAAAATTTTCGTTTTAGAAGATTGAACAAAAGGAACGGTTATATGCAAAATGGGAAAATTGTAAAAATGAGTAATTATTTCCATTTTTATTTGATTTTAGAGATCGATTGGGATATTTTATTTGAATCGCGTCACATAAACAGCAAATGGATGAATTTACTCGTGGTCGTGTGTTCGATAATTTGGAGTCAGAGAGGACGCAAACTGATATACCTTAAACTGCTATCGTATAATCCAAGTTATAGTATCAAGACTTTGACAAGTGTACAGATCTGCATGAAATGTTTATAGAATACGTTTAAAAAGTTTCCTACGTTTAACACCACCATAAAATAATCATTATAAGGCTCTAACTCTGCAGCGTAATTGAACGAGCGCACTTGCATCAAAGCTATATGAGGCTGGTGGGCCACTTGTTTCGAAGCAAACCATCTACAGAAGACTTCATCATAAAGAACTTTATGCAAGATGCCCTGATCCTCCTCTCCCCAGTATGCCCCTGCGTTATTCCCCTGTACCACTCAGACTAGAATTTTAAGGGCACAGAGTTAGGAGTCCAGACCGAGCTCGAATGCCTAGAGCAGCGGGGTAATGTGTTCTCCTCTGATAAATCAAAGTTCAATTTTAAGAGCAACAATTGACATGTTGCTATATGGAAAGAAGCTGGAATGCGCTATAACCCCCTTATATATACAAGGAATGATGGGAAAATATCTTCTTCTCTAAAGTCCAATTTTGGGAGCGACAGTCAGCATGTTGTTATCTGGAAAGAACCTGGAAGTCGTTAATAGAACTCTTTACATAAATGCGAAATGAACCAGTAAAGAGGAAGTGATATAATGGTACGGAGGGGGGGCATTATGTCAAATGGGCGTACGCTACTCTATGCTTTTTTTGCGGTCGGTGAATGCAAATCCATACACAAATGAGATTTAAAAACCTTATGTGAGACTCTTAGGGGCACCATAGTTTTCATCGACGAGACTGTTGTCCACAAAGAACCATTTATGTCAATGAGTACCTTGTAAGTGAAGATATATATAACACACACTATGATTAGAACAAGTCTTGGATGAATTGAGGAGACAAATTGGAGGTCTGAAGCTATCTCCAGGAACTCCGCCAGAGCTCTGATCTGCCCTTAAAATGAATGGGCTGATTTGCTCCAGAATTTGATTAACACACACACAAATGGCATGGAACGTCCTTGCTATTCTTGCATATAGTAATCATACTTTATATTAAAGCATTTAAGTTGGGGAACAAGTATTTTGGTAAGTTGTTTATTATCTTGGTATTTTGAAATGTTAAACATTTATCCCATATATCTATTATTATTCGCGACTATCTCTTTGAAAATATTCTATTTCATCCATTCGTACAAAATGATCCATATTCATCAGTTTTCTAATTTGGGGATTTTACAAAAATTTCTAATTATGCATTACTTTTAGACACCAGTGTATTATGATAAAATAGCTAATGCGGGAAAAAGGCAGGTCAATTCGAACTTTGCTGTAGATATAAAGAGCTATAATCCGTCAAATGCATCCTAATTGTCAGTGTAATTGACATATTGTTATACAATTTTAGAGAAAATAATAAAGGAAAATAAGTTTCGAAAATATTTATATAGTAAAATCAAGTGTTAGAAGTTGAAATACTCCATAACTTTCACTCATGAACGTCGAAACTTCGACATAGTTAGAAGACTTAGTTAGAAGACTATGACTTAGACTATAACTTAGTTAGACTATGACTTAGACTATGACTTAGAAGTGTTAAATCAAGTGAACTATGACTTAGAAGATGACTAGAAGATGAGTTATGAGATGACTAGAAGATGACTAGAAGATGAGTAACTTTCACTCATAAACGTCGAAACTTCGACATAGTTAGAAGACTTAGTTAGAAGACTATGACTTAGACTATGACTTAGTTAGACTATGACTTAGAATATGACTTAGTTAGACTATGACTTAGACTATGACTTAGTTAGAAGTGTTAAATTAAGTGTTAGAAGTTGAAATACTCCATAACTTTCACTCATAAACGTCGAAACTTCGACATAGTTAGAAGACTTAGTTAGAAGACTATGACTTAGACTATGACTTAGTTAGACTATGACTTAGACTATGACTTAGTTAGAAGTGTTAAATTAAGTGTTAGAAGTTGAAATACTCCATAACTTTCACTCATAAACGTCGAAACTTCGACATAGTTAGAAGACTTAGTTAGAAGACTATGACTTAGACTATGACTTAGTTAGACTATGACTTAGACTATGACTTAGTTAGAAGACTATAAGAAGAGCATTCATGTGAACTGGAAATAACATGGGAAATGAAAGTGTTACTTTCAATGCAGCAAAATTCACCGATTTCGCTACGCACATTCACAACTGTAATAATTTCCGCAACGTTAAGTATATCAACAATTAGTATATCAGCAGTTTTAACCGTATCTTGCTACTCATATTTTTTAAATGATTCTTTTACTCTGAATGAACATGCACCCACACTTTTAATAGTTTTAATGAACGTTAATAACATTTCATAACTTCTGCCGCTCATATAAGTAAGAAAGAAAATTATTTTTTATTTTATTTATCTTTATTATAACAAAATGTTCTACAATTTGTTCCAATTAAAATGAAAACATTTGCAAGTTAAACATTAAGACATTTTCGTAACTTACATCATGGTTGAATTTTCACCCACGGCAAGATCGAATTAAGTAGTATATTAACAGTTTTAAGTATATCAGCAAAGAATAGCTTTTACCGCAATAGTACAAAAATAAGTTGTTATGAGCACCAATTTCTCAAACGTCTATGTTAAAACTCTCAAGATAAGAACATATGAAAAACGGACGTCTATCGATGTGACCTGCAAGAACCTACTCCGAATCTGTACGACTCCGAATCTGTGCGGATCGTATCAACAGTGATACTGTTTTTATCAAGGAGGCTATAGTACAGCTCTATCCTCTTGAATTCCTACACCATTATTACAATACTCAGTATAATAAATTTGAAAATGCTTTTAAAAGGGATTTTGGCAACATCTTCGAGATTCAACTTATAAATGGCAACGTTACAGATAACTGAATTTTCACTTCATGAGAATCATTTATTGAGCGGTGTTGTAAGAGGTGTGACGACAGAGGAATCGGTGTGTTTTTTCAAAACGGTCATCTTTTTGATTTCGAATATTTTATTTTATTGGATTTATCTCAATCGGTTCCATGTTCTTGTTGTGTGTTCGCCTTCTGTTTTGACGTTGTTGTGGAATATGACCACAGGTAATATATGGCTCCGGGAGTGTTACCATTGGTGTAAAAGTCGACTCTTAACCGGGAACTAGGGATCACAATCCCCCTAGGCCTTTTATATATTCCCAGTTGGTCCTTTTTCCTCACCTTTCTGATAATTGTCTCGTAGCTTTTGCTTAACTGTATTTCTCGACATTTACAAGCTGCATCGCGCTTTTATGTCTAGTTACTTTTTTGGTACACTTAGTATACTTGTATATTCTCGTTTTATGACATACACACACACACATACATATATATATATATATATAGAGAGAGAGAGAGAGAGGATCCACTGAGTGGGAAGGATATATATATATATATATATATATATCCTTCCTTCTCAGTCTCACATTGTTTGAAAATAGTAAAGATTATTATCGTAATTAATAAAGAGCACGTTTTCTAACAATCAGGCAAACCTGCTAATAACTAAAATGAAATGAATTTAAGTAGTACTAAAGATTGTTTAATGATTAGGTGAATTTATTTTGCAGTAATGGTAAGCAGTATATTCCACTAAAAGAAATTTGGAGGGTTATTTACAAGGCAGCTCTTTAAGGAGCATTTGAAAACTATGTTATCACCACATTTTCAAAAATATAGTCAATTAATAATTATATTTACGCCACATTTTGGCGCATGAGAAATTTCTTTCACCACATTTTAGTGTACTTGACAATTATCTATCACCACACAAGCTAAAAACAATTCATGGCCCCGTGCACTTATTATTGATGATAGATATCAAGAAACTTTTTTATACTTCTTCTCTAAATGTAGGTTTTCAATTAAAAAATCACCCCTATGTTTAATAATTTTGCATACGAAATAGCATGTATATTAAAACATTCATATGTGTCATTCATTACATGTATATATTTTAAGAGTCATTAGGTCATAATTTTCTGACATTGAAGCAAATGTTTTTATGCTTTTATTGCATCGATATAATATCTTTTGCAATATTTTGGAAGAAGAATTTAAAAATAAAACAATCGACTTAAAATGTAAAACTATGTAGTAAATCACACATTTCGTCATGTAAACAAATTTTTGAACAGCGTAATATAAATTTTACTTTACAAACACCCAACATTAGTTTTGCATAATATTTCTATTCCAATTTCTTTAACAGTCCCATTTACCAAATCTTATTTTTTTTTTATTTCAATCAAATCTACCTGCTGTCGTAACGTTGGTACACTCCATAAAGAATGTATTTATTTATTTTTTTAACTTAAAATTAAAGAGCAAGAATTTGAATATTTATTCTTTCAAATAGTTAAAAGCAGAAAATGAGTTGACATTTTGCTTTGAAATTGCTCGAATGAGTAATTTGATGATATATTCTGTCTTACAGACGTACTTCTCTTTATGAGGAATTAAAGTCGAATCTGGGGTTAAATTATTTATTGGCATCCGAAATTCTTTTCCTCAAAATTTAAAGCCAAAAAATCTTCCATGCAGCTTAACTGGTCAATTTATTAAAATCTTTATTTTATATGGCATATTGTACATCAAATAAAGGATGTATTACTTTTGGTAATAAAAAATTTCAGTAAAATTTTCAGTTTATGATATGATAGAAGATAATTAAAAAATCTTTTTAAACAAGGGATAATTAGTGGCCAAAATTTTGTCTTACCATTTCTTTTTTAAACGGAAGTGTGTGTGTGTGGGGGGGGGGGGACTCTCGGGCCTCTTTCCATTGGAGAGGTCCGAGAGGATAAAATTTCCTTTGATGACTTCCGTTCATGA
Source organism: Amaurobius ferox (assembly GCA_951213105.1). NCBI lineage: Eukaryota > Metazoa > Arthropoda > Arachnida > Araneae > Amaurobiidae > Amaurobius > Amaurobius ferox. The sequence goes on from OX578134.1 coordinate 75,337,124, forward strand.
ACCTTAGACGCCGTATGTTCATTTACTGTAAGCGATGGCAGATCAAACGTTAGGAGAGCAAGTTTAGCGGTGGCAAATGCTGAACGACGGGAGGTTATAAAAAGCCGTTCATACATAACAACGTAGGCATCTTCTTCTGCTACATGGAAGCCAAGCAAATTGTACAAATTAGAAACTTGTTGACGGTCGCAACTGAAAATTCTTCTATCAGAAATGCTCGAGATTTCGTAGGAACTGGTTCCAAGCTGATCGCACACATGACTAAATTCGTTTCCGAAAAACCGCTTTGTAAATTCTTTGTCAGCTGCTGGACACTTTGACTGGCAATTTGCAGCACAAGTGGACATTTCTGAAACAACCTAAAAACCTCTCTCATACGATGTCGACAATCGTTGGTTGGTGATCGAGCGTGCTAGAGAACATTTGAACGACACTGATGGAGGAGCCGTAGACTCCGAAGGTTTCTCTGCAGATTTTCTGGTTCTATACCATGGGATACGCTCATTTCCGGTTCGGGAAATCTAGGAACTTTAGTACTTTCAGCCTGTACCCAAAGTTTTTCATTTGCGGTATTCTCTCATGCGTGCAGCAGCCTTTTCCCTAGACATGGTGAAGATCAGAGGTATATATCGTCACTTTTAGTACCTTATAACACTTCTTTGCACTCAAATTCGAGTAAAGTAATCAATTTTCTATCAAACGAAACAAACCCAATTAGTCTACGACGTTCAGTTATGAACGCGCATTGTCGCACCGAACTCCGATTTCGAGCATCTACTTTTCCTCCCCACCGTCCACGCTATAGCAATGGTTCATAATGTTGACAAATACGTTGTTGTGTACAGCCATCGTTAATCTTTATACGGAACTTTTACGTATAACTTTTGTAAATTGCCTCTATACTTTCCATTTGTATATATTTATATATATATATATATAACTAATTTAAACGATTTGAAAAAAGGAAAGGGGGAAAACCATATGAATTGCATAAAAATGGCTGAGAGGGATAGCGACCTCTCATTCCCGTTTTAAGTACTTTTTGTCTAGACAACGCCCACGGATACCAATGCAATTCAATGACAGATCCCCGTAGCATGTGCAAAAATGAAAGCCCCAAAATGCAGAAAAGGAGGCCTCAGAATGCAGACAGAAAGAAGACAGAAATGGAACGACGAAATCACACTGGCAATGATGCTACCGACTAAAACGTATCGTCCGTTTCGCCATATATAGTATGTACCCATACGCATGCGTACCTCGATTATTCAAATATGATGTCATATTCTCAAGTCATTAAAGAATGAATAATTCTCTTCTTTAAAGAAATAATTGTAAATATCTTTAAGGAAATTCCGTGGGTAATGATATTTAAGTGCTTCCTGTAAAATGAGTTTGTTACATGTGAGACAATCTTTTTTGAAAGTATTATTATTACGATTTCTTCTCAGATGTCCTGTTATGATGTTACGGAAAATATTCCTAGACAAATTCGACTTCCATCCAATTATTTGGTTAATCTTCATATCATAATTATTACGTTTATTGTACAGAACTGTAAGAATTCCATTTTTATGTTTGTATCTAATGGTTATGTCCAGGAAATTAACTTCGTTTTTGACACTATTAGGGTTCTTGATAAGATCCAATTCCGGAGGATAAAAGTCAAATTCAAATTCAGGAGTACTTGAGTAATGGCCTAAAATCACATCGTCCACATATCTGTAATATGGCATTTCATATAATACATGATTATTCCTTTCGAAATATGTTAAATATATGTCAGCCAGGACTGATGAACAGCCCCCGCCCATAGGAATACCCCTAATTTGTTGATAAAAGACTCCTCCGTTACATAATATGTTCTCAAACAAAACGATCTGAATTAAATCCATATACCTTCGTAAAGTGATTACTTTTTTAAGATTGTATTCTGTATGTACCAGTAAAAGTATTTCATGCAATTTTTAAGATCAATGTTGTTGAAAAGGTCCCGGAAGTCATAACTGGTGAACTGTATATCTTTATTGCAATACTTCAGTCGTTTAATTACTTCAGAGCTGTTTTTTATGATTATTGGATTTTGTACTAATAAAGCTTTATATGCAGGTTTAAGTATATTCATAAGTTTTTTGTTAGCCAATGTAATATATGTATTACATCCTAGAGTTACCGTACGAAATTTCACGGGTGTTTTATGCAGTTTTGGAATGAGTACTAAATAAGGAAAGGACACATTTTTTATATTGATCCCAATTCTTTTATATAGAGCCCTGATTTTATTTGTCATCACAGTTAAATTATAAGGTAAAGGTTTGTACATTGTGGGATCCATGTAAGATTTCTGTAAGACTTCTATGTAATAAGGTTTGCAGGTAATTGCGTAATTCGATACCACTTTATCAGTATATGTGATCACAAAACGTTCATGTACTTCCCTGATAGAAGAGGGGATGATTGAATTCCATTGAAAATTGAGTTTGCTATTATATTGGTTGACAAAACAGTTTAGGATATTATATTTCCATTCATCAAAGGCTTTTATGGGAAATCCATATTTAATAGCTAATTTATATATGAAAGAATCCAAATCTAGATTAAAATCTTCTTTCACGTGGTCAAATTCTTGTCTGCGGAATTTTGTTCCTTTTTCAAAAAGATTTCTTAAAGGCAAATCATCAATCACTTCAAGATTACCTGTAATTATATGATTATGGTGTTTGTCTCGTAAATCACTAAGATGGCATTTACATACTTTACTATTCATCATAGATATATTTTTACTAATTTGGTTATAATTGTATAATCTTCTTCCGTAGGGTCGTACATAACGGTATGTAAGCTTTACTTTGATGTTAGCTATAGGAATCATCTCGTTCAGTTGATTGAACAAAAGTTTGAAAGGTATTCTATCAAATGTCTTATTTTTAAAGGTTGTAACAAAGTACTCTTTGTGGATTTCTTTATTGGGCTGACACTTCAAGATGACATAAGATTTCTGAGCCTTCAATTTTATAAAATCGAGCAATATGGCAAAATAAAAGTGTTGTTTTTCATTAGGATCAATAGATGCCAGGTGATCAATGATATATTCCCAAATTCTACGTAAGTATTTCTTTCTGATTCCATAAACAAAATTTTTTATCCAATTATTGTTGATCGGAGTATTATTGTTAAACGATACCATGAGATTTTCCAATTTTGCTTTAGTGTCTTCAAATTTAATATATCCATTGTTTCCTCCTCGCTTCCATCTAGATGTCTTATGCAAATGACAATAACTGGATACCGGGACTGAATCTGCATTTTTACAGTAATCCAGATTATAATTTTCATTGAAAATTGCCGTGTTAAGGCCAAATGGGAATGCAGAACCGTATTGCATAATATGCGTGTACTCCCACCACAGACGTTCCTGGAGGCGAGGTACAATATCCAGTATTGTAATCACACAGTTAGAAAATTCATGGACGTGGTAATGCCTTAGTTCTATGTTCGTAGAAGGTCGATCCGTGGTCATACTTTGCTTTATTTGGTTTCTATGTAAATTGATACGTAAATGTAAGGGATTCTTGGTTTGACCAATATATAGAATATTACATGTGGAGCACTCTATACAATATATCACATTGAAAGTTTTGCAGAACAATAATTGACTTTTAGATTGCGGTCCGATTTGTAAAGTGTTGGCACAGGGGCATAATTTGCATTTATTCGAAGAACATCTACTAAACTTAAAACCTTTTAAATTGTAAAAGTGTTTATAAAATCCATCAAAAAATATTGATCCGTGTGGGATCGCGTTCTTTGACTGCACAACATCATTAAGGTTTTTTGTTGTCACACCCGGATTGGAGTTAAAAATCACCGGTTTGAAAAAGTGTTTAATAGAAGCCATCAATTTTCAGTCAACAACCGTAGTCTATACACTATAAGGGTAGTGGGTTATCGATAATATAAATACCCCTATATTATATCACCGGGCATATATTCAAAAGATATTAACTAATTAATTCCACTATGAATACGTTTGCCAGTCGCTAAGTTCAGTAATGTATACATCCATGTTATTCAAAAGTTTTACTCATTTTGAGGAGTTCTCCTTCTTCAGATGAATATTCTTAATGACAGATGAAAAATGATTATGATCAATCTCACTTGAGCAACTTCAACTTATTATATATCATCACAAATCTCAAATCGATATTCTCCAATTAGACTAACTTCCTAAAAATCCGATGTGACAATTAAAATTTAATATTTTTTATAAAAAACTTTTTATTTTAGATTTTTTATTTTTATTTTTATTATTACAAAAGGGAATAACCATATCACATAATTCATAAGATTTATTAAAGGCCACTTCCCGGACCATGCATGGAATGCATAGGTCTTCCGTGTGATGTGTGAGATCGTTGGCTTGGATGCGGATATTGGAGTTACTTCTGAAGGACATTTTTGACAGTGTGGAATAAATCGGCGTTACTTTTTGATGGACAATATGGTGGAAAAAGAGGATTCAGGTATGTGCATTGTATGTCAGTACATCTGTTTTTACCCGGTTTAATACGTAAAGTTTGGTGGGGTAGAAGTGATTGCGTGTGTACAATTGACAAATACAATTTGTACTCATTTTTACTGTTATTGACCTGTTTTATGTGTAGTATACTCTTATGGACGAATATAATCTTATGAATTATGTGATATGGTTATTCCCTTTTGTAATAATAAAAATAAAAATAAAAAATCTAAAATAAAAAGTTTTTTATAAAAAATATTAAATTTTAATTGTCACATCGGATTTTTAGGAAGTTAGTCTAATTGGAGAATATCGATTTGAGATTTGTGATGATATATAATAAGTTGAAGTTGCTCAAGTGAGATTGATCATAATCATTTTTCATCTGTCATTAAGAATATTCATCTGAAGAAGGAGAACTCCTCAAAATGAGTAAAACTTTTGAATAACATGGATGTATACATTACTGAACTTAGCGACTGGCAAACGTATTCATAGTGGAATTAATTAGTTAATATCTTTTGAATATATGCCCGGTGATATAATATAGGGGTATTTATATTATCGATAACCCACTACCCTTATAGTGTATAGACTACGGTTGTTGACTGAAAATTGATGGCTTCTATTAAACACTTTTTCAAACCGGTGATTTTTAACTCCAATCCGGGTGTGACAACAAAAAACCTTAATGATGTTGTGCAGTCAAAGAACGCGATCCCACACGGATCAATATTTTTTGATGGATTTTATAAACACTTTTACAATTTAAAAGGTTTTAAGTTTAGTAGATGTTCTTCGAATAAATGCAAATTATGCCCCTGTGCCAACACTTTACAAATCGGACCGCAATCTAAAAGTCAATTATTGTTCTGCAAAACTTTCAATGTGATATATTGTATAGAGTGCTCCACGTGTAATATTCTATATATTGGTCAAACCAAGAATCCCTTACATTTACGTATCAATTTACATAGAAACCAAATAAAGCAAAGTATGACCACGGATCGACCTTCTACGAACATAGAACTAAGGCATTACCACGTCCATGAATTTTCTAACTGTGTGATTACAATACTGGATATTGTACCTCGCCTCCAGGAACGTCTGTGGTGGGAGTACACGCATATTATGCAATACGGTTCTGCATTCCCATTTGGCCTTAACACGGCAATTTTCAATGAAAATTATAATCTGGATTACTGTAAAAATGCAGATTCAGTCCCGGTATCCAGTTATTGTCATTTGCATAAGACATCTAGATGGAAGCGAGGAGGAAACAATGGATATATTAAATTTGAAGACACTAAAGCAAAATTGGAAAATCTCATGGTATCGTTTAACAATAATACTGCGATCAACAATAATTGGATAAAAAATTTTGTTTATGGAATCAGAAGGAAATACTTACGTAGAATTTGGGAATATATCATTGATCACCTGGCATCTATTGATCCTAATGAAAAACAACACTTTTATTTTGCCATATTGCTCGATTTTATAAAATTGAAGGCTCAGAAATCTTATGTCATCTTGAAGTGTCAGCCCAATAAAGAAATCCACAAAGAGTACTTTGTTACAACCTTTAACAATAAGACATTTGATAGAATACCTTTCAAACTTTTGTTCAATCAACTGAACGAGATGATTCCTATAGCTAACATCAAAGTAAAGCTTACATACCGTTATGTACGACCCTACGGAAGAAGATTATACAATTATAACCAAATTAGTAAAAATATATCTATGATGAATAGTAAAGTATGTAAATGCCATCTTAGTGATTTACGAGACAAACACCATAATCATATAATTACAGGTAATCTTGAAGTGATTGATGATTTGCCTTTAAGAAATCTTTTTGAAAAAGGAACAAAATTCCGCAGACAAGAATTTGACCACGTGAAAGAAGATTTTAATCTAGATTTGGATTCTTTCATATATAAATTAGCTATTAAATATGGATGACCCATAAAAGCCTTTGATGAATGGAAATATAATATCCTAAACTGTTTTGTCAACCAATATAATAGCAAACTCAATTTTCAATGGAATTCAATCATCCCCTCTTCTATCAGGGAAGTACATGAACGTTTTGTGATCACATATACTGATAAAGTGGTATCGAATTATGCAATTACCTGCAAACCTTATTACATAGAAATCTTACAGAAATCTTACATGGATCCCACAATGTACAAACCTTTACCTTATAATTTAACTGTGATGACAAATAAAATCAGGGCTCTATATAAAAGAATTGGAATCAATATAAAAAATGTGTCCTTTCCTTATTTAGTACTCATTCCAAAACTGCATAAAACACCCGTGAAATTTCGTACGGTAACTCTAGGATGTAATACATATATTACATTGGCTAACAAAAAACTTATGAATATACTTAAACCTGCATATAAAGCTTTATTAGTACAAAATCCAATAATCATAAAAAACAGCTCTGAAGTAATTAAACGACTGAAGTATTGCAATAAAGATATACAGTTCACCAGTTATGACTTCCGGGACCTTTTCAACAACATTGATCTTAAAAAATTGCATGAAATACTTTTACTGGTACATACAGAATACAATCTTAAAAAAGTAATCACTATACGAAGGTATATGGATTTAATTCAGATCGTTTTGTTTGAGAACATATTATGTAACGGAGGAGTCTTTTATCAACAAATTAGGGGTATTCCTATGGGTGGGGGCTGTTCATCAGTCCTGGCTGACATATATTTAACATATTTCGAAAGGAATAATCATGTATTATATGAAATGCCATATTACAGATATGTGGACGATGTGATTTTAGGCCATTACTCAAGTACTCCTGAATTGGAATTTGACTTTTATCCTCCGGAATTGGATCTTATCAAGAACCCTAATAGTGTCAAAAACGAAGTTAATTTCCTGGACATAACCATTAGATACAAACATAAAAATGGAATTCATACAGTTCTGTACAATAAACGTAATAATTATGATATGAAGATTAACCAAATAATTGGATGGAAGTCGAATTTGTCTAGGAATATTTTCCGTAACATCATAACAGGACATCTGAGAAGAAATCGTAATAATAATACTTTCAAAAAAGATTGTCTCACATGTAACAAACTCATTTTACAGGAAGCACTTAAATATCATTAACCACGGAATTTCCTTAAAGATATTTACAATTATTTCTTTAAAGAAGAGGATTATTCATTCTTTAATGACTTGAGAATATGACATCATATTTGAATAATCGAGGTACGCATGCGTATGGGTACATACTATATATGGCGAAACGGACGATACGTTTTAGTCGGTAGCATCATTGCCAGTGTGATTTCGTCGTTCCATTTCTGTCTTCTTTCTGTCTGCATTCTGAGGCCTCCTTTTCTGCATTTTGGAGCTTTCATTTTTGCACATGCTACGGGGATCTGTCATTGAATTGCATTGGTATCCGTGGGCGTTGTCTAGACGAAAAGTACTTAAAACGGGAATGAGAGGTCGCTATCCCTCTCAGCCAGTTTTATGCAATTCATATGGTTTTCCCCCTTTCCTTTTTTCAAATCGTTTAAATTAGTTATATCCTGCTTAGGTATATAGTGCTGCATTGCGCCTTTTTCTGAGTGGTATTATATTACATTTTTACGTATATTTCATATTTGTATAGTTCTATATATATATATATATATATATATATATATATATATATATATATATATATATATGTGTGTGTGTGTGTGTATGTGTGTGTGTGTGTGTGTGTGCGTGTGTGTGTGTGTGTACACTGGCGGAAAATAAAATCCCAACAAAAAAATAAATTAGTTTAGAGGAATGAAATTTAGGCAAAGCAATTGTGTTGATAACATATTTATTTGATTAAGGTTTCAAGGTCATAGGTTAGAGTATGCTCGAGAAGAGCCATTTCAAATGTGAAATGGTGGTACATTAATAACCGCTGTAGTCGCCACGATTTTGAATGCAAGCATGCAAACGTGCATGCATTGTGTCGTACAGGTGCCGTATGCCATTTTGTGGGATGGAGTTCCATGCCTGTTGCACTTGGTCAGCTAAATCAGCAACGGTTAATGCTGGTTGTGGATGATGCTGGATTTGTCTTCCAATAATGTCCCATACGTGCTCTATAGGAGAAAGATCTGGTGATCTCGCAGGCCAAGGCAAAATGTCGACACTCTGTAAAGCACGTTGAGTAACAGCAGCGGTATGAGGAGGAGCGTTATACTGCTGGAAACCACCCTCTTGAATACTGCTCATGAATGGCAGCACAACCGGTTCAATCACCAGTCTGGTGTACAAATTTGCTCTCAATGTGCTTGGGAAATCGACGAGAGTGCTCCTGCTGTCATAGGAAATGGCTCCCCAGACCATAATTCCTGGTGTAGGTCCAGGTTCCTCCGCAGACAGATTGGTTCCAAGCGGTCACCTGGCCTCCTTCTTACCAACATACGACCATCACTGGCACCAAGACAGAAACGGCTTTCATCTGAGAATACAACAGATCTCCACTCCGCCCTCCAATGAGCTCTAACTTGACACCACTGACGTCGCAGATGGCAGTGATTCGGAGTTAGTGATATGAACGCTACAGGCCGTCTGGCTCGCAGCTGTCCCTCAAGTGATCGATTTCTTACAGTTCGCTGTTGTTGTTGTTGTTGAAACCCAGACCGTCCGACCTACCAGAAAATTACAGTTCGCTGTGTCACTCTGGGGCCAACAGAAGCGCTAATTGCTGCTGCAGATACAGTAAGATCTGCCACAGCCATGCGGCGAATAAGGCGGTCTTCTCTCTCTGTAGTGGCCCGTGTGCGGCCAGACTCCGGTCTTCTTGAGACAGTGGCTTCCCGTGACCACTGCTGCCAACAATCATGCACAGTGGATACATCACTGCCAAGTCTTTCTGAAATATCGCGGAAAGAAAATCTACCTTATCGGAGTCCTATTGTACGGCCTCATTCAAACTCACTAAGCTGCTGATACTGCCTTATTCATCTCCTTAAAGGCATTCTTGACTCAAACCTAGCCCACAACGTCCAATCACGACAATAAATAATGCTCACGAAGTTTACATCGCGTATTTAAAGCAAACGTGATTTGCATGATCATAGTAGCGCCACTCTTATTCGTCTAGCACGAAATTTGAATAGACGTCATCTTTCATATGTGCGAAAACGCACCTTCCAAATTTCGTTTATCTTGCACAACTCCTTCTTGGTGTTGGTATTTTATTTTCCGCCAGTGTATATATATATATATAAATATATATATATATATATAATATGCGTCAAAAATTTTCCTTGAAACACCTATTTCCTTGAATCTGCTAAAGTTCAGATGGTGACTGGCTTGAATTTATTGTCAAATACCGGAGGAGAGTGAGGGTCCACTAAGCCTTTTCACTTTCGATTCTTTTTCTATTTCCGGTACAAAACATTTCGGTTTACTTGAAACATATATTTCTCAATATCGACTACAGACAGAGTTTAGTTAATAACTGATATGGATTCAGCATAAAACCATCAGTATGTATTTAAAAACAATAAACTTCCAGTATTCACGGATTGTTGTTGTTGTTGTTGTTGAAACCCAGACCGTCCGACCTACCAGAAAGGTGTAAGGTAACTGTTTGGACGGTCGGGAAGTGCCACCCAATTTAGACCGGAACCCAGTGGGGGAGTCATCCACAGGGACCGTACCCTTCTTCCCCTACCACCAACCTCTCGGAAGGACTTTCGGACCCACATGTTTAACGTGATCGTACTCCGCATGAACACGGCGGCAGTTTGGGCAGTGGCTGGAATCGAACCCGGGCCTACCGAGTGCAACTCCAGCGCGCTAACCAATGGGCTACCGCGCCCAGTATTCACGGATTGTAATTTTTGTATCAAATTTCATTCGAATCGCTCCATTTGTGAGTTATCGTCTCCACAGACTTACTGACACACACACACACACACACACCCACATACACACAGACATCACCTCAAAAACATCTGATTCGTGTTCAGGAATGCTTGAAATGTGCTCTCCCGTCGAAAACTCGAATTCGAATTTTCGACCCCGTCACAATACTTTCCTTATACATTATATGTATATAAGGAAAGTAAAAACAAAACATATACAATAGTTATTAATGTCGAAAATTTAAATGGCTTATTGTAAATACTGTTTGATAAATATTAACAGCATCTGTGTAAATACAATAGTAATTTTTTGTTAGTATTTCACAACTGTAATAATAATATAATAATAATATAATAATAAAATGATAATAATAATAATAATAATAATAATAATAATAATATAAAACAAATATGGCCCGCGACTGAAAGATAGAAGAATCACACTGGCTTAAATGATAACTGATATGGATTCAAAGTCGAATTTCAGAGGCGGTAGGGAGTTTCACCAAAAGTTTCCATTTCTGGTTCTGGATATGTCATTTTCTTTTTCTTTTTTCAAACATTCGTATGACTACAGGAAATAAGTAATGAAAATAGAAATTAAAAGGCTTAATAGTTCTTGCTATACAGGTTGTCCAGCGTGGTAACATCTTTTTGACTCACCTTGTATATATTTTTTGTAAATATAGATTGCTGTTACATGAAGTATTTCTAAACTATATTGAATATGAACACATAAGAAAGTCCCCGACCGTCCAAACAGTTACCTTACACCTTTTCTGGTAGGTCGGACGGTCTGGGTTTCAACAACAATCAACAACATAAGAAAGTCAAGTGGCCATCACACTCCATATATTTTTATATCAATATTCTTAAAATTACAAACATCTTTAAGATAAAAGGTGAATCAATTTTTTGATGCAAAATTTAAGTGGAGTTAATAATAGGGGAGAAAGAAAGCATGCGAAAGAATTCTTCGAATCTACTTTTACTCCCCTCTCTAAGGAAAGGTATTAAATTTTTTTTTCACACGGGGTTTAAATTTAAACTTTTCCTTCATCCAACTTTACGCATTCCAAACTTTTATTAGGACAATAGAAATTTCTGTTTTACCTCTTTGGAAACGCCGTAAACACTGAAAAACAAAACTATCTAATCTCCATTATAATGAAATTCTTCTAGTGTTTTATTTCTATAAAAATGTTTTTGGTATTAAAGAAAACTGAGTATTTTTTTAACCTGCATTAAATTTTTATACACAAAATCTGTATATAATTGTGGGAAACCGAATTTAAAGTTGCACTTTTAGATTAACTTATCTATATTTATCTTAACATGGCCGTAAAATCGTACATAGTGGACTCCTTATTAAATTGTAAATTGCATGTGTGCCGCTATTAACCCTCCAATTGTCTATTTTTCGCGCGAGTTCTGTAAAATAATTATTAATTAATATAATACTAAATATGGATTACACAATTTTAACTTTAACAATAAATCATTTATTAACAACATAAATACTTAATTATTTAATTACAACGATTATTCTTTTCATTAATTATTTCGGCGGAGGGACCATGTGAGACCAGTATGAAAATGCCTAAATGTAGTTAGAACCAGATATCATATTTGAGAAACACATACCTTCGAGCCTGTTTTGGATTTTGTTACCAGCACGTACTTAATGTTGTCCTTATTACTAGCATTAACTCGTAGTGTAATGCATCGACACGTACATTCGTCGATCATATTGTACTGCTGACTCAAACACTCGCACTTATGTCATTCTCGTAGTCATTTCTATATTCGCGTCATACGTATATATCTTTAACTGAGTATCATCATCGTTATATCATCATGTCGCACTGTTACAATCTGTTACCACTATTCTCACCAACTCATCTTTCTTATTGTAATTGTCGCGAACTTCGTAATCTCTACAAGTGTCATTCTTAAGTCACAGTTTGTGGCTCTTTTACCTCGGGACTGTCACTCCCTCTTTGCTTTGATTGGCAGTCTTCACAGCGACGCCACAAGCATCTTCTCCATTGGACAGCCATTTAATCTAGTGTAGTTACTTCACATTTTCTTAAGAGTTCGTTCGGCCCCCCTCTGTCTTGACGCCCCATATTTATGGTTTCAGTTGACCTTTGGGTTCACGTGCTGTAAACCTCGGCGCCATTAAGACTGGAAGTGTTTGCCGTTTGCCTTTTCAGACACAATAAATTATGTATATAAAACTGCTCACCAACACAAGTGTGAGATCTATTTCTGGTCTCACAATAATATAGGTATATTGCGCAAACATTTTCAGTAAAACAACCGGTTTTGGATGCTTTACTGAAGCATCCAAAACCGCTTATTTTTATTTATATAGCATCCAAAACCGTTTATTTTTCTTTTAATTTGGTTATATCCTTCTTAATTTCAGTCTCACTTATATTTTGAGTAGACTAATCGATTGATATTTAATTTTAGTTTATGAAGTTAGCTCAAATAGCTTTAGAAACCGGTTTTTCCTTCTTTCTGTGTTATATTCTTTTCTTTGACCTAGTTTCTATCACTGTTAATTTTGCAGTAGTTTGATTGATGAAATTAACTTTCGAAACCGGTTACTTCCTTTTGTTATTTTCTTCTTAATTACTGCCTCATCCCCCTGTAATCTTGCATATTTTTTTCCTTTACAAAGGTTTGACTATATATTCTCCATCTAAACTCGTTCATTTTTTTTCCAATAATTCAACGGTTCATATAATTTTCCTCTCTATTTTATTTTCATTCTCCTTTCAATGCTTCAGATTTCATTTGTAGAACCTACACTTTGTTTTAACCTACACAAGTTTTGCAGAATTTTATCTGACAAGTAGCAGTTTGATTTATTGCAATGGAGTCATCTCATAAATACTTGTAACTCCTATCTTTGTAATAATAATCTCTGTTTACTTGCTGAAAAACTACATAAGAAGCAATTTTATGACAATTTAAGACTGTTAATCAATGAATGATTAGCGATTTAACTACTAAATTTATGGATTCTATATTTTAGTATTCCAATGATCACAAATATTACTCTGAATGCAACTAATAGTGCAGACAACATATTTAAAACTCATGTTTAAATACTTATATACGTGATATAAGATTGAACGTTTTTATTGGCAATAATGTAATTATAGACGTTTTCTTGAGCGGACTTAAAAATAACAATATGTAAGCATTTGTTTAAACGTACGCATAGGAAAAACATTAAAACAAAATGTGGTATTCTGTTATCTGAAATCTGTAATGATTTGAATTGACCAAGGTGAAACAATATATACTAATAGTTAAATGATGTCAAATTACAATAACCTGTCTGAAACATAGCAGATTGAAATGATTTTGCTAAAATTCAAAAGAGAGTCTCTCTTTATTTGTACTAAGCTAGGCTATCTTACGCCAAAAATAATTCCAGTGAGAAGTAATACCACGTTGATAATGAAAGAGATTGGGAAATTGTGCATACCGTGTAAAACATACTTCAATTACATTTTCAATTTCTTCTTATAAAAACATGTTTAAAATTTCTGTTCCTAAAATATATCATGTTTTAGTGAAAATATAAGTGTTACTATGATTACTAGAGGCAGGTCTTGTTAATTTAAATAAACTTTGTCGCGTATGTAGGAGAGGACTGGCAGTTAAGTGTTCTGACAAATACTACCGAAAGATAATTTGCTTCGGCAATTGTACCATCTAGGCCAATTTTTCTAAATTATAACTCATACTTTTTGTAAACTAAAAATATTTTGTGTTACGTATGGTTGAAATGTGAGCCATCCAGTGAAAAACCGCATTGCAATTTGTTGCCGTAGTACTTTTATACATTACAACTGCAAAACGATTACCTTTCATCTACTATAGTTATAGAAATAAAAGGCATGACAAATGTTAAGGGGTAATTATTTATATAAATATGCTGTATTTTTCGCCAACAGGTTGTAGATGGATGGGAACTGAATGGACAGTTCTTCCCAGGTAATGAAGACCACCCGAAGCCATCAGAGCAGAGGTTTGTCGAGTACTGCGGCGACAACAGACCCTGGAATACTCTGTCCACCTCTCAGAACGTGGGGCTCCTCGAGTTTCGAATACCAGCAAAAGGAGAAGGTTTCACTGTGTCCATTAACTTCAAATCTAATCCGAAACGTAAGCAATTATATTTCCTTATGACGTCATAACATTCAAATATCTGGATATCTGACTTTACACCGATAAGTCACATTTTAAAGATATAAATATTATCAGATAAGAAATCTTCTTCTTAATCTGTGATTTCTAATAAAGATGCTGTGGAATCCCGAGGATCCGTAAGATCCCGGGATTCCACGAGAATTTATGCAAAGGTACAACTTACTATCCCTTTTGTAGTTGAGTAATAAAATATTATAAAAAATATTTTTAAGTTACACTGTTTTAGTTAAATACACTAAAAAGTAAAAAGTAATTTTTAGCTATCACAAAATTCTTGGTCATATGTGACTAAAATAATTGTATTAGGACATTAACAGAATTTTAAGAAATAATAGAAGTGATAGCATAGAAATGATGTATGCAAGAATGATTACATTAACTCATTTAAATATTTCTTGAGAATTGATTAAACAATCAGTCATTATTATATATATATATATATATATATAGAAAAATTGAAATATATAAAGTGAAAAAAACATGTAAAAAGGAAGGAAGGCTCGGCAAAAAAGCTTACATTATGGCGGTAAGGGGTTGTGACCTTACTCCCCAGTTCAACGAGCTCGTCAAAAACGCCGCGGCATTTTCACTCCTGGTCGCCAGCCCTGGCCCAAGCCAACCTCCGGAGTGACTTTGAAATCATCACGAGACCTGGATAGAGAAGTGCACGAGAGCCATATCACCACAAATGAAGCCAACTGAATTGCCGACTCTAATGAAATGTAGTGCCAGCTGCGGTCCTGTGATCACAGTGCGGTCCTGTCATATGGAGGGTTCGATGATTTTGTCTCTAATTGAACTCAAAAAAGACTTAAGTCTTACAACATATGCAAAATTGGTTCTGTATAAATTATCAATATTTTTAAGCATGAAGGAAATTGGATATTTATTAAAAAATGCTTGTTTTAAAAATTCTTGATCAAAATTGATACGTAAATGTTCCTCTTTGATAGTTCTTTTTATTCTGATTAAACCTCCCAAGAAAACATTGCGAAACACATTCAAATGTATGTTGGAGTTCCAATGTATAATTCCAATAATGGGTAGTTTAAATTGTTTTCTTTTATCATAGATGGTGAATATGAGAGGGATTTGACTATAGTTGATATTCAAATCCAAAAATTCGACCTCGTTGTTATTTTTAAGAGGGTTTTCCTTCAAGATTAGGTTTGGTGGATAAAAATCAAAGTTCATTGTATAGTTTTCATTCTCATATCCAATAATTACGTCCTCCACATAACGTAGGTATATGATTTCGTTGTTTATATGTGATCTTCTTTCATAAAAACTAAGATATATATCAGCCAATATGGAAGAACATCCCCCCCCATGGGGATGCAATTAATTTGTTGATAAATAGATAATCCGTTGTAAAGGTAATTTTCTTTAATAACTATTTTGATTATAGACTTGAATTTATTGAATTCCAGACTCCTTTTCAAGTCATATTCTTCAAACAAGCTGTAAAGTATATTTGTCATGTCATCAAGATCTATAGTATTAAAAAGTTCCTGGAAATCATAAGTTCTTAAGTGCAAAGGATGTTTATGATCTTTCAATATATTGATCACTTGTAGACTGTTTTTTATAATATAGCTTCCTTGGTTATTAAGTTTCAGCAAAATAGGTTGTAAAAGCTTCATTAACATATTATTGGCTTTCGTGAGATAGGTATTGCATCCAACAGTAACTGGTCTGAAAGTAATAGGACTTTTATGTAGTTTCGGAATATTAATCAGATACGGATACTTTATAATTCCAGTATATTTGATACCAGTTAATAAATACAAAGCTTTGATTTTATTTGAGATTTCCTTAAGGGAGAGGTTGATTTTACTGTAAAGAACTTCATTTTCATATTTTTCTTTCAATATGTTAATGTAAAATAACTTACATGTAAATGCATAGTTACTTGATGCCTTATCAATATATGTAATTATAAATTGATTTTGAATATTCTTCAGAAGATTGAAGTTCATTTTACATTGGTCAGGAGGTTGGTAAAGTTTTTTATAATAGTACTTGAAGTCCTTGCACATCTTAGATCGCCATTGATGGAATGCCATATCTGGCAGACTGTATTGAATGGAAAGTTTATATTAAAGTTATTTATGGTGGGAAAACATCCACATTCTGCAAAGAAATACCATCTACCCTTATGGGCTTAACTCTGTTTTATTTAATAAGCTTTATAATAATGACTATTACCACTCTCTGCATAACTTCAGTATCAATTATAGTTCCTTAAAAATACGCAAAAGATGGTACAGAAGTAAAAACAAGAAAAAACAAAATTTGGACTTTAGCATGGAATCTTTTCGGAGTTTTATACGGGATGTATATGGATATGCTGATCATAAACCTGATATTATACGTACATATATTCTGTCTATACGCAAAAAATTCATGCTTAACATTTGGAAAACTTGGATAAAGCAATTAACAGTCTGGAAAACGAAAGAAACAAATTTGTTTCAGAAACTGAATTTGGCTACTACTAGCGATTGGCTTAAAAAACGTTTTAACTTCCTTAATATCAAATTACAGAATGAAGAAGAGGATATTGTTACACACTCAACTTATTTAAATCTACTTTTCCAGAACAAAACTTTTAATCTTATTCCATGTCGACATATTTTAAAAGACCATCAAGATACCCTTCCAATAAGCAACTTGAAAATCAGGACTTCTTATCGTTATGTCATTCCTTTAGGAAGAAAAGCATTCAACTATAATATTTTAAGTCAGAATCTACATCTACCATATTTAACAGAATGCAAATGCAGAAACAATCCTTATTCCGATCCCATATTAGGTCATATAGTAACAGGTGATTGCAGAGTTCTTATAGATACCACATTAATTCAAGCTTTCAAACTAGGTACTAAATATAGAAATCCGTATCATGGAGATCCATTTGAAGCTTTTCGAGAGGACATTGATCGATTCATTTATAAACTTTCCATTCAATACAGTCTGCCAGATATGGCATTCCATCAATGGCGATCTAAGATGTGCAAGGACTTCAAGTACTATTATAAAAAACTTTACCAACCTCCTGACCAATGTAAAATGAACTTCAATCTTCTGAAGAATATTCAAAATCAATTTATAATTACATATATTGATAAGGCATCAAGTAACTATGCATTTACATGTAAGCTATTTTACATTAACATATTGAAAGAAAAATATGAAAATGAAGTTCTTTACAGTAAAATCAACCTCTCCCTTAAGGAAATCTCAAAGAAAATCAAAGCTTTGTATTTATTAACTGGTATCAAATATACAGGAATTATAAAGTATCCGTATCTGATTAATATTCCGAAACTACATAAAAGTCCTATTACTTTCAGACCAGTTACTGTTGGATGCAATACCTATCTCACGAAAGCCAATAATATGTTAATGAACCTTTTACAACCTATTTAGCTGAAACTTAATAACCAAGGAAGCTATATTATAAAAAACAGTCTACAAGTGATCAATATATTGAAAGATCATAAACATCCTTTGCACTTAAGAACTTATGATTTCCAGGAACTTTTTAATACAATAGATCTTGATGACATGACAAATATACTTTACAGCTTGTTTGAAGAATATGACTTGAAAAGGAGTCTGGAATTCAATAAATTCAAGTCTATAATCAAAATAGTTATTAAAGAAAATTACCTTTACAACGGATTATCTATTTATCAACAAATTAAGGGCATCCCCATGGGGGGGGATGTTCTTCCATATTGGCTGATATATATCTTAGTTTTTATGAAAGAAGATCACATATAAACAACGAAATCATATACCTACGTTATGTGGATGACGTAATTATTGGATATGAGAATGAAAACTACACAATGAACTTTGATTTTTATCCACCAAACCTAATCTTGAAGGAAAACCCTCTTAAAAATAACAACGAGGTCGAATTTTTGGATTTGAATATCAACTATAGTCAAATCCCTCTCATATTCACCATGTATGATAAAAGAAAACAATTTAAACTACCCATTATTGGAATTATACATTGGAACTCCAACATACATTTGAATGTGTTTCGCAATGTTTTCTTGGGAGGTTTAATCAGAATAAAAAGAACTATCAAAGAGGAACATTTACGTATCAATTTTGATCAAGAATTTTTAAAACAAGCATTTTTTAATAAATATCCAATTTCCTTTATGCTTAAAAATATTGATAATTTATACAGAACCAATTTTGCATATGGTGTAAGACTTAAGTCTTTTTTGAGTTCAATTAGAGACAAAATCATCGAACCCTCCATATGACAGGACCGCACTGTGATCACAGGACCGCAGCTGGCACTACATTTCATTAGAGTCGGCAATTCAGTTGGCTTTATTTGTGGTGATATGGCTCTCGTGCACTTCTCTATCCAGGTCTCGTGGTGATTTCAAAGTCACTCCGGAGGTTGGCTTGGGCCAGGGCTGGCGACCAGGAGTGAAAATGCCGCGGCGTTTTTGACGAGCTCGTTGAACTGGGGAGTAAGGTCACAACCCCTTACCGCCATAATGTAAGCTTTTTGCCGATCCTTCCTTCCTTTTTACATGTTTTTTTCACTTTATATATTTCAATTTTTCTATATATATAGTGTTTGGTACCCTCATGCTGCCTTGCGCAAAAGTTACTAAAACATTTCTATTTCCGATTTTTCAATTTCTATATATTTATATTATATATATATATATATATATATATATATATATATATATATATAAGATTCATATGAAAAAATGAGGGAAATGACCAAATGCAAGGCATAAAATGGTAGAGGGGGATGGCGACCCCTCTTTCCCGTTTAAAAGACTGCTTTTATGCCCGGGCAACACTCACGGTACCAATGCCATGCATAAGTCATACTTCCGTATATGTGTCAAATCAAAAACACTCGAAAAAGTGCATAGTAAACAAATAGGAATCAACCAGGATTGCAAAGGAAGGAAAAGAATGGAAATGCAGCAAATGCCAGAGTGCCTTATATATAAAAGCAGTTTACGCATGCGTAATACGTTATTTTTACTTTCATCGTTCTATACCTCTGCCATATCCCTTAAATAAGCATTTTCTCCCTTTTTTGTATTAAATAGGGAATTATAATAACATGTCAGAAAGCCAACTGGATAATTCCGTTTTTTTGCCTCCTTCATAATATTCCTATTATGTAAGATGCAATCTGACTTGAAAGTATTAATGCGTTGATTTCTTTTGAGGTGACCTATGACGACATTTCTGAAGATGTTTTTGGTCAAATTGGAACTCCAATCTATAATATGATTGATTTCCATATTGAAATTATTTCTCTTGTCATATAAGACGGTATAAGTACCATATCTACTGTCATGTTTTAGTGTGATATCTAGAAAATCAACACTATCATCCTCCTTACTTTTATTCTCAATCAATACCAGTTCTTTTGGATAAAAAGTAAAATCAAATTGGGGTGTATTCTTATATTGCCCAACAAGGACATCGTCAACATAACGAAAGTATGGCATTTCGTGTAGTATATGAGTGCCATTTTCAAATTTATTCAAGTATAGATCGGCGAGCAGGGATGAACAATCCCCTCCCATGGGAATACCCTTCACCTGTTGAAAATAGCTGGTGCCATCAAATAAGATATTTTCAAATAACACAATGCGAATCAGGTCCTTGTATTTTCTGAAGGTAATATGTTCTTTTAAGTCATATAATTCATGTAGTTCCTTCAAAATTTCATATAGATTTTCCAGATTGATGTTGTTGAATAAATCACGGAAATCGTAACTTTTGAAACGTATATCCCTGCTATAAAATGGAAGTCGGTTGATGACATCGTAACTATTATTACTGTTCCTTGTTTCTTGAGAATAATCAGAACATTTTTAAGTATATTTAAAAGTTTTTCATTTGCAATTGTCAAATAGGATCCACATCCCACAGTCACCGGCCGGAATTTGACTGGATTTTTATGAAGTTTTGGTATTAATACCAGATATGGAAAGTTAACTACTTTAAGTTCGATATCAATTAGTTTATACAGATCTTTGATTTTATTTGCCAGACAATTTCCATTTTGTTGTAAAGGGGAGTACATTTGTTTGTCAAGATAACTATTTTTTAAAGTATCAACGTAGCATTTTCTGCATGTGAAAGCGTAATTTGATACTACTTTATCAGTATAAGTTATAACATATTTATCTTCATATTTATTGACTGCATTTTGAAGAGAAGGATAATACGTTTTTTTACACACTGTTTTGTAGTGGAGATTGAACATTTTGGTAAGGTTGTATTGCCATTCTTGGAAAGCTTGTATTGGCATGCTGTATTTTACGGCGAGTTTATATGTAAATTTCTTTAAATCTTGTTCAAAGTCCTTTTTAATATTTGTGAAATCTTGTATACGAAATTTCGTACCAAGTTGAAGCATAGATTTTAACTTCCGATTATCCAATAGATCCAGGTTTCCAGTGACAATGTGCCCATGATGGGTGTCTATATAAGGGCTGTTTTGACAACTACACTCTTCACTTTGATATACATGGATGTTTCTGCTTATACGATTATAATTAAATATTTTTCTACCATTGGTTTGCACAAATATATAAATCAGCTTTATTTATCAGCTTTTCATATGAATCTTATATATATATATATATATATATATATATATGCTGCAGCTCCGCTAAGAGTAATATTTTAAAATTTAAGACATGATATAGCTGATGGCGGGGTTATGCATAAAATATTGTACCCAAAAAACGAAGTTTTTATATTCACTTGTTTAAATTATTTATATTGCAAAATGTCCTCGAATCTTATTAGTAAATATAGTATGTACAATACACTTTTTAATATACAAGGTGTCTATCAAAGTCCACATCAAGGGAAATTTCACGAGAAGGAAGAGTGTTATCCTTATTTTTTTAATGCAGCTCCATAGGAAACTCCTATGACGCTACACAAAATTACAATTTTCGAGAAAATACCCCCCCCCCCCCCTGCTCCTTTTTATGAGAGACGGGGAGATATCTTTCTTCCTTTTGGGGATATAAAAAAGTCGATTACAAAGTTGTAGAATGTTGTCAAATTAGAACAAAAATGCGTTTCACCAAAAGAACAAACTGAAATGAACCCTGAAAACTAGGGAATACAATTTTAATTCCCACCAAATAAAACAACACTAACGTACTCAGACGGATGCTTTGCAAATAAAGTAGTTAGTATTCAAACTAAACGTTTGTTATACAACTGACGCCAGACGATTTTGCAGTTAAAAGAATCATATGTTTTAAAAAAATATTTCTAGATAATTATTTGCAACTTTTTCTATCGAAGAAACATATTTTTGTAGTAATTTGGCTACAACTTTGTAATTGACTTCTCCTCTATATCTCTGAAAGGGAGCGAAATAGTCCTCCGTCCACCTATAAAAGGAATTTAGCTCCCGAACGTTGTTTCGTTGCGTAGTGCCATAGTAATTTCCTATGCAGCTGCATTAACAAGATAAGGACTCCCTGTGTACGTGAGCCGCACAGAAAGAATCAGGTGCCTACAGTTTAGCTGTGCCTAAACCATATATGTCACTACTTATAATCATTTATTTAACATAACGTTTGTGGTAGTAAATATAAACCAAAATATAAGATGATAGTATTCACTTTTACAATTCTCTTCATTGCATATAACATGAAGTTATTTATTTAATCACAGTGCCATGTTGAACTGTTTCGTTTAAAAGCTGCATAAAATATAAAAAAAAATTATCCTCTGAAAAATGTATATGAACAATTTTGAATGTAATAGTGAGGGAAACTATATATGGCAGAGTCATTATGTTCTCAAAGGATTGTTTTGAATCTAAGTCAACACACGATTACGTAACAATTTTATTAGATTTTAATCTGCATTTTCTTAAAATGTATAATGCATAAATATAGTTCTGTAATACTTTATATCAGAATCGAAATATATATAAATTTGTCTTGTCTATTTCAGTTGTTTACATGAACATAACATAAAATTATTACAGAGTATGAATCGTAAAATATATTTATATTCGCGGAATATTCATATTTTAAATAATCTATTCAAATGTAAATTATTTTACAAAATTTTCAAATATCATAAAACCACTTCAAAAATATGTTAATTAAATATCTGTAACTACTACCACTACTACCATTCTCATTAGCATTCTTTAATGGACGTTTCACTCTCATCAGAGAATATTAGGCGATTACATAATCAACAATTAATTTTCCGACAATCAAATTTAACATGCATAAATTTGAATCCCAACTGGCCAAGTTGCGAGTTAAATATTTGCCTTGGGCTACTTCGATCACCGACATAAAGCAATTACAGATTTGAATAATTAATTTAATGTCATTTTCTCGTTTTATCAGTATATCACTAGTGTTTGCAATTTCATTAAACTGGAATTTAATGTTCCACAATCACCAACTCATTACAAGAATGAAAAAATGCCCATCATCTTGTATTACCGGAATTGGATTTTATTGTGTTTAACCCATGTTTCCTCATCGTTCTAAAAATTGAACAGCACACATAAGTGATCTTTATACAAATTCTTTTGCATATTTTGATTCAATTTAAAGGCAATATATTGTGTAAGAATCATAAAATATATATTTGCTTTTCTCACAAGTTTAAACTAATGTTGGATATTTTTATTAAATTTTTAAAATGGCGATTGTTGTAGATTTTTTTACATTTTCAACACACAAGTTTTTTATAGTTTTGAGCTCCAAGAAAAACATACATATACATTTATTAAGGTAATATTCCATACTTTTATACCAGTAAAAAAGGATTGTAAAAAAAAGTATCCAGATGATTGTCTCATGGGATATATATCTAGAGGATGTACCATTATCCTATTTTTAGGACAGCCTGTACCGAACAAACAAGTTTGATAAGTTTTTTGATATTATGTGTATACATAGGCTTTGAGAAACACACATTTAAGATTTGATAAAAAAAATATTAATTCTTTCAATACTTAGTATAATATGAGTTAAGTCAGAGAACTAAAGATAGTAACCATCAAATCGCCATTCCATATCTGGATTCATATTTTTTATTCTTACCAGAAAAAGTATTAAAGGTGAAAAAATTGGTATGCCTTGTAGTTTTGAAATTTTATTCAATGTAATTATTAGCCTCTTGGGGTGGGGGAATTGTACTGCTTAGTCACATTTTAAATTCACTCTAATAAAATTTTCGAACTCCAGGCTATATGAAATTTTCGAACTTTATCTACTGTTGTCATTCCTGTAGAGTGCTAAATACCATGAAACTAGTTGAAATCTATTGAAATTTTGTTGGTGGAAGAATAGTTCGTTGTTATTTTTTCCAGTCACTTAGTTCATATATCTTGTACTTACAGCCTGTAATGCTGTTCTTCAACAGCCATCTGGGGTCTATACTCTTAGAAATTATGGAGAAAAAGTGAACTGTACCATGTCCATCATCTTTCCTGAGACATTCCACTTTCTGGCTAGCAGTGTTGGGAGCCAGTCGATGCCGATTGCTGGAAGGACTGTCGGCGTGGAGACTGGGCTCGTGAAAAAGGTGATATACTTATTATTTTAGCAGATGTGATTGATTGCAGCGTTTTTTTTAATGACTTGAATAAAACTTTACTTATCATATCATGCATCTGAAAATTGTGTTTCACGCATATGTTATTGCTGCCTGAGTTGTTAACGGCTATTCTATGTTTGGGACGTTTGGATACTAATGGCATCCAACAAAGCGTTCACAATTGATACTGGTTTTGCACTGGAGCAAAGTTCCAACCAAACATATACACCTCTAAATGACGTAATTGAAAAAAAATCTGCACTTAGACTGGAAAATACTAATCCCGCAAAAATACCACTTCATGCTAAACAACTTCTCGTCAAGTACAAAAACCAAGAACCTCCTTCCAAAAAAGTTATGAAATCTCAAAATAGTTTACGTCAAGTTTCCGCAGAACCGGAGCTGGACTTTCAGGTCTGGGTACCTTGTCGAAGGATCCTAATCCGCCTTAAAATCACAATCAACCCTTTTTAGTCTTAGTAATTTTCTTTTAAAGTAGTATGACTTGTGACTAGAAGGAGGGTTAGGTTTTTCCACTAGGATTCAAAGACCTGGTAGTACAATCACCGTTCTTCGGGAACTTGGCGCTAACCATTTTGAGATTTCATAACATTTTTGGAAGGAGATTTCCGTTTTTTGTACTTGGAAGTTTTTTATTTACCACGAAGTGATGCTTTTGTGAGATTTCAATACTTTTTGTAGAAATATTTATCAACATGATTATGCAACATAGCAGGTACTGCAAATTTTACTTTGAAGTTTGAAATCAAATTTACCTTAACGGGAAGGACTGTGCTGTCGTCGAAAATTCAGCTCTTAGATTTTGTTAGATATGCACGTTTTTAGCATATCTGAATCGATTATGGATAATTTAAAAAAAAGTATGTACTTCTCACTAGAACACACAAAATGAACCATTATTGATTAACATTTTTTTAGTAGTTTAGGTTGTAAGTCCGTTACCACCGAAGAAAATGGTAAAAAAATCATGTTCTTTTTTTTCTAATTTTTCAAATTTTAAATAAATTTTATCTTCAAGTTAAAAACACATATATACCTCTCATCAGAGCACACAAAATGAACCACTATTCAATCAAATCGATTCAGTAGTTAAGGATGCAAGTCCGTTAACACAAAAGTTCGGTAGTTAAGGAAGCAAGTCCGTTAACACAAAAGTTCAGTAGTTAAGGATGCAAGTCCGTTAACACAAAAGTTCAGTAGTTAAGGATGCAAGTCCGTTAACACAAAAGTTCAGTAGTTAAGGATGCAAGTCCGTTAACACAAAAGTTCAGTAGTTAAGGATGCAAGTCCGTTAACACAAAAGTTCAGTAGTTAAGGATGCAAGTCCGTTAACACAAAAGTTCAGTAGTTAAGGATGCAAGTCCGTTAACACAAAAGTTCAGTAGTTAAGGATGCAAGTCCGATAACACAAAAGTTCAGTAGTTAAGGATGCAAGTCCGTTAACACAAAAGTTCAGTACCTAAGGATGCAAGTCCGTTAACACAAAAGTTCAGTAGTTAAGGATGCAAGTCCGTTGACACTAAAGTGCAGTAGTTCAGTTGATCCGTCAACATTGATGACAAGAAAGGGCCGGCGGAAAATCTTAAAGTGCACTTTTAAAGTTCTTTTTTCTCAGATGCTACATCACTAATTGTGTTTTATTTTGTTTCCTTTTTTTCAGCTTTGTGGTAAGGTTGCATAAAAAGTCTATATTTATCTTAAAGCGAAGGACTGTGCTGTGGTCGAAAATTCAGTTCTCAGATTTTGTTAGATATGCACGTTTTTAGCATATCTGAATCGATCTATAACTCCTCAGGGGAGGGGTGGTTGAAATACAAATCCCTGAAAATTAGGTTTTGTAACGTCACGTATACTAAAGACGTGCCAGCTACAAATTCGAAAATGACGTCTTGGCGGAAATGGAACGCAGCCATTTCTCAAAATCAGAAATTAGTAACTTGGATAACTTAGTTACATTCACTCAAGAGTTACATTTCTGTAACAACTTTATTTTCCGGAACATGAGGCTATTAAACTAAGATAGTCCTATTGTTTCCATAAAATTACTTTTTCTGTACAATCATATTTGTTTGAAGAAAACTTGAACAACGTATTCTTCGTTTTATTTCTTTGGGGTTCTTATGTTTTAACTTATTTTTCGTCTTGTTAGACCTCATTTATTCTTGTTTGGACCTGACTCGTTTTGTCGGGATATTCCTGCTATGTCTTGGCGCACGGTCAAACTCTTGTGTTGTTTCTCGTTTCAGATTAGCTGGACAGTTTGTACTTTATACTACTTCATAATTGGCTCTTTCTTAAACCAGGTCTTGGATATTTAATCCCCTTTGTATCCTCCTTTGAACTTATTCCTTTTTTAACAGTTTACAACAACGTTGAAAAGTGTTTATGACTTTGTTCATTCTGTCTGTCTGTCTGTCTCTTTGTCCGTTAGCACGATAGCTGCCGTAAAAATGACTTAATCAAAATAAAAATATTAGTATGTTGTTCAGACGGTCTGTGAGACCTATGGGAACATAAATGAATAATATCACCCAATTAGTTTTGGATTGAACCCGGATTGAAAAAATGAAGTACATTGAGCTCTATGGGACCTAATTTTTTAAACATTTTTTAAGCGGATTTAAAATTCACAAATTGCTTCGAAAATTTTAGGTAATATTCAAATTGCTCCATAAAATATATAAAAAAAATTCAGCGAAATATATTCAGTAGTTTTTTAAATAAAAATTAAAATAATAATTGCACCTCTTATATGAAGCGATCACGTGACCATGATATGAAAAGATGATCACGTGACCCACTTCAAAATGATATATGACATCCATCTTGTCTCAAAATCGTGATTTTTAAAGTTCTTTTTAATTCATATTGACTGTTGTATCCGTCCTAAAACCACTTTATTTTTGTTTAAATTCCGTACATCTACATACTGAAATAACGCAATTACAATATATTTGAGTTTAAATGCTCATCCAAATTTGATTATTTCTACAACGAAGCCAATTTTTTACTTATGTAAAATGTAAACAGCAAAATATGTAGAATGAGTTGTATTAGAATTGTTATATTTCTTTAACACAAAATTATTTAGCTCATGGAGTCTGCATAGCTGATATGAATGAAATATTCATTGATTTTACAAAGAGAAAGACGATTTTTTTCGATGAAGTTTTAAGCATAGAGTTTAATTACTTTTAGCTCCATGGTCTTAATTTTTAAATAAAATAAATTATTATAGTATTGTGATGAATTAAATGAATGGGGAATTGTTCATGAATGAAATGCTGCTTTTATAGAGAGATCCACGCGTGTTATTTTTTCTATGACGTCATTTGAATGAATTTCAGTTGTTTTCGATGAAGTTTTCAAATATAATAAATTATTGTAGTATTATGATAAATTAAAAATTATTACTGAGGAATGTATCGCATTTTAGAGATGTTTAAACCAGGCAATTTATATTTCAATGCCGTTATTTGAATGAAATTCATTTTTTTCGATGAAAGTTTAAGTTTTCAAATATAGTAAATTAATGTAGTATTGTGATAAGTTTTAAAATATTACCGAGAAATGTATTGCATTTTAGATATGTTTAAATAAAATTGCATTGAAGTTGGAAAGTATTTCATAATCAATGCTTTAAGCATGATTGATCTTTCTTGTTGGATTTCGGGTTGTTTGTTATATTGTACTGACGTAGAGGATCCAAAGTATCCTTGAAACAGCTGTATGCTGCATTATCATTTTATTTGTGCTCATTTACGTTTTTCAAGTTTTCCTTATCATTTGAATAAAGTGTATTTTACTTATTGATATTTGTTTGGCTCTGCGTATATTTCTTATAGTAAGTTCCAGAAAATAAATTATAGTGAATACTATTTAATTTAATTAATATATTTCTGAACTCTTATTTATGCAATATGTATGTCGTTATCACAATTTAAATTACAGGCCATAATCTTCCAGAGGATACCAACTTTTGAAGATTTTTTTTGACAATATTATTTAACGTTTGCTCTGAACAAGAAGCTAGAGTTACCTACCCTGTAATAATATTATTACTTTCACAACAATACATAAAGAATATAAAAGGGAAGGACTGTTGTGGTTGAAAATTCAGTTCTTAGATTTTGTTGGATATGCACATTTTCAGCATATCTGAATAAGAATCGACTGTTTTTTCAACGATGTCTGTGTATGAATTTAGTCTGTGGGCATGATATCTTTCAAATAAATTGAGAAAATTTATTTTCTCATATGTGGCATTGAGAAGTAGTTTTCACAAAAATTTTCGAATTCGAGATTTTGATGCCAATATATGCCTTAAGATCTTTTTGATGTCCGCGTATCTGTATGTCTGTGGTCGATTGCTTGTGTACATGATAGCGGCCACAAATATTAATAGATTTCCAGGAAACTTTATATCCGGCTTTGTTATCGAAAAATCTAGAACTAGACAGAATTTTCTAAAATTTAAGCGAAAACTTCGAAATTATATATTTTTTTTAACTTGGCAGCATAGGACAAAATTTGACATAATAAAACATAAAAGGGTTTATTTATGGCTCAATAATCACAAGACTTAATAGTTTCAATCATTGTTGCAAAAAACAGCCGCGCAATTGTTTTTTGTTCGTGGCGTTACTACTTCTCATACGTAGTATTGAGAAGTAGTTTTCACAAAAATTTTCGAATTCGAGATTTTGATGCCAATATGTGCCTTAAGATCTTTTTGATGTCCGCGTATCTGTATGTCTGTGGTCGATTGCTTGTGCACATGATAGCGGCCACAAATATTAATAGATTTCCAGGAAACTTTATATCCGGCTTTGTTATCGAAAAATCTAGAACTAGACAGAATTTTCTAAAATTTAAGCGAAAACTTCGAAATTATATATTTTTTTTAACTTGGCAGCATAGGACAAAATTTGACATAATAAAACATAAAAGGGTTTATTTATGACTCAATAATCACAAGACTTAATAGTTTCAATCATTGTTGCAAAATACAGCCGCGATGCAATTGTTTTTTGTTCGTGGCGTTACTACTTCTCATACGTAGTATTGAGAAGTAGTTTTCACAAAAATTTTCGAATTCGAGATTTTTATGCCAATATGTGCCTTAAGATCTTTTTGATGTCCGTGTATCTGTATGTCTGTGGTCGATTGCTTGTGTATATGATAGCGGCCACAAATATTAATAGATTTCCAGGAAACTTTATATCCGGCTTTGTTATCGAAAAATCTAGAACTAGACAGAATTTTCTAAAATTTAAGCGAAAACTTCGAAATTATATATTTTTTTTAACTTGGCAGCATAGGACAAAATTTGACATAATAAAACATAAAAGGGTTTATTTATGGCTCAATAATCACAAGACTTAATAGTTTCAATCATTATTGCAAAATACAGCCGCGATGCAATTGTTTTTTGTTCGTGGCGTTACTACTTCTCATACGTAGTATTGAGAAGTAGTTTTCACAAAAATTTTCGAATTCGAGATTTTTATGCCAATATGTGCCTTAAGATCTTTTTGATGTCCGTGTATCTGTATGTCTGTGGTCGATTGCTTGTGTATATGATAGCGGCCACAAATATTAATAGATTTCCAGGAATCTTTATATCCGGCTTTGTTATCGAAAAATCTAGAACTAGACAGAATTTTCTAAAATTTAAGCGAAAACTTCGAAATTATATATTTTTTTTAACTTGGCAGCATAGGACAAAATTTGACATAATAAAACATAAAAGGGTTTATTTATGGCTCAATAATCACAAGACTTAATAGTTTCAATCATTGTTGCAAAATACAGCCGCGATGCAATTGTTTTTTGTTCGTGGCGTTACTACTTCTCATACGTAGTATTGAGAAGTAGTTTTCACAAAAATTTTCGAATTCGAGATTTTTATGCCAATATGTGCCTTAAGATCTTTTTGATGTCCGTGTATCTGTATGTCTGTGGTCGATTGCTTGTGTATATGATAGCGGCCACAAATATTAATAGATTTCCAGGAAACTTTATATCCGGCTTTGTTATCGAAAAATCTAGAACTAGACAGAATTTTCTAAAATTTAAGCGAAAACTTCGAAATTATATATTTTTTTTAACTTGGCAGCATAGGACAAAATTTGACATAATAAAACATAAAAGGGTTTATTTATGGCTCAATAATCACAAGACTTAATAGTTTCAATCATTGTTGCAAAATACAGCCGCGATGCAATTGTTTTTTGTTCGTGGCGTTACTACTTCTCATACGTAGTATTGAGAAGTAGTTTTCACAAAAATTTTCGAATTCGAGATTTTTATGCCAATATGTGCCTTAAGATCTTTTTGATGTCCGTGTATCTGTATGTCTGTGGTCGATTGCTTGTGTATATGATAGCGGCCACAAATATTAATAGATTTCCAGGAAACTTTATATCCGGCTTTGTTATCGAAAAATCTAGAACTAGACAGAATTTTCTAAAATTTAAGCGAAAACTTCGAAATTATATATTTTTTTTAACTTGGCAGCATAGGACAAAATTTGACATAATAAAACATAAAAGGGTTTATTTATGGCTCAATAATCACAAGACTTAATAGTTTCAATCATTGTTGCAAAATACAGCCGCGATGCAATTGTTTTTTGTTCGTGGCGTTACTACTTCTCATACGTAGTATTGAGAAGTAGTTTTCACAAAAATTTTCGAATTCGAGATTTTTATGCCAATATGTGCCTTAAGATCTTTTTGATGTCCGTGTATCTGTATGTCTGTGGTCGATTGCTTGTGTATATGATAGCGGCCACAAATATTAATAGATTTCCAGGAAACTTTATATCCGGCTTTGTTATCGAAAAATCTAGAACTAGACAGAATTTTCTAAAATTTAAGCGAAAACTTCGAAATTATATATTTTTTTTAACTTGGCAGCATAGGACAAAATTTGACATAATAAAACATAAAAGGGTTTATTTGTGGCTCAATAAACACAAGACTTAATAGTTTCAATCATTGTTGCAAAATACAGCCGCGATGCAATTGTTTTTTGTTCGTGGCGTTACTACTTCTCATACGTAGTATTGAGAAGTAGTTTTCACAAAAATTTTCGAATTCGAGATTTTTATGCCAATATTTGCCTTAAGATCTTTTTGATGTCCGTGTATCTGTATGTCTGTGGTCGATTGCTTGTGTACATGATAGCGGCCACAAATATTAATAGATTTCCAGGAAACTTTATATCCGGCTTTGTTATCGAAAAATCTAGAACTAGACAGAATTTTCTAAAATTTAAGCGAAAACTTCGAAATTATATATTTTTTTTAACTTGGCAGCATAGGACAAAATTTGACATAATAAAACATAAAAGGGTTTATTTATGGCTCAATAATCACAAGACTTAATAGTTTCAATCATTGTTGCAAAAAACAGCCGCGATGCAATTGTTTTTTGTTCGTGGCGTTACTACTTCTCATACGTAGTATTGAGAAGTAGTTTTCACAAAAATTTTCGAATTCGAGATTTTTATGCCAATATGTGCCTTAAGATCTTTTTGATGTCCGTGTATCTGTATGTCTGTGGTCGATTGCTTGTGTATATGATAGCGGCCACAAATATTAATAGATTTCCAGGAAACTTTATATCCGGCTTTGTTATCGAAAAATCTAGAACTAGACAGAATTTTCTAAAATTTAAGCGAAAACTTCGAAATTATATATTTTTTTTAACTTGGCAGCATAGGACAAAATTTGACATAATAAAACATAAAAGGGTTTATTTATGGCTCAATAATCACAAGACTTAATAGTTTCAATTATTGTTGCAAAATACAGCCGCGATGCAATTGTTTTTTGTTCGTGGCGTTACTACTTCTCATACGTAGTATTGAGAAGTAGTTTTCACAAAAATTTTCGAATTCGAGATTTTTATGCCAATATGTGCCTTAAGATCTTTTTGATGTCCGTGTATCTGTATGTCTGTGGTCGATTGCTTGTGTATATGATAGCGGCCACAAATATTAATAGATTTCCAGGAAACTTTATATCCGGCTTTGTTATCGAAAAATCTAGAACTAGACAGAATTTTCTAAAATTTAAGCGAAAACTTCGA
This sequence comes from Amaurobius ferox, assembly GCA_951213105.1. Taxonomy (NCBI): domain Eukaryota; kingdom Metazoa; phylum Arthropoda; class Arachnida; order Araneae; family Amaurobiidae; genus Amaurobius; species Amaurobius ferox. The sequence continues at coordinate 75,369,523 of OX578134.1, forward strand.
AATTATATATTTTTTTTAACTTGGCAGCATAGGACAAAATTTGACATAATAAAACATAAAAGGGTTTATTTATGGCTCAATAATCACAAGACTTATAGTTTCAATCATTGTTGCAAAATACAGCCGCGATGCAATTGTTTTTTGTTCGTGGCGTTACTACTTCTCATACGTAGTATTGAGAAGTAGTTTTCACAAAAATTTTCGAATTCGAGATTTTTATGCCAATATGTGCCTTAAGATCTTTTTGATGTCCGTGTATCTGTATGTCTGTGGTCGATTGCTTGTGTATATGATAGCGGCCACAAATATTAATAGATTTCCAGGAAACTTTATATCCGGCTTTGTTATCGAAAAATCTAGAACTAGACAGAATTTTCTAAAATTTAAGCGAAAACTTCGAAATTATATATTTTTTTTAACTTGGCAGCATAGGACAAAATTTGACATAATAAAACATAAAAGGGTTTATTTATGGCTCAATAATCACAAGACTTAATAGTTTCAATCATTGTTGCAAAATACAGCCGCGATGCAATTGTTTTTTGTTCGTGGCGTTACTACTTCTCATACGTAGTATTGAGAAGTAGTTTTCACAAAAATTTTCGAATTCGAGATTTTTATGCCAATATGTGCCTTAAGATCTTTTTGATGTCCGTGTATCTGTATGTCTGTGGTCGATTGCTTGTGTATATGATAGCGGCCACAAATATTAATAGATTTCCAGGAAACTTTATATCCGGCTTTGTTATCGAAAAATCTAGAACTAGACAGAATTTTCTAAAATTTAAGCGAAAACTTCGAAATTATATATTTTTTTTAACTTGGCAGCATAGGACAAAATTTGACATAATAAAACATAAAAGGGTTTATTTGTGGCTCAATAATCACAAGACTTAATAGTTTCAATCATTGTTGCAAAATACAGCCGCGATGCAATTGTTTTTTGTTCGTGGCGTTACTACTTCTCATACGTAGTATTGAGAAGTAGTTTTCACAAAAATTTTCGAATTCGAGATTTTTATGCCAATATGTGCCTTAAGATCTTTTTGATGTCCGTGTATCTGTATGTCTGTGGTCGATTGCTTGTGTATATGATAGCGGCCACAAATATTAATAGATTTCCAGGAAACTTTATATCCGGCTTTGTTATCGAAAAATCTAGAACTAGACAGAATTTTCTAAAATTTAAGCGAAAACTTCGAAATTATATATTTTTTTTAACTTGGCAGCATAGGACAAAATTTGACATAATAAAACATAAAAGGGTTTATTTATGGCTCAATAATCACAAGACTTATAGTTTCAATCATTGTTGCAAAATACAGCCGCGATGCAATTGTTTTTTGTTCGTGGCGTTACTACTTCTCATACGTAGTATTGAGAAGTAGTTTTCACAAAAATTTTCGAATTCGAGATTTTTATGCCAATATGTGCCTTAAGATCTTTTTGATGTCCGTGTATCTGTATGTCTGTGGTCGATTGCTTGTGTATATGATAGCGGCCACAAATATTAATAGATTTCCAGGAAACTTTATATCCGGCTTTGTTATCGAAAAATCTAGAACTAGACAGAATTTTCTAAAATTTAAGCGAAAACTTCGAAATTATATATTTTTTTTAACTTGGCAGCATAGGACAAAATTTGACATAATAAAACATAAAAGGGTTTATTTATGGCTCAATAATCACAAGACTTAATAGTTTCAATCATTGTTGCAAAATACAGCCGCGATGCAATTGTTTTTTGTTCGTGGCGTTACTACTTCTCATACGTAGTATTGAGAAGTAGTTTTCACAAAAATTTTCGAATTCGAGATTTTTATGCCAATATGTGCCTTAAGATCTTTTTGATGTCCGTGTATCTGTATGTCTGTGGTCGATTGCTTGTGTATATGATAGCGGCCACAAATATTAATAGATTTCCAGGAATCTTTATATCCGGCTTTGTTATCGAAAAATCTAGAACTAGACAGAATTTTCTAAAATTTAAGCGAAAACTTCGAAATTATATATTTTTTTTAACTTGGCAGCATAGGACAAAATTTGACATAATAAAACATAAAAGGGTTTATTTATGGCTCAATAATCACAAGACTTAATAGTTTCAATCATTGTTGCAAAATACAGCCGCGATGCAATTGTTTATTGTTCGTGGTGTTACTACTTCTCATACGTAGTATTGAGAAGTAGTTTTCACAAAAATTTTCGAATTCGAGATTTTTATGCCAATATGTGCCTTAAGATCTTTTTGATGTCCGTGTATCTGTATGTCTGTGGTCGATTGCTTGTGTATATGATAGCGGCCACAAATATTAATAGATTTCCAGGAAACTTTATATCCGGCTTTGTTATCGAAAAATCTAGAACTAGACAGAATTTTCTAAAATTTAAGCGAAAACTTCGAAATTATATATTTTTTTTAACTTGGCAGCATAGGACAAAATTTGACATAATAAAACATAAAAGGGTTTATTTATGGCTCAATAATCACAAGACTTAATAGTTTCAATCATTGTTGCAAAATACAGCCGCGATGCAATTGTTTTTTGTTCGTGGCGTTACTACTTCTCATACGTAGTATTGAGAAGTAGTTTTCACAAAAATTTTCGAATTCGAGATTTTTATGCCAATATGTGCCTTAAGATCTTTTTGATGTCCGTGTATCTGTATGTCTGTGGTCGATTGCTTGTGTATATGATAGCGGCCACAAATATTAATAGATTTCCAGGAAACTTTATATCCGGCTTTGTTATCGAAAAATCTAGAACTAGACAGAATTTTCTAAAATTTAAGCGAAAACTTCGAAATTATATATTTTTTTTAACTTGGCAGCATAGGACAAAATTTGACATAATAAAACATAAAAGGGTTTATTTGTGGCTCAATAATCACAAGACTTAATAGTTTCAATCATTGTTGCAAAATACAGCCGCGATGCAATTGTTTTTTGTTCGTGGCGTTACTACTTCTCATACGTAGTATTGAGAAGTAGTTTTCACAAAAATTTTCGAATTCGAGATTTTTATGCCAATATGTGCCTTAAGATCTTTTTGATGTCCGTGTATCTGTATGTCTGTGGTCGATTGCTTGTGTATATGATAGCGGCCACAAATATTAATAGATTTCCAGGAAACTTTATATCCGGCTTTGTTATCGAAAAATCTAGAACTAGACAGAATTTTCTAAAATTTAAGCGAAAACTTCGAAATTATATATTTTTTTTAACTTGGCAGCATAGGACAAAATTTGACATAATAAAACATAAAAGGGTTTATTTATGGCTCAATAATCACAAGACTTATAGTTTCAATCATTGTTGCAAAATACAGCCGCGATGCAATTGTTTTTTGTTCGTGGCGTTACTACTTCTCATACGTAGTATTGAGAAGTAGTTTTCACAAAAATTTTCGAATTCGAGATTTTTATGCCAATATGTGCCTTAAGATCTTTTTGATGTCCGTGTATCTGTATGTCTGTGGTCGATTGCTTGTGTATATGATAGCGGCCACAAATATTAATAGATTTCCAGGAAACTTTATATCCGGCTTTGTTATCGAAAAATCTAGAACTAGACAGAATTTTCTAAAATTTAAGCGAAAACTTCGAAATTATATATTTTTTTTAACTTGGCAGCATAGGACAAAATTTGACATAATAAAACATAAAAGGGTTTATTTATGGCTCAATAATCACAAGACTTAATAGTTTCAATCATTGTTGCAAAATACAGCCGCGATGCAATTGTTTTTTGTTCGTGGCGTTACTACTTCTCATACGTAGTATTGAGAAGTAGTTTTCACAAAAATTTTCGAATTCGAGATTTTTATGCCAATATGTGCCTTAAGATCTTTTTGATGTCCGTGTATCTGTATGTCTGTGGTCGATTGCTTGTGTATATGATAGCGGCCACAAATATTAATAGATTTCCAGGAATCTTTATATCCGGCTTTGTTATCGAAAAATCTAGAACTAGACAGAATTTTCTAAAATTTAAGCGAAAACTTCGAAATTATATATTTTTTTTAACTTGGCAGCATAGGACAAAATTTGACATAATAAAACATAAAAGGGTTTATTTATGGCTCAATAATCACAAGACTTAATAGTTTCAATCATTGTTGCAAAATACAGCCGCGATGCAATTGTTTATTGTTCGTGGCGTTACTACTTCTCATACGTAGTATTGAGAAGTAGTTTTCACAAAAATTTTCGAATTCGAGATTTTTATGCCAATATGTGCCTTAAGATCTTTTTGATGTCCGTGTATCTGTATGTCTGTGGTCGATTGCTTGTGTATATGATAGCGGCCACAAATATTAATAGATTTCCAGGAAACTTTATATCCGGCTTTGTTATCGAAAAATCTAGAACTAGACAGAATTTTCTAAAATTTAAGCGAAAACTTCGAAATTATATATTTTTTTTAACTTGGCAGCATAGGACAAAATTTGACATAATAAAACATAAAAGGGTTTATTTATGGCTCAATAATCACAAGACTTAATAGTTTCAATCATTGTTGCAAAATACAGCCGCGATGCAATTGTTTTTTGTTCGTGGCGTTACTACTTCTCATACGTAGTATTGAGAAGTAGTTTTCACAAAAATTTTCGAATTCGAGATTTTTATGCCAATATGTGCCTTAAGATCTTTTTGATGTCCGTGTATCTGTATGTCTGTGGTCGATTGCTTGTGTATATGATAGCGGCCACAAATATTAATAGATTTCCAGGAAACTTTATATCCGGCTTTGTTATCGAAAAATCTAGAACTAGACAGAATTTTCTAAAATTTAAGCGAAAACTTCGAAATTATATATTTTTTTTAACTTGGCAGCATAGGACAAAATTTGACATAATAAAACATAAAAGGGTTTATTTGTGGCTCAATAATCACAAGACTTAATAGTTTCAATCATTGTTGCAAAATACAGCCGCGATGCAATTGTTTTTTGTTCGTGGCGTTACTACTTCTCATACGTAGTATTGAGAAGTAGTTTTCACAAAAATTTTCGAATTCGAGATTTTTATGCCAATATGTGCCTTAAGATCTTTTTGATGTCCGTGTATCTGTATGTCTGTGGTCGATTGCTTGTGTACATGATAGCGGCCACAAATATTAATAGATTTCCAGGAAACTTTATATCCGGCTTTGTTATCGAAAAATCTAGAACTAGACAGAATTTTCTAAAATTTAAGCGAAAACTTCGAAATTATATATTTTTTTTAACTTGGCAGCATAGGACAAAATTTGACATAATAAAACATAAAAGGGTTTATTTATGGCTCAATAATCACAAGACTTAATAGTTTCAATCATTGTTGCAAAAAACAGCCGCGATGCAATTGTTTTTTGTTCGTGGCGTTACTACTTCTCATACGTAGTATTGAGAAGTAGTTTTCACAAAAATTTTCGAATTCGAGATTTTTATGCCAATATGTGCCTTAAGATCTTTTTGATGTCCGTGTATCTGTATGTCTGTGGTCGATTGCTTGTGTATATGATAGCGGCCACAAATATTAATAGATTTCCAGGAAACTTTATATCCGGCTTTGTTATCGAAAAATCTAGAACTAGACAGAATTTTCTAAAATTTAAGCGAAAACTTCGAAATTATATATTTTTTTTAACTTGGCAGCATAGGACAATATTTGACATAATAAAACATAAAAGGGTTTATTTATGGCTCAATAATCACAAGACTTAATAGTTTCAATCATTGTTGCAAAATACAGCCGCGATGCAATTGTTTTTTGTTCGTGGCGTTACTACTTCTCATACGTAGTATTGAGAAGTAGTTTTCACAAAAATTTTCGAATTCGAGATTTTTATGCCAATATGTGCCTTAAGATCTTTTTGATGTCCGTGTATCTGTATGTCTGTGGTCGATTGCTTGTGTATATGATAGCGGCCACAAATATTAATAGATTTCCAGGAAACTTTATATCCGGCTTTGTTATCGAAAAATCTAGAACTAGACAGAATTTTCTAAAATTTAAGCGAAAACTTCGAAATTATATATTTTTTTTAACTTGGCAGCATAGGACAAAATTTGACATAATAAAACATAAAAGGGTTTATTTATGGCTCAATAATCACAAGACTTAATAGTTTCAATCATTGTTGCAAAATACAGCCGCGATGCAATTGTTTTTTGTTCGTGGCGTTACTACTTCTCATACGTAGTATTGAGAACTAGTTTTCACAAAAATTTTCGAATTCGAGATTTTTATGCCAATATGTGCCTTAAGATCTTTTTGATGTCCGTGTATCTGTATGTCTGTGGTCGATTGCTTGTGTATATGATAGCGGCCACAAATATTAATAGATTTCCAGGAATCTTTATATCCGGCTTTGTTATCGAAAAATCTAGAACTAGACAGAATTTTCTAAAATTTAAGCGAAAACTTCGAAATTATATATTTTTTTTAACTTGGCAGCATAGGACAAAATTTGACATAATAAAACATAAAAGGGTTTATTTATGGCTCAATAATCACCAGATTTAATAGTTTCAATCATTGTTGCAAAATACAGCCGCGATGCAATTGTTTTTTGTTCGTGGCGTTACTACTTCTCATACGTAGTATTGAGAAGTAGTTTTCACAAAAATTTTCGAATTCGAGATTTTTATGCCAATATGTGCCTTAAGATCTTTTTGATGTCCGTGTATCTGTATGTCTGTGGTCGATTGCTTGTGTATATGATAGCGGCCACAAATATTAATAGATTTCCAGGAAACTTTATATCCGGCTTTGTTATCGAAAAATCAAGAACTAGACAGAATTTTCTAAAATTTAAGCGAAAACTTCGAAATTATATATTTTTTTTAACTTGGCAGCATAGGACAAAATTTGACATAATAAAACATAAAAGAGTTTATTTATGGCTCAATAATCACAAGACTTAATAGTTTCAATCATTGTTGCAAAATACAGCCGCGATGCAATTGTTTTTTGTTCGTGGCGTTACTACTTCTCATACGTAGTATTGAGAAGTAGTTTTCACAAAAATTTTCGAATTCGAGATTTTTATGCCAATATGTGCCTTAAGATCTTTTTGATGTCCGTGTATCTGTATGTCTGTGCTCGATTGCTTGTGTATATGATAGCGGCCACAAATATTAATAGATTTCCAGGAAACTTTATATCCGGCTTTGTTATCGAAAAATCTAGAACTAGACAGAATTTTCTAAAATTTAAGCGAAAACTTCGAAATTATATATTTTTTTTAACTTGGCAGCATAGGACAAAATTTGACATAATAAAACATAAAAGGGTTTATTTGTGGCTCAATAATCACAAGACTTAATAGTTTCAATCATTGTTGCAAAATACAGCCGCGATGCAATTGTTTTTTGTTCGTGGCGTTACTACTTCTCATACGTAGTATTGAGAAGTAGTTTTCACAAAAATTTTTGAATTCGAGATTTTTATGCCAATATGTGCCTTAAGATCTTTTTGATGTCCGTGTATCTGTATGTCTGTGGTCGATTGCTTGTGTATATGATAGCGGCCACAAATATTAATAGATTTCCAGGAAACTTTATATCCGGCTTTGTTATCGAAAAATCTAGAACTAGACAGAATTTTCTAAAATTTAAGCGAAAACTTCGAAATTATATATTTTTTTTAACTTGGCAGCATAGGACAAAATTTGACATAATAAAACATAAAAGGGTTTATTTATGGCTCAATAATCACAAGACTTAATAGTTTCAATCATTGTTGCAAAAAACAGCCGCGATGCAATTGTTTTTTGTTCGTGGCGTTACTACTTCTCATACGTAGTATTGAGAAGTAGTTTTCACAAAAATTTTCGAATTTGAGATTTTTATGCCAATATGTGCCTTAAGATCTTTTTGATGTCCGTGTATCTGTATGTCTGTGGTCGATTGCTTGTGTATATGATAGCGGCCACAAATATTAATAGATTTCCAGGAAACTTTATATCCGGCTTTGTTATCGAAAAATCTAGAACTAGACAGAATTTTCTAAAATTTAAGCGAAAACTTCGAAATTATATATTTTTTTTAACTTGGCAGCATAGGACAAAATTTGACATAATAAAACATAAAAGGGTTTATTTATGGCTCAATAATCACAAGACTTAATAGTTTCAATCATTGTTGCAAAATACAGCCGCGATGCAATTGTTTTTTGTTCGTGGCGTTACTACTTCTCATACGTAGTATTGAGAAGTAGTTTTCACAAAAATTTTCGAATTCGAGATTTTTATGCCAATATGTGCCTTAAGATCTTTTTGATGTCCGTGTATCTGTATGTCTGTGGTCGATTGCTTGTGTATATGATAGCGACCACAAATATTAATAGATTTCCAGGAAACTTTATATCCGGCTTTGTTATCGCAAAATCTAGAACTAGACAGAATTTTCTAAAATTTAAGCGAAAACTTCGAAATTATATATTTTTTTTAACTTGGCAGCATAGGACAAAATTTGACATAATAAAACATAAAAGGGTTTATTTATGGCTCAATAATCACAAGACTTAATAGTTTCAATCATTGTTGCAAAATACAGCCGCGATGCAATTGTTTTTTGTTCGTGGCGTTACTACTTCTCATACGTAGTATTGAGAAGTAGTTTTCACAAAAATTTTCGAATTAGAGATTTTTATGCCAATATGTGCCTTAAGTTCTTTTTGATGTCCGTGTATCTGTATGTCTGTGGTCGATTGCTTGTGTATATGATAGCGGCCACAAATATTAATAGATTTCCAGGAATCTTTATATCCGGCTTTGTTATCGAAAAATCTAGAACTAGACAGAATTTTCTAAAATTTAAGCGAAAACTTCGAAATTATATATTTTTTTTAACTTGGCAGCATAGGACAAAATTTGACATAATAAAACATAAAAGGGTTTATTTATGGCTCAATAATCACAAGACTTAATAGTTTCAATCATTGTTGCAAAATACAGCCGCGATGCAATTGTTTTTTGTTCGTGGCGTTACTACTTCTCATACGTAGTATTGAGAAGTAGTTTTCACAAAAATTTTCGAATTCGAGATTTTTATGCCAATATGTGCCTTAAGATCTTTTTGATGTCCGTGTATCTGTATGTCTGTGGTCGATTGCTTGTGTATATGATAGCGGCCACAAATATTAATAGATTTCCAGGAAACTTTATATCCGGCTTTGTTATCGAAAAATCTAGAACTAGACAGAATTTTCTAAAATTTAAGCGAAAACTTCGAAATTATATATTTTTTTTAACTTGGCAGCATAGGACAAAATTTGACATAATAAAACATAAAAGGGTTTATTTATGGCTCAATAATCACAAGACTTAATAGTTTCAATCATTGTTGCAAAATACAGCCGCGATGCAATTGTTTTTTGTTCGTGGCGTTACTACTTCTCATACGTAGTATTGAGAAGTAGTTTTCACAAAAATTTTCGAATTCGAGATTTTTATGCCAATATGTGCCTTAAGATCTTTTTGATGTCCGTGTATCTGTATGTCTGTGGTCGATTGCTTGTGTATATGATAGCGGCCACAAATATTAATAGATTTCCAGGAAACTTTATATCCGGCTTTGTTATCGAAAAATCTAGAACTAGACAGAATTTTCTAAAATTTAAGCGAAAACTTCGAAATTATATATTTTTTTTAACTTGGCAGCATAGGACAAAATTTGACATAATAAAACATAAAAGGGTTTATTTATGGCTCAATAATCACAAGACTTAATAGTTTCAATCATTGTTGCAAAATACAGCCGCGATGCAATTGTTTTTTGTTCGTGGCGTTACTACTTCTCATACGTAGTATTGAGAAGTAGTTTTCACAAAAATTTTCGAATTCGAGATTTTTATGCCAATATGTGCCTTAAGATCTTTTTGATGTCCGTGTATCTGTATGTCTGTGGTCGATTGCTTGTGTATATGATAGCGGCCACAAATATTAATAGATTTCCAGGAAACTTTATATCCGGCTTTGTTATCGAAAAATCTAGAACTAGACAGAATTTTCTAAAATTTAAGCGAAAACTTCGAAATTATATATTTTTTTTAACTTGGCAGCATAGGACAAAATTTGACATAATAAAACATAAAAGGGTTTATTTGTGGCTCAATAATCACAAGACTTAATAGTTTCAATCATTGTTGCAAAATACAGCCGCGATGCAATTGTTTTTTGTTCGTGGCGTTACTACTTCTCATACGTAGTATTGAGAAGTAGTTTTCACAAAAATTTTCGAATTCGAGATTTTTATGCCAATATGTGCCTTAAGATCTTTTTGATGTCCGTGTATCTGTATGTCTGTGGTCGATTGCTTGTGTATATGATAGCGGCCACAAATATTAATAGATTTCCAGGAAACTTTATATCCGGCTTTGTTATCGAAAAATCTAGAACTAGACAGAATTTTCTAAAATTTAAGCGAAAACTTCGAAATTATATATTTTTTTTAACTTGGCAGCATAGGACAAAATTTGACATAATAAAACATAAAAGGGTTTATTTATGGCTCAATAATCACAAGACTTAATAGTTTCAATCATTGTTGCAAAATACAGCCGCGATGCAATTGTTTTTTGTTCGTGGCGTTACTACTTCTCATACGTAGTATTGAGAAGTAGTTTTCACAAAAATTTTCGAATTCGAGATTTTTATGCCAATATGTGCCTTAAGATCTTTTTGATGTCCGTGTATCTGTATGTCTGTGGTCGATTGCTTGTGTATATGATAGCGGCCACAAATATTAATAGATTTCCAGGAAACTTTATATCCGGCTTTGTTATCGAAAAATCTAGAACTAGACAGAATTTTCTAAAATTTAAGCGAAAACTTCGAAATTATATATTTTTTTTAACTTGGCAGCATAGGACAAAATTTGACATAATAAAACATAAAAGGGTTTATTTGTGGCTCAATAATCACAAGACTTAATAGTTTCAATCATTGTTGCAAAATACAGCCGCGATGCAATTGTTTTTTGTTCGTGGCGTTACTACTTCTCATACGTAGTATTGAGAAGTAGTTTTCACAAAAATTTTCGAATTCGAGATTTTTATGCCAATATGTGCCTTAAGATCTTTTTGATGTCCGTGTATCTGTATGTCTGTGGTCGATTGCTTGTGTACATGATAGCGGCCACAAATATTAATAGATTTCCAGGAAACTTTATATCCGGCTTTGTTATCGAAAAATCTAGAACTAGACAGAATTTTCTAAAATTTAAGCGAAAACTTCGAAATTATATATTTTTTTTAACTTGGCAGCATAGGACAAAATTTGACATAATAAAACATAAAAGGGTTTATTTATGGCTCAATAATCACAAGACTTAATAGTTTCAATCATTGTTGCAAAAAACAGCCGCGATGCAATTGTTTTTTGTTCGTGGCGTTACTACTTCTCATACGTAGTATTGAGAAGTAGTTTTCACAAAAATTTTCGAATTCGAGATTTTTATGCCAATATGTGCCTTAAGATCTTTTTGATGTCCGTGTATCTGTATGTCTGTGGTCGATTGCTTGTGTATATGATAGCGGCCACAAATATTAATAGATTTCCAGGAAACTTTATATCCGGCTTTGTTATCGAAAAATCTAGAACTAGAAAGAATTTTCTAAAATTTAAGCGAAAACTTCGAAATTATATATTTTTTTTAACTTGGCAGCATAGGACAAAATTTGACATAATAAAACATAAAAGGGTTTATTTATGGCTCAATAATCACAAGACTTAATAGTTTCAATCATTGTTGCAAAATACAGCCGCGATGCAATTGTTTTTTGTTCGTGGCGTTACTACTTCTCATACGTAGTATTGAGAAGTAGTTTTCACAAAAATTTTCGAATTCGAGATTTTTATGCCAATATGTGCCTTAAGATCTTTTTGATGTCCGTGTATCTGTATGTCTGTGGTCGATTGCTTGTGTACATGATAGCGGCCACAAATATTAATAGATTTCCAGGAAACTTTATATCCGGCTTTGTTATCGAAAAATCTATAACTAGACAGAATTTTCTAAAATTTAAGCGAAAACTTCGAAATTATATATTTTTTTTAACTTGGCAGCATAGGACAAAATTTGACATAATAAAACATAAAAGGGTTTATTTATGGCTCAATAATCACAAGACTTAATAGTTTCAATCATTGTTGCAAAATACAGCCGCGATGCAATTGTTTTTTGTTCGTGGCGTTACTACTTCTCATACGTAGTATTGAGAACTAGTTTTCACAAAAATTTTCGAATTCGAGATTTTTATGCCAATATGTGCCTTAAGATCTTTTTGATGTCCGTGTATCTGTATGTCTGTGGTCGATTGCTTGTGTATATGATAGCGGCCACAAATATTAATAGATTTCCAGGAATCTTTATATCCGGCTTTGTTATCGAAAAATCTAGAACTAGACAGAATTTTCTAAAATTTAAGCGAAAACTTCGAAATTATATATTTTTTTTAACTTGGCAGCATAGGACAAAATTTGACATAATAAAACATAAAAGGGTTTATTTATGGCTCAATAATCACCAGATTTAATAGTTTCAATCATTGTTGCAAAATACAGCCGCGATGCAATTGTTTTTTGTTCGTGGCGTTACTACTTCTCATACGTAGTATTGAGAAGTAGTTTTCACAAAAATTTTCGAATTCGAGATTTTTATGCCAATATGTGCCTTAAGATCTTTTTGATGTCCGTGTATCTGTATGTCTGTGGTCGATTGCTTGTGTATATGATAGCGGCCACAAATATTAATAGATTTCCAGGAAACTTTATATCCGGCTTTGTTATCGAAAAATCAAGAACTAGACAGAATTTTCTAAAATTTAAGCGAAAACTTCGAAATTATATATTTTTTTTAACTTGGCAGCATAGGACAAAATTTGACATAATAAAACATAAAAGAGTTTATTTATGGCTCAATAATCACAAGACTTAATAGTTTCAATCATTGTTGCAAAATACAGCCGCGATGCAATTGTTTTTTGTTCGTGGCGTTACTACTTCTCATACGTAGTATTGAGAAGTAGTTTTCACAAAAATTTTCGAATTCGAGATTTTTATGCCAATATGTGCCTTAAGATCTTTTTGATGTCCGTGTATCTGTATGTCTGTGCTCGATTGCTTGTGTATATGATAGCGGCCACAAATATTAATAGATTTCCAGGAAACTTTATATCCGGCTTTGTTATCGAAAAATCTAGAACTAGACAGAATTTTCTAAAATTTAAGCGAAAACTTCGAAATTATATATTTTTTTTAACTTGGCAGCATAGGACAAAATTTGACATAATAAAACATAAAAGGGTTTATTTGTGGCTCAATAATCACAAGACTTAATAGTTTCAATCATTGTTGCAAAATACAGCCGCGATGCAATTGTTTTTTGTTCGTGGCGTTACTACTTCTCATACGTAGTATTGAGAAGTAGTTTTCACAAAAATTTTTGAATTCGAGATTTTTATGCCAATATGTGCCTTAAGATCTTTTTGATGTCCGTGTATCTGTATGTCTGTGGTCGATTGCTTGTGTATATGATAGCGGCCACAAATATTAATAGATTTCCAGGAAACTTTATATCCGGCTTTGTTATCGAAAAATCTAGAACTAGACAGAATTTTCTAAAATTTAAGCGAAAACTTCGAAATTATATATTTTTTTTAACTTGGCAGCATAGGACAAAATTTGACATAATAAAACATAAAAGGGTTTATTTATGGCTCAATAATCACAAGACTTAATAGTTTCAATCATTGTTGCAAAAAACAGCCGCGATGCAATTGTTTTTTGTTCGTGGCGTTACTACTTCTCATACGTAGTATTGAGAAGTAGTTTTCACAAAAATTTTCGAATTTGAGATTTTTATGCCAATATGTGCCTTAAGATCTTTTGATGTCCGTGTATCTGTATGTCTGTGGTCGATTGCTTGTGTATATGATAGCGGCCACAAATATTAATAGATTTCCAGGAAACTTTATATCCGGCTTTGTTATCGAAAAATCTAGAACTAGACAGAATTTTCTAAAATTTAAGCGAAAACTTCGAAATTATATATTTTTTTTAACTTGGCAGCATAGGACAAAATTTGACATAATAAAACATAAAAGGGTTTATTTATGGCTCAATAATCACAAGACTTAATAGTTTCAATCATTGTTGCAAAATACAGCCGCGATGCAATTGTTTTTTGTTCGTGGCGTTACTACTTCTCATACGTAGTATTGAGAAGTAGTTTTCACAAAAATTTTCGAATTCGAGATTTTTATGCCAATATGTGCCTTAAGATCTTTTTGATGTCCGTGTATCTGTATGTCTGTGGTCGATTGCTTGTGTATATGATAGCGACCACAAATATTAATAGATTTCCAGGAAACTTTATATCCGGCTTTGTTATCGCAAAATCTAGAACTAGACAGAATTTTCTAAAATTTAAGCGAAAACTTCGAAATTATATATTTTTTTTAACTTGGCAGCATAGGACAAAATTTGACATAATAAAACATAAAAGGGTTTATTTATGGCTCAATAATCACAAGACTTAATAGTTTCAATCATTGTTGCAAAATACAGCCGCGATGCAATTGTTTTTTGTTCGTGGCGTTACTACTTCTCATACGTAGTATTGAGAAGTAGTTTTCACAAAAATTTTCGAATTCGAGATTTTTATGCCAATATGTGCCTTAAGTTCTTTTTGATGTCCGTGTATCTGTATGTCTGTGGTCGATTGCTTGTGTATATGATAGCGGCCACAAATATTAATAGATTTCCAGGAATCTTTATATCCGGCTTTGTTATCGAAAAATCTAGAACTAGACAGAATTTTCTAAAATTTAAGCGAAAACTTCGAAATTATATATTTTTTTTAACTTGGCAGCATAGGACAAAATTTGACATAATAAAACATAAAAGGGTTTATTTATGGCTCAATAATCACAAGACTTAATAGTTTCAATCATTGTTGCAAAATACAGCCGCGATGCAATTGTTTTTTGTTCGTGGCGTTACTACTTCTCATACGTAGTATTGAGAAGTAGTTTTCACAAAAATTTTCGAATTCGAGATTTTTATGCCAATATGTGCCTTAAGATCTTTTTGATGTCCGTGTATCTGTATGTCTGTGGTCGATTGCTTGTGTATATGATAGCGGCCACAAATATTAATAGATTTCCAGGAAACTTTATATCCGGCTTTGTTATCGAAAAATCTAGAACTAGACAGAATTTTCTAAAATTTAAGCGAAAACTTCGAAATTATATATTTTTTTTAACTTGGCAGCATAGGACAAAATTTGACATAATAAAACATAAAAGGGTTTATTTATGGCTCAATAATCACAAGACTTAATAGTTTCAATCATTGTTGCAAAATACAGCCGCGATGCAATTGTTTTTTGTTCGTGGCGTTACTACTTCTCATACGTAGTATTGAGAAGTAGTTTTCACAAAAATTTTCGAATTCGAGATTTTTATGCCAATATGTGCCTTAAGATCTTTTTGATGTCCGTGTATCTGTATGTCTGTGGTCGATTGCTTGTGTATATGATAGCGGCCACAAATATTAATAGATTTCCAGGAAACTTTATATCCGGCTTTGTTATCGAAAAATCTAGAACTAGACAGAATTTTCTAAAATTTAAGCGAAAACTTCGAAATTATATATTTTTTTTAACTTGGCAGCATAGGACAAAATTTGACATAATAAAACATAAAAGGGTTTATTTATGGCTCAATAATCACAAGACTTAATAGTTTCAATCATTGTTGCAAAATACAGCCGCGATGCAATTGTTTTTTGTTCGTGGCGTTACTACTTCTCATACGTAGTATTGAGAAGTAGTTTTCACAAAAATTTTCGAATTCGAGATTTTTATGCCAATATGTGCCTTAAGATCTTTTTGATGTCCGTGTATCTGTATGTCTGTGGTCGATTGCTTGTGTATATGATAGCGGCCACAAATATTAATAGATTTCCAGGAAACTTTATATCCGGCTTTGTTATCGAAAAATCTAGAACTAGACAGAATTTTCTAAAATTTAAGCGAAAACTTCGAAATTATATATTTTTTTTAACTTGGCAGCATAGGACAAAATTTGACATAATAAAACATAAAAGGGTTTATTTGTGGCTCAATAATCACAAGACTTAATAGTTTCAATCATTGTTGCAAAATACAGCCGCGATGCAATTGTTTTTTGTTCGTGGCGTTACTACTTCTCATACGTAGTATTGAGAAGTAGTTTTCACAAAAATTTTCGAATTCGAGATTTTTATGCCAATATGTGCCTTAAGATCTTTTGATGTCCGTGTATCTGTATGTCTGTGGTCGATTGCTTGTGTATATGATAGCGGCCACAAATATTAATAGATTTCCAGGAAACTTTATATCCGGCTTTGTTATCGAAAAATCTAGAACTAGACAGAATTTTCTAAAATTTAAGCGAAAACTTCGAAATTATATATTTTTTTTAACTTGGCAGCATAGGACAAAATTTGACATAATAAAACATAAAAGGGTTTATTTATGGCTCAATAATCACAAGACTTAATAGTTTCAATCATTGTTGCAAAATACAGCCGCGATGCAATTGTTTTTTGTTCGTGGCGTTACTACTTCTCATACGTAGTATTGAGAAGTAGTTTTCACAAAAATTTTCGAATTCGAGATTTTTATGCCAATATGTGCCTTAAGATCTTTTTGATGTCCGTGTATCTGTATGTCTGTGGTCGATTGCTTGTGTATATGATAGCGGCCACAAATATTAATAGATTTCCAGGAAACTTTATATCCGGCTTTGTTATCGAAAAATCTAGAACTAGACAGAATTTTCTAAAATTTAAGCGAAAACTTCGAAATTATATATTTTTTTTAACTTGGCAGCATAGGACAAAATTTGACATAATAAAACATAAAAGGGTTTATTTGTGGCTCAATAATCACAAGACTTAATAGTTTCAATCATTGTTGCAAAATACAGCCGCGATGCAATTGTTTTTTGTTCGTGGCGTTACTACTTCTCATACGTAGTATTGAGAAGTAGTTTTCACAAAAATTTTCGAATTCGAGATTTTTATGCCAATATGTGCCTTAAGATCTTTTTGATGTCCGTGTATCTGTATGTCTGTGGTCGATTGCTTGTGTACATGATAGCGGCCACAAATATTAATAGATTTCCAGGAAACTTTATATCCGGCTTTGTTATCGAAAAATCTAGAACTAGACAGAATTTTCTAAAATTTAAGCGAAAACTTCGAAATTATATATTTTTTTTAACTTGGCAGCATAGGACAAAATTTGACATAATAAAACATAAAAGGGTTTATTTATGGCTCAATAATCACAAGACTTAATAGTTTCAATCATTGTTGCAAAAAACAGCCGCGATGCAATTGTTTTTTGTTCGTGGCGTTACTACTTCTCATACGTAGTATTGAGAAGTAGTTTTCACAAAAATTTTCGAATTCGAGATTTTTATGCCAATATGTGCCTTAAGATCTTTTTGATGTCCGTGTATCTGTATGTCTGTGGTCGATTGCTTGTGTATATGATAGCGGCCACAAATATTAATAGATTTCCAGGAAACTTTATATCCGGCTTTGTTATCGAAAAATCTAGAACTAGAAAGAATTTTCTAAAATTTAAGCGAAAACTTCGAAATTATATATTTTTTTTAACTTGGCAGCATAGGACAAAATTTGACATAATAAAACATAAAAGGGTTTATTTATGGCTCAATAATCACAAGACTTAATAGTTTCAATCATTGTTGCAAAATACAGCCGCGATGCAATTGTTTTTTGTTCGTGGCGTTACTACTTCTCATACGTAGTATTGAGAAGTAGTTTTCACAAAAATTTTCGAATTCGAGATTTTTATGCCAATATGTGCCTTAAGATCTTTTTGATGTCCGTGTATCTGTATGTCTGTGGTCGATTGCTTGTGTACATGATAGCGGCCACAAATATTAATAGATTTCCAGGAAACTTTATATCCGGCTTTGTTATCGAAAAATCTATAACTAGACAGAATTTTCTAAAATTTAAGCGAAAACTTCGAAATTATATATTTTTTTTAACTTGGCAGCATAGGACAAAATTTGACATAATAAAACATAAAAGGGTTTATTTATGGCTCAATAATCACAAGACTTAATAGTTTCAATCATTGTTGCAAAATACAGCCGCGATGCAATTGTTTTTTGTTCGTGGCGTTACTACTTCTCATACGTAGTATTGAGAAGTAGTTTTCACAAAAATTTTCGAATTCGAGATTTTTATGCCAATATGTGCCTTAAGATCTTTTTGATGTCCGTGTATCTGTATGTCTGTGGTCGATTGCTTGTGTATATGATAGCGGCCACAAATATTAATAGATTTCCAGGAAACTTTATATCCGGCTTTGTTATCGAAAAATCTAGAACTAGACAGAATTTTCTAAAATTTAAGCGAAAACTTCGAAATTATATATTTTTTTTAACTTGGCAGCATAGGACAAAATTTGACATAATAAAACATAAAAGGGTTTATTTATGGCTCAATAATCACAAGACTTAATAGTTTCAATCATTGTTGCAAAATACAGCCGCGATGCAATTGTTTTTTGTTCGTGGCGTTACTACTTCTCATACGTAGTATTGAGAAGTAGTTTTCACAAAAATTTTCGAATTCGAGATTTTTATGCCAATATGTGCCTTAAGATCTTTTTGATGTCCGTGTATCTGTATGTCTGTGGTCGATTGCTTGTGTATATGATAGCGGCCACAAATATTAATAGATTTCCAGGAATCTTTATATCCGGCTTTGTTATCGAAAAATCTAGAACTAGACAGAATTTTCTAAAATTTAAGCGAAAACTTCGAAATTATATATTTTTTTTAACTTGGCAGCATAGGACAAAATTTGACATAATAAAACATAAAAGGGTTTATTTATGGCTCAATAATCACAAGACTTAATAGTTTCAATCATTGTTGCAAAATACAGCCGCGATGCAATTGTTTTTTGTTCGTGGCGTTACTACTTCTCATACGTAGTATTGAGAAGTAGTTTTCACAAAAATTTTCGAATTCGAGATTTTTATGCCAATATGTGCCTTAAGATCTTTTTGATGTCCGTGTATCTGTATGTCTGTGGTCGATTGCTTGTGTATATGATAGCGGCCACAAATATTAATAGATTTCCAGGAAACTTTATATCCGGCTTTGTTATCGAAAAATCTAGAACTAGACAGAATTTTCTAAAATTTAAGCGAAAACTTCGAAATTATATATTTTTTTTAACTTGGCAGCATAGGACAAAATTTGACATAATAAAACATAAAAGGGTTTATTTATGGCTCAATAATCACAAGACTTAATAGTTTCAATCATTGTTGCAAAATACAGCCGCGATGCAATTGTTTTTTGTTCGTGGCGTTACTACTTCTCATACGTAGTATTGAGAAGTAGTTTTCACAAAAATTTTCGAATTCGAGATTTTTATGCCAATATGTGCCTTAAGATCTTTTTGATGTCCGTGTATCTGTATGTCTGTGGTCGATTGCTTGTGTATATGATAGCGGCCACAAATATTAATAGATTTCCAGGAAACTTTATATCCGGCTTTGTTATCGAAAAATCTAGAACTAGACAGAATTTTCTAAAATTTAAGCGAAAACTTCGAAATTATATATTTTTTTTAACTTGGCAGCATAGGACAAAATTTGACATAATAAAACATAAAAGGGTTTATTTATGGCTCAATAATCACAAGACTTAATAGTTTCAATCATTGTTGCAAAATACAGCCGCGATGCAATTGTTTTTTGTTCGTGGCGTTACTACTTCTCATACGTAGTATTGAGAAGTAGTTTTCACAAAAATTTTCGAATTCGAGATTTTTATGCCAATATGTGCCTTAAGATCTTTTTGATGTCCGTGTATCTGTATGTCTGTGGTCGATTGCTTGTGTATATGATAGCGGCCACAAATATTAATAGATTTCCAGGAAACTTTATATCCGGCTTTGTTATCGAAAAATCTAGAACTAGACAGAATTTTCTAAAATTTAAGCGAAAACTTCGAAATTATATATTTTTTTTAACTTGGCAGCATAGGACAAAATTTGACATAATAAAACATAAAAGGGTTTATTTGTGGCTCAATAATCACAAGACTTAATAGTTTCAATCATTGTTGCAAAATACAGCCGCGATGCAATTGTTTTTTGTTCGTGGCGTTACTACTTCTCATACGTAGTATTGAGAAGTAGTTTTCACAAAAATTTTCGAATTCGAGATTTTTATGCCAATATGTGCCTTAAGATCTTTTTGATGTCCGTGTATCTGTATGTCTGTGGTCGATTGCTTGTGTACATGATAGCGGCCACAAATATTAATAGATTTCCAGGAAACTTTATATCCGGCTTTGTTATCGAAAAATCTAGAACTAGACAGAATTTTCTAAAATTTAAGCGAAAACTTCGAAATTATATATTTTTTTTAACTTGGCAGCATAGGACAAAATTTGACATAATAAAACATAAAAGGGTTTATTTATGGCTCAATAATCACAAGACTTAATAGTTTCAATCATTGTTGCAAAAAACAGCCGCGATGCAATTGTTTTTTGTTCGTGGCGTTACTACTTCTCATACGTAGTATTGAGAAGTAGTTTTCACAAAAATTTTCGAATTCGAGATTTTTATGCCAATATGTGCCTTAAGATCTTTTTGATGTCCGTGTATCTGTATGTCTGTGGTCGATTGCTTGTGTATATGATAGCGGCCACAAATATTAATAGATTTCCAGGAAACTTTATATCCGGCTTTGTTATCGAAAAATCTAGAACTAGAAAGAATTTTCTAAAATTTAAGCGAAAACTTCGAAATTATATATTTTTTTTAACTTGGCAGCATAGGACAAAATTTGACATAATAAAACATAAAAGGGTTTATTTATGGCTCAATAATCACAAGACTTAATAGTTTCAATCATTGTTGCAAAATACAGCCGCGATGCAATTGTTTTTTGTTCGTGGCGTTACTACTTCTCATACGTAGTATTGAGAAGTAGTTTTCACAAAAATTTTCGAATTCGAGATTTTTATGCCAATATGTGCCTTAAGATCTTTTTGATGTCCGTGTATCTGTATGTCTGTGGTCGATTGCTTGTGTACATGATAGCGGCCACAAATATTAATAGATTTCCAGGAAACTTTATATCCGGCTTTGTTATCGAAAAATCTAGAACTAGACAGAATTTTCTAAAATTTAAGCGAAAACTTCGAAATTATATATTTTTTTTAACTTGGCAGCATAGGACAAAATTTGACATAATAAAACATAAAAGGGTTTATTTATGGCTCAATAATCACAAGACTTAATAGTTTCAATCATTGTTGCAAAATACAGCCGCGATGCAATTGTTTTTTGTTCGTGGCGTTACTACTTCTCATACGTAGTATTGAGAAGTAGTTTTCACAAAAATTTTCGAATTCGAGATTTTTATGCCAATATGTGCCTTAAGATCTTTTTGATGTCCGTGTATCTGTATGTCTGTGGTCGATTGCTTGTGTATATGATAGCGGCCACAAATATTAATAGATTTCCAGGAATCTTTATATCCGGCTTTGTTATCGAAAAATCTAGAACTAGACAGAATTTTCTAAAATTTAAGCGAAAACTTCGAAATTATATATTTTTTTTAACTTGGCAGCATAGGACAAAATTTGACATAATAAAACATAAAAGGGTTTATTTATGGCTCAATAATCACAAGACTTAATAGTTTCAATCATTGTTGCAAAATACAGCCGCGATGCAATTGTTTTTTGTTCGTGGCGTTACTACTTCTCATACGTAGTATTGAGAAGTAGTTTTCACAAAAATTTTCGAATTCGAGATTTTTATGCCAATATGTGCCTTAAGATCTTTTTGATGTCCGTGTATCTGTATGTCTGTGGTCGATTGCTTGTGTATATGATAGCGGCCACAAATATTAATAGATTTCCAGGAAACTTTATATCCGGCTTTGTTATCGAAAAATCTAGAACTAGACAGAATTTTCTAAAATTTAAGCGAAAACTTCGAAATTATATATTTTTTTTAACTTGGCAGCATAGGACAAAATTTGACATAATAAAACATAAAATGGTTTATTTATGGCTCAATAATCACAAGACTTAATAGTTTCAATCATTGTTGCAAAATACAGCCGCGATGCAATTGTTTTTTGTTCGTGGCGTTACTACTTCTCATACGTAGTATTGAGAAGTAGTTTTCACAAAAATTTTCGAATTCGAGATTTTTATGCCAATATGTGCCTTAAGATCTTTTTGATGTCCGTGTATCTGTATGTCTGTGGTCGATTGCTTGTGTATATGATAGCGGCCACAAATATTAATAGATTTCCAGGAAACTTTATATCCGGCTTTGTTATCGAAAAATCTAGAACTAGACAGAATTTTCTAAAATTTAAGCGAAAACTTCGAAATTATATATTTTTTTTAACTTGGCAGCATAGGACAAAATTTGACATAATAAAACATAAAAGGGTTTATTTATGGCTCAATAATCACAAGACTTAATAGTTTCAATCATTGTTGCAAAATACAGCCGCGATGCAATTGTTTTTTGTTCGTGGCGTTACTACTTCTCATACGTAGTATTGAGAAGTAGTTTTCACAAAAATTTTCGAATTCGAGATTTTTATGCCAATATGTGCCTTAAGATCTTTTTGATGTCCGTGTATCTGTATGTCTGTGGTCGATTGCTTGTGTATATGATAGCGGCCACAAATATTAATAGATTTCCAGGAAACTTTATATCCGGCTTTGTTATCGAAAAATCTAGAACTAGACAGAATTTTCTAAAATTTAAGCGAAAACTTCGAAATTATATATATTTTTTAACTTGGCAGCATAGGACAAAATTTGACATAATAAAACATAAAAGGGTTTATTTATGGCTCAATAATCACAAGACTTAATAGTTTCAATCATTGTTGCAAAATACAGCCGCGATGCAATTGTTTTTTGTTCGTGGCGTTACTACTTCTCATACGTAGTATTGAGAAGTAGTTTTCACAAAAATTTTCGAATTCGAGATTTTTATGCCAATATGTGCCTTAAGATCTTTTTGATGTCCGTGTATCTGTATGTCTGTGGTCGATTGCTTGTGTATATGATAGCGGCCACAAATATTAATAGATTTCCAGGAAACTTTATATCCGGCTTTGTTATCGAAAAATCTAGAACTAGACAGAATTTTCTAAAATTTAAGCGAAAACTTCGAAATTATATATTTTTTTTAACTTGGCAGCATAGGACAAAATTTGACATAATAAAACATAAAAGGGTTTATTTATGGCTCAATAATCACAAGACTTAATAGTTTCAATCATTGTTGCAAAATACAGCCGCGATGCAATTGTTTTTTGTTCGTGGCGTTACTACTTCTCATACGTAGTATTGAGAAGTAGTTTTCACAAAAATTTTCGAATTCGAGATTTTTATGCCAATATGTGCCTTAAGATCTTTTTGATGTCCGTGTATCTGTATGTCTGTGGTCGATTGCTTGTGTACATGATAGCGGCCACAAATATTAATAGATTTCCAGGAAACTTTATATCCGGCTTTGTTATCGAAAAATCTAGAACTAGACAGAATTTTCTAAAATTTAAGCGAAAACTTCGAAATTATATATATTTTTTAACTTGGCAGCATAGGACAAAATTTGACATAATAAAACATAAAAGGGTTTATTTGTGGCTCAATAATCACAAGACTTAATAGTTTCAATCATTGTTGCAAAATACAGCCGCGATGCAATTGTTTTTTGTTCGTGGCGTTACTACTTCTCATACGTAGTATTGAGAAGTAGTTTTCACAAAAATTTTCGAATTCGAGATTTTTATGCCAATATGTGCCTTAAGATCTTTTTGATGTCCGTGTATCTGTATGTCTGTGGTCGATTGCTTGTGTATATGATAGCGGCCACAAATATTAATAGATTTCCAGGAAACTTTATATCCGGCTTTGTTATCGAAAAATCTAGAACTAGACAGAATTTTCTAAAATTTAAGCGAAAACTTCGAAATTATATATTTTTTTTAACTTGGCAGCATAGGACAAAATTTGACATAATAAAACATAAAAGGGTTTATTTATGGCTCAATAATCACAAGACTTAATAGTTTCAATCATTGTTGCAAAATACAGCCGCGATGCAATTGTTTTTTGTTCGTGGCGTTACTACTTCTCATACGTAGTATTGAGAAGTAGTTTTCACAAAAATTTTCGAATTCGAGATTTTTATGCCAATATGTGCCTTAAGATCTTTTTGATGTCCGTGTATCTGTATGTCTGTGGTCGATTGCTTGTGTACATGATAGCGGCCACAAATATTAATAGATTTCCAGGAAACTTTATATCCGGCTTTGTTATCGAAAAATCTAGAACTAGACAGAATTTTCTAAAATTTAAGCTAAAACTTCGAAATTATATATTTTTTTTAACTTGGCAGCATAGGACAAAATTTGACATAATAAAACATAAAAGGGTTTATTTGTGGCTCAATAATCACAAGACTTAATAGTTTCAATCATTGTTGCAAAATACAGCCGCGATGCAATTGTTTTTTGTTCGTGGCGTTACTACTTCTCATACGTAGTATTGAGAAGTAGTTTTCACAAAAATTTTCGAATTCGAGATTTTTATGCCAATATGTGCCTTAAGATCTTTTTGATGTCCGTGTATCTGTATGTCTGTGGTCGATTGCTTGTGTACATGATAGCGGCCACAAATATTAATAGATTTCCAGGAAACTTTATATCCGGCTTTGTTATCGAAAAATCTAGAACTAGACAGAATTTTCTAAAATTTAAGCGAAAACTTCGAAATTATATATTTTTTTTAACTTGGCAGCATAGGACAAAATTTGACATAATAAAACATAAAAGGGTTTATTTATGGCTCAATAATCACAAGACTTAATAGTTTCAATCATTGTTGCAAAAAACAGCCGCGATGCAATTGTTTTTTGTTCGTGGCGTTACTACTTCTCATACGTAGTATTGAGAAGTAGTTTTCACAAAAATTTTCGAATTCGAGATTTTTATGCCAATATGTGCCTTAAGATCTTTTTGATGTCCGTGTATCTGTATGTCTGTGGTCGATTGCTTGTGTATATGATAGCGGCCACAAATATTAATAGATTTCCAGGAAACTTTATATCCGGCTTTGTTATCGAAAAATCTAGAACTAGACAGAATTTTCTAAAATTTAAGCGAAAACTTCGAAATTATATATTTTTTTTAACTTGGCAGCATAGGACAAAATTTGACATAATAAAACATAAAAGGGTTTATTTATGGCTCAATAATCACAAGACTTAATAGTTTCAATCATTGTTGCAAAATACAGCCGCGATGCAATTGTTTTTTGTTCGTGGCGTTACTACTTCTCATACGTAGTATTGAGAAGTAGTTTTCACAAAAATTTTCGAATTCGAGATTTTTATGCCAATATGTGCCTTAAGATCTGTTTGATGTCCGTGTATCTGTATGTCTGTGGTCGATTGCTTGTGTACATGATAGCGGCCACAAATATTAATAGATTTCCAGGAAACTTTATATCCGGCTTTGTTATCGAAAAATCTAGAACTAGACAGAATTTTCTAAAATTTAAGCGAAAACTTCGAAATTATATATTTTTTTTAACTTGGCAGCATAGGACAAAATTTGACATAATAAAACATAAAAGGGTTTATTTATGGCTCAATAATCACAAGACTTAATAGTTTCAATCATTGTTGCAAAAAACAGCCGCGATGCAATTGTTTTTTGTTCGTGGCGTTACTACTTCTCATACGTAGTATTGAGAAGTAGTTTTCACAAAAATTTTCGAATTCGAGATTTTTATGCCAATATGTGCCTTAAGATCTTTTTGATGTCCGTGTATCTGTATGTCTGTGGTCGATTGCTTGTGTATATGATAGCGGCCACAAATATTAATAGATTTCCAGGAAACTTTATATCCGGCTTTGTTATCGAAAAATCTAGAACTAGAAAGAATTTTCTAAAATTTAAGCGAAAACTTCGAAATTATATATTTTTTTTAACTTGGCAGCATAGGACAAAATTTGACATAATAAAACATAAAAGGGTTTATTTATGGCTCAATAATCACAAGACTTAATAGTTTCAATCATTGTTGCAAAATACAGCCGCGATGCAATTGTTTTTTGTTCGTGGCGTTACTACTTCTCATACGTAGTATTGAGAAGTAGTTTTCACAAAAATTTTCGAATTCGAGATTTTTATGCCAATATGTGCCTTAAGATCTTTTTGATGTCCGTGTATCTGTATGTCTGTGGTCGATTGCTTGTGTATATGATAGCGGCCACAAATATTAATAGATTTCCAGGAAACTTTATATCCGGCTTTGTTATCGAAAAATCTAGAACTAGACAGAATTTTCTAAAATTTAAGCGAAAACTTCGAAATTATATATTTTTTTTAACTTGGCAGCATAGGACAAAATTTGACATAATAAAACATAAAAGGGTTTATTTATGGCTCAATAATCACAAGACTTAATAGTTTCAATCATTGTTGCAAAATACAGCCGCGATGCAATTGTTTTTTGTTCGTGGCGTTACTACTTCTCATACGTAGTATTGAGAAGTAGTTTTCACAAAAATTTTCGAATTCGAGATTTTTATGCCAATATGTGCCTTAAGATCTTTTTGATGTCCGTGTATCTGTATGTCTGTGGTCGATTGCTTGTGTATATGATAGCGGCCACAAATATTAATAGATTTCCAGGAATCTTTATATCCGGCTTTGTTATCGAAAAATCTAGAACTAGACAGAATTTTCTAAAATTTAAGCGAAAACTTCGAAATTATATATTTTTTTTAACTTGGCAGCATAGGACAAAATTTGACATAATAAAACATAAAAGGGTTTATTTATGGCTCAATAATCACAAGACTTAATAGTTTCAATCATTGTTGCAAAATACAGCCGCGATGCAATTGTTTTTTGTTCGTGGCGTTACTACTTCTCATACGTAGTATTGAGAAGTAGTTTTCACAAAAATTTTCGAATTCGAGATTTTTATGCCAATATGTGCCTTAAGATCTTTTTGATGTCCGTGTATCTGTATGTCTGTGGTCGATTGCTTGTGTATATGATAGCGGCCACAAATATTAATAGATTTCCAGGAAACTTTATATCCGGCTTTGTTATCGAAAAATCTAGAACTAGACAGAATTTTCTAAAATTTAAGCGAAAACTTCGAAATTATATATTTTTTTTAACTTGGCAGCATAGGACAAAATTTGACATAATAAAACATAAAAGGGTTTATTTATGGCTCAATAATCACAAGACTTAATAGTTTCAATCATTGTTGCAAAATACAGCCGCGATGCAATTGTTTTTTGTTCGTGGCGTTACTACTTCTCATACGTAGTATTGAGAAGTAGTTTTCACAAAAATTTTCGAATTCGAGATTTTTATGCCAATATGTGCCTTAAGATCTTTTTGATGTCCGTGTATCTGTATGTCTGTGGTCGATTGCTTGTGTATATGATAGCGGCCACAAATATTAATAGATTTCCAGGAAACTTTATATCCGGCTTTGTTATCGAAAAATCTAGAACTAGACAGAATTTTCTAAAATTTAAGCGAAAACTTCGAAATTATATATTTTTTTTAACTTGGCAGCATAGGACAAAATTTGACATAATAAAACATAAAAGGGTTTATTTATGGCTCAATAATCACAAGACTTAATAGTTTCAATCATTGTTGCAAAATACAGCCGCGATGCAATTGTTTTTTGTTCGTGGCGTTACTACTTCTCATACGTAGTATTGAGAAGTAGTTTTCACAAAAATTTTCGAATTCGAGATTTTTATGCCAATATGTGCCTTAAGATCTTTTTGATGTCCGTGTATCTGTATGTCTGTGGTCGATTGCTTGTGTACATGATAGCGGCCACAAATATTAATAGATTTCCAGGAAACTTTATATCCGGCTTTGTTATCGAAAAATCTAGAACTAGACAGAATTTTCTAAAATTTAAGCTAAAACTTCGAAATTATATATTTTTTTTAACTTGGCAGCATAGGACAAAATTTGACATAATAAAACATAAAAGGGTTTATTTATGGCTCAATAATCACAAGACTTAATAGTTTCAATCATTGTTGCAAAATACAGCCGCGATGCAATTGTTTTTTGTTCGTGGCGTTACTACTTCTCATACGTAGTATTGAGAAGTAGTTTTCACAAAAATTTTCGAATTCGAGATTTTTATGCCAATATGTGCCTTAAGATCTTTTTGATGTCCGTGTATCTGTATGTCTGTGGTCGATTGCTTGTGTATATGATAGCGGCCACAAATATTAATAGATTTCCAGGAAACTTTATATCCGGCTTTGTTATCGAAAAATCTAGAACTAGACAGAATTTTCTAAAATTTAAGCGAAAACTTCGAAATTATATATTTTTTTTAACTTGGCAGCATAGGACAAAATTTGACATAATAAAACATAAAAGGGTTTATTTATGGCTCAATAATCACAAGACTTAATAGTTTCAATCATTGTTGCAAAATACAGCCGCGATGCAATTGTTTTTTGTTCGTGGCGTTACTACTTCTCATACGTAGTATTGAGAAGTAGTTTTCACAAAAATTTTCGAATTCGAGATTTTTATGCCAATATGTGCCTTAAGATCTTTTTGATGTCCGTGTATCTGTATGTCTGTGGTCGATTGCTTGTGTACATGATAGCGGCCACAAATATTAATAGATTTCCAGGAAACTTTATATCCGGCTTTGTTATCGAAAAATCTAGAACTAGACAGAATTTTCTAAAATTTAAGCGAAAACTTCGAATTATATATTTTTTTTAACTTGGCAGCATAGGACAAAATTTGACATAATAAAACATAAAAGGGTTTATTTGTGGCTCAATAATCACAAGACTTAATAGTTTCAATCATTGTTGCAAAATACAGCCGCGATGCAATTGTTTGTTATTCGTGGCGTTACTACTTCTCATACGTAGTATTGAGAAGTAGTTTTCACAAAAATTTTCGAATTCGAGATTTTTATGCCAATATGTGCCTTAAGATCTTTTTGATGTCCGTGTATCTGTATGTCTGTGGTCGATTTCTTGTGTACATGATAGCGGCCACAAATATTAATAGATTTCCAGGAACTTTATATCCGGCTTTGTTATCGAAAAATCTAGAACTAGACAGAATTTTCTAAATTTAAGCGAAAACTTCGAAATTATATATTTTTTTAACTTGGCAGCATAGGACAAAATTTGACATAATAAAACATAAAAGGGTTTATTTATGGCTCAATAATCACAAGACTTAATAGTTTCAATCATTGTTGCAAAAAAACAGCCGCGATGCAATTGTTTTTTGTTCGTGGCGTTACTACTTCTCATACGTAGTATTGAGAAGTAGTTTTCACAAAAATTTTCGAATTCGAGATTTTTTTATGCCAATATGTGCCTTAAGATCTTTTTGATGTCCGTGTATCTGTATGTCTGTGGTCGATTGCTTGTGTATATGATAGCGGCCACAAATATTAATAGATTTCCAGGAAACTTTATATCCGGCTTTGTTATCGAAAAATCTAGAACTAGACAGAATTTTCTAAAATTTAAGCGAAAACTTCGAAATTATATATTTTTTTTAACTTGGCAGCATAGGACAAAATTTGACATAATAAAACATAAAAGGGTTTATTTATGGCTCAATAATCACAAGACTTAATAGTTTCAATCATTGTTGCAAAATACAGCCGCGATGCAATTGTTTTTTGTTCGTGGCGTTAGTACTTCTCATACGTAGTATTGAGAAGTAGTTTTCACAAAAATTTTCGAATTCGAGATTTTTATGCCAATATGTGCCTTAAGATCTGTTTGATGTCCGTGTATCTGTATGTCTGTGGTCGATTGCTTGTGTACATGATAGCGGCCACAAATATTAATAGATTTCCAGGAAACTTTATATCCGGCTTTGTTATCGAAAAATCTAGAACTAGACAGAATTTTCTAAAATTTAAGCGAAAACTTCGAAATTATATATTTTTTTTAACTTGGCAGCATAGGACAAAATTTGACATAATAAAACATAAAAGGGTTTATTTATGGCTCAATAATCACAAGACTTAATAGTTTCAATCATTGTTGCAAAAAACAGCCGCGATGCAATTGTTTTTTGTTCGTGGCGTTACTACTTCTCATACGTAGTATTGAGAAGTAGTTTTCACAAAAATTTTCGAATTCGAGATTTTTATGCCAATATGTGCCTTAAGATCTTTTTGATGTCCGTGTATCTGTATGTCTGTGGTCGATTGCTTGTGTATATGATAGCGGCCACAAATATTAATAGATTTCCAGGAAACTTTATATCCGGCTTTGTTATCGAAAAATCTAGAACTAGAAAGAATTTTTCTAAAATTTAAGCGAAAACTTCGAAATTATATATTTTTTTTAACTTGGCAGCATAGGACAAAATTTGACATAATAAAACATAAAAGGGTTTATTTATGGCTCAATAATCACAAGACTTAATAGTTTCAATCATTGTTGCAAAATACAGCCGCGATGCAATTGTTTTTTGTTCGTGGCGTTACTACTTCTCATACGTAGTATTGAGAAGTAGTTTTCACAAAAATTTTCGAATTCGAGATTTTTATGCCAATATGTGCCTTAAGATCTTTTTGATGTCCGTGTATCTGTATGTCTGTGGTCGATTGCTTGTGTACATGATAGCGGCCACAAATATTAATAGATTTCCAGGAAACTTTATATCCGGCTTTGTTATCGAAAAATCTAGAACTAGACAGAATTTTCTAAAATTTAAGCGAAAACTTCGAAATTATATATTTTTTTTAACTTGGCAGCATAGGACAAAATTTGACATAATAAAACATAAAAGGGTTTATTTATGGCTCAATAATCACAAGACTTAATAGTTTCAATCATTGTTGCAAAATACAGCCGCGATGCAATTGTTTTTTGTTCGTGGCGTTACTACTTCTCATACGTAGTATTGAGAAGTAGTTTTCACAAAAATTTTCGAATTCGAGATTTTTATGCCAATATGTGCCTTAAGATCTTTTGATGTCCGTGTATCTGTATGTCTGTGGTCGATTGCTTGTGTATATGATAGCGGCCACAAATATTAATAGATTTCCAGGAATCTTTATATCCGGCTTTGTTATCGAAAAATCTAGAACTAGACAGAATTTTCTAAAATTTAAGCGAAAACTTCGAAATTATATATTTTTTTTAACTTGGCAGCATAGGACAAAATTTGACATAATAAAACATAAAAGGGTTTATTTATGGCTCAATAATCACAAGACTTAATAGTTTTCAATCTTGTTGCAAAATACAGCCGCGATGCAATTGTTTTTTGTTCGTGGCGTTACTACTTCTCATACGTAGTATTGAGAAGTAGTTTTCACAAAAATTTTCGAATTCGAGATTTTTATGCCAATATGTGCCTTAAGATCTTTTTGATGTCCGTGTATCTCTATGTCTGTGGTCGATTGCTTGTGTATATGATAGCGGCCACAAATATTAATAGATTTCCAGGAAACTTTATATCCGGCTTTGTTATCGAAAAATCTAGAACTAGACAGAATTTTCTAAAATTTAAGCCAAAACTTCGAAATTATATATTTTTTTTAACTTGGCAGCATAGGACAAAATTTGACATAATAAAACATAAAAGGGTTTATTTATGGCTCAATAATCACAAGACTTAATAGTTTCAATCATTGTTGCAAAATACAGCCGCGATGCAATTGTTTTTTGTTCGTGGCGTTACTACTTCTCATACGTAGTATTGAGAAGTAGTTTTCACAAAAATTTTCGAATTCGAGATTTTTATGCCAATATGTGCCTTAAGATCTTTTTGATGTCCGTGTATCTGTATGTCTGTGGTCGATTGCTTGTGTATATGATAGCGGCCACAAATATTAATAGATTTCCAGGAAACTTTATATCCGGCTTTGTTATCGAAAAATCTAGAACTAGACAGAATTTTCTAAAATTTAAGCGAAAACTTCGAAATTATATATTTTTTTTAACTTGGCAGCATAGGACAAAATTTGACATAATAAAACATAAAAAGGGTTTATTTATGGCTCAATAATCACAAGACTTAATAGTTTCAATCATTGTTGCAAAATACAGCCGCGATGCAATTGTTTTTTGTTCGTGGCGTTACTACTTCTCATACGTAGTATTGAGAAGTAGTTTTCACAAAAATTTTCGAATTCGAGATTTTTATGCCAATATGTGCCTTAAGATCTTTTTGATGTCCGTGTATCTGTATGTCTGTGGTCGATTGCTTGTGTATATGATAGCGGCCACAAATATTAATAGATTTCCAGGAATCTTTATATCCGGCTTTGTTATCGGAAAAATCTAGAACTAGACAGAATTTTCTAAAATTTAAGCGAAAACTTCGAAATTATATATTTTTTTTAACTTGGCAGCATAGGACAAAATTTGACATAATAAAACATAAAAGGGTTTATTTATGGCTCAATAATCACAAGACTTAATAGTTTCAATCATTGTTGCAAAATACAGCCGCGATGCAATTGTTTTTTGTTCGTGGCGTTTACTACTTCTCATACGTAGTATTGAGAAGTAGTTTTCACAAAAATTTTCGAATTCGAGATTTTTATGCCAATATGTGCCTTAAGATCTTTTTGATGTCCGTGTATCTGTATGTCTGTGGTCGATTGCTTGTGTATATGATAGCGGGCCACAAATATTAATAGATTTCCAGGAAACTTTATATCCGGCTTTGTTATCGAAAAATCTAGAACTAGACAGAATTTTCTAAAATTTAAGCGAAAACTTCGAAATTATATATTTTTTTTAACTTGGCAGCATAGGACAAAATTTGACATAATAAAACATAAAAGGGTTTATTTATGGCTCAATAATCACAAGACTTAATAGTTTCAATCATTGTTGCAAAATACAGCCGCGATGCAATTGTTTTTTGTTCGTGGCGTTACTACTTCTCATACGTAGTATTGAGAAGTAGTTTTCACAAAAATTTTCGAATTCGAGATTTTTATGCCAATATGTGCCTTAAGATCTTTTTGATGTCCGTGTATCTGTATGTCTGTGGTCGATTGCTTGTGTATATGATACGCGGCCACAAATATTAATAGATTTCCAGGAAACTTTATATCCGGCTTTGTTATCGAAAAATCTAGAACTAGACAGAATTTTCTAAAATTTAAGCGAAAACTTCGAAATTATATATTTTTTTTAACTTGGCAGCATAGGACAAAATTTGACATAATAAAAACATAAAAGGGTTTATTTATGGCTCAATAATCACAAGACTTAATAGTTTCAATCATTGTTGCAAAATACAGCCGCGATGCAATTGTTTTTTGTTCGTGGCGTTACTACTTCTCATACGTAGTATTGAGAAGTAGTTTTCACAAAAATTTTCGAATTCGAGATTTTTATGCCAATATGTGCCTTAAGATCTTTTTGATGTCCGTGTATCTGTATGTCTGTGGTCGATTGCTTGTGTATATGATAGCGGCCACAAATATTAATAGATTTCCAGGAAACTTTATATCCGGCTTTGTTATCGAAAAATCTAGAACTAGACAGAATTTTCTAAAATTTAAGCGAAAACTTCGAAATTATATATTTTTTTTAACTTGGCAGCATAGGACAAAATTTGACATAATAAAACATAAAAGGGTTTATTTATGGCTCAATAATCACAAGACTTAATAGTTTCAATCATTGTTGCAAAATACAGCCGCGATGCAATTGTTTTTTGTTCGTGGCGTTACTACTTCTCATACGTAGTATTGAGAAGTAGTTTTCACAAAAATTTTCGAATTCGAGATTTTTATGCCAATATGTGCCTTAAGATCTTTTTGATGTCCGTGTATCTGTATGTCTGTGGTCGATTGCTTGTGTACATGATAGCGGCCACAAATATTAATAGATTTCCAGGAAACTTTATATCCGGCTTTGTTATCGAAAAATCTAGAACTAGACAGAATTTTCTAAAATTTAAGCGAAAACTTCGAAATTATTTTTTTTAACTTGGCAGCATAGGACAAAATTTGACATAATAAAACATAAAAGGGTTTATTTATGGCTCAATAATCACAAGACTTAATAGTTTCAATCATTGTTGCAAAAAACAGCCGCGATGCAATTGTTTTTTGTTCGTGGCGTTACTACTTCTCATACGTAGTATTGAGAAGTAGTTTTCACAAAAATTTTCGAATTCGAGATTTTTATGCCAATATGTGCCTTAAGATCTTTTTGATGTCCGTGTATCTGTATGTCTGTGGTCGATTGCTTGTGTATATGATAGCGGCCACAAATATTAATAGATTTCCAGGAAACTTTATATCCGGCTTTGTTATCGAAAAATCTAGAACTAGAAAGAATTTTCTAAAATTTAAGCGAAAACTTCGAAATTATATATTTTTTTTAACTTGGCAGCATAGGACAAAATTTGACATAATAAAACATAAAAGGGTTTATTTATGGCTCAATAATCACAAGACTTAATAGTTTCAATCATTGTTGCAAAATACAGCCGCGATGCAATTGTTTTTTGTTCGTGGCGTTACTACTTCTCATACGTAGTATTGAGAAGTAGTTTTCACAAAAATTTTCGAATTCGAGATTTTTATGCCAATATGTGCCTTAAGATCTTTTTGATGTCCGTGTATCTGTATGTCTGTGGTCGATTGCTTGTGTACATGATAGCGGCCACAAATATTAATAGATTTCCAGGAAACTTTATATCCGGCTTTGTTATCGAAAAATCTAGAACTAGACAGAATTTTCTAAAATTTAAGCGAAAACTTCGAAATTATATATTTTTTTTAACTTGGCAGCATAGGACAAAATTTGACATAATAAAACATAAAAGGGTTTATTTATGGCTCAATAATCACAAGACTTAATAGTTTCAATCATTGTTGCAAAATACAGCCGCGATGCAATTGTTTTTTGTTCGTGGCGTTACTACTTCTCATACGTAGTATTGAGAAGTAGTTTTCACAAAAATTTTCGAATTCGAGATTTTTATGCCAATATGTGCCTTAAGATCTTTTTGATGTCCGTGTATCTGTATGTCTGTGGTCGATTGCTTGTGTATATGATAGCGGCCACAAATATTAATAGATTTCCAGGAATCTTTATATCCGGCTTTGTTATCGAAAAATCTAGAACTAGACAGAATTTTCTAAAATTTAAGCGAAAACTTCGAAATTATATATTTTTTTTAACTTGGCAGCATAGGACAAAATTTGACATAATAAAACATAAAAGGGTTTATTTATGGCTCAATAATCACAAGACTTAATAGTTTCAATCATTGTTGCAAAATACAGCCGCGATGCAATTGTTTTTTGTTCGTGGCGTTACTACTTCTCATACGTAGTATTGAGAAGTAGTTTTCACAAAAATTTTCGAATTCGAGATTTTTATGCCAATATGTGCCTTAAGATCTTTTTGATGTCCGTGTATCTGTATGTCTGTGGTCGATTGCTTGTGTATATGATAGCGGCCACAAATATTAATAGATTTCCAGGAAACTTTATATCCGGCTTTGTTATCGAAAAATCTAGAACTAGACAGAATTTTCTAAAATTTAAGCGAAAACTTCGAAATTATATATTTTTTTTAACTTGGCAGCATAGGACAAAATTTGACATAATAAAACATAAAAGGGTTTATTTATGGCTCAATAATCACAAGACTTAATAGTTTCAATCATTGTTGCAAAATACAGCCGCGATGCAATTGTTTTTTGTTCGTGGCGTTACTACTTCTCATACGTAGTATTGAGAAGTAGTTTTCACAAAAATTTTCGAATTCGAGATTTTTATGCCAATATGTGCCTTAAGATCTTTTGATGTCCGTGTATCTGTATGTCTGTGGTCGATTGCTTGTGTATATGATAGCGGCCACAAATATTAATAGATTTCCAGGAAACTTTATATCCGGCTTTGTTATCGAAAAATCTAGAACTAGACAGAATTTTCTAAAATTTAAGCGAAAACTTCGAAATTATATATTTTTTTTAACTTGGCAGCATAGGACAAAATTTGACATAGTAAAACATAAAAGGGTTTATTTATGGCTCAATAATCACAAGACTTAATAGTTTCAATCATTGTTGCAAAATACAGCCGCGATGCAATTGTTTTTTGTTCGTGGCGTTACTACTTCTCATACGTAGTATTGAGAAGTAGTTTTCACAAAAATTTTCGAATTCGAGATTTTTATGCCAATATGTGCCTTAAGATCTTTTTGATGTCCGTGTATCTGTATGTCTGTGGTCTATTGCTTGTGTATATGATAGCGGCCACAAATATTAATAGATTTCCAGGAAACTTTATATCCGGCTTTGTTATCGAAAAATCTAGAACTAGACAGAATTTTCTAAAATTTAAGCGAAAACTTCGAAATTATATATTTTTTTTAACTTGGCAGCATAGGACAAAATTTGACATAATAAAACATAAAAGGGTTTATTTATGGCTCAATAATCACAAGACTTAATAGTTTCAATCATTGTTGCAAAATACAGCCGCGATGCAATTGTTTTTTGTTCGTGGCGTTACTACTTCTCATACGTAGTATTGAGAAGTAGTTTTCACAAAAATTTTCGAATTCGAGATTTTTATGCCAATATGTGCCTTAAGATCTTTTTGATGTCCGTGTATCTGTATGTCTGTGGTCGATTGCTTGTGTATATGATAGCGGCCACAAATATTAATAGATTTCCAGGAAACTTTATATCCGGCTTTGTTATCGAAAAATCTAGAACTAGACAGAATTTTCTAAAATTTAAGCGAAAACTTCGAAATTATATATTTTTTTTAACTTGGCAGCATAGGACAAAATTTGACATAATAAAACATAAAAGGGTTTATTTATGGCTCAGTAATCACAAGACTTAATAGTTTCAATCATTGTTGCAAAATACAGCCGCGATGCAATTGTTTTTTGTTCGTGGCGTTACTACTTCTCATACGTAGTATTGAGAAGTAGTTTTCACAAAAATTTTCGAATTCGAGATTTTTATGCCAATATGTGCCTTAAGATCTTTTTGATGTCCGTGTATCTGTATGTCTGTGGTCGATTGCTTGTGTACATGATAGCGGCCACAAATATTAATAGATTTCCAGGAAACTTTATATCCGGCTTTGTTATCGAAAAATCTAGAACTAGACAGAATTTTCTAAAATTTAAGCTAAAACTTCGAAATTATATATTTTTTTTAACTTGGCAGCATAGGACAAAATTTGACATAATAAAACATAAAAGGGTTTATTTATGGCTCAATAATCACAAGACTTAATAGTTTCAATCATTGTTGCAAAATACAGCCGCGATGCAATTGTTTTTTGTTCGTGGCGTTACTACTTCTCATACGTAGTATTGAGAAGTAGTTTTCACAAAAATTTTCGAATTCGAGATTTTTATGCCAATATGTGCCTTAAGATCTTTTTGATGTCCGTGTATCTGTATGTCTGTGGTCGATTGCTTGTGTATATGATAGCGGCCACAAATATTAATAGATTTCCAGGAAACTTTATATCCGGCTTTGTTATCGAAAAATCTAGAACTAGACAGAATTTTCTAAAATTTAAGCGAAAACTTCGAAATTATATATTTTTTTTAACTTGGCAGCATAGGACAAAATTTGACATAATAAAACATAAAAGGGTTTATTTATGGCTCAGTAATCACAAGACTTAATAGTTTCAATCATTGTTGCAAAATACAGCCGCGATGCAATTGTTTTTTGTTCGTGGCGTTACTACTTCTCATACGTAGTATTGAGAAGTAGTTTTCACAAAAATTTTCGAATTCGAGATTTTTATGCCAATATGTGCCTTAAGATCTTTTTGATGTCCGTGTATCTGTATGTCTGTGGTCGATTGCTTGTGTACATGATAGCGGCCACAAATATTAATAGATTTCCAGGAAACTTTAAATCCGGCTTTGTTATCGAAAAATCTAGAACTAGACAGAATTTTCTAAAATTTAAGCTAAAACTTCGAAATTATATATTTTTTTTAACTTGGCAGCATAGGACAAAATTTGACATAATAAAACATAAAAGGGTTTATTTGTGGCTCAATAATCACAAGACTTAATAGTTTCAATCATTGTTGCAAAATACAGCCGCGATGCAATTGTTTTTTGTTCGTGGCGTTACTACTTCTCATACGTAGTATTGAGAAGTAGTTTTCACAAAAATTTTCGAATTCGAGATTTTTATGCCAATATGTGCCTTAAGATCTTTTTGATGTCCGTGTATCTGTATGTCTGTGGTCGATTGCTTGTGTATATGATAGCGGCCACAAATATTAATAGATTTCCAGGAAACTTTATATCCGGCTTTGTTATCGAAAAATCTAGAACTAGACAGAATTTTCTAAAATTTAAGCGAAAACTTCGAAATTATATATTTTTTTTAACTTGGCAGCATAGGACAAAATTTGACATAATAAAACATAAAAGGGTTTATTTATGGCTCAATAATCACAAGACTTAATAGTTTCAATCATTGTTGCAAAATACAGCCGCGATGCAATTGTTTTTTGTTCGTGGCGTTACTACTTCTCATACGTAGTATTGAGAAGTAGTTTTCACAAAAATTTTCGAATTCGAGATTTTTATGCCAATATGTGCCTTAAGATCTTTTTGATGTCCGTGTATCTGTATGTCTGTGGTCGATTGCTTGTGTATATGATAGCGGCCACAAATATTAATAGATTTCCAGGAAACTTTATATCCGGCTTTGTTATCGAAAAATCTAGAACTAGACAGAATTTTCTAAAATTTAAGCGAAAACTTCGAAATTATATATTTTTTTTAACTTGGCAGCATAGGACAAAATTTGACATAATAAAACATAAAAGGGTTTATTTATGGCTCAATAATCACAAGACTTAATAGTTTCAATCATTGTTGCAAAATACAGCCGCGATGCAATTGTTTTTTGTTCGTGGCGTTACTACTTCTCATACGTAGTATTGAGAAGTAGTTTTCACAAAAATTTTCGAATTCGAGATTTTTATGCCAATATGTGCCTTAAGATCTTTTTGATGTCCGTGTATCTGTATGTCTGTGGTCGATTGCTTGTGTACATGATAGCGGCCACAAATATTAATAGATTTCCAGGAAACTTTATATCCGGCTTTGTTATCGAAAAATCTAGAACTAGACAGAATTTTCTAAAATTTAAGCGAAAACTTCGAAATTATATATTTTTTTTAACTTGGCAGCATAGGACAAAATTTGACATAATAAAACATAAAAGGGTTTATTTATGGCTCAATAATCACAAGACTTAATAGTTTCAATCATTGTTGCAAAATACAGCCGCGATGCAATTGTTTTTTGTTCGTGGCGTTACTACTTCTCATACGTAGTATTGAGAAGTAGTTTTCACAAAAATTTTCGAATTCGAGATTTTTATGCCAATATGTGCCTTAAGATCTTTTTGATGTCCGTGTATCTGTATGTCTGTGGTCGATTGCTTGTGTACATGATAGCGGCCACAAATATTAATAGATTTCCAGGAAACTTTATATCCGGCTTTGTTATCGAAAAATCTAGAACTAGACAGAATTTTCTAAAATTTAAGCTAAAACTTCGAAATTATATATTTTTTTTAACTTGGCAGCATAGGACAAAATTTGACATAATAAAACATAAAAGGGTTTATTTATGGCTCAATAATCACAAGACTTAATAGTTTCAATCATTGTTGCAAAATACAGCCGCGATGCAATTGTTTTTTGTTCGTGGCGTTACTACTTCTCATACGTAGTATTGAGAAGTAGTTTTCACAAAAATTTTCGAATTCGAGATTTTTATGCCAATATGTGCCTTAAGATCTTTTTGATGTCCGTGTATCTGTATGTCTGTGGTCGATTGCTTGTGTATATGATAGCGGCCACAAATATTAATAGATTTCCAGGAAACTTTATATCCGGCTTTGTTATCGAAAAATCTAGAACTAGACAGAATTTTCTAAAATTTAAGCTAAAACTTCGAAATTATATATTTTTTTTAACTTGGCAGCATAGGACAAAATTTGACATAATAAAACATAAAAGGGTTTATTTATGGCTCAATAATCACAAGACTTAATAGTTTCAATCATTGTTGCAAAATACAGCCGCGATGCAATTGTTTTTTGTTCGTGGCGTTACTACTTCTCATACGTAGTATTGAGAAGTAGTTTTCACAAAAATTTTCGAATTCGAGATTTTTATGCCAATATGTGCCTTAAGATCTTTTTGATGTCCGTGTATCTGTATGTCTGTGGTCGATTGCTTGTGTATATGATAGCGGCCACAAATATTAATAGATTTCCAGGAAACTTTATATCCGGCTTTGTTATCGAAAAATCTAGAACTAGACAGAATTTTCTAAAATTTAAGCGAAAACTTCGAAATTATATATTTTTTTTAACTTGGCAGCATAGGACAAAATTTGACATAATAAAACATAAAAGGGTTTATTTATGGCTCAATAATCACAAGACTTAATAGTTTCAATCATTGTTGCAAAATACAGCCGCGATGCAATTGTTTTTTGTTCGTGGCGTTACTACTTCTCATACGTAGTATTGAGAAGTAGTTTTCACAAAAATTTTCGAATTCGAGATTTTTATGCCAATATGTGCCTTAAGATCTTTTTGATGTCCGTGTATCTGTATGTCTGTGGTCGATTGCTTGTGTATATGATAGCGGCCACAAATATTAATAGATTTCCAGGAAACTTTATATCCGGCTTTGTTATCGAAAAATCTAGAACTAGACAGAATTTTCTAAAATTTAAGCGAAAACTTCGAAATTATATATTTTTTTTAACTTGGCAGCATAGGACAAAATTTGACATAATAAAACATAAAAGGGTTTATTTATGGCTCAATAATCACAAGACTTAATAGTTTCAATCATTGTTGCAAAATACAGCCGCGATGCAATTGTTTTTTGTTCGTGGCGTTACTACTTCTCATACGTAGTATTGAGAAGTAGTTTTCACAAAAATTTTCGAATTCGAGATTTTTATGCCAATATGTGCCTTAAGATCTTTTTGATGTCCGTGTATCTGTATGTCTGTGGTCGATTGCTTGTGTATATGATAGCGGCCACAAATATTAATAGATTTCCAGGAAACTTTATATCCGGCTTTGTTATCGAAAAATCTAGAACTAGACAGAATTTTCTAAAATTTAAGCGAAAACTTCGAAATTATATATTTTTTTTAACTTGGCAGCATAGGACAAAATTTGACATAATAAAACATAAAAGGGTTTATTTATGGCTCAATAATCACAAGACTTAATAGTTTCAATCATTGTTGCAAAATACAGCCGCGATGCAATTGTTTTTTGTTCGTGGCGTTACTACTTCTCATACGTAGTATTGAGAAGTAGTTTTCACAAAAATTTTCGAATTCGAGATTTTTATGCCAATATGTGCCTTAAGATCTTTTTGATGTCCGTGTATCTGTATGTCTGTGGTCGATTGCTTGTGTACATGATAGCGGCCACAAATATTAATAGATTTCCAGGAAACTTTATATCCGGCTTTGTTATCGAAAAATCTAGAACTAGACAGAATTTTCTAAAATTTAAGCTAAAACTTCGAAATTATATATTTTTTTTAACTTGGCAGCATAGGACAAAATTTGACATAATAAAACATAAAAGGGTTTATTTATGGCTCAATAATCACAAGACTTAATAGTTTCAATCATTGTTGCAAAATACAGCCGCGATGCAATTGTTTTTTGTTCGTGGCGTTACTACTTCTCATACGTAGTATTGAGAAGTAGTTTTCACAAAAATTTTCGAATTCGAGATTTTTATGCCAATATGTGCCTTAAGATCTTTTTGATGTCCGTGTATCTGTATGTCTGTGGTCGATTGCTTGTGTATATGATAGCGGCCACAAATATTAATAGATTTCCAGGAAACTTTATATCCGGCTTTGTTATCGAAAAATCTAGAACTAGACAGAATTTTCTAAAATTTAAGCGAAAACTTCGAAATTATATATTTTTTTTAACTTGGCAGCATAGGACAAAATTTGACATAATAAAACATAAAAGGGTTTATTTATGGCTCAATAATCACAAGACTTAATAGTTTCAATCATTGTTGCAAAATACAGCCGCGATGCAATTGTTTTTTGTTCGTGGCGTTACTACTTCTCATACGTAGTATTGAGAAGTAGTTTTCACAAAAATTTTCGAATTCGAGATTTTTATGCCAATATGTGCCTTAAGATCTTTTTGATGTCCGTGTATCTGTATGTCTGTGGTCGATTGCTTGTGTATATGATAGCGGCCACAAATATTAATAGATTTCCAGGAAACTTTATATCCGGCTTTGTTATCGAAAAATCTAGAACTAGACAGAATTTTCTAAAATTTAAGCGAAAACTTCGAAATTATATATTTTTTTTAACTTGGCAGCATAGGACAAAATTTGACATAATAAAACATAAAAGGGTTTATTTGTGGCTCAATAATCACAAGACTTAATAGTTTCAATCATTGTTGCAAAATACAGCCGCGATGCAATTGTTTTTTGTTCGTGGCGTTACTACTTCTCATACGTAGTATTGAGAAGTAGTTTTCACAAAATTTTCGAATTCGAGATTTTTATGCCAATATGTGCCTTAAGATCTTTTTGATGTCCGTGTATCTGTATGTCTGTGGTCGATTTCTTGTGTACATGATAGCGGCCACAAATATTAATAGATTTCCAGGAAACTTTATATCCGGCTTTGTTATCGAAAAATCTAGAACTAGACAGAATTTTCTAAAATTTAAGCGAAAACTTCGAAATTATATATTTTTTTTAACTTGGCAGCATAGGACAAAATTTGACATAATAAAACATAAAAGGGTTTATTTATGGCTCAATAATCACAAGACTTAATAGTTTCAATCATTGTTGCAAAAAACAGCCGCGATGCAATTGTTTTTTGTTCGTGGCGTTACTACTTCTCATACGTAGTATTGAGAAGTAGTTTTCACAAAAATTTTCGAATTCGAGATTTTTATGCCAATATGTGCCTTAAGATCTTTTTGATGTCCGTGTATCTGTATGTCTGTGGTCGATTGCTTGTGTATATGATAGCGGCCACAAATATTAATAGATTTCCAGGAAACTTTATATCCGGCTTTGTTATCGAAAAATCTAGAACTAGACAGAATTTTCTAAAATTTAAGCGAAAACTTCGAAATTATATATTTTTTTTAACTTGGCAGCATAGGACAAAATTTGACATAATAAAACATAAAAGGGTTTATTTATGGCTCAATAATCACAAGACTTAATATTTTCAATCATTGTTGCAAAATACAGCCGCGATGCAATTGTTTTTTGTTCGTGGCGTTACTACTTCTCATACGTAGTATTGAGAAGTAGTTTTCACAAAAATTTTCGAATTCGAGATTTTTATGCCAATATGTGCCTTAAGATCTGTTTGATGTCCGTGTATCTGTATGTCTGTGGTCGATTGCTTGTGTATATGATAGCGGCCACAAATATTAATAGATTTCCAGGAAACTTTATATCCGGCTTTGTTATCGAAAAATCTAGAACTAGACAGAATTTTCTAAAATTTAAGCGAAAACTTCGAAATTATATATTTTTTTTAACTTGGCAGCATAGGACAAAATTTGACATAATAAAACATAAAAGGGTTTATTTATGGCTCAATAATCACAAGACTTAATAGTTTCAATCATTGTTGCAAAATACAGCCGCGATGCAATTGTTTTTTGTTCGTGGCGTTACTACTTCTCATACGTAGTATTGAGAAGTAGTTTTCACAAAAATTTTCGAATTCGAGATTTTTATGCCAATATGTGCCTTAAGATCTTTTTGATGTCCGTGTATCTGTATGTCTGTGGTCGATTGCTTGTGTATATGATAGCGGCCACAAATATTAATAGATTTCCAGGAAACTTTATATCCGGCTTTGTTATCGAAAAATCTAGAACTAGACAGAATTTTCTAAAATTTAAGCGAAAACTTCGAAATTATATATTTTTTTTAACTTGGCAGCATAGGACAAAATTTGACATAATAAAACATAAAAGGGTTTATTTATGGCTCAATAATCACAAGACTTAATATTTTCAATCATTGTTGCAAAATACAGCCGCGATGCAATTGTTTTTTGTTCGTGGCGTTACTACTTCTCATACGTAGTATTGAGAAGTAGT
Organism: Amaurobius ferox; assembly: GCA_951213105.1. Classification (NCBI taxonomy): domain Eukaryota; kingdom Metazoa; phylum Arthropoda; class Arachnida; order Araneae; family Amaurobiidae; genus Amaurobius; species Amaurobius ferox. The sequence continues at coordinate 75,413,815 of OX578134.1, forward strand.
TTTCACAAAAATTTTCGAATTCGAGATTTTTATGCCAATATGTGCCTTAAGATCTTTTTGATGTCCGTGTATCTGTATGTCTGTGGTCGATTGCTTGTGTATATGATAGCGGCCACAAATATTAATAGATTTCCAGGAAACTTTATATCCGGCTTTGTTATCGAAAAATCTAGAACTAGACAGAATTTTCTAAAATTTAAGCGAAAACTTCGAAATTATATATTTTTTTTAACTTGGCAGCATAGGACAAATTTGACATAATAAAACATAAAAGGGTTTATTTATGGCTCAATAATCACAAGACTTAATAGTTTCAATCATTGTTGCAAAATACAGCCGCGATGCAATTGTTTTTTGTTCGTGGCGTTACTACTTCTCATACGTAGTATTGAGAAGTAGTTTTCACAAAAATTTTCGAATTCGAGATTTTTATGCCAATATGTGCCTTAAGATCTTTTTGATGTCCGTGTATCTGTATGTCTGTGGTCGATTGCTTGTGTATATGATAGCGGCCACAAATATTAATAGATTTCCAGGAAACTTTATATCCGGCTTTGTTATCGAAAAATCTAGAACTAGACAGAATTTTCTGAAATTTAAGCGAAAACTTCGAAATTATATATTTTTTTTAACTTGGCAGCATAGGACAAAATTTGACATAATAAAACATAAAAGGGTTTATTTATGGCTCAATAATCACAAGACTTAATAGTTTCAATCATTGTTGCAAAATACAGCCGCGATGCAATTGTTTTTTGTTCGTGGCGTTACTACTTCTCATACGTGGTATTGAGAAGTAGTTTTCACAAAAATTTTCGAATTCGAGATTTTTATGCCAATATGTGCCTTAAGATCTTTTTGATGTCCGTGTATCTGTATGTCTGTGGTCGATTGCTTGTGTATATGATAGCGGCCACAAATATTAATAGATTTCCAGGAAACTTTATATCCGGCTTTGTTATCGAAAAATCTAGAACTAGACAGAATTTTCTAAAATTTAAGCGAAAACTTCGAAATTATATATTTTTTTTAACTTGGCAGCATAGGACAAAATTTGACATAATAAAACATAAAAGGGTTTATTTATGGCTCAATAATCACAAGACTTAATAGTTTCAATCATTGTTGCAAAATACAGCCGCGATGCAATTGTTTTTTGTTCGTGGCGTTACTACTTCTCATACGTAGTATTGAGAAGTAGTTTTCACAAAAATTTTCGAATTCGAGATTTTTATGCCAATATGTGCCTTAAGATCTTTTTGATGTCCGTGTATCTGTATGTCTGTGGTCGATTGCTTGTGTATATGATAGCGGCCACAAATATTAATAGATTTCCAGGAAACTTTATATCCGGCTTTGTTATCGAAAAATCTAGAACTAGACAGAATTTTCTAAAATTTAAGCGAAAACTTCGAAATTATATATTTTTTTAACTTGGCAGCATAGGACAAAATTTGACATAATAAAACATAAAAGGGTTTATTTATGGCTCAATAATCACAAGACTTAATAGTTTCAATCATTGTTGCAAAATACAGCCGCGATGCAATTGTTTTTTGTTCGTGGCGTTACTACTTTTCATACGTAGTATTGAGAAGTAGTTTTCACAAAAATTTTCGAATTCGAGATTTTTATGCCAATATGTGCCTTAAGATCTTTTTGATGTCCGTGTATCTGTATGTCTGTGGTCGATTGCTTGTGTATATGATAGCGGCCACAAATATTAATAGATTTCCAGGAAACTTTATATCCGGCTTTGTTATCGAAAAATCTAGAACTAGACAGAATTTTCTAAAATTTAAGCGAAAACTTCGAAATTATATATTTTTTTTAACTTGGCAGCATAGGACAAAATTTGACATAATAAAACATAAAAGGGTTTATTTGTGGCTCAATAATCACAAGACTTAATAGTTTCAATCATTGTTGCAAAATACAGCCGCGATGCAATTGTTTTTTGTTCGTGGCGTTACTACTTCTCATACGTAGTATTGAGAAGTAGTTTTCACAAAAATTTTCGAATTCGAGATTTTTATGCCAATATGTGCCTTAAGATCTTTTTGATGTCCGTGTATCTGTATGTCTGTGGTCGATTGCTTGTGTATATGATAGCGGCCACAAATATTAATAGATTTCCAGGAAACTTTATATCCGGCTTTGTTATCGAAAAATCTAGAACTAGACAGAATTTTCTAAAATTTAAGCGAAAACTTCGAAATTATATATTTTTTTTAACTTGGCAGCATAGGACAAAATTTGACATAATAAAACATAAAAGGGTTTATTTGTGGCTCAATAATCACAAGACTTAATAGTTTCAATCATTGTTGCAAAATACAGCCGCGATGCAATTGTTTTTTGTTCGTGGCGTTACTACTTCTCATACATAGTATTGAGAAGTAGTTTTCACAAAAATTTTCGAATTCGAGATTTTTATGCCAATATGTGCCTTAAGATCTTTTTGATGTCCGTGTATCTGTATGTCTGTGGTCGATTGCTTGTGTACATGATAGCGGCCACAAATATTAATAGATTTCCAGGAAACTTTATATCCGGCTTTGTTATCGAAAAATCTAGAACTAGACAGAATTTTCTAAAATTTAAGCGAAAACTTCGAAATTATATATTTTTTTTAACTTGGCAGCATAGGACAAAATTTGACATAATAAAACATAAAAGGGTTTATTTATGGCTCAATAATCACAAGACTTAATAGTTTCAATCATTGTTGCAAAAAACAGCCGCGATGCAATTGTTTTTTGTTCGTGGCGTTACTACTTCTCATACGTAGTATTGAGAAGTAGTTTTCACAAAAATTTTCGAATTCGAGATTTTTATGCCAATATGTGCCTTAAGATCTTTTTGATGTCCGTGTATCTGTATGTCTGTGGTCGATTGCTTGTGTATATGATAGCGGCCACAAATATTAATAGATTTCCAGGAAACTTTATATCCGGCTTTGTTATCGAAAAATCTAGAACTAGACAGAATTTTCTAAAATTTAAGCGAAAACTTCGAAATTATATATTTTTTTTAACTTGGCAGCATAGGACAAAATTTGACATAATAAAACATAAAAGGGTTTATTTATGGCTCAATAATCACAAGACTTAATAATTTCAATCATTGTTGCAAAATACAGCCGCGATGCAATTGTTTTTTGTTCGTGGCGTTACTACTTCTCATACGTAGTATTGAGAAGTAGTTTTCACAAAAATTTTCGAATTCGAGATTTTTATGCCAATATGTGCCTTAAGATCTTTTTGATGTCCGTGTATCTGTATGTCTGTGGTCGATTGCTTGTGTATATGATAGCGGCCACAAATATTAATAGATTTCCAGGAAACTTTATATCCGGCTTTGTTATCGAAAAATCTAGAACTAGACAGAATTTTCTAAAATTTAAGCGAAAACTTCGAAATTATATATTTTTTTTAACTTGGCAGCATAGGACAAAATTTGACATAATAAAACATAAAAGGGTTTATTTATGGCTCAATAATCACAAGACTTAATAGTTTCAATCATTGTTGCAAAATACAGCCGCGATGCAATTGTTTTTTGTTCGTGGCGTTACTACTTCTCATACGTAGTATTGAGAAGTAGTTTTCACAAAAATTTTCGAATTCGAGATTTTTATGCCAATATGTGCCTTAAGATCTTTTTGATGTCCGTGTATCTGTATGTCTGTGGTCGATTGCTTGTGTATATGATAGCGGCCACAAATATTAATAGATTTCCAGGAAACTTTATATCCGGCTTTGTTATCGAAAAATCTAGAACTAGACAGAATTTTCTAAAATTTAAGCGAAAACTTCGAAATTATATATTTTTTTTAACTTGGCAGCATAGGACAAAATTTGACATAATAAAACATAAAAGGGTTTATTTGTGGCTCAATAATCACAAGACTTAATAGTTTCAATCATTGTTGCAAAATACAGCCGCGATGCAATTGTTTTTTGTTCGTGGCGTTACTACTTCTCATACGTAGTATTGAGAAGTAGTTTTCACAAAAATTTTCGAATTCGAGATTTTTATGCCAATATGTGCCTTAAGATCTTTTTGATGTCCGTGTATCTGTATGTCTGTGGTCGATTGCTTGTGTATATGATAGCGGCCACAAATATTAATAGATTTCCAGGAAACTTTATATCCGGCTTTGTTATCGAAAAATCTAGAACTAGACAGAATTTTCTAAAATTTAAGCGAAAACTTCGAAATTATATATTTTTTTTAACTTGGCAGCATAGGACAAAATTTGACATAATAAAACATAAAAGGGTTTATTTGTGGCTCAATAATCACAAGACTTAATAGTTTCAATCATTGTTGCAAAATACAGCCGCGATGCAATTGTTTTTTGTTCGTGGCGTTACTACTTCTCATACGTAGTATTGAGAAGTAGTTTTCACAAAAATTTTCGAATTCGAGATTTTTATGCCAATATGTGCCTTAAGATCTTTTTGATGTCCGTGTATCTGTATGTCTGTGGTCGATTGCTTGTGTACATGATAGCGGCCACAAATATTAATAGATTTCCAGGAAACTTTATATCCGGCTTTGTTATCGAAAAATCTAGAACTAGACAGAATTTTCTAAAATTTAAGCGAAAACTTCGAAATTATATATTTTTTTTAACTTGGCAGCATAGGACAAAATTTGACATAATAAAACATAAAAGGGTTTATTTATGGCTCAATAATCACAAGACTTAATAGTTTCAATCATTGTTGCAAAATACAGCCGCGATGCAATTGTTTTTTGTTCGTGGCGTTACTACTTCTCATACGTAGTATTGAGAAGTAGTTTTCACAAAAATTTTCGAATTCGAGATTTTTATGCCAATATGTGCCTTAAGATCTTTTTGATGTCCGTGTATCTGTATGTCTGTGGTCGATTGCTTGTGTATATGATAGCGGCCACAAATATTAATAGATTTCCAGGAAACTTTATATCCGGCTTTGTTATCGAAAAATCTAGAACTAGACAGAATTTTCTAAAATTTAAGCGAAAACTTCGAAATTATATATTTTTTTTAACTTGGCAGCATAGGACAAAATTTGACATAATAAAACATAAAAGGGTTTATTTATGGCTCAATAATCACAAGACTTAATAGTTTCAATCATTGTTGCAAAATACAGCCGCGATGCAATTGTTTTTTGTTCGTGGCGTTACTACTTCTCATACGTAGTATTGAGAAGTAGTTTTCACAAAAATTTTCGAATTCGAGATTTTTATGCCAATATGTGCCTTAAGATCTTTTTGATGTCCGTGTATCTGTATGTCTGTGGTCGATTGCTTGTGTATATGATAGCGGCCACAAATATTAATAGATTTCCAGGAAACTTTATATCCGGCTTTGTTATCGAAAAATCTAGAACTAGACAGAATTTTCTAAAATTTAAGCGAAAACTTCGAAATTATATATTTTTTTTAACTTGGCAGCATAGGACAAAATTTGACATAATAAAACATAAAAGGGTTTATTTGTGGCTCAATAATCACAAGACTTAATAGTTTCAATCATTGTTGCAAAATACAGCCGCGATGCAATTGTTTTTTGTTCGTGGCGTTACTACTTCTCATACGTAGTATTGAGAAGTAGTTTTCACAAAAATTTTCGAATTCGAGATTTTTATGCCAATATGTGCCTTAAGATCTTTTTGATGTCCGTGTATCTGTATGTCTGTGGTCGATTTCTTGTGTACATGATAGCGGCCACAAATATTAATAGATTTCCAGGAAACTTTATATCCGGCTTTGTTATCGAAAAATCTAGAACTAGACAGAATTTTCTAAAATTTAAGCGAAAACTTCGAAATTATATATTTTTTTTAACTTGGCAGCATAGGACAAAATTTGACATAATAAAACATAAAAGGGTTTATTTATGGCTCAATAATCACAAGACTTAATAGTTTCAATCATTGTTGCAAAAAACAGCCGCGATGCAATTGTTTTTTGTTCGTGGCGTTACTACTTCTCATACGTAGTATTGAGAAGTAGTTTTCACAAAAATTTTCGAATTCGAGATTTTTATGCCAATATGTGCCTTAAGATCTTTTTGATGTCCGTGTATCTGTATGTCTGTGGTCGATTGCTTGTGTATATGATAGCGGCCACAAATATTAATAGATTTCCAGGAAACTTTATATCCGGCTTTGTTATCGAAAAATCTAGAACTAGACAGAATTTTCTAAAATTTAAGCGAAAACTTCGAAATTATATATTTTTTTTAACTTGGCAGCATAGGACAAAATTTGACATAATAAAACATAAAAGGGTTTATTTATGGCTCAATAATCACAAGACTTAATATTTTCAATCATTGTTGCAAAATACAGCCGCGATGCAATTGTTTTTTGTTCGTGGCGTTACTACTTCTCATACGTAGTATTGAGAAGTAGTTTTCACAAAAATTTTCGAATTCGAGATTTTTATGCCAATATGTGCCTTAAGATCTGTTTGATGTCCGTGTATCTGTATGTCTGTGGTCGATTGCTTGTGTATATGATAGCGGCCACAAATATTAATAGATTTCCAGGAAACTTTATATCCGGCTTTGTTATCGAAAAATCTAGAACTAGACAGAATTTTCTAAAATTTAAGCGAAAACTTCGAAATTATATATTTTTTTTAACTTGGCAGCATAGGACAAAATTTGACATAATAAAACATAAAAGGGTTTATTTATGGCTCAATAATCACAAGACTTAATAGTTTCAATCATTGTTGCAAAATACAGCCGCGATGCAATTGTTTTTTGTTCGTGGCGTTACTACTTCTCATACGTAGTATTGAGAAGTAGTTTTCACAAAAATTTTCGAATTCGAGATTTTTATGCCAATATGTGCCTTAAGATCTTTTTGATGTCCGTGTATCTGTATGTCTGTGGTCGATTGCTTGTGTATATGATAGCGGCCACAAATATTAATAGATTTCCAGGAAACTTTATATCCGGCTTTGTTATCGAAAAATCTAGAACTAGACAGAATTTTCTAAAATTTAAGCGAAAACTTCGAAATTATATATTTTTTTTAACTTGGCAGCATAGGACAAAATTTGACATAATAAAACATAAAAGGGTTTATTTATGGCTCAATAATCACAAGACTTAATATTTTCAATCATTGTTGCAAAATACAGCCGCGATGCAATTGTTTTTTGTTCGTGGCGTTACTACTTCTCATACGTAGTATTGAGAAGTAGTTTTCACAAAAATTTTCGAATTCGAGATTTTTATGCCAATATGTGCCTTAAGATCTTTTTGATGTCCGTGTATCTGTATGTCTGTGGTCGATTGCTTGTGTATATGATAGCGGCCACAAATATTAATAGATTTCCAGGAAACTTTATATCCGGCTTTGTTATCGAAAAATCTAGAACTAGACAGAATTTTCTAAAATTTAAGCGAAAACTTCGAAATTATATATTTTTTTTAACTTGGCAGCATAGGACAAAATTTGACATAATAAAACATAAAAGGGTTTATTTATGGCTCAATAATCACAAGACTTAATAGTTTCAATCATTGTTGCAAAATACAGCCGCGATGCAATTGTTTTTTGTTCGTGGCGTTACTACTTCTCATACGTAGTATTGAGAAGTAGTTTTCACAAAAATTTTCGAATTCGAGATTTTTATGCCAATATGTGCCTTAAGATCTTTTTGATGTCCGTGTATCTGTATGTCTGTGGTCGATTGCTTGTGTATATGATAGCGGCCACAAATATTAATAGATTTCCAGGAAACTTTATATCCGGCTTTGTTATCGAAAAATCTAGAACTAGACAGAATTTTCTGAAATTTAAGCGAAAACTTCGAAATTATATATTTTTTTTAACTTGGCAGCATAGGACAAAATTTGACATAATAAAACATAAAAGGGTTTATTTATGGCTCAATAATCACAAGACTTAATAGTTTCAATCATTGTTGCAAAATACAGCCGCGATGCAATTGTTTTTTGTTCGTGGCGTTACTACTTCTCATACGTGGTATTGAGAAGTAGTTTTCACAAAAATTTTCGAATTCGAGATTTTTATGCCAATATGTGCCTTAAGATCTTTTTGATGTCCGTGTATCTGTATGTCTGTGGTCGATTGCTTGTGTATATGATAGCGGCCACAAATATTAATAGATTTCCAGGAAACTTTATATCCGGCTTTGTTATCGAAAAATCTAGAACTAGACAGAATTTTCTAAAATTTAAGCGAAAACTTCGAAATTATATATTTTTTTTAACTTGGCAGCATAGGACAAAATTTGACATAATAAAACATAAAAGGGTTTATTTATGGCTCAATAATCACAAGACTTAATAGTTTCAATCATTGTTGCAAAATACAGCCGCGATGCAATTGTTTTTTGTTCGTGGCGTTACTACTTCTCATACGTAGTATTGAGAAGTAGTTTTCACAAAAATTTTCGAATTCGAGATTTTTATGCCAATATGTGCCTTAAGATCTTTTTGATGTCCGTGTATCTGTATGTCTGTGGTCGATTGCTTGTGTATATGATAGCGGCCACAAATATTAATAGATTTCCAGGAAACTTTATATCCGGCTTTGTTATCGAAAAATCTAGAACTAGACAGAATTTTCTAAAATTTAAGCGAAAACTTCGAAATTATATATTTTTTTTAACTTGGCAGCATAGGACAAAATTTGACATAATAAAACATAAAAGGGTTTATTTATGGCTCAATAATCACAAGACTTAATAGTTTCAATCATTGTTGCAAAATACAGCCGCGATGCAATTGTTTTTTGTTCGTGGCGTTACTACTTTTCATACGTAGTATTGAGAAGTAGTTTTCACAAAAATTTTCGAATTCGAGATTTTTATGCCAATATGTGCCTTAAGATCTTTTTGATGTCCGTGTATCTGTATGTCTGTGGTCGATTGCTTGTGTATATGATAGCGGCCACAAATATTAATAGATTTCCAGGAAACTTTATATCCGGCTTTGTTATCGAAAAATCTAGAACTAGACAGAATTTTCTAAAATTTAAGCGAAAACTTCGAAATTATATATTTTTTTTAACTTGGCAGCATAGGACAAAATTTGACATAATAAAACATAAAAGGGTTTATTTGTGGCTCAATAATCACAAGACTTAATAGTTTCAATCATTGTTGCAAAATACAGCCGCGATGCAATTGTTTTTTGTTCGTGGCGTTACTACTTCTCATACGTAGTATTGAGAAGTAGTTTTCACAAAAATTTTCGAATTCGAGATTTTTATGCCAATATGTGCCTTAAGATCTTTTTGATGTCCGTGTATCTGTATGTCTGTGGTCGATTGCTTGTGTATATGATAGCGGCCACAAATATTAATAGATTTCCAGGAAACTTTATATCCGGCTTTGTTATCGAAAAATCTAGAACTAGACAGAATTTTCTAAAATTTAAGCGAAAACTTCGAAATTATATATTTTTTTTAACTTGGCAGCATAGGACAAAATTTGACATAATAAAACATAAAAGGGTTTATTTGTGGCTCAATAATCACAAGACTTAATAGTTTCAATCATTGTTGCAAAATACAGCCGCGATGCAATTGTTTTTTGTTCGTGGCGTTACTACTTCTCATACATAGTATTGAGAAGTAGTTTTCACAAAAATTTTCGAATTCGAGATTTTTATGCCAATATGTGCCTTAAGATCTTTTTGATGTCCGTGTATCTGTATGTCTGTGGTCGATTGCTTGTGTACATGATAGCGGCCACAAATATTAATAGATTTCCAGGAAACTTTATATCCGGCTTTGTTATCGAAAAATCTAGAACTAGACAGAATTTTCTAAAATTTAAGCGAAAACTTCGAAATTATATATTTTTTTTAACTTGGCAGCATAGGACAAAATTTGACATAATAAAACATAAAAGGGTTTATTTATGGCTCAATAATCACAAGACTTAATAGTTTCAATCATTGTTGCAAAAAACAGCCGCGATGCAATTGTTTTTTGTTCGTGGCGTTACTACTTCTCATACGTAGTATTGAGAAGTAGTTTTCACAAAAATTTTCGAATTCGAGATTTTTATGCCAATATGTGCCTTAAGATCTTTTTGATGTCCGTGTATCTGTATGTCTGTGGTCGATTGCTTGTGTATATGATAGCGGCCACAAATATTAATAGATTTCCAGGAAACTTTATATCCGGCTTTGTTATCGAAAAATCTAGAACTAGACAGAATTTTCTAAAATTTAAGCGAAAACTTCGAAATTATATATTTTTTTTAACTTGGCAGCATAGGACAAAATTTGACATAATAAAACATAAAAGGGTTTATTTATGGCTCAATAATCACAAGACTTAATAGTTTCAATCATTGTTGCAAAATACAGCCGCGATGCAATTGTTTTTTGTTCGTGGCGTTACTACTTCTCATACGTAGTATTGAGAAGTAGTTTTCACAAAAATTTTCGAATTCGAGATTTTTATGCCAATATGTGCCTTAAGATCTTTTTGATGTCCGTGTATCTGTATGTCTGTGGTCGATTGCTTGTGTATATGATAGCGGCCACAAATATTAATAGATTTCCAGGAAACTTTATATCCGGCTTTGTTATCGAAAAATCTAGAACTAGACAGAATTTTCTAAAATTTAAGCGAAAACTTCGAAATTATATATTTTTTTTAACTTGGCAGCATAGGACAAAATTTGACATAATAAAACATAAAAGGGTTTATTTGTGGCTCAATAATCACAAGACTTAATAGTTTCAATCATTGTTGCAAAATACAGCCGCGATGCAATTGTTTTTTGTTCGTGGCGTTACTACTTCTCATACGTAGTATTGAGAAGTAGTTTTCACAAAAATTTTCGAATTCGAGATTTTTATGCCAATATGTGCCTTAAGATCTTTTTGATGTCCGTGTATCTGTATGTCTGTGGTCGATTGCTTGTGTATATGATAGCGGCCACAAATATTAATAGATTTCCAGGAAACTTTATATCCGGCTTTGTTATCGAAAAATCTAGAACTAGACAGAATTTTCTAAAATTTAAGCGAAAACTTCGAAATTATATATTTTTTTTAACTTGGCAGCATAGGACAAAATTTGACATAATAAAACATAAAAGGGTTTATTTGTGGCTCAATAATCACAAGACTTAATAGTTTCAATCATTGTTGCAAAATACAGCCGCGATGCAATTGTTTTTTGTTCGTGGCGTTACTACTTCTCATACGTAGTATTGAGAAGTAGTTTTCACAAAAATTTTCGAATTCGAGATTTTTATGCCAATATGTGCCTTAAGATCTTTTTGATGTCCGTGTATCTGTATGTCTGTGGTCGATTGCTTGTGTACATGATAGCGGCCACAAATATTAATAGATTTCCAGGAAACTTTATATCCGGCTTTGTTATCGAAAAATCTAGAACTAGACAGAATTTTCTAAAATTTAAGCGAAAACTTCGAAATTATATATTTTTTTAACTTGGCAGCATAGGACAAAATTTGACATAATAAAACATAAAAGGGTTTATTTATGGCTCAATAATCACAAGACTTAATAGTTTCAATCATTGTTGCAAAATACAGCCGCGATGCAATTGTTTTTTGTTCGTGGCGTTACTACTTCTCATACGTAGTATTGAGAAGTAGTTTTCACAAAAATTTTCGAATTCGAGATTTTTATGCCAATATGTGCCTTAAGATCTTTTTGATGTCCGTGTATCTGTATGTCTGTGGTCGATTGCTTGTGTATATGATAGCGGCCACAAATATTAATAGATTTCCAGGAAACTTTATATCCGGCTTTGTTATCGAAAAATCTAGAACTAGACAGAATTTTCTAAAATTTAAGCGAAAACTTCGAAATTATATATTTTTTTTAACTTGGCAGCATAGGACAAAATTTGACATAATAAAACATAAAAGGGTTTATTTGTGGCTCAATAATCACAAGACTTAATAGTTTCAATCATTGTTGCAAAATACAGCCGCGATGCAATTGTTTTTTGTTCGTGGCGTTACTACTTCTCATACGTAGTATTGAGAAGTAGTTTTCACAAAAATTTTCGAATTCGAGATTTTTATGCCAATATGTGCCTTAAGATCTTTTTGATGTCCGTGTATCTGTATGTCTGTGGTCGATTGCTTGTGTACATGATAGCGGCCACAAATATTAATAGATTTCCAGGAAACTTTATATCCGGCTTTGTTATCGAAAAATCTAGAACTAGACAGAATTTTCTAAAATTTAAGCGAAAACTTCGAAATTATATATTTTTTTTAACTTGGCAGCATAGGACAAAATTTGACATAATAAAACATAAAAGGGTTTATTTATGGCTCAATAATCACAAGACTTAATAGTTTCAATCATTGTTGCAAAATACAGCCGCGATGCAATTGTTTTTTGTTCGTGGCGTTACTACTTCTCATACGTAGTATTGAGAAGTAGTTTTCACAAAAATTTTCGAATTCGAGATTTTTATGCCAATATGTGCCTTAAGATCTTTTTGATGTCCGTGTATCTGTATGTCTGTGGTCGATTGCTTGTGTATATGATAGCGGCCACAAATATTAATAGATTTCCAGGAAACTTTATATCCGGCTTTGTTATCGAAAAATCTAGAACTAGACAGAATTTTCTAAAATTTAAGCGAAAACTTCGAAATTATATATTTTTTTTAACTTGGCAGCATAGGACAAAATTTGACATAATAAAACATAAAAGGGTTTATTTGTGGCTCAATAATCACAAGACTTAATAGTTTCAATCATTGTTGCAAAATACAGCCGCGATGCAATTGTTTTTTGTTCGTGGCGTTACTACTTCTCATACGTAGTATTGAGAAGTAGTTTTCACAAAAATTTTCGAATTCGAGATTTTTATTCCAATATGTGCCTTAAGATCTTTTTGATGTCCGTGTATCTGTATGTCTGTGGTCGATTGCTTGTGTACATGATAGCGGCCACAAATATTAATAGATTTCCAGGAAACTTTATATCCGGCTTTGTTATCGAAAAATCTAGAACTAGACAGAATTTTCTAAAATTTAAGCGAAAACTTCGAAATTATATATTTTTTTTAACTTGGCAGCATAGGACAAAATTTGACATAATAAAACATAAAAGGGTTTATTTATGGCTCAATAATCACAAGACTTAATAGTTTCAATCATTGTTGCAAAAAACAGCCGCGATGCAATTGTTTTTTGTTCGTGGCGTTACTACTTCTCATACGTAGTATTGAGAAGTAGTTTTCACAAAAATTTTCGAATTCGAGATTTTTATGCCAATATGTGCCTTAAGATCTTTTTGATGTCCGTGTATCTGTATGTCTGTGGTCGATTGCTTGTGTATATGATAGCGGCCACAAATATTAATAGATTTCCAGGAAACTTTATATCCGGCTTTGTTATCGAAAAATCTAGAACTAGAAAGAATTTTCTAAAATTTAAGCGAAAACTTCGAAATTATATATTTTTTTTAACTTGGCAGCATAGGACAAAATTTCGACATAATAAAACATAAAAGGGTTTATTTATGGCTCAATAATCACAAGACTTAATAGTTTCAATCATTGTTGCAAAATACAGCCGCGATGCAATTGTTTTTTGTTCGTGGCGTTACTACTTCTCATACGTAGTATTGAGAAGTAGTTTTCACAAAAATTTTCGAATTCGAGATTTTTATGCCAATATGTGCCTTAAGATCTTTTTGATGTCCGTGTATCTGTATGTCTGTGGTCGATTGCTTGTGTATATGATAGCGGCCACAAATATTAATAGATTTCCAGGAAACTTTATATCCGGCTTTGTTATCGAAAAATCTAGAACTAGACAGAATTTTCTAAAATTTAAGCGAAAACTTCGAAATTATATATTTTTTTTAACTTGGCAGCATAGGACAAAATTTGACATAATAAAACATAAAAGGGTTTATTTATGGCTCAATAATCACAAGACTTAATAGTTTCAATCATTGTTGCAAAATACAGCCGCGATGCAATTGTTTTTTGTTCGTGGCGTTACTACTTCTCATACGTAGTATTGAGAAGTAGTTTTCACAAAAATTTTCGAATTCGAGATTTTTATGCCAATATGTGCCTTAAGATCTTTTTGATGTCCGTGTATCTGTATGTCTGTGGTCGATTGCTTGTGTATATGATAGCGGCCACAAATATTAATAGATTTCCAGGAAACTTTATATCCCGGCTTTGTTATCGAAAAATCTAGAACTAGACAGAATTTTCTAAAATTTAAGCGAAAACTTCGAAATTATATATTTTTTTTAACTTGGCAGCATAGGACAAAATTTGACATAATAAAACATAAAAGGGTTTATTTATGGCTCAATAATCACAAGACTTAATAGTTTCAATCATTGTTGCAAAATACAGCCGCGATGCAATTGTTTTTTGTTCGTGGCGTTACTACTTCTCATACGTAGTATTGAGAAGTAGTTTTCACAAAAATTTTCGAATTCGAGATTTTTATGCCAATATGTGCCTTAAGATCTTTTTGATGTCCGTGTATCTGTATGTCTGTGGTCGATTGCTTGTGTATATGATAGCGGCCACAAATATTAATAGATTTCCAGGAAACTTTATATCCGGCTTTGTTATCGAAAAATCTAGAACTAGACAGAATTTTCTAAAATTTAAGCGAAAACTTCGAAATTATATATTTTTTTTAACTTGGCAGCATAGGACAAAATTTGACATAATAAAACATAAAAGGGTTTATTTATGGCTCAATAATCACAAGACTTAATAGTTTCAATCATTGTTGCAAAATACAGCCGCGATGCAATTGTTTTTTGTTCGTGGCGTTACTACTTCTCATACGTAGTATTGAGAAGTAGTTTTCACAAAAATTTTCGAATTCGAGATTTTTATGCCAATATGTGCCTTAAGATCTTTTTGATGTCCGTGTATCTGTATGTCTGTGGTCGATTGCTTGTGTATATGATAGCGGCCACAAATATTAATAGATTTCCAGGAAACTTTATATCCGGCTTTGTTATCGAAAAATCTAGAACTAGACAGAATTTTCTAAAATTTAAGCGAAAACTTCGAAATTATATATTTTTTTTAACTTGGCAGCATAGGACAAAATTTGACATAATAAAACATAAAAGGGTTTATTTATGGCTCAATAATCACAAGACTTAATAGTTTCAATCATTGTTGCAAAATACAGCCGCGATGCAATTGTTTTTTGTTCGTGGCGTTACTACTTCTCATACGTAGTATTGAGAAGTAGTTTTCACAAAAATTTTCGAATTCGAGATTTTTATGCCAATATGTGCCTTAAGATCTTTTTGATGTCCGTGTATCTGTATGTCTGTGGTCGATTGCTTGTGTACATGATAGCGGCCACAAATATTAATAGATTTCCAGGAAACTTTATATCCGGCTTTGTTATCGAAAAATCTAGAACTAGACAGAATTTTCTAAAATTTAAGCTAAAACTTCGAAATTATATATTTTTTTTAACTTGGCAGCATAGGACAAAATTTGACATAATAAAACATAAAAGGGTTTATTTATGGCTCAATAATCACAAGACTTAATAGTTTCAATCATTGTTGCAAAATACAGCCGCGATGCAATTGTTTTTTGTTCGTGGCGTTACTACTTCTCATACGTGGTATTGAGAAGTAGTTTTCACAAAAATTTTCGAATTCGAGATTTTTATGCCAATATGTGCCTTAAGATCTTTTTGATGTCCGTGTATCTGTATGTCTGTGGTCGATTGCTTGTGTATATGATAGCGGCCACAAATATTAATAGATTTCCAGGAAACTTTATATCCGGCTTTGTTATCGAAAAATCTAGAACTAGACAGAATTTTCTAAAATTTAAGCGAAAACTTCGAAATTATATATTTTTTTTAACTTGGCAGCATAGGACAAAATTTGACATAATAAAACATAAAAGGGGTTTATTTATGGCTCAATAATCACAAGACTTAATAGTTTCAATCATTGTTGCAAAATACAGCCGCGATGCAATTGTTTTTTGTTCGTGGCGTTACTACTTCTCATACGTAGTATTGAGAAGTAGTTTTCACAAAAATTTTCGAATTCGAGATTTTTATGCCAATATGTGCCTTAAGATCTTTTTGATGTCCGTGTATCTGTATGTCTGTGGTCGATTGCTTGTGTATATGATAGCGGCCACAAATATTAATAGATTTCCAGGAAACTTTATATCCGGCTTTGTTATCGAAAAATCTAGAACTAGACAGAATTTTCTGAAATTTAAGCGAAAACTTCGAAATTATATATTTTTTTTACTTGGCAGCATAGGACAAAATTTGACATAATAAAACATAAAAGGGTTTATTTATGGCTCAATAATCACAAGACTTAATAGTTTCAATCATTGTTGCAAAATACAGCCGCGATGCAATTGTTTTTTGTTCGTGGCGTTACTACTTCTCATACGTGGTATTGAGAAGTAGTTTTCACAAAAATTTTCGAATTCGAGATTTTTATGCCAATATGTGCCTTAAGATCTTTTTGATGTCCGTGTATCTGTATGTCTGTGGTCGATTGCTTGTGTATATGATAGCGGCCACAAATATTAATAGATTTCCAGGAAACTTTATATCCGGCTTTGTTATCGAAAAATCTAGAACTAGACAGAATTTTCTAAAATTTAAGCGAAAACTTCGAAATTATATATTTTTTTTAACTTGGCAGCATAGGACAAAATTTGACATAATAAAACATAAAAGGGTTTATTTATGGCTCAATAATCACAAGACTTAATAGTTTCAATCATTGTTGCAAAATACAGCCGCGATGCAATTGTTTTTTGTTCGTGGCGTTACTACTTCTCATACGTAGTATTGAGAAGTAGTTTTCACAAAAATTTTCGAATTCGAGATTTTTATGCCAATATGTGCCTTAAGATCTTTTTGATGTCCGTGTATCTGTATGTCTGTGGTCGATTGCTTGTGTATATGATAGCGGCCACAAATATTAATAGATTTCCAGGAAACTTTATATCCGGCTTTGTTATCGAAAAATCTAGAACTAGACAGAATTTTCTAAAATTTAAGCGAAAACTTCGAAATTATATATTTTTTTAACTTGGCAGCATAGGACAAAATTTGACATAATAAAACATAAAAGGGTTTATTTATGGCTCAATAATCACAAGACTTAATAGTTTCAATCATTGTTGCAAAATACAGCCGCGATGCAATTGTTTTTTGTTCGTGGCGTTACTACTTTTCATACGTAGTATTGAGAAGTAGTTTTCACAAAAATTTTCGAATTCGAGATTTTTATGCCAATATGTGCCTTAAGATCTTTTTGATGTCCGTGTATCTGTATGTCTGTGGTCGATTGCTTGTGTATATGATAGCGGCCACAAATATTAATAGATTTCCAGGAAACTTTATATCCGGCTTTGTTATCGAAAAATCTAGAACTAGACAGAATTTTCTAAAATTTAAGCGAAAACTTCGAAATTATATATTTTTTTTAACTTGGCAGCATAGGACAAAATTTGACATAATAAAACATAAAAGGGTTTATTTGTGGCTCAATAATCACAAGACTTAATAGTTTCAATCATTGTTGCAAAATACAGCCGCGATGCAATTGTTTTTTGTTCGTGGCGTTACTACTTCTCATACGTAGTATTGAGAAGTAGTTTTCACAAAAATTTTCGAATTCGAGATTTTTATGCCAATATGTGCCTTAAGATCTTTTTGATGTCCGTGTATCTGTATGTCTGTGGTCGATTGCTTGTGTATATGATAGCGGCCACAAATATTAATAGATTTCCAGGAAACTTTATATCCGGCTTTGTTATCGAAAAATCTAGAACTAGACAGAATTTTCTAAAATTTAAGCGAAAACTTCGAAATTATATATTTTTTTTAACTTGGCAGCATAGGACAAAATTTGACATAATAAAACATAAAAGGGTTTATTTGTGGCTCAATAATCACAAGACTTAATAGTTTCAATCATTGTTGCAAAATACAGCCGCGATGCAATTGTTTTTTGTTCGTGGCGTTACTACTTCTCATACATAGTATTGAGAAGTAGTTTTCACAAAAATTTTCGAATTCGAGATTTTTATGCCAATATGTGCCTTAAGATCTTTTTGATGTCCGTGTATCTGTATGTCTGTGGTCGATTGCTTGTGTACATGATAGCGGCCACAAATATTAATAGATTTCCAGGAAACTTTATATCCGGCTTTGTTATCGAAAAATCTAGAACTAGACAGAATTTTCTAAAATTTAAGCGAAAACTTCGAAATTATATATTTTTTTTAACTTGGCAGCATAGGACAAAATTTGACATAATAAAACATAAAAGGGTTTATTTATGGCTCAATAATCACAAGACTTAATAGTTTCAATCATTGTTGCAAAAAACAGCCGCGATGCAATTGTTTTTTGTTCGTGGCGTTACTACTTCTCATACGTAGTATTGAGAAGTAGTTTTCACAAAAATTTTCGAATTCGAGATTTTTATGCCAATATGTGCCTTAAGATCTTTTTGATGTCCGTGTATCTGTATGTCTGTGGTCGATTGCTTGTGTATATGATAGCGGCCACAAATATTAATAGATTTCCAGGAAACTTTATATCCGGCTTTGTTATCGAAAAATCTAGAACTAGACAGAATTTTCTAAAATTTAAGCGAAAACTTCGAAATTATATATTTTTTTTAACTTGGCAGCATAGGACAAAATTTGACATAATAAAACATAAAAGGGTTTATTTATGGCTCAATAATCACAAGACTTAATAATTTCAATCATTGTTGCAAAATACAGCCGCGATGCAATTGTTTTTTGTTCGTGGCGTTACTACTTCTCATACGTAGTATTGAGAAGTAGTTTTCACAAAAATTTTCGAATTCGAGATTTTTATGCCAATATGTGCCTTAAGATCTTTTTGATGTCCGTGTATCTGTATGTCTGTGGTCGATTGCTTGTGTATATGATAGCGGCCACAAATATTAATAGATTTCCAGGAAACTTTATATCCGGCTTTGTTATCGAAAAATCTAGAACTAGACAGAATTTTCTAAAATTTAAGCGAAAACTTCGAAATTATATATTTTTTTTAACTTGGCAGCATAGGACAAAATTTGACATAATAAAACATAAAAGGGTTTATTTATGGCTCAATAATCACAAGACTTAATAGTTTCAATCATTGTTGCAAAATACAGCCGCGATGCAATTGTTTTTTGTTCGTGGCGTTACTACTTCTCATACGTAGTATTGAGAAGTAGTTTTCACAAAAATTTTCGAATTCGAGATTTTTATGCCAATATGTGCCTTAAGATCTTTTTGATGTCCGTGTATCTGTATGTCTGTGGTCGATTGCTTGTGTAAATGATAGCGGCCACAAATATTAATAGATTTCCAGGAAACTTTATATCCGGCTTTGTTATCGAAAAATCTAGAACTAGACAGAATTTTCTAAAATTTAAGCGAAAACTTCGAAATTATATATTTTTTTTAACTTGGCAGCATAGGACAAAATTTGACATAATAAAACATAAAAGGGTTTATTTGTGGCTCAATAATCACAAGACTTAATAGTTTCAATCATTGTTGCAAAATACAGCCGCGATGCAATTGTTTTTTGTTCGTGGCGTTACTACTTCTCATACGTAGTATTGAGAAGTAGTTTTCACAAAAATTTTCGAATTCGAGATTTTTATGCCAATATGTGCCTTAAGATCTTTTTGATGTCCGTGTATCTGTATGTCTGTGGTCGATTTCTTGTGTACATGATAGCGGCCACAAATATTAATAGATTTCCAGGAAACTTTATATCCGGCTTTGTTATCGAAAAATCTAGAACTAGACAGAATTTTCTAAAATTTAAGCGAAAACTTCGAAATTATATATTTTTTTTAACTTGGCAGCATAGGACAAAATTTGACATAATAAAACATAAAAGGGTTTATTTATGGCTCAATAATCACAAGACTTAATAGTTTCAATCATTGTTGCAAAATACAGCCGCGATGCAATTGTTTTTTGTTCGTGGCGTTACTACTTCTCATACGTAGTATTGAGAAGTAGTTTTCACAAAAATTTTCGAATTCGAGATTTTTATGCCAATATGTGCCTTAAGATCTTTTTGATGTCCGTGTATCTGTATGTCTGTGGTCGATTGCTTGTGTATATGATAGCGGCCACAAATATTAATAGATTTCCAGGAAACTTTATATCCGGCTTTGTTATCGAAAAATCTAGAACTAGACAGAATTTTCTAAAATTTAAGCGAAAACTTCGAAATTATATATTTTTTTTAACTTGGCAGCATAGGACAAAATTTGACATAATAAAACATAAAAGGGTTTATTTATGGCTCAATAATCACAAGACTTAATAGTTTCAATCATTGTTGCAAAATACAGCCGCGATGCAATTGTTTTTTGTTCGTGGCGTTACTACTTCTCATACGTAGTATTGAGAAGTAGTTTTCACAAAAATTTTCGAATTCGAGATTTTTATGCCAATATGTGCCTTAAGATCTTTTTGATGTCCGTGTATCTGTATGTCTGTGGTCGATTGCTTGTGTACATGATAGCGGCCACAAATATTAATAGATTTCCAGGAAACTTTATATCCGGCTTTGTTATCGAAAAATCTAGAACTAGACAGAATTTTCTAAAATTTAAGCGAAAACTTCGAAATTATATATTTTTTTTAACTTGGCAGCATAGGACAAAATTTGACATAATAAAACATAAAAGGGTTTATTTATGGCTCAATAATCACAAGACTTAATAGTTTCAATCATTGTTGCAAAATACAGCCGCGATGCAATTGTTTTTTGTTCGTGGCGTTACTACTTCTCATACGTAGTATTGAGAAGTAGTTTTCACAAAAATTTTCGAATTCGAGATTTTTATGCCAATATGTGCCTTAAGATCTTTTTGATGTCCGTGTATCTGTATGTCTGTGGTCGATTGCTTGTGTATATGATAGCGGCCACAAATATTAATAGATTTCCAGGAAACTTTATATCCGGCTTTGTTATCGAAAAATCTAGAACTAGACAGAATTTTCTAAAATTTAAGCGAAAACTTCGAAATTATATATTTTTTTTAACTTGGCAGCATAGGACAAAATTTGACATAATAAAACATAAAAGGGTTTATTTATGGCTCAATAATCACAAGACTTAATAGTTTCAATCATTGTTGCAAAATACAGCCGCGATGCAATTGTTTTTTGTTCGTGGCGTTACTACTTCTCATACGTAGTATTGAGAAGTAGTTTTCACAAAAATTTTCGAATTCGAGATTTTTATGCCAATATGTGCCTTAAGATCTTTTTGATGTCCGTGTATCTGTATGTCTGTGGTCGATTGCTTGTGTATATGATAGCGGCCACAAATATTAATAGATTTCCAGGAAACTTTATATCCGGCTTTGTTATCGAAAAATCTAGAACTAGACAGAATTTTCTGAAATTTAAGCGAAAACTTCGAAATTATATATTTTTTTTAACTTGGCAGCATAGGACAAAATTTGACATAATAAAACATAAAAGGGTTTATTTATGGCTCAATAATCACAAGACTTAATAGTTTCAATCATTGTTGCAAAATACAGCCGCGATGCAATTGTTTTTTGTTCGTGGCGTTACTACTTCTCATACGTGGTATTGAGAAGTAGTTTTCACAAAAATTTTCGAATTCGAGATTTTTATGCCAATATGTGCCTTAAGATCTTTTTGATGTCCGTGTATCTGTATGTCTGTGGTCGATTGCTTGTGTATATGATAGCGGCCACAAATATTAATAGATTTCCAGGAAACTTTATATCCGGCTTTGTTATCGAAAAATCTAGAACTAGACAGAATTTTCTAAAATTTAAGCGAAAACTTCGAAATTATATATTTTTTTTAACTTGGCAGCATAGGACAAAATTTGACATAATAAAACATAAAAGGGTTTATTTATGGCTCAATAATCACAAGACTTAATAGTTTCAATCATTGTTGCAAAATACAGCCGCGATGCAATTGTTTTTTGTTCGTGGCGTTACTACTTCTCATACGTAGTATTGAGAAGTAGTTTTCACAAAAATTTTCGAATTCGAGATTTTTATGCCAATATGTGCCTTAAGATCTTTTTGATGTCCGTGTATCTGTATGTCTGTGGTCGATTGCTTGTGTATATGATAGCGGCCACAAATATTAATAGATTTCCAGGAAACTTTATATCCGGCTTTGTTATCGAAAAATCTAGAACTAGACAGAATTTTCTAAAATTTAAGCGAAAACTTCGAAATTATATATTTTTTTTAACTTGGCAGCATAGGACAAAATTTGACATAATAAAACATAAAAGGGTTTATTTATGGCTCAATAATCACAAGACTTAATAGTTTCAATCATTGTTGCAAAATACAGCCGCGATGCAATTGTTTTTTGTTCGTGGCGTTACTACTTTTCATACGTAGTATTGAGAAGTAGTTTTCACAAAAATTTTCGAATTCGAGATTTTTATGCCAATATGTGCCTTAAGATCTTTTTGATGTCCGTGTATCTGTATGTCTGTGGTCGATTGCTTGTGTATATGATAGCGGCCACAAATATTAATAGATTTCCAGGAAACTTTATATCCGGCTTTGTTATCGAAAAATCTAGAACTAGACAGAATTTTCTAAAATTTAAGCGAAAACTTCGAAATTATATATTTTTTTTAACTTGGCAGCATAGGACAAAATTTGACATAATAAAACATAAAAGGGTTTATTTGTGGCTCAATAATCACAAGACTTAATAGTTTCAATCATTGTTGCAAAATACAGCCGCGATGCAATTGTTTTTTGTTCGTGGCGTTACTACTTCTCATACGTAGTATTGAGAAGTAGTTTTCACAAAAATTTTCGAATTCGAGATTTTTATGCCAATATGTGCCTTAAGATCTTTTTGATGTCCGTGTATCTGTATGTCTGTGGTCGATTGCTTGTGTATATGATAGCGGCCACAAATATTAATAGATTTCCAGGAAACTTTATATCCGGCTTTGTTATCGAAAAATCTAGAACTAGACAGAATTTTCTAAAATTTAAGCGAAAACTTCGAAATTATATATTTTTTTTAACTTGGCAGCATAGGACAAAATTTGACATAATAAAACATAAAAGGGTTTATTTGTGGCTCAATAATCACAAGACTTAATAGTTTCAATCATTGTTGCAAAATACAGCCGCGATGCAATTGTTTTTTGTTCGTGGCGTTACTACTTCTCATACATAGTATTGAGAAGTAGTTTTCACAAAAATTTTCGAATTCGAGATTTTTATGCCAATATGTGCCTTAAGATCTTTTTGATGTCCGTGTATCTGTATGTCTGTGGTCGATTGCTTGTGTACATGATAGCGGCCACAAATATTAATAGATTTCCAGGAAACTTTATATCCGGCTTTGTTATCGAAAAATCTAGAACTAGACAGAATTTTCTAAAATTTAAGCGAAAACTTCGAAATTATATATTTTTTTTAACTTGGCAGCATAGGACAAAATTTGACATAATAAAACATAAAAGGGTTTATTTATGGCTCAATAATCACAAGACTTAATAGTTTCAATCATTGTTGCAAAAAACAGCCGCGATGCAATTGTTTTTTGTTCGTGGCGTTACTACTTCTCATACGTAGTATTGAGAAGTAGTTTTCACAAAAATTTTCGAATTCGAGATTTTTATGCCAATATGTGCCTTAAGATCTTTTTGATGTCCGTGTATCTGTATGTCTGTGGTCGATTGCTTGTGTATATGATAGCGGCCACAAATATTAATAGATTTCCAGGAAACTTTATATCCGGCTTTGTTATCGAAAAATCTAGAACTAGACAGAATTTTCTAAAATTTAAGCGAAAACTTCGAAATTATATATTTTTTTTAACTTGGCAGCATAGGACAAAATTTGACATAATAAAACATAAAAGGGTTTATTTATGGCTCAATAATCACAAGACTTAATAATTTCAATCATTGTTGCAAAATACAGCCGCGATGCAATTGTTTTTTGTTCGTGGCGTTACTACTTCTCATACGTAGTATTGAGAAGTAGTTTTCACAAAAATTTTCGAATTCGAGATTTTTATGCCAATATGTGCCTTAAGATCTTTTTGATGTCCGTGTATCTGTATGTCTGTGGTCGATTGCTTGTGTATATGATAGCGGCCACAAATATTAATAGATTTCCAGGAAACTTTATATCCGGCTTTGTTATCGAAAAATCTAGAACTAGACAGAATTTTCTAAAATTTAAGCGAAAACTTCGAAATTATATATTTTTTTTAACTTGGCAGCATAGGACAAAATTTGACATAATAAAACATAAAAGGGTTTATTTATGGCTCAATAATCACAAGACTTAATAGTTTCAATCATTGTTGCAAAATACAGCCGCGATGCAATTGTTTTTTGTTCGTGGCGTTACTACTTCTCATACGTAGTATTGAGAAGTAGTTTTCACAAAAATTTTCGAATTCGAGATTTTTATGCCAATATGTGCCTTAAGATCTTTTTGATGTCCGTGTATCTGTATGTCTGTGGTCGATTGCTTGTGTATATGATAGCGGCCACAAATATTAATAGATTTCCAGGAAACTTTATATCCGGCTTTGTTATCGAAAAATCTAGAACTAGACAGAATTTTCTAAAATTTAAGCGAAAACTTCGAAATTATATATTTTTTTTAACTTGGCAGCATAGGACAAAATTTGACATAATAAAACATAAAAGGGTTTATTTCTGGCTCAATAATCACAAGACTTAATAGTTTCAATCATTGTTGCAAAATACAGCCGCGATGCAATTGTTTTTTGTTCGTGGCGTTACTACTTCTCATACGTAGTATTGAGAAGTAGTTTTCACAAAAATTTTCGAATTCGAGATTTTTATGCCAATATGTGCCTTAAGATCTTTTTGATGTCCGTGTATCTGTATGTCTGTGGTCGAATGCTTGTGTATATGATAGCGGCCACAAATATTAATAGATTTCCAGGAAACTTTATATCCGGCTTTGTTATCGAAAAATCTAGAACTAGACAGAATTTTCTAAAATTTAAGCGAAAACTTCGAAATTATATATTTTTTTTAACTTGGCAGCATAGGACAAAATTTGACATAATAAAACATAAAAGGGTTTATTTGTGGCTCAATAATCACAAGACTTAATAGTTTCAATCATTGTTGCAAAATACAGCCGCGATGCAATTGTTTTTTGTTCGTGGCGTTACTACTTCTCATACGTAGTATTGAGAAGTAGTTTTCACAAAAATTTTCGAATTCGAGATTTTTATGCCAATATGTGCCTTAAGATCTTTTTGATGTCCGTGTATCTGTATGTCTGTGGTCGATTGCTTGTGTACATGATAGCGGCCACAAATATTAATAGATTTCCAGGAAACTTTATATCCGGCTTTGTTATCGAAAAATCTAGAACTAGACAGAATTTTCTAAAATTTAAGCGAAAACTTCGAAATTATATATTTTTTTTAACTTGGCAGCATAGGACAAAATTTGACATAATAAAACATAAAAGGGTTTATTTATGGCTCAATAATCACAAGACTTAATAGTTTCAATCATTGTTGCAAAATACAGCCGCGATGCAATTGTTTTTTGTTCGTGGCGTTACTACTTCTCATACGTAGTATTGAGAAGTAGTTTTCACAAAAATTTTCGAATTCGAGATTTTTATGCCAATATGTGCCTTAAGATCTTTTTGATGTCCGTGTATCTGTATGTCTGTGGTCGATTGCTTGTGTATATGATAGCGGCCACAAATATTAATAGATTTCCAGGAAACTTTATATCCGGCTTTGTTATCGAAAAATCTAGAACTAGACAGAATTTTCTAAAATTTAAGCGAAAACTTCGAAATTATATATTTTTTTTAACTTGGCAGCATAGGACAAAATTTGACATAATAAAACATAAAAGGGTTTATTTATGGCTCAATAATCACAAGACTTAATAGTTTCAATCATTGTTGCAAAATACAGCCGCGATGCAATTGTTTTTTGTTCGTGGCGTTACTACTTCTCATACGTAGTATTGAGAAGTAGTTTTCACAAAAATTTTCGAATTCGAGATTTTTATGCCAATATGTGCCTTAAGATCTTTTTGATTTCCGTGTATCTGTATGTCTGTGGTCGATTGCTTGTGTATATGATAGCGGCCACAAATATTAATAGATTTCCAGGAAACTTTATATCCGGCTTTGTTATCGAAAAATCTAGAACTAGACAGAATTTTCTAAAATTTAAGCGAAAACTTCGAAATTATATATTTCTTTTAACTTGGCAGCATAGGACAAAATTTGACATAATAAAACATAAAAGGGTTTATTTATGGCTCAATAATCACAAGACTTAATAGTTTCAATCATTGTTGCAAAAAACAGCCGCGATGCAATTGTTTTTTGTTCGTGGCGTTACTACTTCTCATACGTAGTATTGAGAAGTAGTTTTCACAAAAATTTTCGAATTCGAGATTTTTATGCCAATATGTGCCTTAAGATCTTTTTGATGTCCGTGTATCTCTATGTCTGTGGTCGATTGCTTGTGTATATGATAGCGGCCACAAATATTAATAGATTTCCAGGAAACTTTATATCCGGCTTTGTTATCGAAAAATCTAGAACTAGACAGAATTTTCTAAAATTTAAGCGAAAACTTCGAAATTATATATTTTTTTTAACTTGGCAGCATAGGACAAAATTTGACATAATAAAACATAAAAGGGTTTATTTATGGCTCAATAATCACAAGACTTAATAGTTTCAATCATTGTTGCAAAATACAGCCGCGATGCAATTGTTTTTTGTTCGTGGCGTTACTACTTCTCATACGTAGTATTGAGAAGTAGTTTTCACAAAAATTTTCGAATTCGAGATTTTTATGCCAATATGTGCCTTAAGATCTTTTTGATGTCCGTGTATCTGTATGTCTGTGGTCGATTGCTTGTGTATATGATAGCGGCCACAAATATTAATAGATTTCCAGGAAACTTTATATCCGGCTTTTTTATCGAAAAATCTAGAACTAGACAGAATTTTCTAAAATTTAAGCGAAAACTTCGAAATTATATATTTTTTTTAACTTGGCAGCATAGGACAAAATTTGACATAATAAAACATAAAAGGGTTTATTTATGGCTCAATAATCACAAGACTTAATAGTTTCAATCATTGTTGCAAAAAACAGCCGCGATGCAATTGTTTTTTGTTCGTGGCGTTACTACTTCTCATACGTAGTATTGAGAAGTAGTTTTCACAAAAATTTTCGAATTCGAGATTTTTATGCCAATATGTGCCTTAAGATCTTTTTGATGTCCGTGTATCTGTATGTCTGTGGTCGATTGCTTGTGTATATGATAGCGGCCACAAATATTAATAGATTTCCAGGAAACTTTATATCCGGCTTTGTTATCGAAAAATCTAGAACTAGACAGAATTTTCTAAAATTTAAGCGAAAACTTCGAAATTATATATTTTTTTTAACTTGGCAGCATAGGACAAAATTTGACATAATAAAACATAAAAGGGTTTATTTATGGCTCAATAATCACAAGACTTAATAGTTTCAATCATTGTTGCAAAATACAGCCGCGATGCAATTGTTTTTTGTTCGTGGCGTTACTACTTCTCATACGTATTATTGAGAAGTAGTTTTCACAAAAATTTTCGAATTCGAGATTTTTATGCCAATATGTGCCTTAAGATCTTTTTGATGTCCGTGTATCTGTATGTCTGTGGTCGATTGCTTGTGTATATGATAGCGGCCACAAATATTAATAGATTTCCAGGAAACTTTATATCCGGCTTTGTTATCGAAAAATCTAGAACTAGACAGAATTTTCTAAAATTTAAGCGAAAACTTCGAAATTATATATTTTTTTTAACTTGGCAGCATAGGACAAAATTTGACATAATAAAACATAAAAGGGTTTATTTATGGCTCAATAATCACAAGACTTAATAGTTTCAATCATTGTTGCAAAATACAGCCGCGATGCAATTGTTTTTTGTTCGTGGCGTTACTACTTCTCATACGTAGTATTGAGAAGTAGTTTTCACAAAAATTTTCGAATTCGAGATTTTTATGCCAATATGTGCCTTAAGATCTTTTTGATGTCCGTGTATCTGTATGTCTGTGGTCGATTGCTTGTGTATATGATAGCGGCCACAAATATTAATAGATTTCCAGGAAACTTTATATCCGGCTTTGTTATCGAAAAATCTAGAACTAGACAGAATTTTCTAAAATTTAAGCGAAAACTTCGAAATTATATATTTTTTTTAACTTGGCAGCATAGGACAAAATTTGACATAATAAAACATAAAAGGGTTTATTTGTGGCTCAATAATCACAAGACTTAATAGTTTCAATCATTGTTGCAAAATACAGCCGCGATGCAATTGTTTTTTGTTCGTGGCGTTACTACTTCTCATACGTAGTATTGAGAAGTAGTTTTCACAAAAATTTTCGAATTCGAGATTTTTATGCCAATATGTGCCTTAAGATCTTTTTGATGTCCGTGTATCTGTATGTCTGTGGTCGATTGCTTGTGTACATGATAGCGGCCACAAATATTAATAGATTTCCAGGAAACTTTATATCCGGCTTTGTTATCGAAAAATCTAGAACTAGACAGAATTTTCTAAAATTTAAGCGAAAACTTCGAAATTATATACAGTGACCGCCGGTTATAAGATTCAGTGGTTATAAGAAACAGCCGTTTATAAGACTCAAAACGACAGAAACAAATACAAACTTCGTTTTAACATTAAAATTGTGTCGCTTATAAGAAACACGATTCCGTTTATAAGAAACAGTTTTCTACAGAAAATTTGTTGATTTCCTTGCGACGCTGGTGTAAAAAAAAAAATCGATTTGTTTAAGGTTAACTGAAGGACGAGTTGTTATCTCTTGTCTCTGGGCGTACGGGGAGGGGGTGGGAGTTTGCTATGTAACAAAGGATGACAGAGGATTTCTCCGCAGAAAGACTTGGGGAGTACAACCCCAAACCAGTAAGAAACGAGCTTTAATCTTTTGGCAGTTAAGGAAACGTACTGATAAGGAAAGGCGTCTTTGCTTATGCACTCAAATAAGATTCGTACAGCTTTAGTTAGTCATTTTATGTTTTGCTAGTGAAGCATGTCGCAAACCCTTACTTTGCTTGAAAAGCAAAGTTTACTTAAAAAGTATGATTCTCCACCTCCATGTAGTCAATAAGCAAGAAAACAACCTTGCTTGATGCTATCCATATGATCGCAGGCGCATGGAAAAAAGTTTCTGACATATGCATTTTTAATTGCTTCCGTAAAGCAGGATTTTTGAAAAATAATGTTGCCATACTAGCAGAAGATGAAGAAGAATTTAAAGCACCTTTCGAAGAATGGATTCACATCGACGAAAATTTACAAACATCTGAAGAAAACAATGATGATGACATAGTGCGGAAATTCAGAATGTTTGCAATGAAGAAGAAAATGAAGACGACGTTCCACAAGAAGAAAATTTTCCTACAGCCAAACAGTCGCGAGAAGCCCTAACTATAATTAGAAAAACTCTTGAACACAGAGGGGCATCAGAAAAAGTTTATGGACTGTTTTATGATTTAGAAATGGATGTACGTAAACTAATCACAGACTCGTTAGCACAAACAATACTGGATAAGTTTTTTGCTATTCTTCAGTAATAGATTACGGTATGTATGAAAATGTACTATGCTCTTATACATAAGTGAACGACCTATGAGTTTTACTTTTTATTCTTATTTAACTGCATACTATATGCATATAGATAATAATTTAAGTTGTAAGGCTTAATTTGTAAAATGAGAAATATTTTTGAATGCAAAACTTAATTTACAAATGTATTATGTACGTACTAAAATTTTACTTATATACATTTATCTTTTAAATTCTGTAAAACTGTGTTCAATAGTTAGTATTTACAATGGAAGAACGATATTTAAAAAATTTCCGGATTTAAGAAACAACTGCTTATAAGAAACAAAACGAGCGAAACGAACGTGTTTCTTATAAGCGGCGGTCACTGTATTTTTTTTAACTTGGCAGCATAGGACAAAATTTGACATAATAAAACATAAAAGGGTTTATTTATGGCTCAATAATCACAAGACTTAATAGTTTCAATCATTGTTGCAAAAAACAGCCGCGATGCAATTGTTTTTTGTTCGTGGCGTTACTACTTCTCATACGTAGTATTGAGAAGTAGTTTTCACAAAAATTTTCGAATTCGAGATTTTTATGCCAATATGTGCCTTAAGATCTTTTTGATGTCCGTGTATCTGTATGTCTGTGGTCGATTGCTTGTGTATATGATAGCGGCCACAAATATTAATAGATTTCCAGGAAACTTTATATCCGGCTTTGTTATCGAAAAATCTAGAACTAGACAGAATTTTCTAAAATTTAAGCGAAAACTTCGAAATTATATATTTTTTTTAACTTGGCAGCATAGGACAAAATTTGACATAATAAAACATAAAAGGGTTTATTTATGGCTCAATAATCACAAGACTTAATAGTTTCAATCATTGTTGCAAAATACAGCCGCGATGCAATTGTTTTTTGTTCGTGGCGTTACTACTTCTCATACGTAGTATTGAGAAGTAGTTTTCACAAAAATTTTCGAATTCGAGATTTTTATGCCAATATGTGCCTTAAGATCTTTTTGATGTCCGTGTATCTGTATGTCTGTGGTCGATTGCTTGTGTATATGATAGCGGCCACAAATATTAATAGATTTCCAGGAAACTTTATATCCGGCTTTGTTATCGAAAAATCTAGAACTAGACAGAATTTTCTAAAATTTAAGCGAAAACTTCGAAATTATATATTTTTTTTAACTTGGCAGCATAGGACAAAATTTGACATAATAAAACATAAAAGGGTTTATTTATGGCTCAATAATCACAAGACTTAATAGTTTCAATCATTGTTGCAACATACAGCCGCGATGCAATTGTTTTTTGTTCGTGGCGTTACTACTTCTCATACGTAGTATTGAGAAGTAGTTTTCACAAAAATTTTCGAATTCGAGATTTTTATGCCAATATGTGCCTTAAGATCTTTTTGATGTCCGTGTATCTGTATGTCTGTGGTCGATTGCTTGTGTATATGATAGCGGCCACAAATATTAATAGATTTCCAGGAAACTTTATATCCGGCTTTGTTATCGAAAAATCTAGAACTAGACAGAATTTTCTAAAATTTAAGCGAAAACTTCGAAATTATATATTTTTTTTAACTTGGCAGCATAGGACAAAATTTGACATAATAAAACATAAAAGGGTTTATTTATGGCTCAATAATCACAAGACTTAATAGTTTCAATCATTGTTGCAAAAAACAGCCGCGATGCAATTGTTTTTTGTTCGTGGCGTTACTACTTCTCATACGTAGTATTGAGAAGTAGTTTTCACAAAAATTTTCGAATTCGAGATTTTTATGCCAATATGTGCCTTAAGATCTTTTTGATGTCCGTGTATCTGTATGTCTGTGGTCGATTGCTTGTGTATATGATAGCGGCCACAAATATTAATAGATTTCCAGGAAACTTTATATCCGGCTTTGTTATCGAAAAATCTAGAACTAGACAGAATTTTCTTAAATTTAAGCGAAAACTTCGAAATTATATATTTTTTTTAACTTGGCAGCATAGGACAAAATTTGACATAATAAAACATAAAAGGGTTTATTTATGGCTCAATAATCACAAGACTTAAGAGTTTCAATCATTGTTGCAAAAAACAGCCTCGATGCAATTGTTCTTTGTTCGTGGCGTCATTAGCCACCCTTGAGGGGCAAGTTACCATCACCAGGGGGTGCATTGTCAAGTATGGTATCAATCAAAATATTTTTTCAAGCCCTTTAAAGTGTAGGGTAACACGTTATAGTTGCATTCATTTGGGCCAACGATACCATTTTTTCAATCTTTTCCTTATAAAATTAAAAAAAATGGATTTTTGTATGAGAAAGTCGCGTTGAGATGAGCGCATTCCGTATTTTACATGAATTTTTATTTTTACTAACACTAGATAAAAGGTGTTAATTATGGATAATTTTGCTATTACAGTGTAAGAAGCTTGGATTGGAAGATTACGTAGAAGTAAGAGGGGGTGATGGACTAGATCCAAGCATGATGTCAGTTGCTGAAGACTTTTGTGGAATGGATTCTGTACCAGGTGATAATCCTATTCTATTCTATTTATAAAAGGTATAAAATGAAAGATTCTTTCCGATAAGTTGCTTTTGTAATTATCCTGTTAGATATTGTGCTCTTGATTTTACTATTACTTTTACTGCTTCCGTTATTTGTTTAAATTCCATTAAACTTTTAAATGTTATGTGTATTCAAACTTTGAGAATTAAAAGTATGAATTAAATATTCTTAGATTATTTTTCTACTGACATTGATTTGAAATGCTGCTTTTATACGGTTTTTATTTCATTCATTCACTATCTGTTTTATAATCACTTATTCACTATCTG
The DNA here is from genome assembly GCA_951213105.1 of Amaurobius ferox. Taxonomy (NCBI): domain Eukaryota; kingdom Metazoa; phylum Arthropoda; class Arachnida; order Araneae; family Amaurobiidae; genus Amaurobius; species Amaurobius ferox. The sequence continues at coordinate 75,446,335 of OX578134.1, forward strand.
TATTATTTTCATTCTTTTAAAATATTAATTTTCAATTTATTGAGGGGAAATTGCTTATAGTTTTTATATTTCAATCTTTTAAGGTCTTCCTAAATACATCGCGGCCAGATTTGTTTCGTTCTTATTCGAACACATTTTCATTGACGTTCATTGACGTCACGTATCTTCATTGACGTCACGTATTTTTATATACGTTCATTGACGTCTGGTATTTTCATTGACGTTGTTACTGTGATGAAAATTAATTATTTATTTTAGGAGCACCATTTATATGGTGTTAATTTTAATATAATTATCAATTGGTATAGCGTGGGATGCCGTATATTATTTCGTGAGTCGCAAAACCCCCCCAATTTCTTCAGTGATAATACTTGCTTAATTAAACTAAAAAGGAAATCATTAGTACGGATCATTAATGATTCTTTTTAGCTTTCACATTTCATTCTTTACTTATTAAATTGTATTTTAAATCAACTTTTTATAAATTATTTATTTTCCAAAATGTGATCTTCTTAAAATATGCGACACCTTTCAAGCAAATTGAGACCTACGAGACGTTTGGCGTGAGGCCAGACCCGCTCGCAAAGAGCTGCATTTTGTCATTCACCAGGGAACACACGGTGGAGGCAATTCAAAGAAATTCAACGAGTACTTGCGAAATTAAACATACCCAATTCCACGTTGAGTAAACAAAAACACAAACTTGCGACTTCCTCAGATGAAACTCAAACATAAGTTTCCGCCGTACTCGATCATGCATTCTCCGTGATCGCTAATCAAACTTAAAATTATACTTATCTCTACGATACTCTACGTATAAAAGACATATCTCTACTATAAAAGACATGCTCTACACTAGATCTATGTATACAAATATGTTATTTCTTTTAGTATTCCTGAATATAGCCATTAAACCTTAGCCCACATATTATTAGCTTTTTTGTGTTAAGTAAATGCTTTTTGTAGCAGATTTACTGTCGACTTCCTACTCATTAGACAATGCTCTACAACTTTGTAATTGGCTTTTTTCGTCTATCTCACTTTGTTGTCCAGTTCGTTATACCGTTATACTAACTTTTTAGATTCTCTCTTAGGAGCACAGCAATTACTTTTATTCGATGGCATAGTCACTTTATTATACATAAATAGACCTGATGTATACATAGACCTTTACTTATTGGGGTGCTTGAGAACTTCCTAGAAGCACTGTATATGTTAAATATTTTGTATGTAAATTTTTTATTATAATTCTAAATTTCAATTTCGTCTTGTAATTTTATCGCTGTAATTGAATTTGTAAACAGTGATGAGACTGTAACATTGGTGATATAATCACAAAATCCGCCTTTACGGGACGTTCTAAAAAAATTGGCCGAATATCAGCAATGGCAGTTATAAACTTGCTATAAGCCACAATTTATGCGAACTTATATGGTGGGAACTGACAATTTCATTTCTTCCACGTAACCGACATAAAACCAAATACATTTTAGCTCAGGCTACACAAAGCTGCAACAGCAAAGTTCATATCACAATACCGGCTAGTAAATCAGATTAATCTAAATCCGACCTCTCTAAATCCGACAATTAGTTGTAGCGTCGGCTTGTACGTCTCAAAGGAATTGTTGTACACAACTTGCAGTATCAAAGCAGAAAATCCCGTTGACCGTGAGTGAAAACACCGATCATTTTAAATGCTGCACGATGCATGGTTTTCATGCATGTTTGCACGAACTCTATAACATTAATGACGCTAACAGGTTGATCATTTCCATAGCATGATATTTGCATGCCGAGTTTCGCGGCTGTAGTTCAATTTCTTATGGACGCATATATTTTTTGCAACATAGTGTATATACTTTATTTCAAGTTTTAATAAATATGTAAAATAAATACTTAATATAATATTTATTTTTCTCTCTAAAAGGTCGTAGTTCCGTAGATGTTGCCTGCGGAAATTCTGCTGTCCGTCTAGTGTCTAGTGGCAAGTTTGTAAATTCTGTAACTGTCAGTTTCGACCTCTTGATGGACTGGGGATCACCCAATCTGGTCTGCCCAACACTCCTTGAGACACCTTAATTTTACAACTAAGTGGTTCAAAGGTACGAATTTCAAAGCAAATTTATTTAAATTTATTTTTTTTAATTACTTTAAGATTGGCATGATTTTATGAATTTTGTTAGCCATCTTTGACATTCCAATTATTTACTATTGTGATAAAAACTGATTATGTATAATATTACTAATATTTCGCAAGCCGTTTGTAATCAAAATTGCAAAAAATTATCAAGTATGTAATTGTACCCTTTAATTTTGAATTTAGTTTAAGAGTCGTTTTCAATACCAGTTTACGTTTGCATAGCCAAAGTTTAAATGCAACAATAATTTAGCAAGCATGACTCCGCAAATCATAGGTTATGTTTGTTGAAGAGAATGGAATTTGTAGCTGTACATACTATACCTTTGTTAAATTCTTATTGGAAATGCAATTAAATACGGTTGTGCCAGATCATGAGAAATTTCTCTCAGAAATTTTTGATAGGAAATTTATTGTGTGAGAAAATCAGAAAAATGTGGGATAAACGTTCTCCATGCTAGAAATTAATGTCTATGCAATTATTTTCTATGAACTTGTATTATCTCTAATTGTATGGCTCCAGAATTATTTTTTATGGTTAAAGGATATTTTGCTTACGGTCATTATTCGAAAATATTCATAATTACCAGCAAAACTTCCTTTAGAACCTTCAATGGAAGCATATTTCTGTATATATTTTAATATACAGGGTGGTCATAATTAAAGCAGAGGTGTTTAGAGCCCGATAGTGAGAAAACTGTTGGGCCAAACTCAACCAAATTTGCAGTAAATACTATTTAGACCATGGGGTTTAGATTTAAAAAAAATTGTTCGGATTTTTTCCACCGCGGGCCAAAGTGGCACTGAAAAGTCCATTTTTGGAGTAAAATAGGCATAGGAAGTACAGAAAGTTAATATTTTACATGCATTTTGAAAAGGGCATCACATTTACATTTTATACGTATTTAGTACATTTTATATTTGCATTTGCATCTTACATTTACATACGCATGACATTAATTTTTACATTGGCATCATTTACATGAGTGATTCAATATGTTCCAAAAAGTCCATTCTCTACTGCAGAATGCAGCAGATCTCTACTGATTTGCTTGACATGCAATGTTATTCGATCCTTCAAAGTTGGTTAAATTATCCACATTCCCTTGATATACCAAGCGCTTTACATGACCTCACAATCAAAAGTCACAAGGGGTCAAATCATTCGAACGGACTGGCCACTTCATAGGAAACGCTCGCCTAATTATTCGGTTGTTGGTAAAATGCTATCGTAGGCCTCCCTATACACGCAATCCAATATGCGGGGGTGCTCCATCCTTCAAAATATCGTAGATTCAAGACATCCACGATGCTGAAGTTACGGAATAACAAAGTTCAGCAACATTGTTCGATACCTCTCAGCAATGACGGAACTTTCAGTACTTCTTATGCCTGTTTTACTTCAAAAATGGACCTTACAACGTCACTTTAGCCCACGGTGGCAGAAAATCCGAACTATTTTTCTTTTCTTTTAAAAATCAAAACCTCATGGTATAAATAGTATTTTCTGCAAATTTGGTTGAGTTTGTCACAACAGTTTTCTCACTATCGGGCTCTAAACATCTCTACTTTAATTATGACCACCCTGTATATTAAAAATACTCTATTAGAAATAGGAAAAATTTCCAATATTCAATATTTCTCCCCTTTACCTGTGTTGCTAATACTTTCGACCAAATTATCAGTTTTTTAATTTCCTTCAATTATTATTTCCTTCAATATTTCCATCAATCGAACGGCCATTTGTACCATCGCCACTGCACCAATGTATACGGATTGCATGCAATTCTTACTGTCATTTATGCAAATAAAATTTATTCATTTTGTTGTTCTGCATAACTACCCTGCTTTAACTTCCCCGCAACACCGAGTACATTTTCTAATTAACCATTTATGTCAAATGAATTATATAGTGTTCTCTCGTAGTTTAAAAAGTTTGGGTTTTCGTAAAAAGTTTGGGGGAGCTTCTAATAACGATTGAGATAAGGAAAAAAGTTTTTGTATTTTGTGTTTTAATTACTGATTTTAGCATACGGAATCCAATGTATCCTGAATAATTAAAATAATATTTAAATCAACTTCTTATTTTGTTCTTTTGTATGCTTCTAGGAAGGAAAGGTGTTAATAGAAAACGGAGTCGAGGCAGAAGCAAGAACTAAAGTTCCATAATCATTCTTAATAAAAGAATCTGAGTATTTGTTCAAATGTATCTAGAAAACCAATCCATGGACATTTATTGTATTGAGCTTGCAAATTCGTTATTTATGTGTACATTAAAAGTAGAGTTAGAAACATTTATCTATAAATTTTAGCTTTTAAAGATTGTTCATAATTTATATTAAAATTCTTTATGTCTCCCTAGTTTCATGTAAGTATTTTATTCACCATCTTTATTTTTATCTCATTTGTAAGAAAACATATTTGAAAAGTACATATTTTGAAGAGAGTAATGAAATGGATCACTGAGTAAAATGCAGTGCACATAAAGATAAAAAATCTGATGTGGGCAGCACATGACTTTCTTTATATAATGAAATGAATTTACTAGTCTTACAATAAAAAAAAAATGTATAAGATCCACGACGTTGTGTTTTTATCGTTGAATTGTACATTTGGAGATTTTCAGGAAGACAGCATGTAAATCTATTTCAAAATACTCAATTAACTTATACTTCGCGCAACTCTAAATAAACAATCATCAATATTGATAGCATCCGCAATAAGAGATAGAGTCCATATATTCAAATACTGTAATAATTACTTCACCATCTAGTCGTAATTTTCATTGATTTAGCTTGATTTTTATCAATTTGACGACATTTTAGTTAATTTGGCAACATTTAAGAAATCGCCAAGTTGGCGACATTTCGCCAAAATCTCGCCAAGCGTTATGGACGGAGAGATAAGTTATTCTTGTAACAGATAAATGACAAATGACTATTGACGTCCAAATAGAAAAGTATTACCTAAAGTATCTTTCCTCATGAATGGAACTAGAACTACCACGAGAATGATGTCACTAAATTTATCGCATGATAGTACTTATGAAATGTAAATATATTTCACAATAGGTAATTTTTTTTTATTTTATATGATTTTTTGATAATTTTTTTGAAAAATGTACAATATCTCGAGAACGGTTCATGCTAGCGTTCTAAAATTTGTTCCTTATATAATGCAATGGATTTACTAATTTTATAATAAAAAATGAATAAGATCCACGGCGCTGTATTTTTATCGTTGAATTGTACATTGCGCGATTTTCCGGATGACAACGTATAAAACTATTTCAAAATACTCAATTAACTTATGCTTCGCTCAACTCTAAACAATCATCAATATTGATACCATGACGCGATAGTTCATATACCAAAATACTTTAATAATTTCTTCATCATCTAGTCATCATTTTCTTTGTTTTAGTGTCATTTTTATCAATTTGACGACATTTTCGTTAATTTGGCAACATTTAAAAAAGTCGCCAAGTTGGCGACATTCCGCCAAAATCTCGCCAAGCGTTATGGACGGAGAAATAAGTTATTCTTGTAGCAGATAACTGACTATTGGCGTCCAAATATAAAAGTATTACTTAAAGCACCTTTTCTTATGAATGGAACTAGATAGATTCACGAAAATCATGTTACCCAATTTATCGCATGATATTACTTATGAAAAGTGAACATATTTTAAAATAGGTAATATTTTTTTTAATTTTATATAATTTTTTGATGATTTAAAAAAAAAAATGCACAATATCTCGAGAATGGTTCATGCTAACGTTCTCAAATTTATTTTAATCGTTTTCTAATGAAAAATTGCATAAGAAATGCGTATTTACGTAACTTTATTAATAGTTTTAATTTTTTGATGATTTTTTCAAAATTTCACTCGAAAATTTAGGCAGGTTCTGAGCTTTCGATTGCGTATAAAAACAATAGGCTTTCAGTATTCATGGATTGTAATTTTTGTACCAAATTTCGTTCGAATCGGTCCATTCGTTTGTCAGTTATCTTCTCCACAGACTCACTGACACACACACACAGACATCATCTCAAAAACGTCTGATTCGTGTTCAGGGATGCTTGAAACGTGCTTTCCCGTCGAAAACTCGAATTCGAATTTTCGACCCCGTCACAATACTTTCCTTATACATTATATGCATATAAGGAAAGTAAAAAGCATATATGTACGTTTCGGAAATCATTAGATTTCTTTCTACAGTGCAACCAGCCTGAACCAAAAAAATGCTTAAACGAGCGCAAACTAAGCTCGTCCAATAGAAAATGGCTAAATGACACAACACAATATAGTAGCGTCACTTTGTGTGACGAAAGGCGGAAAAGGCGCCACCTTATGTTGGTTCCATTAGTTGGCGCTACTATATTGGTTTCTGTCATTTAGACATTTTCAGCTTAGTGTGCATTCATTTGGGCGTCCATAGTCCAAGCTTGGAAATTCAATGATTTCCGAAAATTATATATAGAGGTGGAATAGCCCAATGGTTAAGGTACGGGGGACGCACACGGGATCGCACTCGAAGGACCCGAGTTCAATTCCCGGCTTGCACAAATAATCCTCGTGCTAACGTGGAGTATTTTCACGTTAAATCTGTCGATATAAAATCCCTTACGAGAGGTTGGTGGTAGGGAAGGTACGGTCCCTGTGGATGTCACCCCCCACTGGGTTCCGGTGTAAATTGGGTGGTAGTGCCCCGGCTGTCCAAACAGATGCCTTATACCTTCAGCTAGGTAGGACTCCCAGGGTCGAAAGTAAGAAACGTACATAAGTATATATGCTTATTTATCTTTATTTTTTCTGCATTTTACATTTCGATCCAGTTCGTTATTGATAGTACGCAAAGTCACGTTCTTTACTTAGTTCTTTACTTACGTTCTTAGTAGCAGCATAAGACAAAGCCATCAACCAGTATCCACCACCAGCCACCAGCCATCATTTAAAGTCATCAACCAGTTTCAGGTTCAAAATAACGCTTTGGCCAGGATAAATGAAATGCAGTCACTTCAACAAATAGAGGAAAATGTCCGTCAACAGAAATTTTTCAAAAATTGATTGATAGGTACCTCCAAATATGTATATCTTATGTTAATACTAGAAAAAAATTTCACTTTTCCATCTACTTAGGCAGTATTTTGAGAAAATTGTTTTATAAACGTATTGGATTCAAACTGTTTAAAATCAACGGGTAATAGTTTCTTGAATCAGTGTATTTAGTTTTAGCTTGTAACTAGACGTTGGGTCATGAACGAATGTTGGCTGTCATGGTCAAATACGATTCATTGAAGATGTTGTTGCCATTTCAAAAAAAAGTAATAGTTTCATGAAACTCTGAATAACTAATGTATTTTTAATTGATGAAATCAATAATTTAAAAATTACTGTTTTTGTAATGGCAACAGCGTTTGCAACAATGAAAGATTAGATTTTGAATATACAACAAAGAAAATAAAATTTTCATACAAGTAGTGTACAAATTTTTTCACGTCAAAATTGTATGAAAATAAAAATTGCTATTCGTTTACAACCAAAATAGGAGGCGACACATGAAAACGCATTCTAAATCATCATGCCAAATTACAAATTATTTGATGCCATATGACCGGCGCTAGTCTGGACAGAAAATCTCTCTATTTTAAAAGGATTTGGTCAGTGGCTGCACCGAACGTTTTTTTTAATATAGAGAGAAAGTGAACATGAATAAATTAATCACTTTGTAATATGTATTTTAGATAGTTAGGTGTATTTGTTTTCCTTTGAAATATTTGTAAATTAAATTACGAATTATTTGTGTAATTAATTTTTATTTTTTATACATAATAAGAGAGTCACAAAATTTAAATATTTTTCTAATTTAAGAGAACTAATTTTTTTAATTTTCCATGCTTCAGCTATTTATAATTCCAAATGCCAGAAAAAAATATTAGTTTCGTTTATAAATCATACACATTTTTTATAATGCTAAACGTAATGACTGAAAATTCCCATTTTATGGAAACTTTCAAAATTTCAAGTTTTTTCAGAATTCACTTCTCAAAAGTTCAGGTTCATCTCTGGAAATACACGGGGGTTTCTTCCAATCATTGTAATTCTACTTATAACTAATTATGTAACTATACAATTATTATTGTACTAAATCATGAAAAACAAGAAGGATCAATCATGCTCAAAGCATTGATTTTGAAACACTTTCCAACATCAATGCAATTTTATTTAAACAAGTCTAAAATGCAATATATTAATCGGTAATATTTTAAAACTTATCACAATACTACATTAATTTATTATATTTGAAAACTTAAACCTTCTTCGAAAAAAATGAACTTCATTCAAATGACGGAATTGAAATATAAATTACCTGGTTTAAACATCTCTAAAATGCGATACATTCCTCGGAAATATTTTTAAAACTATCATAATACTACGATAATTTATTATATTTGAAAACTTCATCGAAAACAACTGAAATTCATTCAAATGATGTCATGGAAAAAATTACACGTCTGGATCTCTCTATAAAAACATCATTTCATTCATAACATTTTCCCATTCATTTCATTCATCAAAACACTCTATAATAATTTATTTTATTTAAAAATTAAGACCATGGAGCTACAAGTAATTAAACTCTATGCTTAAAACCTCATTGAAAAAATCATTCTTCTCTTTGTAAAATCAATGAATTAATTCTCTTTGTAAAATCAATGAATGATTTTGTAAAATCAATGCATTCATATCAGCTATGTAGACTCCATGGGCTAAATAATTTTGTGTTAAAGAAATACAGCAATTCTAATACAACTCATTCTACATATTTTGCTGTTTACATTTTACATAAGTGAAAAATAGGCTTCGTTATAGAATTAATCAAATTAGGATGATCATTTCAACTCAAATATATTGTAATTGCGTTGTTTCAGTATGTAGATGCACAGAATTTAAGCAAAAATAAAGTGGTTTTAGGACGGATACAACACTCAATATGAATTAAAAAGAACTTAAAAAATCACGATTTTGAGACAAGATGGATGCCATATGTCATTTTGAAGTGGGTCATGTAATCTTTTCATATCATGGTCACGTGATCGCTTCATATAAGAGGTGTAATTATTATTTTAATTTTTATTTAAAAAACTACTGAATATATTTTTATATATTTTAGGGAAAAATTTGAATATTACCTAAAATTTTCGAAGCAATTTGTGAATTTTAAATGTGCTTAAAAAATGTTTGAAAAATTATGTCCCATAGGGCTAAATGTATTTCATTTTTTCAACCCGGGTTCAATCCAAAACTAATTGGGTGATATTATTCATTTATATTCTCATAGGTCCTACAGATCGTCTGAACAATATGCTAAAATTTCATTTTGAATAAGTCATCTTTACGGCAGTTGTGCTAACGGACAGACAGACAGACAGACAGACAGAATGAACAAAGTCATAAACATTTTTCAACTTTGTTGTAAAGTGTTAATAAAATATAACTAGCTGAATACCCGTTGAATATCATCGGTTTCGCAATAAGCACTGTAAATTTTTGAATAATTCGCGTTTCACATTTATTCGGTAAATCGAATATTTTGGTGTGCAGAACCCCCTAAAGAAGAAAACGCTGGAAAAGTTAAATTGTGCACTTCTTACTTTTAAACTATCTAACGGTACATCAAATTAAAGTCTCTATCTCATCCCGAAGAATGCTATTTTATCATTTCTCCTTTCGAACGTTCTTCTGTCGACAGCATCCATAAATGAACATTTTTGAAAACCTCTGTTCGTCTTGAGTTTTTTTATCAGATGATTAGTCCATATATCAAATACCAAGCTTCCATCACATTTAAAAGGAAGCGTGTGTCTCATTAATTTAGAAATCGAACATATTCGTGTGCGGCACCCCTAAAGTAACAAATATTGGAAATCTGAAATTGCATACTTTCTTTCTTTCAAACTATCTACCAGTACACCAAATTTGATGTCTCTATCCTATCGCGAAGTTTGTTTTTCTATTACTTCACCTTTCGAACGTTTTTCTGTTGACAGCATCCATAAATGAATATTTTTGAAAAACTCTGTTCGTCTTGAGATTTTTTATCAGATGATTAGTCCATATATCAAATACCAAACTTTCATCACATTTAAAAGGAAGCGTGTGTCTCATTAATTCAGAAATCGAACATATTGGTGTGCGGCACCCCTAAAGTAACAAATATTGGAAATCTGAAATTGCATACTTTCTTTCTTTCAAACTATCTACCCGTACACCAAATTTGATGTCTCTATCCTATCGCGAAGTTTGTTTTCCTATTACTTCACCTTTCGAACGTTTTTCTGTGTAGCACAAACCTTAAACGAACATTTTTGAAGAACCGTAATCATCTTAGGTTTTTTATTAAATGATTAGTCCATATACTACATTTCAAGCCTCTATCACATTGTAAATTAGGTGTTTTTCATTTGTTCATCAAATCGAATATTTTACTGTGCGCACTCCTCTACAATAGCAAATGTTGTAGCCTTTCTTCTTGTATTTTCTATTAGATGATTCGTCATATACCAGATATCCAGCCTCTATCACGTTTTAAAAGGGGCATTTCTCTTTTATTCCGAAAATCGAACATTTTAGTATGCGGACCTCCTAAAGTAGAAAATATTGAAAAAATTAATTGCACACTTTCTTCCTTCCAAACTATCTACTCGTACACCAAATTTGATATCCCTATCTCATTCCGAAACATGTTTCTTATCAATTCACCATTCGAGCGTTTTTCTCAGGAGCACCCCCTTAAACAAACATTTTTGAAAAACTATATTCGTTTAGGTGTTTTTGTCAAATGATTAATCCATACGCCAAATTCCAAGCCTCCATCAAATTTTAAAGAAGCCGTTTCTCATTTATTTGGAAAATCGAACATTTCGGTGTGTGGCACCACCTTCAGTAGAAAATATTGGAAATCTGAAATTGCACACTTTCTTCCTTTCGAACGATGTACCCATACACCGAATTTGAAGTCTCTATCTTATCGCAAAGCATGCTTTTCTATCACTTCACTTTTCGAATGTTTTGGTGTGGAGCATGAGAAATGTCTTCAGAACATTTTCGGAAAATGCGAATTTTCCAGTGGGTTTTATCGATCGATTGAAATCGATACCAAATTGCAAGTCTCTATCTATTCATGAGGTGCCTAAAAAAGCGTGACAGACCAACGGACAAACGGACACTTGGCAATTAGTATATATAGATTACAAATATTACTTACTACTTTCATTTAGTTCCTTCCCAATGTTAAGCAATATTTTGTCTTTTATTTTTATGTTATTATAGTTTTCGGGGGATAATTCATACAATATTGGATATTTTCTCACCATTTTAATGAATTTTTCTGTTTTTGCCGTAGCAATAACTCGTGAAATCTGCAGCGGTAGCGATAAAAACAGTCTGCAGCGATCGGAAATCCGCAGCGAAAAAACACTACACGATCAAGGAAAATTCCGATCAGGTTTGAGCATGTCCATAAGCCACCACGCACTTACGCAGCTGCGAATTCACTTCCTACGAATTTATCGCTTCCTCTGCGAATATTTCGCGTCAGTCTGTGGAAATCTTTATACGAAGTTTTGTTACTTTCATTACATTAGCAGCAGCTTGAGCTGCACGAACAACTTTTAGATTAGGAAAGGCACTTCAACTTTAAAAAATAACAAAATTTATTTGTTTTTCTAAATTTCTCGCGAGGCCTCGTGTGTTTGGGTCCCTTGGTCTCTGACCCATCTGGATCTAGTGGGCATTACGGCCCTGCAAGCAATCCATGAAATTGTATTCTCTATTTTACTCAAAGGAAATACGAAAATGGAATATACATTTATAGCATAATAAAAGTAAAGATGGGCGAATAAAAGGTAAAGTCTTAGTCTTTGGAGATTTTGTTTTAAAAAATTGAAAACATATTGTTATTTACTCGTAAATCTATAAAGATATTTTTAACCAAGTGTAAACACATGTTTTTGATCTTTATAAACAAGAACAGCATTTTCATTACCAGTAATAATTTATAAACATGTTTTTGCCTCCATACCGCTTTCTAAATATCTTTATATATATGTATAAATCACTTTTGAATTCTTTATTGGAAAATTGGTAATCTAAAATAGCCATGGTAAGTACTGTAGTCCGTGACCCGAAGTATAGTAAGTTTTATAGCTCATAACTATAATGGTAAAATGGCAATTATTTTTTCAACGTCTTTATGCTTCCAATTTGAATTTATGATGGTATTAATTTTTTTAATTGAATTCAATTAAAAAAAATATTTTTAAAATAATAAGAAACTAAATCTGTGCATGCGATTCGAAAAAAAAGAGAAGAAAATATTCTGAAGTAAAATATGAGGAAATAAAAGTTACTAAAATATAAAAGAACTATGGAACATAATTTCAACCCAAAACTTGGTGGAAACAAAAAGAGTTGTATTCAGGCATATAGAAAGAAATCGCAAAATATTTTTTATGAAAGTATGTTCTTAATTTATTCACAATGTTAATCAAATCTTACTTATCATTCCAAAGCTAAAGAGAATTGTTGGAATCTTATCTGACACTATGCAATGGTTTTGGTTATTTCAAAATATTTATAAAACAAAAATTAGTTTACTTTATACAGTTATTGTAAACAGTCACAAATTCAAATGTCAAAATACAAAAATTTATTATTTTACATAACAAATTACATTTTGCGAAACACAGCAAAATACAAAAATATTAAACAATAACATGCCAGTGTTATTTACAATCAAAATTACCTTATTTATATAAATTACAAAGGTCTTGCGCGCAGCAATAATATACCAGATCATTATACCCATAGCAACACCAGCAATGCTAAGCATCATCGCCTGACTAAATGTGATAATGAACATGCCTAACACTTATGAAACAAATCATTAGATCCGTATTTTATTGGAGAATGTAACACAATGTTCCCTGCACTGCAGGATGAAATATGAAGAAAAATCCAGGAAGACATTAGCTCCAATTGGGACGTAACAAAACATTAACAATGCAATTATCACGTGCTTTTTTAGTGTGCAGCTAAGATTTCGGATAATCTATCAAGAAAAAATGCAAACGACATATCGATTTAATGAGCGCAGCCAACAGATGTTAGAGTTTAAAAAATATTAGATACTTTCAACAATTTTGCTTCTTAGTCAAGAAGCATTTATTGCCACTTATACAATCGAAATGGGAAAACAAATACAAAAATATTTAATGCGAGGTAGCGCCATCTACAGGTATGTAAATAAAAATAAATATAGTTTCTGGCAATAGCGGCCATGTAATGATATTTGAAACGCTACCACTATATTTCGATTACGATTTTATCTTGTATATGCTATGATACTATGTATTTGTGTGTTACTCTATAGTCGAGAACTCGGCTCATTTTGTGATAGTAACGGTCATGGAATTCGATGCTTTTCGACCAGCCCCTCTTACAAAAAGATTTTTAAACAATTATCCATTGTAAAATTTAATTAAATGTGATTTACATAATATTTAATTGAATTTTAAAGAATAAATTAATGATTAAATTTTGTCATTTTATACACACTAAAAATAATTAAATTAGGTTATAGTTAAAAGACAAGATTATAAAAATACTTGAAAGTATTTGAAAAATGTGTTAAAATGAAGTCTAAATTACTTACTTTTGACTATATAAATGACCTTATAAAGCATTATACGCAGAGGTGCACCAATATTTACATATATTATTAAATTTAGTTATCAGATAACGAAATGAATGAATTATATGTATTGTAAATTGGTGTGAAATCATGGGAAAATATGACAGATCATTAGGGATGCACAATGATTGACGTGATCAACCAAATTAAGGCTAACGTTCGGTTACAGGATGATAATGATTCAATTATCTCTATTCAGAGTCAATTAAAAGAATGTTTAGTGGTTATAACTCAACTAAGAACAGTATGCATAGTTACTGAAACATTCGAACAAATTGTTACAAAAGTACAACGTTGCAAAAGTTACAACGTTAAAGCTACTACACTGCTCATAGTACTTACACATACAGATGCACTTTTAAAAATTGTGAAATATTGAATTGATCTGAAAATACGAATGAAATAAAGAAACATGTTTTCTAATAACATAATTAAATTTAAAATGTTCACATAGAAAGGAAAGAAATTAAAATGTCTATGATTTAATAAAAATATTAAATATAGTGGTAATTTATTCATATATACCCTTTGAGGAACTGTTATAAATAAGACATTTGAAAAAATAAAACTCTTCAAATTAAGCGAAAAGAAATATGCTGTATATAATCCGATTCAGGTTGGCACACCGTCTTCCTTATTGAGCTGTATTCTAGAAACATTTTAAGAACTGTTTATTGCCCATTGTATTCTTTTAGACTAGATGGGTTGTCGTAGCAGTGGTATCCCGCCTTGCTGTTTCGCCTTCTCTTGTCCTTTCTGGTAACTTTCTGTAAATAGTATAAAAGTAAATATGGCATTAAAAACTTTATATAAAAGACATTTAATCATTTCTAAAAGAATAATTTTCGAAGTGCAGAAATAAGTATTTTATTTTCGTGCTATGTTTCCTCAGAGGAGGAGGTAAAATTGGAGGTTTCAGAATAAAATTAAATCCAGGTGCTTAATTACCCATTAGCCTAAGCTTTGAATCGAGTTCTACGGCGATCTGTGTCGGCGATCTGATTTCGTTTATGTGTGTGTGTTGTGTGTGTGTTTTATACATTAACACACTTATTCAATTATATTTAAAAAAAAATTATTTTTTAAAAAATTATTTTTTTTTAAATATTATTTTTCAAAATTATTTTTTTTAAATTTTAAAAATATATATAAAAATTATATATATATATTATAAAAATATATATAAAAATATAAATAAAAAAATATGTGTGTGTGTGTGTGTGTATAAAAATAATATATATAAAAATTATATATATATTTCATAAAAATATATTTCCATTTAATATAGCCTATTATTAATATATTATATATTAATATATTAATATTTAATAAATTATATATTAATATATTAATATTTAATTAATAATTAATATATTAATATAGCTTATTATTAATATTATTAATATAGCCTAAGCTTTGAATCGAGCTCTACGGCGATCTGTGTCACGATCTGTGTGGGCGATCTGATTTCCTTTATGTGTGTGTGTTGTGTGTGTGTTTTATACAATAACACACTTATTCAATTATTTTAAAAAAAAATTTATTTTTAAAAAAATTATTTTTTTAAAAATATTATTTTTCAAAATTATTTTTTTAAAAAAATTATTAAAAAAAAATGTGTGTGTGTGTGTGTGTATAAAAATACATATATAAAAATTATATATATATATTTTATAAAAATATATTTCCATTTAATATAGCCTATAATAAGTATATTATATATTAATATATTAATATTTAATAAATTATATATTAATATATTAATAGTTAATTAATAATTAATATATTAATATAGCCTATTTTTAATATTATTAATTTAGCCTAAGCTTTGAATCGAGCTCTACGGCGATCTGTGTCGGCGATCTGATTTCGTTTATATGTGTTGTGTGTGTGTGTGTTTTATACAATAACACACTTATTCAATTATTTTTAAAAAAAATGTATTTTCAAAAAAATTATTTTTTTTTAAATATTATTTTTCAAAATTATTTTTTTAAAAAAATTATTAAAAAAAAAATGTGTGTGTGTGTGTGTGTGTATAAAAATACATATATAAAAATTATATATATATATTTTATAAAAATATATTTCCATTTAATATAGCCTATAATAAGTATATTATATATTAATATATTAATATTTAATAAATTATATATTAATATATTAATAGTTAATTAATAATTAATATATTAATATAGCCTATTTTTAATATTATTAATTTAGACTAAGCTTTGAATCGAGCTCTACGGCGATCTGTGTCGGCGATCTGATTTCGTTTATATGTGTTGTGTGTGTGTGTGTTTTATACAATAACACACTTATTCAATTATTTTAAAAAAAAATGTATTTTCAAAAAAATTATTTTTTTAAAAATATTATTTTTCAAAATTATTTTTTTAAAAAAATTATTAAAAAAAAATGTGTGTGTGTGTGTATAAAAATACATATATAAAAATTATATATATATATTTTATAAAAATATATTTCCATTTAATATAGCCTATAATAAGTATATTATATATTAATATATTAATATTTAATAAATTATATATTAATATATTAATAGTTAATTAATAATTAATATATTAATATAGCCTATTTTTAATATTATTAATTTAGCCTAAGCTTTGAATCGAGCTCTACGGCGATCTGTGTCGGCGATCTGATTTCGTTTATATGTGTTGTGTGTGTGTGTGTTTTATACAATAACACACTTATTCAATTATTTTTTAAAAAAATGTATTTTCAAAAAAATTATTTTTTTAAAAATATTATTTTTCAAAATTATTTAAAAAAAAAAAAAGTGTGTGTGTGTATATAAAAAAATTTTATACTAAAATTATATATATATATATTATAAAAATATATATAAAAATATGAATAAAAATATATAAAAAATATAAATAAAAATATATATAAAAAATAATTATATAAAAAAAAGTGTGTGTGTGTGTGTGTTTTATACAATAACGCACTTATTCAATTATTTTTAAAAAAAATTTATTTTTAAAAAAATTATTTTTTTAAAAATATTATTTTTCAAAATTATTTTTTTTAAAAAATTATTAAAAAAAAATGTGTGTGTGTGTGTGTGTATAAAAATACATATATAAAAATTATATATATATATTTTATAAAAATATATTTCCATTTAATATAGCCTATAATAAGTATATTATATATTAATATATTAATATTTAATAAATTATATATTAATATATTAATAGTTAATTAATAATTAATATATTAATATAGCCTATTTTTAATATTATTAATTTAGCCTAAGCTTTGAATCGAGCTCTACGGCGATCTGTGTCGGCGATCTGATTTCGTTTATATGTGTTGTGTGTGTGTGTGTTTTATACAATAACACACTTATTCAATTATTTTTAAAAAAAATGTATTTTCAAAAAAATTATTTTTTTAAAAATATTATTTTTCAAAATTATTTAAAAAAAAAAAAAGTGTGTGTGTGTATATAAAAAAATTTTATATTAAAATTATATATATATATATTATAAAAATATATATAAAAATATTTCACTAAAAATATATAAAAAATATAAATAAAAATATATATAAAAAATAATTATATAAAAAAAAGTGTGTGTGTGTGTGTGTTTTATACAATAACGCACTTATTCAATTATTTTTAAAAAAAATTCATTTTATATATAAAAATATAAATAAAAAAATATGTGTGTGTGTGTGTGTGTATAAAAATAATATATATAAAAATTATATATATATTTCATAAAAATATATTTCCATTTAATATAGCCTATTATTAATATATTATATATTAATATATTAATATTTAATAAATTATATATTAATATATTAATATTTAATTAATAATTAATATATTAATATAGCTTATTATTAATATTATTAATTTAGACTAAGCTTTGAATCGAGCTCTACGGCGATCTGTGTCGGCGATCTGATTTCGTTTATATGTGTTGTGTGTGTGTGTGTTTTATACAATAACACACTTATTCAATTATTTTAAAAAAAAATGTATTTTCAAAAAAATTATTTTTTTAAAAATATTATTTTTCAAAATTATTTTTTTAAAAAAATTATTAAAAAAAAATGTGTGTGTGTGTGTGTGTATAAAAATACATATATAAAAATTATATATATATATTTTATAAAAATATATTTCCATTTAATATAGCCTATAATAAGTATATTATATATTAATATATTAATATTTAATAAATTATATATTAATATATTAATAGTTAATTAATAATTAATATATTAATATAGCCTATTTTTAATATTATTAATTTAGCCTAAGCTTTGAATCGAGCTCTACGGCGATCTGTGTCGGCGATCTGATTTCGTTTATATGTGTTGTGTGTGTGTGTGTTTTATACAATAACACACTTATTCAATTATTTTTTAAAAAAATGTATTTTCAAAAAAATTATTTTTTTAAAAATATTATTTTTCAAAATTATTTAAAAAAAAAAAAAGTGTGTGTGTGTATATAAAAAAATTTTATACTAAAATTATATATATATATATTATAAAAATATATATAAAAATATGAATAAAAATATATAAAAAATATAAATAAAAATATATATAAAAAATAATTATATAAAAAAAAGTGTGTGTGTGTGTGTGTTTTATACAATAACGCACTTATTCAATTATTTTTAAAAAAAATTTATTTTTAAAAAAATTATTTTTTTAAAAATATTATTTTTCAAAATTATTTTTTTTAAAAAATTATTAAAAAAAAATGTGTGTGTGTGTGTGTGTATAAAAATACATATATAAAAATTATATATATATATTTTATAAAAATATATTTCCATTTAATATAGCCTATAATAAGTATATTATATATTAATATATTAATATTTAATAAATTATATATTAATATATTAATAGTTAATTAATAATTAATATATTAATATAGCCTATTTTTAATATTATTAATTTAGCCTAAGCTTTGAATCGAGCTCTACGGCGATCTGTGTCGGCGATCTGATTTCGTTTATATGTGTTGTGTGTGTGTGTGTTTTATACAATAACACACTTATTCAATTATTTTTAAAAAAAATGTATTTTCAAAAAAATTATTTTTTTAAAAATATTATTTTTCAAAATTATTTAAAAAAAAAAAAAGTGTGTGTGTGTATATAAAAAAATTTTATATTAAAATTATATATATATATATTATAAAAATATATATAAAAATATTTCACTAAAAATATATAAAAAATATAAATAAAAATATATATAAAAAATAATTATATAAAAAAAAGTGTGTGTGTGTGTGTGTTTTATACAATAACGCACTTATTCAATTATTTTTAAAAAAAATTCATTTTTAAAAAAATTATTTTTTTAAAAATATTATTTTTAAGAATTATTTAAAAAAAAAAAAAAAAAAATTATATATATTATTATACATATTATTAAAAAATAATATATATAATTGGTATTAGCACTGAATACTTTGCACGAGGTATTTTACTCACTAATAAATACCTTTCTGGTAGGTCGGACGGTCTGGGTCTCAACAACAACAACTCACTAATAATTGTCAAAGATAATTTCGGTATTTAACCATCACTATGACATAAGAAAAGTGGATCGTGCATGGTCTCAAATAAGGCTTCAGAAACCCAGCAATTCTCCGAGCTATATTAATATACGTCCTTATAATAATCCGATTGTATCGGTACGAAATATGAAGATAGAAAAGAAATTGATGAAAATATAAATAATTATCTTATGAGTAACTCCTATGCTCATGGGACATAATCAGTACGATGTAAGATTTCATGTTTTACATTTTACAATTTATACAATTCTCAATCTTTTACAACTTTTAGCTTTTTAAAAGTTTAACTTTTAAAACTTTTACTTTTTACAGCTTTTAATTTTTAATAAAACCAAAGTTAAAGTTAAAGTTAGAGTATTAAGAAAGAGCGCTTACATGGTTTTTAGTAAAATTTTAAAGTTTACAACTTTTTATCAAGTTTACAAGTTACTTAGTTTATAAGTAGCATTTGTATAAATGATTAAAGTTTATAATGGAATTAAATTTTGAATACCAAATGTCAAGTTTATTAAATTTTAGATATTACCAACTAAACTGTTGAATTAGTATAATGTAAAGAAATATATTTGTTTTTCACTCGAGTCAAAGAAAAGTTAGTAAAAATAATTTCATGAATTTCTTACTTCATAGCTTGGGTTTGAGTCCTGCATCAAACTATCCGTGAAGCTCATGTCCATTAAATCTTCGGACATCGAAGGTTCCTGTAATGGAATAAAATGCTTTTAAGTTTCAAAAAAATTGAATGTCTGAATATATTCCGTGAGTTTAAAAATTACTGTAATCTTAAATTTTAATATTAGAGTATGCAAAGTTAAACATGAACATTTTGACTCAATTGCGATTCGTACTAACATTGCTGCAATAACGCCACTTGTTAACGAAATTTTGCGACCACTAATTGGTAAAACATTTAAAAACATGTACAGATTGTTAGTTATTAATTATGATACACTGTAAAACATTCTGCAACCTTTGCTAATTTTTTCAGTTACTTTGTTAATAATTTCGGCAATCTGAGAAGAAAAGCTATAATTACAGGCGCCCATGAACATTCTAGCTTCATTTCTGAAATATTCAGCTAATTTTCGTGTGCTGAAACGTTATTTTTGTATATATATATATATATATATATATATATATATATATATATGAAATGTAATAATAAGAATTATGTAAAAATAAAAAAAATAAAAATACAATTCAAGTAATATTAACATCACCATAGAAGCAAATTCACGGCCATAATGCCGATAAGAGAAAAGAACAGAACCTTCCCAAATTCGATGATTAATCAGAATTAAATTCCTCTTCAGGTCTGAGTATTTAACTCTAATTAACCCAAACAAATGCCTGTTTCAGATTAAGCAATAGTACATTACTATAAATGCTTAAACTCAGACTACAGGCATCAAAAAATGAAAAAATGAAAAAAGGATACATTAAGAAAATTGTATTACCATGCGGCATGAATCATTCTTCTTCTACCACGTGTATACACGATCAACCTCAACAACTTAATCTAGAAGCACCGGAATGAACAAGTCGAAATTCTACCAGGGAGGTAGTACGAACGTTCACGGAAATAATCCCAAACCCGTCCAGTGAGTCTAAGCTGGAGACTGGACAAGCAATTCAGAATACAACTTCCCAAACATGCAGAACTGAATATGAATATGAATCATAGATGAAAATTCCTACTAAACAAGAATTCATAGGAAAACTGGATAATCGAGAATGCCACTATACACCATTATAAGGGCGCACAAAACGTAGTTTCAATACTGACAAAAGTTACATTTTTTTGCGAAAATAAAATTCAAAACATTAATGCATCTTATTTTCCGATTTTTTGATTTTTCTAATGTTTTTGACTTAGTTTATTATTGTTCATTTTTATTTATTTATATAATTAATAAATAATTCTATATAACATACAAACATATATATATATATATATATATATATATATATATATACATATATATATATATATATATATATATATATATATATATATATATATATATATATACATATATATATATATATATATATATATATATATATATATTTTTTTTTTCTCTCTCTCTCTCTCTCTCTCTCTCTCTCTCCTGTATGTTAGTCACTATAATTGGGAATGTTTTCTAGGATGTTATCAAGTGAAATTTGATACACTGAGTTGATAATTTTAATAACAAAATTGGGGGGATATGCATTATTAATATGCATTATAAGTTGCATTAATGTTTTGAATTTTATTTTCGCAAAAAAATGTAACTTTTGTCAGTATTGAAACTACGTTTTGTGCGCCCTTATAATGGTGTATAGTGGCATTCTCGATTATCCAGTTTTCCTATGAATTCTTGTTTAGTAGGAATTTTCATCTATGATTCATATTCATATTCAGTTCTGCATGTTTGGGAAGTTGTATTCTGAATTGCTTGTCCAGTCTCCAGCTTAGACTCACTGGACGGGTTTGGGATTATTTCCGTGAACGTTCGCACTACCTCCCTGGTAGAATTTCGACTTGTTCATTCCGGTGCTTCTAGATTAAGTTGTTGAGGTTGATCGCGTATACACGTGGTAGAAGAAGAATGATTCATGCCGCATGGTAATACAATTTTCTTAATGTATCCTTTTTTCATTTTTTCATTTTTTGATGCCTGTAGTCTGAGTTTAAGCATTTATAGTAATGTACTATTGCTTAATCTGAAACAGGCATTTGTTTGGGTTAATTAGAGTTAAATACTCAGACCTGAAGAGGAATTTAATTCTGATTAATCATCGAATTTGGGAAGGTTCTGTTCTTTTCTCTTATCGGCATTATGGCCGTGAATTTGCTTCTATGGTGATGTTAATATTACTTGAATTGTATTTTTATTTTTTTTTATTTTTAAATAATTCTTATTATTACATTTCAAATATTTATCCATATACTTGTCTGCTGCATTATGCGCGTATTGTATATTGGTTTCTTATTTTCTGTCTAGTTGTTTACGAGTTTCTGTGGTAACATTCATTTTTAATTATATATATATATATATATATATATATATATATATATATATATATATATTACCATAAATATCAGGAACCTTACTCTCCATTACGGACAACTGATTCTTCTGAAACTTTTAGAAACGTGCTTGCAAATGTTTTACATGGGGGGGAAGAAGCACAATAGATAACAGTTTAGATATACCAGAAAAATAAGGATACTTTTATGAATGAGAACCAGATTTGCTCAAACTGTTAAAGAAGGATGCCTTCCTTGAACAAGATTCGGTGCAAAATTGCGTCACACTTTTGTTTTAACTGCGAGTGAGTGGAATGTCAAGACTGTAAGATCAAACTCGTTCCTTATTGCTTTATTTATCAAGATTCATGAGTCATCGCTATGACCTCCCAACCATACAATCCCCGAGGAACAAACTCCAAACAAAGAAATAATTGTAAATAATAAATTTACTCATACCTCACTTGCCATTCTTCTACTTGAGGGCTGTCTGGAACCGGGTACCAGAAAGTCAGCCCCTGATCTAAATTGTCTAGCAGAGGCTCGAACTGTGGTTTCTCCGAAAGACCGACCAGCCTCTGACCACCTAAAATGAAAAGAATGTATTTTCAAATGTAAATAAATTATCTTTGAAAATTGCCTAAACCAATTGATATTCCATTTATTTACTATCCTGTCAAATCATGTTCTGTGTCAAATCACCTGTTGATCTCCATTGCTTACCAAACTTGGCGAAATTCTTTCATTTTTTAAATTTTTCACATGCCTATATTTTTTGTTTATAAAGCTATTTGCATATCAGTATTCTGAGCGAAATAAGTTTCCTGTCACAGATTTTAACCTTTATGTTGTAAAAAGTTATGTTTTTTCAACATAAATAAAAGTTTTACATTTATTTATATTGGAAAAAGGTAAACAACTTACTGTCATAATCTTATGTAAAAATATAAACACATATAGCTCGAATATACCACAGAAATTTCGAAGTGTTGTGATCAATAGTTGTTGAGAAAAAGGAACATAAACAATAGAAAACACATTCTGAGAAAAACAGCAAGAAAAATAACAAGTTCAGCAAGGCTATGGGTAAAATATGGAAACCAAAGTTTTCTCACCCTTCTATTTAGCAGATTAACTATGATGTGATACATCGTTAGAAAGAAAACATTTTATATCCTTTAAATCAACAATAGACAATAAAAAAATTAGAATTTTACGACTCATTCTGCGGTTTTGCTCCCTTTATGAAATCGAAAAAATCAATGTTACTAAAACAATTGTTTGCTACATTTAGGCATTTTTGGGTGTAGTTATATTCCAAGATCACAACAATGATATATCTATAAATTTATGTGTTATCAAGCATTTCAAAAATTTTAATTTTTAGTATTTTGCAAAAAATCAGAAAATTTAGAAGTTTTCTGAAATTTGAGGGATTGTGCGACACGGGTTAATATTAATCGATTCAAAAACATTTTTATTGCCTCGTTCAATAATATTAGCATTGCAACAAATACAGGGATTGGAACCAAGGATATCATTAATTTTTTTACCATTATACCAAGAAGTTATTTATTATTTAGTATATTTTTTGCCGTTATACCATTATACCACCCGAATATGTATGAATAATTATTAAGTGTATGAGTAATTTTATGAAACTCAGAGAAAGATTCGTATTCCAATAATGATAATTTAATGAAAAATGATTATGTAAATGAAGCTAGTAATAAGTGGTACTGTAAAGTAATATGCATTAAAAAACATACATGTGTACATAAAACTGATTTTGCCAAAATAAAAAATTAGTTATGGGCTTATTGATTTCTATGCTTGTATTGTATGTTCTGTCTAGCGACCTTAAAGGTAAGTGGAGTTTTAATATGATGCTAACTGGAACATATATTCTAGCCACAATAGTGCCACTGCAGAGACACAGAAAATATAACTATAAGAAAAGATATAAACATGCTTTAAATGTTTAAAATTTCTAAATAAATCATTATTATTTACACAAATTATTAATTACACAAATATTAATTACACACATTTTTCAGACGTCACAACACGAAATAAAATTTTCAACGATATTTTTTGTGAAATATGTGCATGGTATTAAGAAAGCATCTGACCTAAATGCGCTACATACCTCTGTCTAGAAGGTGACAGATTTACTTCATTTAATAGTTCACTATGGGTTAAACTCATCCTTCGTGTTACCCACAGTTCAGGCTCTAGTCCGTAATGCCCCATGGAACTGTGGCAACGGCTTCCACTGCTACCACCAACATAGGCAAGACCACTCCCAGCTAGGGCTGCCTGACTACTGGCCACGGACGACCGCCTCCGTCTGCTTGGACCAGAAACACAAGAAGGAGGGGGCAGTCTGATGTCTCTGAACTCATTTAACTAAGATAACAAAATTTAAACTTGATATAAATAACAAACATTATATGTTTAAACTTGATGTAAATAAACATAAATTTATGTTTAAACTTGATATACATAAACGTACATTTTATATACAGTATACTAATACTGCAATTAAACGGAAATTAACTTCATCTAAAAACGATAAATAAATAAATAAATAATTGCTCTGTTTCTATTTTTCAGATAAGACTGTTCTACATTAAAATCCATCAAAATTATATTTGACTCCGTTTAAGCTATAAACGTAATTCGTAAAACGAAAATCTATAACAAGGTTGCTTCCTATTGAAGGAGTTAAAAATATATGCAGTGGAAAATTTACAATTGAGAAAATATCATACACGCATTTAAAAAGTCTTTCAAATTTTTTCTCTGAATAATTTTTTTATTTCACTTCAATGGTATGTTTAATATATAAAGTGCTTTCATTTGGCAGAATAAAATCCTGTTGTATTAAACATTAGTTCCATTTATTGTGTATATATCCATTATCCATATAAACATTAACTTAAAAGGAATACTATGTGAAAGTAGAAACACATTCTGAGAAAATCAGCTAGAGATCTCATCGAATATTTAATCGATTATTCAAATAGAAAAAAAAACACTACACTTGTATTGCATATTTAAAATGTTTTATGAAAACAAACTGTAGTCAAGCGCATCTTAAATATTTGAAAATACTGAGAATTGAACGGGTAATAGTATCTGAACTGGAAAAATGGAAACGAGAAAATTCTAGAAGGATTTCTAAAATTAGAAATGGAAATGGAAATAGAATCTTGTAATCACTGCTTCAATTTTCCCATGGAATAAAAAGTGTTCAAGTGGGATATGATTTCAATCTGCTAAAATGTAAGTTGAAGGATAAACCTGATTGATATTGACATTTTAAGATTTATCAAACTTTTACAGTAGTGATTTTTCAACTTACTTGATATTTACTTGATAATTTTGCCCTTCACTAATTTAGACTTTTGCTTTATATAATATTTCGTTTTCTTTACATATGAGATGTTTTTACAATTTTTCATGTAGTATTTCAGAGCTATTGCAAGAGAGGTATTGCAAGCTCAAAGCTATTTCAAAAGGGAAACGCGCTGGTCTCTAAAGATAGTTAGCCTTAAATGTTAAAATACATTGTCTGGCCTTCCGTGTAATTTCACTCTACGGAAAAATCCCTGACAATCAAAGTTACCAAATTTTGTATACGATCTTCCTAACAAGTGTGTAATAGATACGTTGGCACGTTTTTATCCAAGCTGATTAAGTTTTTTATTTATTAACATTTAATTGAAATTTTGGGAAATTTTCTCACCAAATAGGGACTTTCTGAGCAATATAGAACAGTAAATAAGTTTCCCTGTCGTAAATTCATTGTTGTAAAGTGCATTCTTGCCCGCCGTCCATTATGTTGATTTTGACGTTTAAATTTATGATCTCCCCTTGTGGCAGATTAGTATGCACTGGAGTGCAGTGTGCTACAATGTAAACAGTTACAAATAAAAACGTAAGCAGTAAGCATTTTTAAACTAGCATTTAAAATGTCAATTTTAAAAAATGCTAGTTTTCAATACCAGTGTGCTGGTAACTGTTTTAAGTAAGTCTAAAAATTCATACGTCTAAGAAGGGTTAGAAATATACGCTTACGGCATCTCCGAACGAGGTTTACCCTGAATTCACTGCATCATCATTTCTAATTTTTCCAGAAAAGAAAAATCGAAATAATAAGACTTTTTTAATAAAAAGATCGCACAACCTTCTTTCTGTATTTGTTAAAATATCAGCTTTATGTAGCAGTTATCTATAGGAATCAATAACATTGAAAAATAAATAAATATTTCAAGAATAGATATTCTGATAGGAATGTTGATATTTACTGTCCACTGCACATGAATGAAAATATGATATGAAATATGTTTAATTCTAAATGTTAGTTTAATAAATTTCATTACAGAACAAACTAGTTCTCTCACAGTTTTAAAATCACTATGAACCATACAAAATTATCCCGTACGTTCAAATTGCTGTTGGTGTTCATATTAAAGCAGCTGTACTGGCTAATTAAGTGGTCATAAAGATACAATGAAACCTAGTTAAAGTGTCCACCCTTGGTATTGTGAAAACTTGTCACTATATGAAAATTGCAATGGTTACTACATGAAAATAGTATGGTCACTTTGGGAAAAGCCGTCACTATACCAAGCGGTCAGTATACCAAGGTGGTAACTTTGCTAGGTTTCAGTGTATTTCAACTATACTAATGGATTTTCCATATATTGTCGGTTAGCGCCGTCATGGTTCATTTATATGGCGACAATGGTAGAAACCGTAGGAGAAATGCACATGACTGAAGCGAAGGACTATGAGAGACAGAGATAGAAATTCCAGATTTTAAATTGAGAGCGGTTGCAGAAAATTATATTTTAGAAAGATGTTTCACTTATGACATCTTTTTCGTAAGCTCAGTACACTTTATTTTCTATATTTTTAAAATTTTGCTTAGAAGGATCGGAATTGGACCTCCGTTAATTGGCAAAGTATTGCTTTCTCCGATGAGTTACGTTTTCTGTCTCATCGAACGGATGGACCTTGGCGTATAAGGTGTAAAAGATCGAAGAACAGACACTCATCAACCATTGCTGAAAGAACACAAGGCGGGGGAGGGAGGGCAGCATAATGGTCTGGGGAATGTTTTCGTGGCATTTTCTGAGTCCACTCGTAACTGTGGAAGGTACTATGAACCAAATTCGTTATGAGTCTATACTTGCAGTCCACGTACACACATACATGCAGACTGTCTTTCCTGGGATGGACGGGATCTACCAGCACGGCAACACGACGTGTCACACAGTGAGAATTGTCCGAGAGTGGTTGAAGGAGCACGATGAATACTTCAAAATACTT
This sequence comes from Amaurobius ferox, assembly GCA_951213105.1. Taxonomy (NCBI): domain Eukaryota; kingdom Metazoa; phylum Arthropoda; class Arachnida; order Araneae; family Amaurobiidae; genus Amaurobius; species Amaurobius ferox. The sequence continues at coordinate 75,474,173 of OX578134.1, forward strand.
CCCTCCCCTAATTCCCCAGACTTAAACCCAATTGAGCATCTGTGGGACAGCCTCAATCAGGTTATTCGTTCTATGGATTCCCCGCCTCGATCAGGTTATTCGTTCTATGGATTCTCCACCACCCACCAACTGCATTCAGCATGGTTCCACATACCTGTGAACACCTTCCAACCCGTCTAGCTGCTGTCTAGATGCACACTGCTGTTACTTTGGATATTTACTGGTGGTCATAATCACAGACTAATATAAACAGACTTTTCACTCGACCGCAGCGCCCTCAACCGCCAACCAAAATATCAAGGTTGGCACGCTTGGCGATGGTCTGTGACGGTTTTCGCCAAGACGTTCTGCTAATATAACCCTATTTGGCACTGAACGAAACACTTGGAACTTGGAAGAACGTTGTTTTATCATCGCATGTTTACACGTGGTAAACATAATTTCGCTGCTATTATGGATTTTATAATCAATTATTTTATTTTTTATGGATTACTAAAAGAAAAGGAATTACGTTTACAAGGTATGTAATTTACTTTTATTTAAATAAAAAATTTATTTGTTATCCATCCCATATTTCACCCTATGCACGTGTTCATCATAAGAAATTGGTGCAGTATTATCATTGCCTACCAGATTAAATTCTAAGAAGCAGTGGTGTTATTAGTTAAAAAAACCTTTTCCTCATTTATATAAAATGTATAAAAATTGATATTTGGATAGCTTTTTCTAGAGAAAGTTGAATATGATATTGAATATGTATATATTTTACATGCTCTTTACTAACTGACGTAATGTTGAAAATAATACCCCCCCCCCTTTCTAATTAACGATTGAGTTCGACACCTTTGATAATGCATTTATGTAAATTTGTTATTTAGGATAAGAATATTACTGTATTTAAAATATATATATATATATATAATAACATCATCACAGAATAAATTAAGAACTAAGCAATTTAACAATCAACACGCTAGTATACTTTTTAGGCTGAAAATATTATATAATATTTTAGTCTTTTGGGTATGTTAGCTTGTAATTTTTGGTGTATAATGATTTACAGTGATGCAATGCGTCAATTTCTTTATTTAGTTTATGATTGCATGAATTAAATATATGTCTATGTTTATTTATTTAAATTTACACATATTACAGATAAAAGTATTTTAAATGCTGATCATGTTTATAGTTTAAAAATTATAAAAGTACAGTTCCGTAATTTTTTTTTTTTTTTTTTTTTGGCCGCATTAACATGAAATCGCCAATTGAGCGATAGTCGCCAAATCTAGCAGTCGAGCTTTTTATACGTCATAGCTGCGATGGTTGGCTCCTCGAACGCTAGTGTCTATGCGAAATCCTATGTTAACGATATTGCCATAGGTTCCTATGGGAGTGAACCTTCTGAATATTGTATTCTGTGGTCACAATAATGTGACTGGACTGTGTATATTGATACATTTTCACTAATTATTATATCCGTCATATGGTGAGATGTATAGTTATGTGAAAGATTGAAAAGTTATGTAAAACTTTCAAAGATATTAAATTATCGCCAAACTAATGACATTTTCTGAAAGTCGCTAAGTTGACAATTTTGCAACAAATGTGTTGCCTTGTTCACAATAGTGACACACACACACACACACACACACACATATATATATATATATATATATATTTGAAAGACTTCATTGTTGTTTTCTTACCTGTGCAATGCGTGCTTCATACGCAATCTTATCTAAGTGGCATAGACTACCTTGTCGCATGGGAACACTACTGGGATATATTGATGACGCTTCACAAATTAGAGACTGGGTGCTCATCCTGCGCCCAGGTAATGCTGTGTACGAAGTACAAATGTCTTTTCCTACTATGTTTTCACCATCTGGTCCGAATATCATCTGAAAATGATTTTTTAATTCATTAGGAATAGCATAAATATGTAGAACATATAAATAAAGGTCGGCATATATAATTAATCTTTTCTAAAACTGCACGAAAATGGCAAAAAAAATTTTTGCAGATAATATATCCATATTTTGTTAAATTGATTAATGTACTTAAAGAGCATATTAGGTTTTGGTATTTTAAATTTAAGATCTTACATTTATCGAAGATTAATGATTTGTGATATAAAAAAAGACTACACTTGATATAAATTGATATATGCGTACGTAGATGTATTCTATTATATTAGCATTTTTTTTTCTATGACGGTAGATATAATAGTAAAACAAAATATTTATTGCTACTAATCTTTGAATACTTTATTCTTTGATAGTTATAATTTTCTTTATATTTATGGCCTCGGATAACGCGTTACGAATCAATAACAGTGTGTAATAAAGCTTTTGACTTCTATGAAAATAAATATATGGTATATATTGCTAGATTAACATGAAACATTATTGTATTCAGTAATAACACTAAAAATAAGTTTGCAAATTTTCAGTTGGTATCATTATTATATACAAATATGCAGTTGCATGATGATGTTAGTATTAGCCATAAGGTATTTATTATACGTAGGATTTCTGCAGTTGATTTTAGTAATAATACTAAATGGAACTATCTTATTATACAAAGTGATAGTGTACAATTACTGTATTCAATTATAATTTAGAAATGAAGCAAGTTTTCGAGTTAGAAACGTTGACTAAAATACAAATCAACAGAAAAATTGAGAATATTTCGTCTTGTTGATAGCACATTTAAAAACACAAACAAAATTGACATACGTGCATAAATTAAATTCATAAAAGCTGAAAATGTTTCAGAAAACACTGTCAATTTCTAGAGATTTGAAAAGATATAGAAATAAAATTTTTAAAGCTACATTGAATAAAATCACTTAGTTATTTATTTTTAAATTATTCAAATCTCCGGCAAAATACAAAATAAGAACTTATATTTTATTGAAGAATAAGTTAGTGAAAACTATTATTCCATAATTCGTTATTTTTATAAAAAAAATCTCGTATAACAGATAATTTTAATATAAGCTAAAATAGCTTTAAAAAAAGAGTGCTAATTTAAAAATAAGCATTAGAATAAATTTTCGACACTGCTAATCTTGCTCCTAGTGCAGCTACAAGCAAAGAATGTCTTTAGGTCTTATCTGCTGCCGTTTATAGCTCTGGTAGCAAAAAAAACTTGGTATGTATGGAGTTTTCCTTAACATCTGTAGTCGTCAAGTTAGTCATACCACGCAACCTGCATTTAAGTTATAGTAGATTAAGCTCAAACTTAAAGACTGCATCACCAGGTTTGTAGCCACAGTGTAGAATATTCATAGTGCACAGATTTGGAATGTCTTCTTCAGATGGTTTTTAACTTTTTTGTGCTTATTAATAAACTTTCGCAATATAATAAACATTATCAGTATAAGAATTTTGCGTACCGAAATGTAATGCTTTTTAATATGTATTTTTTATTTAGAAAACGGCCATAACAGACGGACAAAATCAGGTTTATAATTTCGGTTGTTCGCGGATAGGTGCAGCGGCGCTCAACTTGTAGATCGCGATTGACAGGTCCATCGTCATTGCTTGTCAAGTCAATTTTAGGTGATTTTTAAGTACTGCTATTTCCCGAACCGAAAATCACAATTTACCTTAAAACTTTCAAACAGCAGACGAGTGAAGTTAAAACTTAAATTTGTTTAGATGTTATTAATTTTTCGTTATATGTCTTGGAATTCGCAAGTGTAAAAGCGTAAAAGCGCGTTTTAAAAGCGTAAAATTAAAATGATAAGTACTCGAATGTTACGTTAACAGTTATTGATAAATAAAATAAAATACCCCAGTTAACAGTTGTTGATAAATAAAATAGAACACACCAGTTAACAGTTATGGATAAATAAAATAGAACTCTCCAGTTAACAGTTATTGACAAATAAAATAGAACATTCCAGTTAACAGTGAGAGAAACAAAGTTCCATATTTACCTTGTACCAAGATGTCTTAGTAAAGATGGTGCATCCTCCACCATTTCCACCGATACCAGAATAGTGATGTGGTTGAGTGACAAGAAAATGTACCATCACCCCGATGGTTGTGCCGCAGAGATGCCGTCACCTTGTATCTGGTACATCGTTATATCCATCACCTGAGTTACCGTATTTACCTTCTACAAAACGCCAACATGCATTTGGTACGTTTAAGGTCTGTTATAAACACGGCCAGTGAGAATTAAGAACGTCTTCCCTCTCCTCAACCTCGGTACTCCCATTACCATGTAAATATGATTGATACACAAACTTAAATATTCATATTTTGGTTTGAATTTTATGTAGCTAGATGCAAAAACCTTTAAATGACTGGGAAATTACAGAAATTTTCTGTATATTAGGGATCTACTATACCGTTAATAAAGCTAACTTGGCAACAAAGAAGCAGAAGGAAAACTGTGAGCATCTGCTCGCAGTATTATCGTCTATACGCTATTAAAAATTTAAATTAAATTTTTCCTGCCTAAAGCAAATTGTTTGAGTTAAAATTCATAAGTTGATAAAGTTAACATTCAAAATTATATTAATATCTTTTCATATTTAATTAAAAAAGGATTTCAGTACTGTTTCAATAGATGTTCAAAATCTGTTCTGGTAATGTACGATCCTAGTCAATGTACACACAATAGGTTTATGAACACAAAATTGAGTAAAATGGCCTTCGCCGTGTTTTCAAGTTATCGTTCGCAAAATACAAAATATATTATTTATCAAAATAGATGAGTGGACGGACTTTTAAGTAGACAAGGGCAGTTTTGAATTACTTTCATATCTATCATAGGCAAATCTGGAACTGAAGATCGACAGATATGATTATATCTACATTTCATTTTTTACAACATATGCCGATTTGTAAATACGGCAATATAGTATATTTTTTATGGTTGTGTACAGGTTAATGGCGCTTATGTCTAATAATAATCTTTTTTTCTTCCTTATAAATATTTTGAAATGCGTTTGTTTAATTCAGTATATAAGTGCAAAAATACATTTATTTAATTTTAAATATTTGTACTTTTGGAATTACTTTACATTTCTATATTTAAATTTTTAAGTATTTTCATTTTTAAAAGTACCCTATAAATCACTGAATAGCTTATTGGCTTTAAAATATTTTAATGTTTTTAATATTTGAATGATTTGGGCACATTTTCAAGTTAAACTAAACCGCGATTTTATAGATCAAGAATTAGCATTTTAAAACAATATACCTACATATATACCTACTAATATACATAAGTATATATTATCATATTAATGTGGTTGGACGCGTTGTAATAGCGTAGGTTCAAATCATTTTTTTGATGTTTTTCTCATTTCATACGTTTCTTTCTAACTAATTTTAGAATGGAACTTATTCTTTTGTGAAATAATAGCAAACAAACTTTTAGTTCAATTAACGAAAACATATGTCACCAACATAGTAAAAGATTGGAGATAGTGTCTGTGCAAGACAGTGAGAGAAATATGAGAATTTTTCACAATATAGGAAACTATACTGTATTTACCTATAAGAATTGTTGTAGAACAAGTTAAGGCACAAACAAAGTAACACTTTTATTTTCAATTAATGCTATAATGACCTAGATATATCTAGGTCATTATAGGTCTGAAACGCTAGACGAAAATTGTAGCGACCTTGGCGACAAACTTGGTTAATTTTTAAATGTCACCCAATTGGTGACAACGACAATTCTTTAACAAACCAGGAACCAAATTGATGAAAATTCAATATTTCGTAAAATCAAGATCAATTTTTTGATAAGTCCTGACGCTTTGTGAGAATTATTAAGTTTTACTTTCCCTGCAATACATGGTAATGTATAGGGAAAGTATTGGAATCATGACGAAAATCACAACCCGAGTTTTCGACGGATCTACACGTTTTGGGACCTCTAAAACACGAAAAAATTAATTTTAGCGTAACGTCTGTGTGCGTGTCTGTCTGTCTGTCTATCTGTGCAATGTATGTATGCACTCTAACTCAAAAACTAATGCACCGAATTTCATAAAATTTGGTAGGTAAGTCACTTGGGTGTGACCCTGGTGCTGATTAGTTTTTGGTACGATTCGGGAAAAAAGAACCCGCCTATTTCTGCGAAATGGCCTGCAAAAATCTCATGTATCCACTTTAGCTGAAATACTAATTGACCAAATTTTACAAAATTTGGTCGATAAATCACTTGAGATAAGTCACTTGGTCACTAAGGATACCCTGGTGCTGATTAGATTTTGGTGCGATTCGGTAAAGAGCAACCTGCCTTTCTTCACGAAACGGCCGGCAGAAATTGCCAAAATCTAAAAAAAATACTATCTATGCTCAAATGTATCAATTAAATGCTTGTTTTACACGTAATTTTTGACGAGGAAAATAATAAGATATCAACTCCATTACTCTAGGACTAACCGTTCTCGAGATATTTGAGATATTTCGCATTTTTGTCACACCGCATTTAGAAAAATGTCCAATTATCAAATAAAAACAAGAATTGAACTAAAAATGTAAATTTAGTGTTATTTTGTTAATTAAACTCAATTTAAGGAATTATTAAAGAAATAAAGAAAATATGAATTCGAGTCTGCGGAGAAAGTCATGTGCTGCCCGCATCAGATTTTTTTTATATTTGGTTCGAAATATGGTAAGTTATAGTATTTGTACAACAAATACGCTTTGTTAGGCGTCTAGGTGGTTGCAAGTTAATTTTTTTGTTGTTGCTGTTTGTTTGAAGATGATATATTAATTACATTTTGACCGAGTCTGTTGGTCTGTCCTTTTTCTATCTTGCGATCCAGACCGCCCAACCTATCGGAAGGTGTAAGGTATCTGTTTGGACGCTTGATATAGCGCCATACAATTTAGATTGGAATTTAGGGGGCCGACATCGATAGGGATCGTACCCTCCTTTCCCTGCCACCAACCTCTCGAAGGGCTTTCGGATCCAAAGATGTAACATGCCTGTACTCCATTTAGACACGGTATCTATTTGGTCATACGAATCGGCGACAAATTGGCAATTTTGGCGTCTTTAGGAAAATGGTGCAAAATTGACTACACATCATCAACTCAACTAAAATGTCGCCAAATAGACGAAAGCATTATCTAATTGACGAAAATTTAGTAACTCTGAAAAGCTTTACGATTAATTTTATTAAATCTCTTTGATAAATCTTGTCGCTTTGAGGAAATTATTGATTTAATAATCTTTATTCAAAATCTAGGGAATTTCACTTTTCATGATTCGGGTACGTCTTTTAGGGGTGATAAATTAATCGCGTTTTGTTAAGGGATACTAATGTTTCGAATGGGATTCGTATAAAAAATAATATTGTTGATGTGGGGAGGGGCGTGAGTTATATGTGCATGTGGATATTAAAAGCAGAAGTGCTGCTGACTGTCAAATTTAATGTCTTTTGCAACTTTATTCAGTCTTTAAAAGAGCTTTTTCTTTTAATATATCAATAGCCAACTACACTCTTTCTGAATCCTTAAAGTGGAGTTAATTAAAAAATATATCCAATAATGTGCATTCGAGTATAAACAGAATAGACTGTTAATGTAAAGAAGACCTAGAAAGTTTAATAATTCGATATTTTTCATGTGAGATTTTAATCAACAGCTTAGATACGGGCATTACAATAGGAAATTCCTACGATCCGTCTGGGATGTTGAAGAGTTAATTGGACGTCGAGGCGGAATCTTACTATAAATATTTATATACGTATGGTAATGTGACATAGAATTTTAATTACGAACACTGTAGGATAAAATTAATCTGTTACCAGTTATTCTAATGTAGCTTTATTTGAAAAACGTTATTGATAAAGTTTGTGATATTTTTTTGCGAGAAATTTTCTTTTTTTTTAAATTTAAAGTAATTCTTTTATCAATCTTCCACAACAAAGTTTTATTAAAGTAAAGGTAAATGTGCACATTCTTAAAACTATTAAGTTAGAAATTAATTTAGATTTCATGTTAATATCTTAAAATTGCATTTTCAATTTAGTTTCTGAACGAGACGCCCATTTTTATATTAAAATTTGTTGTGTTATTGGATATATTTTAGTTTTGATGATAACGAAAAAGTTAGGCAGACATCGAAAGTTTTAATATGTTAAAGTCTCAAGAGATAAACAAAAATGTGCATTAAAATAGATGGATATTTTATGGAAAAAAGATGTATTTTTTGAAAATTAAAGAACATCTATAAATGACAGTAGATTTTAAACCTTTATAAAACTATATAAAAATACGTTAAGAATGTTGTTATTGAAGTGTAACATACTACATGGATTAAAGACACATACTAAATATCGTGTAATTATTGTTTTTTTTTCTTTCTTTCCCACAGATGTTTACAGTATTTTAATGATGGATTTTACGTCTGTGTTTCTTATGAGTATATGAGTTTTATCATAACTAAATATAAATAATTTCAGTTTTGCTTTAGAAATTGTATTAATAATTCATGCTTTTAAAAAGTTGGTCAGTATTTTTAATTGCTCGGCGATGTCTATTACACAAATTTGTTTCAAATGGATATTAATTCGGATTCTAATGAAATGAGATATAATTCGTGATTATTACATTTCACTTTATTAAAAAATAATTCTCTTAGTAATAGAGCAGGGCCAGTAAAGTAATCATACTAATTATTCAGATACCAGGCATTTGAGTCTTTTACTGTAGCCCGAGCAATATTGTAAAGTTCAAGGTACAGAATGTAGGTGGAAATTGAAATTAAGGAATGTCGACGTGTATAAAGATGGGAAATTTTTTTAACTCTTTAAGGCAGTCGGTAGAGCGTTGGCCTCAATATTCTGTAGTCAGGGTTTCATATTCCTAGATATGTTTCCATAATAAGCCTTTTCTCAATTTAATCTCAAATTTTATTATTTATTATATTAATGATATTGATTATTTTGAAGTAAATTGCTTCAAAAATACTCACATTTTGAAAGTTTAATTAATAAAATTTCAAATACTAAAGTTTCTGAAATTTTATATGAAGTAATTGATAATCCTGCTCATTTTTTTATACAGATATAAGTTTAATGAATTTATTTTGGGGGGGCGTTTGTGTATCAATCTTGAAGGGAAGTCATTAGATACCAAAACCATTTGAAAAATCAATGAAGAATAACCTTTACCATTTTTAATCAACTAAATTACACTCTATAATTATAGATAAGACATTCTATATAGTTACCAATTTTTACCGTAACCATTTTAAAACAGCTAAATTGCAGCGTAATATTTTACATACATTTTATTTTAAACTATAATATTTTAATAAAGTAATATAGGAGAAACTCGGGTAACTCTGATAACTTCAATAGTTTAATAAAACTGTCTCACGATGGTAATTACTTAACATGAAATCAATTTTATATACGTACATGTCATAGTCTTATACGTGTATATGCAACAAAACTGATTTTATGCTAGTAAACATTTCTGTGAATCAAATTTAAGCTAACAAGGAATTTTCCGAGTTCTACACTTACCACAGAATAAAACATTTTTCATAGGGTAAAATGTAACAAATGCTTAATAGCTGAAAAAATGAATTACCGATTTATCTGAAAAAAAAAACATTTCTATAAAGTACTAAAATTGATAAATTATAGCTTTCAAATTTTTCCATATGTCGTATAATTCACGTATTAAATGTACAGTGATTATACTTATTAAGACAACTAGGTCGATTTGCTTATTTATGGAGTTCGTAACAGAAATGCTTTAACCTACAGGATGAGTCAATTATTTGATAAAGCGACTATTTTAGCAGAGTAAGATTTGAGTAGATTTAAGTTTGAAATGTTAAATAATTACACGGGCAGATCATTTAAAGGCAAAAGTTTATATAAATATTTTTTACTCTCACCGCTGAGTTATAAAGAATCTTAAAATAATTATGTCGTTAGCGAACAGCATAAAATCAAGAATGTTGCATAATAAATCAACCGGTTTCAAAAGCAAAATAAGGCTCTCTTCTGCCTTAGAAACCGGTTGATATATTACTAGAACATTTTACGGTGTTTACTTACACAACATTTTATGCTGTTTACTAATTAAGTATCTATTTTTAGACTGAAATTTATAGTAAATATTTAAATAAAAATCCATAGAAAAAAATTTGGTAAATAAACTTGTCATTAATCGTATTCAAATATTTGGTTTAATAGTTTTATACATATTAAAGATTAAAAAAAGTAAATCAAATTTACGCATAAAGTTAGGCAATTGTCTTGTAGATTTTTGCATAAAATATAGTAGTTATTCACAGTGCTTAACCTGAGACCAAGACATTTTATTTGAAATGCATGCTACAATTTAAAGACCAACACCAATGAAACATTTAAAAAGATACAGAAAGACGAAGAGGCAGTTTAAAACATAACACAGTAACAAACTTTATTATCTATAAACAATTCATTACATTCACGTATTTGACACTCAGAGCTGTAACAAGTTTCACATGTGGTTCCCATAAGTATTATAAATGAAATACTGCATTGTTATTTAAGGAAACAGAAAAGAAAGTAAGAATAGAAATGACTTTATAATGCCAAAATGGAATCAAATCTCGATTATCTTGTATATTAGACCACAAGATATGTTTGTTTGAATGATGAATTTATTCAACCGAGGAGTTTTCGACAACTATAAATGGAATATGGCAACAGTAATATTCATATAAATTTGCCAATGGTGGAAAATGCAAATATAACTTCATTCATGTTCTTAAGTCAATATTTCTATGGTTATGGAATAAAGTAAGTGATGTTAAGAAAAGTTTAATATTTTAATCTTTGAAATATAGAAGTCGATGTTTTCAAGTGCAGATGTGTGAGAGATGTTAATAGAAAAAATATCGAGACTTGATCTATTTTGTCACTACTTTTGATAGCATGACCTTTTTAGCAATGAGTAATTTTTATTGAGCATGAATTATTAAGTATGAAAATATTCCATGAAATATTATTCTAACACATATTGGATTGCTGTGTCTCATTCAGATATGCGCAAATCTTTCAAAGATTTCAAACAAATCAATTGTACTAGCTAACAATCGTCGTTTGATGATGTATAAATTAATGTAGAAAAATATCGCACTGCGTAAATTTCCTGAAAGGATCTGAGGAATCTTTTCTGTGTTACTTCAACTCGAAGTGTTCCATGATCAATACTTAGAGCTATGTGCCATTTCAAAGTTTCATTTTATTGTTTTTACTGTATACTAAACAGATATATTTAATTAAAAAATATGTTTTTAGAAGAGATAGTTTCATTTTAAGCATCGGTGGTAGATTATTGAATTGCAATCAATCTTTATATGAAGATTAAAACAATACAATACTAATTTCTAGCATAAGTTTTATAAATACATTTTTGTATAAAAATAAATTCCGTGCATTGTCATTAATTCCAAAGTTTAATTTAATATGAGTTTCTAAATTTAAATTCTTCTCTTCGACAAAATAAAAATCATATGGTTGTTGGTACGAAACTTTAGTACAGAATTGACAAATTCATAGAATAGCTAATTCGTATCGAACTCTGCAACTGCATTCTGTAGATTTCAAAATATATCAATAAATATACAAATAAGTGTAGGTGTTAGACTTTCATGAGTATTTGTCACGTCACATATATTCTATGGCGCTTAATAATAGCTTAGAAACTTTGTGGCACAAAACAAGCAAGGTGCTTTTCGAACATCCTCAACCGAGTGACTAAAATGTGCTTCACACTGATTCTGCGTAAAATGCAGTCCCATTTCAACGCATCAGCGTTCGGTGTGGATGGAGATTTTTAAAAAAATGTCCTAGTTTTTGATAGTCCATCACCATCTGTCCATATCACCATGCGGCATCCTGTAGTTAGGATAAGGTGCATTTACCTGCTTTGGGTGGCTGTGTTTGGCTCTGGGTATCAAAACCGTCGGCACTTGAAATTCTGAGATGTGGTCATCCAAGCTCTCACTACGGCGGCTTCGCTTCATAGTCGAGTTAGCGACGTCATCCTAAGGAATACAAAGAATTACAATAAATAAAGAAAATATGACATAAATTGCTGCATAAATAAAGTGATTAAATCGACATTAAATCATGCGTGTTTTTATACATTGTGAAAAAGCCAAGAGCTTACGGCCAAATGAGAGACAGACAATGTATTAATAAACATACCAAAGTACAGAAAGTGGCACCACCTAGTGTGACAAAAGGCAAGTAAAACGGGAAGAAGTATCGAAATGTAGAAAAGAATGGGCCGATATGAGATGAAAAATAAAATAAAACGGAGACAAATTAAATATTGTCATGCCATAACTCAGAGAAATAAAATGTCAGACAAATCATTAAGCAAATGAAGATACACGACAGTGATACGAAGAAAGGGTAAAAATGCATCCCTTTATGAATCATTAGTATTAATTACTAGTATAATATATTATGAGTTACTAGTATAATGTACTATGAATTACTAGTAAAATGTATGAATTACTAGTATAATGTATTATGAATTACTAGTATAATGTATGAATTAATAATATATGTTGTAAAAAACTTTTAAAAGTCTTTAATGAATAATTCCTGGAGTTTTGAATAAATTTTTTTTAATTTAATGATTAAACTTTTGAAGACGAGAGTAAGGAAGACTTTAGAAAAATATTTTGCATTTTATGCATGTTTCAGTAGAATAAAATTAATTATTTGGATTTATATATTTAGCATGCATTCAGAATAAGAAGAAATTCTCATTAGAAAATATAGGAATAATTTTGAAAAAGTAGTGTAGAAATTGTTTCTCTGATTTCTTAAAAGCATTTCTAGGATCATAACTATTCTTATTTCTTTTGGCATAATAATGTGTTATGTAAATAATAAAGTAAATACTTCATGTAAATTCTTAATAATATAAATACTTAATAATGTAGGTACATTTTTATTAATTTATCAAGTAATTGAGAATTTAAAACTATAATTTCGGTAACTAACACTTATGAGCGATATCAAAAACACATTTTCTCTAGGTTTTTTTTAATTTCTGACTATGTGCATTTATTTTGTGCTCAAGCTGCAAAATGTTTTAAGGAAGGAATCATCTCGCTAGCATGTAACCACCTATTAATCACCACAATGCATAAAATTTTGTGGATTTAAAAATAGAAATTAGACATCAAGGCATTTTTATTTACCCTTTTTTACGAATTATGGTATAAACGATAATAACATTTCAACGATATAAATATGGAATTGAATATACAAAATGAAGATGGTAGGGTCCGTAAAGCGATGCAACCAACATTTAACTCTTTCTTCACCCACTGATGTCGAAAAATGATGCTTCTTCTGATGTTGATGTAAAAATCCATTTATCAATGTTGTCATTTATCAATGCAAAAATCCATTTACCAATTTATCAAATATTTTTTGAAGCCCTTTAAAGTGAAGGGTAACACGTTATAATTGCAATCATTTGAATCAACAATACGGAATTTTCAACATTTTACTTGTAAAATTTGAAAATAAAAAAACAACACAAGTTATTTAAAAATGGAAACTCTAAAATGGATAACCCTAAAATCGCTCAAAAAGCAAGGCCAATGATATTCGGGGACGGCGTGGTTCCCCGAAACAAGAGACAATTTAATTAATATTGCTGAAAGAGATGGCGAGAGATGGTAACTAGAAGTGGAGTGGTGTAGTCCCAAAAAAAAGGACGACAGCAGTATAAAAATGGTGGTGTGACACGGAAAGGAAAGTATCCTAAATAAGGGAGAGTAATCAAATATTTATTATCACAGCATCTTCCCCAAGCCAAGCTCTGTGCATTGATGCGGTACAACTGCAATTATCGAGGTACGTACTAACAATTATAATATTGCAAACGGTCGAGAATAAAGCATTTTCAATGTTCAGATATAACCACGGTCTCATATTAACCTCCTAAATTTTTTCTAAAAGAATTTGAATGAACGAGTACCGGTAAAGAATATCACAACGTATATTAAATCATTTGAAATTGTGATATCGAAATCTTGGTTTTCACGTAATTTTTATTATCACGCACATTAGGTGAATAAAGATTAATTATTTTTAACGAATGCCGTAATCAGTGCAACTATTTTCTCTTTTCAACAAAAATATTATAAAGTAGCAATTTTACCTAGTTATTTTCAGTTTCAGTTTCCGCATGTTGCAATGCTACATATATTTTCATATACTTAAACTAGGAGCTTTTAAGCTCTTTTCGCTTTAATATATCTGGTGAAAATCAACTTTATTTTTCATCTTCCCTGGAAATAAACTTTGTCTTTACATCTGCACTCTTCCCCTTAATAGATCAATGAAATGATTTGATAGATTTAAGGAAGGCACTTTACTCCTCGTCAGTATTTTCTCCGGGGATGTAACCTTATTGCTAAGCTTCCTATGTCTTAAATTTAAGACGAAATTCAATACATAGTTCTTGCCTTTAATTTCAACAAAATGAAGTGCATTATTTTATGTACCCTTCTATATAAGAAGTATATATCAAAATTTATATTAATGACCAATGGAGTTATTTTATTGTCATGCTAAATAAGCTGTAATGTGTTTTATTAAATCACTTTATGTTCTATTTTTATATTTAAAGAAATAAAATATATAAATAGTGAATCTCAGCGTAAAATTCTGCGCAAATAAAATGTAACTATCAGATGATCGTTTCGAAAGCATGGTATGGGTTTTCGTCTTCAGAGCGAGTAGAACACTTATAGCAATTCATTACCCATAATTAATCAGGACAAGCCCATAAAACAAACATCTGATGTGGACAGCACATGACCTTCGCTACAGACTCAAATCCATTTTCTTATTACTTTGCTACAATACATGGTAATATATAGGGAAAGTATTGAAATCGTGCCGAGTTTTCGACGGATCAACACGTTTTGAGAACCATGGAACACGATAAAACTAGCGTGACGTCTGTGAGTCTATGTATCTGCCAGTCTGTCTGTCTGTGCAATGTATGTATCCCCCTCAAACTCAAAAACTAATTGACCAAATTATATAATAATTATATATAGGTAAGTTCCTCGTGGGTTACCCTGGTGCTAATTAGATTTTGGTACGATTTGTGAAAAGAACCTTTTTTGTAAAATGGCAATTAAAAACTGCATGTATCCATTCTAACGGAGAAACAAATCGACCAAACTCAACAAAATTCGGTAAAGTCACTTGGGATTTACCGTTGTGCTGATTAGATATTGGTATGATTCGGAAAAAAATAATTTGCCCTTTTTACGAAATGGCCCGCAAAATCCGTAAAAGTTTAAAACAAAAGACCTCATATGCTCAAATGTATCAAGTACTTGTTTTACACGTAAATTTTGACGACAAAAAGAGCAACCCTATTACTATATTCTCGAAATATTTAAGTCTTTTTAATTTTGAGTAGTGGAAGACGTTGTTCATTGTAGTCAAAAATCTATTTGATGAAATTTCTTAAAATTTATCGGTTAAGTCTCTTGAAAGTTATTCTATATAATCAAATAACCTCTCTAAAACTGGAGCAAATAATAACTCGACGAATTAATACTTCGTAAATACAGCAGAAATACGAAAATGAACTGGTTTCAAAGACAAAAAGCAGCCTCCATCAGGACAGTTGATTTTTTGTTGTTACAATAGCTTTCCCATCGTTTCAAATATTTTCCATTTAATTCTTACATCCGATTTAAATGTCTAAGGTTTCTTTCGTTGCTGCGTTAGTAGGTTTTCATATTATTCAGTTGTTTCTATTCGTTCTGCTATCCGTTCTTTTACAGCCATGTTTTCTGCTATTCCCTATTTCCTCTGTGGACTTTTTGTTTTTAGTTTCCTGTCTGTCGTTTTGTTTTTTCCCTCTTTTATTTCTTCCTGCGGCAATGACAAAATATTTTCTCCTACCTTCAGCCACGTTTGCTATTCTACCCCAGTTGCCGATCTCACTTGAGTAAATTAGGTTGTGATTCTGGTCGGTTCTAAAGAGGAACGCTGTTTTTTACTTTTAAAATCGATAGATCAGTTTAGTTTTGTATTTATGCTGTTTACAAATAAAAATATAATTTTATGAAGTATGTTTAATACTTTTTTATAAAATATAATGAAAAATTAAAGTTTTTGTGAAAAATAGAAGAAAGCAAATGACCTTTCTAATTTCAGAAGTGAAATTTATTCTTGAAAATCCTTACTTTTCTATTTTCTACTCTTAACGTTTTTCATGAGAATATGAGAAAACTTTAAGGGAGATAGTGGCGAACAATCGTTAAACAGCAAACTTTGATAATTATTTTAACGATTTTTTTTCTGGAAAAGAAAATATATCACTTTTCATGACGCCTATTTCTAGAATTTATATAAATCAGAAAATAGGTACCAGGTCGAAAACTTTAAAAATATGCAAATAAAACTAGCGCTTCACTGAATCTAATGGTACGAGCCAGGGGGTTTCATGCCTGGCATGACTGCATTCTTTTAATTCTGGCTCTGCTCATATGATGTCACAGGAATAGAAAATGCCGGCATTTTGTTCTCAGACTCTCTGAAGAGACAGAGAATCTCTTTGATGTCACTGGGGAAGGTGTGCACAGCACAAATAAAACTCTCTGCGTAGTTTGCTTACGTCTGGGTATTGCTACTTCAAAATTAGCAAACATGCTTTAATTGTAATGATGGGAAAACTTTCTGCGCTAGTACGAAAGCTAGGCAAGAACTCTTCTGGTCCGTGGAGGCACGCATGACAAAATGCTACTCTTGTCAACGTCAGGCTGACAACTTTTTGATTGGTTGCTGGGCTCATAGTCCAACTTTATATTAAAGAACCTTGGGTACGAGCGCAAAAGTCCATTTGGATCAAAAGACCATTTACATCAGAAATTGCGGATGCACCCGCTCTGCCATAGCAGCAAGCATAACAAGGGTTACACCCCAAATGAATTTTCCCACGTAGTGGCAACTGCTTATATACAGAAGTAGTAGTGTTACCTAACGAGAAGAAAATGATGGAATTGAATTAATCAGAAGAAGTGGACACGAAAGCTATAATAACAAAGCCAGACAAAAAAAAATGGACTAGAAAATAGAGGAGATAAGACAGAGAGAAAACAGTTAAACATACTCAAGCCATAGCTCGAAAATATATTGTTCTGCAATCGATCGTCTGCATTTCTCCTTTTTTTTACACTGTCATCTATTTTTTTTATTTAATAATATATATATTTTTTACGTTGCGATCTATATATTTATTGTTTGTTTTCAAATCCCCATTTAATGCATGCATGATACTTCTACTATTAATTGACAAAATCAAAGAAATTAAAATGCTAGGGACACTATACAAAACAGATATAAAAAACACCCTGCACAAAAAACTTCCATGGCCCCAAAACTTATTTCTCTTTAACGTAAACAGCACTTTCAGGACAGAAAAGAAAATAACATTTTATGGAAGAAACATATAAGTGCCCCACTTACACTGAAGCCGTCGTACGCATGTGCTGGAGGCGGCCTGTGCTCGCCACTACTTTCACTGCTGGAGTCCATGATCATGGCCTTTCTGTCCAGGGTGCCGGCTAGAGGAGGGACCATACCCTTGAAGACATTCTGCTTTGGTTTCTGAGCTCGTCGTTGCCGTAGTTTCCGACAGCCGCACAGCAGGCAAAACATTGTGAGAATTAGAAGTGCTAGAGCGATTGGCAGTGCTATGGCAAGGACTGTAAAAAATTATGTTTGATTAGAAGTATTCCATATATATCCAGAGAACTCAGTGATTATTTTTAAATGCATTTCGAAAAATTATGAATTCAAGTATCAGAAATTGTTTTTCACTTAAAACTGATATGATCCTATAATATTGATAAGATTATTACTTATTAGATATGATTGCTGTATAATGTATATATGTACAAATCGTAAAATCTATTAAAATACCAACAAAACTTAATATTTAGGACACAGTAAGGTTAATGCATCAATTCAGTGCTTTGAGTTAATTAATTTAAAATTGAGAATAATTCATGACATTGGTATTACATATACAAATTGGTTTAATTTTCATTTGTAACCGATAATGGGGGAAAATAAATTCATTACGAGTAAATTTATATTAATTATAATAATTATTGTAATTTATATTAATTATAGTAATTATAATTTATATTACGAGTAAATTTATACGTACACAAATAATTTATTTTTGCTTTTAGGTAGCAGTGTTACGGATATCTAACAATCACTCTTATAAAAATTAGAGATATTTACAGTAACACCATTCTTGTGCAAAAGAAATTAAAGAGCATGCTTAAATATTGAATCTATTTTCCTTTTTTAGTATCTAACATATTTTTGCAGAATATAAAAGTTGAATTGACTTTTGCCCTGTAACAGGGCGTTGCATAAAAGTTATAAAGTACACAGCTGATCATCCATCACCACTTGTGAATCATACTGTTATAAGTTAAAATTTACTTCGAACTGTATTCCTGAGAGTCAAGAATTTTATTAACGATGAACGGAGTGTTTAAAAACGCCCACTACTCTTTCTGAATTCAAAGTTATAGTACTTCTAACAGAAAAATTCTAAAATCCTTGTTTTAAAGAATTTCATACTGGCTGAACATTTATTTTATCACCTGCACACAGAGATCCAGCTAGAATTTTTCCAGGAGAGTAAAAATACTCCCGGACTTTATTTGAAGGAGTATTTTGCTTTTCAGAGGAGTCATTTTTAACAAATGTACAATTACCCTCAAATTTTCAGTTATTTGGTACATTTATAGTATTTTGTATAAAAAAAAAGAATTGCACTATACACTTTATTTGTGTTAATATACAAAATGCATTGTATATCTGATAGCACTGTAAGCCGTCATTACGAAATTATGATGTATCTTGTATATAACTGCACCCTCTGTCGGGCTTAATACGTGTACATGTAAATAAATTAGTTTAAATTCTAATCTTACATGGCGCAGTCGTAAAAACTTCTACTCCGCAAAAATTTTTGTTCTGTTTATCATTCAACTGAAAACAGTAATCGTTCAAAGCCAAGGCAGAAGGTAATTGCTTTCATTATATTTTTTTTTCGTAATATATACACAAAATGAAAAAATTGGACTCGAAAGACTTACAAGAATTTACAGTTTCGCAATTTAAAACGGAACTGAATATTCGTAAATTATCTTGCAAAGAATCGAAAGAATAATCAAACTAATTCAGCGTTTGGTTTCGGACAGTGAAAAACATTTTCGTGAAGGAACAATTCACAAATTAAACTCTGGCCGCAATGAACATATAGAACTGACACAAACTTTAAAGGAGAAAGAATTAGAAATTTAATAATTGAAAAACCAACTCGAAAATAAAAATAATCAAATCACCGAAAATTTAAAACATTGTGATGAATCTTCTTCAACTGCACGGGATCTTGCCAACATTGCCGCACAATTAGCTGCCACTGTTCAGCAATTGGCTTTAAATCAAGAAAAATTAAATTTGCCGATTCAAATAAACTCTACTATGGATACCGCTCAAGCGAAACCGAATTTTTCCGGAAAACAATTCGAAGATCCAACGAAATGGATTATGCAAGTGGAAAGAATTGCATTTCATGCAAATTAGACGCCCTCCTTAACTCTCATAAATGCACAAACAAGATTAAAATCATCAGCCGCAGATTGGGACTCCGTGTACGGTAAAAATTGTCAAGATTGGTTAAAATGGAAAGAAGAATTTCAAAAGCGATTTAAACGATCGATGAACATGAAAGATTTTTTTTCATTTCAGGCGAAATGTGTGCTTCGTAAAGAGTAGACGAAACTTTAGTGTCATATATTTACTCAAAAGATGCTTTGCTCGAAAATGCTTCGTATAAATTGGACGTATCCAAACGCATTTCACTCATTCTAGGTGACATACAAGACGACCAATGGGCTAACCCACTCTCCGTTCACACATATGACAATGTTGCTGAATTAGTTGACCGCGCTTCATCATTGGATTCAAGAAGACACTTACATAAAGACAAATTGGAACAACTTTCTTTTTTGCACAATAAGAAAAACTTTTATGTGTTAAACTCTAAAAGTGTTTCTAAAAATGACAACTATGATTCTCAGTTTCATGACTATGAAAAAAGACCATTTCGCTCAAATGCACAAAAAACGAAACTTATGCAAAAATTTAATCCCAGAATGGATTCTCCTGAAAACTTCCATTGTTGGAGAAGTGGAAATTAGGGCTACATTTCTTCCCAATGCTCGTTACCTCCACCAAACCCAAAAGAGAAACAGTAAATTGTAAAACCATCCATAGATTTTAGCACGCCGCAATCGAATTCTACCAACTATTATCGATCAACAGCTCCAGAATATAACGCTACAAAAAACTCTAATTCGACTAAAGGAAAATCAAAACGGCAATCTTCTGTAAATTGCATTAAATCTGTGTCTCATGAAACACCAATTTTTTGCCACCATCATCAATGGACATACTACAGTCGATGCTCTTTGTGATCCAGGTTCTTGTATTACCCTAATTAACAGTTGTTATATCCCTGCCGATGCCAATGTGTATCCATGGCAAGATGAACCTCTTAGTGTTGCTGGTGGTTACGTAACGCCATTTGGATGGATAGCATTACATATTGAAACAGGAAACATTGACTACACCATGTCAAAAGATGGTATCTGTGATCAACTCCCCGCTGCCCTGATTCTCGGTACAGATTGGAAAATATCAGTTCATGCACGTTATATTTTCGAACAAGATAATTTTTTGTGCATTGCAACGCCTACATCGCTTCAACATTTTAAATGTGTATCTGCCAAACCTTCAGTGAATTGCATCGCGCATTTGCAAAAGAATGTAACACAAACGCTAACATTTCCAAACATGTTAAAAGAAAAATCTGCAGAACTTTCGGAAAAGATAGAAACATCGAATACAAACATTACAAAATCAACGAAATCTCCTGTTGAGTCAACCCATATTTAACTGGCTCCTTTTGAACAGCCCAAATTACAGAACATTCTTTCTGAATTTGACGACGTTTTTACATCTTCGGAATCTCCAATCGGTGAATTTCCAAACAGCGAATTAAAAATTAAACTACAGCATGATCGTCCTATACGATGCAAGACATATTGACTTCCAGAACTACATCATTTGCATTTAAAAACTCAAACTTCTAAATGGAAAAAACAAAACGTCTGCCAAGATTCAAATTCTCAATACGCTGCTCCTGCTTTTGTAGTAGAACAACCCTTTCACGACACAAAACCCCTTCGAACTGTAGTCGACTATGCTAGAACTATTAATACCATTACTATTAAAGACCCTTAACAAATTGACAACATGGACGATGTTATGTATCGTATTGCTGGAAAGAAATATATGTCGAAAGTAGATATCAAATCAGCATTTCTGCATATAAAAGTGCATACCAACGATATTCACAAGACTGGCTTTTTAACACCCGACGGACACTACGAATTCCTAAGAATGTTATTTGGACTTTCTAACGGTCCTGCCACTCTGTCGAAAGCAATAAAACAAGCTTATGCTCAACTACTGGATAGAGGACTAGCACCATATTTTGATGATTTGAGTATAGCGCACGACAATTTTGACAAACACCTCAAATGTTTACGTCTTCTCTTTCTACTCACACGTCAGCATGGCTTTAAACTTTCTCGTTCGAAATGTAGCTTTGTTGCTTCACAAATTCCTTTGTTGGGAAGGATACTCACACAAAATGAATTGCTCCCAGACCCTAACCGTGCGTCTGCAGTAAATCGTTACATTTCACTACATTCTGTACATGAAGTACGAAGCTTCTTTGGTTTCGTCACCACCTTACATAAACACATCAAGGATTTTGCAACAATAACCAAGCCGTTAACTGAACTTCTTAAAGGACAACATCACTCTTCGACACCCAATTCCAAGAATAAAACAATTGTTCTGGACGCCGAACAACAGTTAGCATTCGAAAACCTTCGAGAATTAGTTACTACTCCACCTGCGTTGGCATTTTTCACTCCTGGACTACCAACATTTGTTGAAGCCGATGCAAGTTATTCAGGAATTGGAGCCTGCCTTTTTCAGGAAAATAATGTAAAACGTCATATTATTTGATATGCTAGTCGTACCTTAAGTGATCCAGAGACTCGATATCACTCAAATGAACTTGAATGTACCGCAGTTCACTGGGCCGTAACAGTTAAATTTCGTATGTATCTTTTAGGCCACAAATTTGTTTTGATAACGAATAATTACACTACAGCATATGTTGTTTCCAAAGGTCGCTTAAACCGAAAATTTGTTAGACATATCGTTGATCTCTCATAGTATGATTTTGACGTACAGCACCGCCCTGGAAAAAAGAACACCTTAGCTGACCATCTTTCTCGATATCCTGATCCCAAACCTCACCTATGCTTGACTATCAGTCTCAACTCCAACTCTTCGCTTATCCACGAACAACAGAAAGACGAGTTTTGTTCGCAGATCACAACAAAGCTCAAATCGCCAATCAACACCAACCATTATCGTCAAATTCGCAAAACCTTTAAACTTGATAATGATATTTTATTGCATCAAAAGTATACAGAACTACAAGACGAAACTTATGCAATAGTTTTACCAAAATCACATCGACAAACAGCATTCAATCTCTGTCACGACGATGTCGAACATTTTGATTTCGGAAAGACCTTACAGCATTCACGCTCACGATATTGGTGGCCAAAAATGTTACCAGAAACTTAACAATACGTAAGAAGTTGTGATATTTGTCAACGGACAAATAGACGTACAGTTAATGCAAGCGAATTTTTAGGTGATCGTCCTCTCCCGTCAACACCATTTGAAGTTGTTTCTATTGATCATATTGTTGCTCTTCACCAAACAACATCCGTGAACTGAAACATAATTGTACAAATAGACCATACTACTCGTTACCTCATCACCAGAGCTACCTCGTCGCTAACTGCTCACACAGTAACAGAATCTCTCGAAGAAGACGTTATTATGCGTTTCGGACCTCCTATGCTATACATCTCAGACCAAGGTCCTTCATATTTTGCTCGCCATACACAAAACTTTCTAAAAAAATATGGCATAGAACATCAACCAACTCCATCCTACAGTTCACAGTCAAATTCTACAGTAGAACGTGTGAATGCCACGCTCATAAGTGTTTTGACGAAATTCGCATATCGTAATCCAACCAAATGGGACTCACTTCTTCCAAATACCTTACTTGCGATAAATACTGTTCGACAAAGTTCAAGCAAATCTCCACCATTATTTTTGTTACATGGTTATAACCCTCGTCTACCAAAAGAATTACATTTTGGAGCCATTATAAACGAATCAACTCGATTGGAACAACTAGAAGACCTCACTTATCTTCGTGAAAATGTATTACTGAATATTGAAGAAACTCATCAAGAAAACAAACGTCTATTTGACCACAGACGATTCGACAAGGCATTCAACAGCGGCGATCTAGTACTTTACGACTGGCCGCAAGTTCAAGACCATAAACTTACTCCAAAGTTTAAAGGACCTTTTCGCATTGTACGTCAAGTCGGGACCGTGTGTTACGAGATCGCTGATGTCAAAGGAAAAATCCGACCGAAAATAGTTCACATTCAAACTCTCAAACGATATGCTAAATGTATCTCAACTCGCCAAAACTGACGTCCACCAGAAAGATTCTGAAACCGGAGAAAAGGGATCTTCATCAGTAAGGGCATTTCGTAATCGGACTTTATGAAAACAATTATTGAACTTTACAAGTGTAAAATTCTGAAATTGTTTGGGCCGTGTAAGCTGTCATTACAAAATTATGATGTATCTTGTATATAACTGCGCCCTCTGTCGGACTTTATACGTGTACATATGATTGTAAATAAATTAGATTAGATTCTAATCTTACAACACAATTACTATACCTTATAAACATTATGAAATGAGTTTTAAAATGTATAATTTGCGATTTTAAAAAAAAAATTTTTTTTATCTTTTTGTTTGCAAAATCAGTGCGTAAAAGTACGCATTACATAATTTATAAAGCGTATTTGCTTACTTTATAGCGTAAAATACACACACAGAGACGTTATCTAAATCTCTGATTCCAAGTATGATTTTTTTTGCTAATTTTAACTAACTGCACTCTATTTAGCACTGTGTTGTTCTTCAGTTGAGAGATCGGGAATTTTCTTTGTAATTAAAAAAAATGTTTTTTATATAGAATATGCCATTTTAATATTATCGATGTATATTTATTGTTCTCATAAAAATTTCTTTTTATATTTTTAGCAATATTATAAACTGTGAGGCGATAACTGTTATTTAGGGCAGACCAGTTGATTGTCGTTAAAAAATGACCAATGGCCCTTCGGTCATAAATAAAATAAAATGAAAATTTAAACTTGATATGTCAAAAATATCGATACGAAATCAGCACAGGAAAGATATTTCAATTTTTAAAATTGTCTCTGGAGACATTTTTACTTGCTGAAATAATGATTCTGAATGAAATCATCTAATTGAAATTTTGCACACTGTCCACTTTCATCTTTATTGAAAATAAGCCCTATTTTCTAAAGAGAACAATAAATGAAAAAAATGGGCGTGGCTAAATATACTATTGATACACGTTGTCCAGTCTTTTTACAATTTAATTTTGTTGATATATTTAAACTAATGATTTTCATTAGAATTGAATAAAATTATCAGGATTTTCAATTTGTTTTATTTCTGATAGGATTATATCGGCACAAAATTATTCAAAACTCATTTGAATTGCTATATGTTCTTTTGCCCAGAATAATAAAATAAGGCTGAAAGTGAGACAATAAAAGCTATTTTGAAAAATTATACGAAATGCTGATGAGATAAAGGAAACGGATCTTTGAATAATTCGACTCTCAGCACTACCTACTACTGCGCAGCAATTCGACTCACTGCTCTGTGTATGGTAAAAAACAGTACTGACTATATAGTCCGTCAATTCAAATGACAGGGGAAAATAAAAATTATGATCGGGAATTAAACATATTGCAGCTAAAATTGGTATTTCCCACCCCCAATGTCATGATTTAAAACAAGTTATTACGATCACTACAGAATTGAAAATTTGAAATTTTAAGTCCATTTTTAGACTAATTTATTGTTTGCTTTTCTGGAAATCTGGTTCGGGACTTTAAAATGATTTAAGAAGCACAAATCTTTCTCACTGAGCGTGAGGATTTAACCTCGATCCATGATAGAAAACTATTTTCGAAATATTTCTTAACAATTCGTTTTATCTATTACGCTTTTTTACATTTTACGTCACATGATAAAATCAGGATAATTAGGTAAAAAAATATAGCTTTGCAATTATGCTTTATCCTTTTGTGTGTGTGCAAATTATACTAAATAAAATTTAGTTGATAATGAGTATGTAAAAAAGAAATACGTATTGCTTGCTATAATACAGAAAATGAGCAATCATTCATAAAAATCAGTTCAATAATAAAGGCTCTAGCTCTGTCAACATTAAAGAATAAAAATTGGAATGACCGTCGTGAAAAGTGCCATTTTTAAGGTATATGTTCTCAGGTGGCACCTATTGTATGCGTGTGTGTGCTTTGTTTATTTATCTCTGCTTTGAGACAGCTTTACAGAGGAAAAGTAT
This sequence comes from Amaurobius ferox, assembly GCA_951213105.1. Taxonomy (NCBI): domain Eukaryota; kingdom Metazoa; phylum Arthropoda; class Arachnida; order Araneae; family Amaurobiidae; genus Amaurobius; species Amaurobius ferox. The sequence continues at coordinate 75,499,903 of OX578134.1, forward strand.
CAAGTATTTAGTTTTCTTGGTGGCTGAGTTACAGATCTCTGGAAATCGGGGTTTGTCAAGCATAATACGCATCTGTCAATTACGGATTCGGAATTTGGCGGGATGAAACGCTGCAGCGTTCGTAAAATAACATTTCAAATGAAAAGATGTCAATTGTGCAATTTTGGCCCTAATAGATATTAAATAAGATGTAGAGAAATTCGACCATAAGAAATCTTAGCACAACCTTTCTCAAGTATTATTGTTCATCCTTAAAGAGTACGAATTTGTCAGAAGGATGACATAATCTCTGTATAGTCAGAAAATCCGAATTTTTATGGGTACATTGCACAATCTTCGATCCTAGCTGACACTTTTTTCAAGCATTTGGTAATAATGGAACATTCTGGTCTGAAAGAAGCGTTTGCACATGCAAACAACTGAAACCAGAGCCGTTACATCAACACCCTTCAACATTTTATGTGTTATTGATATTCAGTCACTGCTTTCTATTATCTAACTATATATACTAATTGCCAAGTATCCGTCTGTCTATCAGTCTTTTAAGCTCTTTTTAGGCACTTCCCTAATAGATAAGAGACTTGCAATTTGGTGCACAGGTCAATCGTTCGATAAAAATCCCTGGAAAAATCATATTTTTCGAAAATGTTCTGAAGAGAGGGTGCTCCACACCAAAACGTTCGAAAAGTGAAAGAATAAAAAAACATGTTTTGCGATGAGTTAGAGACTTCAAATTTAGTGTATGGCTATATCTTTCGAAAGGAAAAAAATGTGTAATTTCAGATTTCCAATAATTTCTACTATAGGGGGTGCCGCATACCTAAATGTTCGATCTGCCGAATAAATGAGAAAAGCCTCCTTTAGATTTTGATAGAGGCTTGAAATTTGGTATATGGATTAATCATTTAATAAAAACACCCAAGAGGAATAGAGTTCCTCAGAAATGTACAATTAAGGGGGTGTTGCAGAGAAAAACTTTCGAAATGTGAAATGATAAAAACACATGCTTCGGGATGAAGTGGAGATTTCAAATTTGGTGTACGGGTAGATAATTTGGAATGAAGAAACTATACAATTTCAGTTTTCCAATATTTTCTACTATAGGGGGTGCCGCAAACCCAAATGTTTAATTTTCAAAATAAGGGAGAAACGCCCCTTTTAAAACGTGATAGAAGCTTGATATTTGGTATATGGGCGAAACATCTGTTAGAAAACCCAAGCATGGAGTTTTTCAAGAATGAATATTTAAGGGGTGGGTATTCCACACAAAAGCATTCGAAAGGTAAAATGATAGGAAAAACATACTTCACCATGAGATAGACTTCAAATTTGGTGTCCGTATAAATAGCTGGAAAGGAAGAAAGTTTGCAATTTCAATTTTGCAACATTTGCTACTGTAGGGGTGTCTCTCGCTAAACTTTTAGATTTGACGAACAAATTGAAAACGCCTCCTTTAAAATGTGATTAAGGCTTGAAATTTAGTATATGGGTTGATCATTTGATAAAAAAACCCAAGATGAATACGGTTTTTCAAAAATTTACATTAGATTGGAGGGGGGGGGGAGTACACAAAAAATCGTTCGAAAGGTTAAGTGATAGGAAACATGCTTCGCGATAGAGACTTTTTATTTGCTGTGCGGATGGATAGTTTGAAAGGAAGAAAGTGTGCAATTTACAGCAACTAAATCAAAATTCTAACACATTCTAGGCTCTTACCTGCACACTTATTCTTAATTGCACACACATTTACTCGAACCCTTCGAATAATTTTTAGAAAACTAAAATTCATAAAGGCAGAAAACTGCTGCTCTGATGTAAATTTTTTTTTTCAGTCGTAAAGAGATATCCTTAATTGGAAAGAATATATGTAAGGTCTTGAAATTCTGAGAATGTTCTTTGCCCCGTATGGTTAGCTATAAGGCCATATGATGGGAATACAACATGAAATAAGAATCGGGTGTTTATTGTACCTCTGACTGCTGCGTGAGAACCATCTTTTTCGAAATATCAGCTGTAAATTGAAGAAGTTCTCCACATAGCGAAAAATATGATTTACGGAACAAATTTAGAGTGTTGTGCTGAGTTTAAAATATAAAATATAATAAAATTGAAATATTAACTCATTACGAGTAATGCATCCTCGAATCAGTTTGCTTATTTATGTATTTGCGCTTAAATACGCCGCTTGAGTTTTTACTTCTATCATTCCGAGTTTGATTCTTTTTTACAAGTTTTAACTAACTGCACTCTATTTAGTACAGTGTTCTCGAGTCGATATCTAAATATGCTATTTACAAACCTTTGATTAAACGAAAATATTTTTTATATAGAATATGCTATTTTAATATTATCAGTATTTAAATTGTTTGCATAAATATTTTATTTTATATTTTTAGCATTATTATGATCTGTGGATGTATAACTGTTATCTATTTAGGACCGACCAAATGATTGTCGCTAAAAAATTGACCAATGGCCCTTCGGTCGTAAATAAAATAATATGAAAATTTAAACTTGATATGGCAAATATATCGATAAGAAGTCCGTACCGGAGAGTTTTTATTGAAATGTTTATTGAAAATAAGCACTATTTCCTAAAGAGAACAATGAATGAAAAAAAAAAATGGGCGTGGCTAAATATACTATTGATACACGTTGGACCGTCATTTTACAAACAAATTTTGCAGATATGATTTTAATGAAACTAATGATTTTCATTACAATTGAATATAATTATCAGGATTCTCAATTTGTTTAATTTCTGATAGGATTATATCGGCACCAAATTATCCAAAACTCATTTAAATTGCTATATGCTTTTCTACTCAGAATGATAAAATAAGACTAAAATTGATGCTAAGGGGTAATAAAAGCTAGTTTGAAAAATTATACAAAATGCTGATGAGATAAAAGAAATGAACCCTTGGATAATTGCGACTGTCAGTTTTTGCCTGCTTTGTGTATGGTAATAAACAGCTCTTATTATGCATACCGTCAAATGACAGGGGAAAATAAAAATTATGATCGGAAAATCAATATATAGCAGCTAAAATTGGTATTTTACACCCCAATGTCGGGATTTAAAACAAGTTATTACGATCACTATTGAATTGAAAATTTGAAATTTTAAGCCGAGTTTTAGACTAATTTATTGTTTGCGTTTCTGGAAATCTGGTTCGAGACTTTAAAATGATTTAAGAAGCACAAATCTTTCTCACTGCGCATGAGGATTTAACCTCGATCCATGATAGAAAACTGTCTTCGAAACACTTCTTAATAATTTGTTTTATCTATTACGCCATTTTATTTTTCTCCAATACTTTTATGGAATAAGAATTGAGTGTTTATTGTACCTCTGACTGGAGTGTTAGAAACATCTTGCAAAATCTGATGCAAAATCTGATAACACAATTAATATACCTTTTAAACATTATGAAATGAGTTTTAAAATGTTTAATTTAGATTCTAAAAAACATGTTTTACTTTTTTATTTACAAAATCGGTGCGTAAAAATACTCATTGCATAATTTATAAAGCGTATTTGCTTGCTTTATAGTGTGAAATACGCGTTATCTGGATCTCTGTCTTCACAGTACTGACCAGTAAAAATGACCACTAAACCCTGGAACATAGACAGGGATTTATATATGATCAATTCAACACTTTTTTATTATTATACATGACTTACGTCCTTACAAATATGATTTCGGGGCACTTATTTTTCTCTAGGACTACTATTGTAATCACTGAAATATTTATGCAAAAGAAAAGGTTTCGTATCTGAAGAATTTTAATTTTTGCTCGAAAACGCATAAACCCAGTTTGTAAAATAAGTTTGTAAAGATAAGTTTGAAATTTCAAAACAAAATAAATGAAACTTTTGCACTCTAATTAGAAATTTCTACCAAGACTTTTACACTCCATAAAATTCGATTAACAAAATCTATCGTTCTTTTGAGGAATACAGTACTTAATTGTGTTCGCTAATGGAAATTCCTCTATATTAGGGCAGAACAACATTATGAATACACTTTGTTTAGGATACCAACATTTTAAATTATTCATTATCTGATGTATCTTTATAATTTAATTTTTAAGAGAATAAAGCTATTACCTAGACCATTAATTTCGCACTGTTTCCCAAGATACATTCGATAACACCTGAAAAACAGAGAAGTAAATATCAGTGTCTTGAGCTTTACTTATCGCTTCACCACCACTTCAAAGACTACATCGCATCCTACCTGCAAAATTTGTTGTCATCCTCTGTCATTATGCAGACACCTCGGTTGTTGCAGTAATCGCAATCTTTGATTTCGCCTGTAAAATAGTTAAAGATATATATATATATATATATATAATATATACAGGGTGTTCGTAAACTGTTTTGACAAAATAAGAGGGGTGATAGTACCCGATCAAGACGAACAATATTTACTGTGGAATCTAGGGTCGCATTCCACTCTAAGTGTCAGTAAATTTAAAGTTGAACTTTCAACAGTGAAAATAAGGAGAATTAACGTAATCATAAGTTGCCCCATCCAATTTATTTACACCACAGAAAGACCCAACGTAGATGCTCAAAGTAACGACCAAGGTTGCCGTTTCACAATTCACGCCGGTGAATGAATGACTGGCGCACCCTCTTGAAAACACCTGGTGCCGTGTTTATCCTGTCCGCTGCAACAACGATTCTCGTCATGAGATTTTCAGATTTTCTGCGGAGTCCACAGGCGTTTCGTACACCAATGATTTTATGTGCCCCCAGAAGAAGAAGTCCGGTGAGCGTGGAGGCCAAGCCATAGGTCCACTTCGTCCAATCCACCGTCCGGGAAATGTGGCTTTTAAGGAGTGTCGCACTGCACTGGAAAAGTGTGCTTTGACTAATCTGAAGCACTGAGGATGTGCCAATTTTAAAGAACAACGTTTGCTTTGACTGGCTGTCTACTGAACCTTGATCAACCAATCAGCTGCAACTGTCGCTGCTGCTTCTTGTCACTGAAAATTTGAATACAGTACATGCTTGACGGTGATGTTCTGGAGATGTGATACTTCTCCGGCATGACAGCTATGTCGTCCGAAGTGGCGACTTGTGCTTGTTGGACGTGTTTCGAAGTTACTCTTTTCTGGCACTCAGAGTGGAATGCGACCCTAGGTTCCATAGTAAATATTGTTCGTCTTGATGGTCACTATCACCCCTTTTATTTTCTCAACGCAATTTAAGGACATCCTATATATATATATATATATAAAATTGAAGAATTTTTATATACATATATCTATGTCTATATCTATTATATACATACATACATATATATAAGTATTGGATTCACATTATTATGAAATTAACTTTGAAAAAGCAACTCTGAATTTTCAGTTAAAAAATTGGAATGAGATACTCCACTGAGCTTTCTCATACATTCTTCGTATACATTCAGAGGAGGGAGACCTTCATTGCCCCAAAACTCCTGAAGACAGAAATTTGAAATTTTGCATATAAGTGAGACTAGACCTCTAAATAATCAGAAAAACCTAAACCTTGGAATTTTATTCGAAAAATGCATAAATCGCAAAATTATTTTCTTTATTACTTTACCTACAATACATGTTAATGTATAGATAAACTTTTGAAATCCAGTTGAAAATCGCAATTCGAGTTTTCGACGGATCTACATTATGCTTTAAGCACTCTGGAACACCAAAAAACTATTTTAGCTTGACGTCTGTTTGCCTGTCTGTGAAATGTATGTATCCACTCTAAATGAAACTCTAACTGACCATATATCCCAAAGTTTGGTTAACAAGTCACTTGCGGGGTATCCTGGTGTCAATTAGGTTTTAGTAAGATATGAAATGAAATAACCTGCATTTTTTTCGAAATGGTCTGTAAAATTCACATATATCCACTTTAGCGGGAAAACTAATGAGCTAAATTTCATAAGATTTTCACACGCAAATAGTACAGTCTCAATACGCGCCCATAGAGGATCTTTCCTAAAGTTAAGTTTACCTTCCCATCACAGATATCAGTATCCGTGCACCAGTTCCAAATTAATTATGCGGTCATCATCATGAAATAGCTGATATCTGCAAAAGTAGCAAGAAAGCTTGTTATGTGCTACAATTTTGCGAACCAGTTTGGGAACCAACAAATTCAATTCATCAATTCAATAACCACGTTCAGAGTCATAGAATCCGTCTATAAGGAATGCAAACCTATCTTTGAAAGCGGCTTGCGAGTTAACTACAAATAATTAAAGCTCTTTTAATTTTCTAACATATTTTTACTTTCCTTATATACATAATGTATAAGGAAAGTATTGTGACGGGGTCGAAAATTCGAATTCGAGTTTTCGACGGGAGAGCGCGTTTCAAGCATCCCTGATCACGAATCAAACATTTTTGAAGTGATGTCTGTGTGCGTGTATGTGTGTGTGTGTGTGTGTGTGAAAGTATGTGTGTGTGTGTGTGTGTGTGTCAGTGAGTCTGTGGAGACGATAACTGACGAACGAATGGACCGATTCGAACCAAATTTGGTACAAAAATCACAATCCGTAAACACTGGAAGCCTATTGTTTTTATACGTAATCGAATGTTCAGAACCCCCCTAAATTTTCGAATAAAATTTTGAAAAAATCGTCAAAAAATCAAAACCGCTAATAAAGTTACGCAAATAGACATTTCTTATGTAATTTTTCATTAGAAAACGATTGGCATAAATTTTAGAACGCTAACATTAACCGTTCTCGAGATATTGTACATTTTTCAAAAAAATTATGAAAAAGTCACATAAAAAAAAAATTCCTATTGAGAAACATGTTCACTTTTCATAAGTAATACCATGCGATAAATTGAGTGACATCATTCTCGTGGATCTAGCTTGTTCCATTCATGAAAAAATATACTTTGAATAATACTTTTGTATTTAAACGCCAATAGTCATTTATCTGCTGTAAGAATAACTTTTTTCTTAGTGCATAACGCTTGGCGAGATTTTGGCGACAAATTTGGCGGAATGTCGCCAACTTGGCGACTTTTTTGAAATGTTGCCAAATTAATGAAAATCTCGCCAAATGGATAAAAATGATGCTAAATCAATGAAAATGACGACTAATTGTCGAAAATTCAATATCTTGGAAAGAATATTAGTATCTACTATAAGAAAAACCTATTTTTTTACTGTAAAAGTAGTAAATTCATTACATTATATAAGGAAAGTCATGTGTTGCCCACATCAGATTTTTTTAATTTTCATGCACATAACTATCATTCTAAGATTTGTATCTCTCATTTAAGGCAAACCGCGTTTTCTACGGCGATAATTCGTATTTCAAATATATGGGCAACCTAAGGTTACGAGATTTTGAGTTTTGCTGAGATATGATATAAATGATTAAAATTATATTAAATTTTTTATACTTTTATTTTTATAACTTTCATCCCAAGATCTATACTCTCCATTTAAAATAAATATCTACTCTCAAACAACCCAAATTCACATTTTATATCTCCGGACTGACGCACTCATACACACATGGTCGTATACATTTTAATACTGCAGATACATTTCTGAAGAACACATTATTTATACCTGAACATATTCTTCCAGGTAAGAGAGCTTCTAGGTCTTGGTATCCTTCCTTGCATTCACAAGTGTATGTTCCAGGCAAATTCACGCACACAGCACTGCGTGAACAGTCATTGTAGATGTCATCATAACATTCATCAAAATCTAGGACGTGATAATACATTAGTGTCTCAATATAATAGAGATTAAAAAGAAACATTAAATGTGTTTTTATTTAACTTAACAAGAAGTGTGTTCTTCCATATTTACGAACATTGAAAGACAGGACCGTCAGCAGGGTTAACATTTCTTCCTAAGTATACAGTGATAATTAATTGTATATGATGAAATACTCAAAAATATTTTCTTTTGAAGCAATTATAAATTCTGCTTCTTTCGGTAATAAGTCTACGTTTTTTTTCATTATTTTCTTGTCCTGCGGTTTGATAACCTTTCTGATGATAAGATATCTGATTGAGACTTGCCATTACCGTATACTTGCCATTACAATCTTGAAGAAGATTTCCTCAAGAATTCGTTACTAATAAAGATAAGCTCGGTAAAGCCAGTCGTATTCTTTTTAAAAACACAACAATTTCTTGAGCTACTAAAAGTCCTAACAAGAGATTTTCTAAAATCTTGTGGCGATTGAGCGTCGCCGTGGTCCCGAACCAGGGACCTGATGCATCGTAGACCGACATTATAATCACTGAGCAAAAGCTAGCTCCTCCTCTGTTCTTATAATTCGGGTATTGGCGGTGTGGCATCTTTGATAGATGTCTTTGCTGCCGCACACTCCCCTCGCTGATGAGGAAGTTGCCGAGAGGCGTGTCGCCTCGGCGTGACGGTCAGGGCCGGGAGGCGTGTTGCCTCGGCGTGACGGACAGTTGTGGTCAACCAAGAAGGGAGTGTCAAGGCTTCTGGCTCCTTGTGGTGCTGCCATCTCGTGCTGAGAGGCGAAGTCGTTGGAAAGGAAGGTTGCGCTTTTTTCAAACATCCAGTCATCATTGTGGCGATTGTGCGTCGCCGTGGTCCCGAACCAGGGACCTGATGCATTGTAGACCGACATTGTAGTCACTGAGCAAAAGCTAGCTTCTGCTCTGTTCTTATAATTCAGGTATTGGCGGTGTGGCATCTTTGATAGATGTCTTTGCTGCCGCAATCTCAAACACATCTATTCTTCTCGTAGGGTACTTTCGGCGGGGTGCAATGCCTACTTATAACCAAATGCTCCATTCTTTGGTTTTCAGATCAATAGAGCTAGATTTGATTTTGAGTTGCGCCAGAACAACAATTTCGCATTCATCGCACCACTGTATCTCAGTAGGCGGATGAATGCGGACTGTGAAGGGTGCCAGTCTGGCCCGCGCGGTAAAATATTGAATGGAAAAATATGTATAAATCTACAGACGAGGAAAAATGAATGCTTATCAGTATTTATAATGTAAAACAGTATAAATGTTTTTGGTTGATAAAGTTGTGTGATTGAGTTTAAAGGTTTCAGAATATGCATTCACACGGGACAAATGAAAAACGCAATTGATAGTTTTTTCCGGGATGTTTTTAATTTTTATATTACCTTAAATAAATCTTAAAATAAAAATAATGTTCATATAAGTATCAGTATGGACCAACATTGACCAAATTTAGTGTTCATACCCTCTGTCTCACTTCCATGAAAAAAAAAATATGTGGCGCCTGATGAAAAGTAATTGAGAACGACTGATTTGCAGCAAAGCGCCGCGTTTGACCAGGATACGAGAAACTTTGTTATACATATATGATCCTCTTCGACTAGAAGAAGTTGAAATAGTGTTCAAGAAATTCAGCTGTTAGAGCATAGGCTGGCAAGTTCGGAGATTTTTGTTTCGGTTCCAGGCTGGGACAGTGAGACCTTTACAATAGCGTCCGAAAGCATTAACCCTGAAGGTTACATGCAATGATGATGATAGGGGGGGGGGGAGACCGAGTTATGAATTTTCAGTAGGCCGTGTAAATTATGGCACCAGTTTCAACATCCACGATTACACAGGGTGCTAGCCTGGATTAAAAAAATGCATAGATAATACGAAGTTGAGGTCGTTTAGATCGGAAGTTGCTTGTCGATCTAACTTCAAAGGGAGGAGATTATAGGATCTAGTTCTATAAGAAAAATTTGGTATCTTGTCTCAGTGGCTCAACGGTTTAAACACTGGTTGGTCAGCTCGAAGATCCCTATTTAATCCCTAGCTGAGACACTTAAAATTTTATATACACTTATCTCTGCGTTTGCTATGTACTTGACCATTATCATTATTTCTCCCTCATTTATAATATCTAAAAAATTGGCATGTATATTAAATCACCATAGTACATAAATACCAAACTATAACTCTCATTAATCAATGTACCCAGTAGAGCATTTTCTGGAATACCAAATATTAAAATCTTCCATACATCTTACAATATATTAACAATATTAATATTAAACTTTTTACTTTCCTTATATACATAATGTATAAGGAAAGTATTGTGACAGGGTCGAGAATTCGAATTCGAGTTTTCGACGGGAGAGCACGTTTCAAGCATCCCTGATCACGAATCAAACATTTTTGAAGTGATGTCTGTGTGTGTGTGTGTGAAAGTATGTGTGTGTGTGTGTGTGAGTCTGTGGAAACGATAACTGACAAACGAATGGACCGATTCGAATCAAATTTGGTACAAAAATCACAATCCGTAAACACTGGAAGCCTATTGTTTTTATATGCAATCGAATGCTCAGAATCCCCCTAAATTTTCGAATGAAATTTTGAAAAAATCGTCAAAAAATTAAAACCACTAATAAAGTTACGCAAATAGACATTTTTATGTAATGCTTCATTAGAAAACGATTGACATAAATTTTAGAACGCTAACATGAACCGTTCTCGAGATATTGTACATTTTTCAAAAAAATTATCAAAAAGTCATATAAAATAAAAAAAAAATATTTCCTATTGAGAAACATGTTCACTTTTCATATGTAATACCATGCGATAAATTGAGTGACATCGTTCTCGTGGATCTAACTCGTTCCATTCATGAAAAAAGATACTTTGAATAATACTTTTGTATTTGAACGCCAATAGTCATTTATCTGCTGTAAGAATAACTTATTTCTTAGTGCATAACGCTTGGCGAGATTTTGGCGACGAATTTGCGGAATGTCGCCAACTTGACGACTTTTTTTAAATGTTGCCAAATTAACGAAAATCTCGCCAAATGGATAAAAATGACGCTAAATCAATGAAAATGACGATTAATTGTCGAAAATTCAATATCTTGGAAAGAAGATTAGTATCTACTATAAGATAAACCTGTGTTTTTTACTGTGAAAGTAGTAAATTCATTGCATTATATAAGGAAAGTGATGTGTTGCCCACATCAGATTTTTTATTTTACCTTGAACATCCTCTACCCTTTGAACTATGGGACTGACCAGGGAAGAGTTGGCAAAATAGATTTCAGATGCCGCTGCTTCTAATGATTGTGCCAATTCTTCCTTCAAAAATTCTTCATTTGCAGGCTTCTCGCCACTCAGTTGTACCGTCAAGTTGACAAGCACACCTTCTCGTCTAATGCCAGTATCACGTGATACGCTCAGAACGTTGGTACTCACAAAATCATCTCCAACACTGGAAGTCTTGTACGCATCGTCGACCTGCGATATATAAATAAAATTATTAATTGTCATGGATATTTATTACAGTTGAAACCGCTTACCGGAAGATATGCATTTTTTGTCTTCAAATAATATTCCATTACGTCGTAAATTAAACTGTACATGATGCTGAAATAGTTTGATCAATTAATCCTACAGGGTGATCGGAAAGTTGCCGACATTAAATATTAAAATCATATATTTTACAGAGAGTTTAAAATAGTAACTTTATTTTTAAGTAGGTGGCATTAATATACCCTCAGAAATATATCAGAAATACGAGTATTAATACGCCCAATGATCATTATAAACTTATTTTTTGTCCATTGAAAACACGGCGTTTCCCAGAGAGAAATAATTTGTAATTTAGAATAATATTTCTCTAGACATTCTTATGAGAGTGTCGTAAAAAATTTTCAAAAGAAATTCCTATGCTCTAAAACCTCATAACGCTCATAACAATTTAACAATTACAAGGTTAGTAAAGCGTTTTTAAGAAATTACATAGTTGCCGTTAAAGCGAGAACACGCGGGCTATCCATTTTGATACAGGAAAAACTGTCTGGAATAAAAACTGCGCAGCTGAAACTCTTCAATGTACTCATCGCTAACTCTTCAATGACACTCTCATAAGAAGGGTTAGATAAATATTGCATTAAAATAATAAATATTTGACTCTGGGAAACCGCCATGTTCTTTGATTGATAGAAATCTGTAATTATCGTCTAACCTATTAAAAACAGCTGAACATATTTTTGATATATTTTTAGGGTATATTAGTACCACTTATCCGATAAAAATTCTACTACACTGGTGTCCAAAAGTTAAGCAAAATTCGTAAAACGTGCGAAGTAAACGATTAATTCAAACAGAACAGCAGAAATTTGCATGTAAATTATCCACTAACTTAAACCAATCCCTGCAAGTGTCAATTTTATCAGTTGACAGTATATGCGCAGATAAGATGTATATATCGAAACTCCATAAATGCAGTTTACCATATTTCCATCGAAGTCTCTGGAAATATATCAAATTGAGCATGTGTCAGATGCACTAGGTCGGCGAATTGCATCGGACCAGCCTCCACCATGGATTATTCCGGAGCTTTAAACAGCTCTGCTTCAGGAGTGGGGTTTATCTCCCCCACAGCTCATGGACAACTTCATAGAAAGCGTGAAAATCGATATAAAACTTGCGTGGGTGCAAAAGGTGACCACATCCTATAATAATGCTCATGTACCAGAGTTGTTTCAGCTTTTTTTTCTACGAAAAACAAAATTCACATTTTGACATCTTTTATTCTTAAAAGTATAAATCTTCCATAAAATTAGCTTCTACTCATATTTTTTTCTGTTGTTGTAGTTGCTTTACTTTATTACACACGCGTACCAAGTTTAATTCCATTCCGACTTTTGGTTCGTGAAATATTTACCCCCATAGCGATTATGTTTAACCTTTGGACACTTGTATTTCAATTTTTCGGTACACTATTTGATTTTAAAATTCGATGTGAGAGAATTTTCAGTCAGCCCTTTTGTAAGCAATCTAGATGCAGTGCTATACCAATTTCCTTACAAATCTGTATTTTCAATATATTTCTATTCTATTAGTTGACACTCAGATAGAATTCTTTGAATTGTCAACAGTGTCTAATTTGTGGTCATGGAGTCTAATATGGATTGCAATAACCAGGATTATTCAATTAACCAAACAATTTTTAGTGAAATGGATAGTAATAGTTTAGAATTTTGGAATGCTATTGTAATAAACGGGAATATACATAAAATAAAATTCTAGCAAGAGAGTTATATAATTTAGATATTATAATGGTAAACATGACGCGTTAGTGGGTATTTTCAACTACCATTTAAAAGGGAGGCGATAAAGTTTTGAGATTGTTATCAAAGACTTCATGTATATTTATACGTTATATGTATTTCATTAGAATTAATGCATTGAATTAATATATTTGAAATTTCAACTAGATATAAATGTGTCCCATATTTCCAGTAATATATTAATCTCCCCGTAATATTAAATTATTTATTTACATTTTAATATTGAATATGTCAAGTTTTAAAAGAAAAACTTTAGTTACCAATACGTAATTGTTAACATATAAGGAAAACTTGAGTAGCGTATTAAATAAAATAACAATACAGCACAATTATAATAATGCAGCACAAATAAAATAATAATGCAGCATACAATTGTTTTGATAATAAGCTGAATCGTTAGAGCCAGAGAACCAACAAACTCGAACTCAAGCAGAGGGAAGAGAGGGTTTAACCCCTCTGTTTCTTCTATTTGGGTCCATTTCGTCTTTTTGACTTCGTGCTTGTTAGCACCGATGAAGGGGATACAGCGTATTCTCGAAACAGCTGTATGATGTATTATTATTCTATTTGTGTTTACTTTATTTGTGCTCAGGTTTTCTTTATGTTTTGAATAAAGCGTTTTTTACTTATTGATGTTAATTGTTAACATATATTCCAAACTTCAAAATATTCTGAAATTCAGTTATGTATGACCTAAAACATTTAGAATAGAGTAAAGAACCGGTAAAAATAACATCAATTTAGTAAATAATAGTCATGATAACACCTGTATAATATGAACAAAAGAGAAAAACTTACAGCCTTTCTTGCTTGAGTTGTAAGATTCTTATACTCTGCAGACAGATGATTGTTAAGATCAGGACTGTACGTAACATCGTTGTCTCCCATTTTCAACACCCGAACCAATACAACATACGATTTAACATCTGAAATTGTGAGCCATCAATGTAACTCAATAAGCATTTCATGTCACATGGATTGAGCATGTATAGCAATTATAATACAAAATAATAATAATAATGGTAATAACGCCTCAATAAAACAATTACGGTTTAATAAATTGCCGTCGACTCTGTCTCTAACTATCTACAAATAAAATCTCATTACCACAATATTAATAAATACATCCATAGTTATGTTGCAATTTCATTATTTTGTATTATGTTAGTATGTTTTGTAGTATGTTAGTATGTTCTATAGCATGCAGTATGTAATGTTCATCATTATGTAATTCATTATAAAAAGCTTTGATAAGTATATGGAGCAGAAAATAATTTTCTCTGTATCCGAAGCGCTTACGTTAGTTTGACGATTTTAAATTATTAATTGAATAAAGAATGAATTTAAAAGTTACAATCGTTTTATGGTTTAACTACAATCTGAAACGGATTATAAAACCATTTGGTCTGATCATAAATCCGTCCGTTTTAATCGCCGGGTTGGACTGACTGATTGAAGACTAATTGGAGGCAATAGGTTCAATAATTACGGTAATGTAACATTTCCTAAAAAAATAATCTTGAAAACACTTGTTCATTCTACGACACATAGACTATGTAACGTCATTCATGCTAGAGGTTGAATAATAAAGTTATGAATTTTGTCATAACATGTCATATCTAGATGTCCTTATAATTTTATTATATTATTTTTGGAATTTCTTTAAATCAGTAGTTCTACTAGTAATGCCAGTTTGAAATGTATTATTTATGTGTGTAATATAGTGCATGTTATTATGTTATGACAGTATTTTGCAAAAAAAAAATATTTTGCAAAAGTTATAAAAGTTATTTTATAAAAGTTGCATTAAAATGTTCCCTGGTCCTGTAATTTTAATACTCGCTGTATAATATATATATAACAGGATTGTTAAAAGTGAAAAATAATGTCGATTAAATGATTCCCGCCTATCTCTGTAAAAAACTTCGAGTTGTAAGATTGCTGAATGCAACCTCGGTTCCCGGCACAATTATTTGCGGTGTCTGATGAGAAACATTATTTGTGAAACTCTTTCAATATTAACCTCATTATACACTCTTTCATAACAGTGTAATTATGGTTTAAATTTTAAATGTGGGGAAGGGGTTAAAATTTGGGGTTATTAAGTTATGTTTCAGCTTCACACTGGCAAATTCTACTTTGCTACCATGCACAACATACCTCTACACTCTTCTGATCCATTCTTCTTGAAGAACCCAGGTCTGCATTGGCACGACCAAGACTTATCAAGATTCTGTTTGCACACTTCCTTATTCTTTAGGTTGCATTCTCTTAGACATCCATCAGTAATAGGCACCAAAGTCTTTCCAGGCTTCCTAAAAGTGCTCTTTTTAGTAGTAGTTGGACGGGTTGGACGTGGTGTGGTTGTAGGTGGTTTGGTTGGAAACAGCTTCAAAGGGGGTCCAGTGCGTGCAGGTTTAGCAGTAGTTGGATCTGTTGGTCTGTTTCCAGATTTAAAGAGCTGAATAGGCTTTCTAGTTCGTTCTGTAGTGACTTTAGGTACCACTATACCTATCAAAAACAAGATATAATGATTAGAAAATGATCTTTATGTATTAATAGAATAAAAGAAACAAATTCTAAAGTTATAATATTTATTTTTAATATAGTCAACATGTAATTCATATGCATATACAGTTACTCATGCAGAGCCATGCAATAGGTATTTTAGCTGTATAAGTCAAAAATCTGATTAAATCGAATTATTTTTAGATCCTATGCAATTTGGGCAGAGTTACTACACATGTACAAGACTTTACTGCACATGTATTATGTTTTGCAGATACATTGAGATCAGTTTAAATATAAGGCATGAGTTTTATAGAGCTGACACCAGTTTAAATTTGAGGCATGTTCTTTATAAACTTTGTCAGTATGTATAAATCATGTCAAATAAGAAAAAATCGAATGTTACCTTTATTTATAATGCATTTCTATAATGTTATTTATATATTAACTATTGTAAGTAATTTCATATTTACCTCCCAGATTTATTGTATCCGTTGCTGTATTGGTCGATGGTTTTGTTGGATGGATCGCATTTGTTGGTATGACGAGAGTTCTAACTACTGTAGTGGCAATGGAGTTGAAAATTAATGTCGTTGTAGTTACAGTTGTTGTAGATTCCGATGGCTGCATAGTTGGAATAACTTGAACTGCTTCTGTCGGTTCTGGTTGAGTTCCTAAGATTGTTCTATCTCCAATTATTGTTGAAACAAATGTTCTTGGTGGAATGGTAGTAGTAAAAACAGAAGTAACGGTGACAGGTGTATCTTCAGTTTGATACACACTACTGGTTGTTAATGTAAGTGTTAATGTCACACTTTCTACGCTTGTAACATAACGGGTTCCCGGATTTTGTTGATAATTATCTCCAGGAACTGGGAAGAAAATAGTTGTTTCTCCAGACGAAGTTGACGTAAATGTGGACTCTGGAGTATTACTCGAACTGCTGGATTCCACTATTGCGGGGAATGTTCCAAAAATCGTAGTTGCTCCTGATATGTTAACTTGATTTGATCCCGGAACAAAGAAATTTTCTGGTGAATCAAAGAAAATAGTTTCATAGCCCACAATTGATGATGTACTTGCAGACCCTTGTATAAGTTGAGTGGTAGCTTGTGGAGGCTGTCTTGCATCCGGAAATCCGAAAAATATTGTTTCCAATCCAGAGACTATTGATGTGCTTTCACTATATTTTATTCCCGGTGTTGCTTGTTGTTTATTGCCATCAGGATTTGAAACACTTCCTTGTAATACTTTTGTATTAAACGAACTGTGGAATCGACCATCCATATCAGAAAACAGTACAGTAGCGGGAACATCTGTAATAACACTAGTAGGTTGAATAAAAATTGTATTTGATCCGAATACAATACTTGTAAGAGTACCTGATGAATTTTCATCTGGGCTTGCAGAATCAATTTTTCTATTGTTTATATTAAAATCATCCTTGAAGAGGGGCGTGAAACCAGTAAGCATAGTACTAGGTTTTAATAGAGGTCCTCCTGTGTTGGATTCTACTGGACTAGTTGAAATTTTCGTACTTCGGGCTATTGCTCCAATTGGAATATATACCGGATCTTCAGAGCTACTAACAGTAATTCCTCCGCTTGGAGGCACTACAGATGAATCGCTTGAACTTGGAGGCGAAACTTTAGAACTGATATTCTTTCCTCTATTACCATTAGCAGCAAATAAGTTAACAATGTCTTTTATAGTTTCTCCTAAGTTTCCAACTAAGTTTGTATTTGTGAGAACATCTGATAGATCGATTACAGCACCTGGTTTTATTCCTAGTGTTTGAGAAGAACCGGAGTGATATGATGTTGTCGGACGTAAAATCATATGGTGGGTTGCGACATTAACATCAGTTAAGCGAGTTGTAGCTAAGTCTGATGCTGAATCTCGAGCTGAAGAGGGTGTTGATAATTCTTGTGGGAAGAATATTGTTTCGTCAAATGATACAGACGTTGGGTCGGAAACAAGAACAGATGACATTAAATCTGGTAAAGATGGTGTAGCATATTTTGATAATATTTCAGAGGAAATAGATGGAGAGTCTTCAATAGAAGTTGGAACAATGAAATCAGTGAAAAGTATATGGGTTGCGCCGTTAGCATCTGTTGACGGTATTCCTGTAAGAATAGATGGAGTTTCACTATCACTCTGAACTTTAGTGCTAACTCCAATTATTTTCAAATCTTCATCAGATGTGTCGATAGTCGAAACCTTTACAGGAATACTTCTGCTTGCATCTGAGCCTTTGTTGAAAGTGGGTGAAGCTGCTATAATTGAAGGTTCAATTCTGACTTCAAATGTATCAGAATAATTTGGTCTTGAAAATGTAGGAGGGATAGAAGTTGTGTGTCGAGATACAGTATCAGTCGGAGTGGACTCGATGGTTACGTACTGTGTGACAACTGTTTCACTATCACTTATAATTGTTTCTGTTCCTCTGAATAACGTCGTGTAATAGGTGTAAGTAGTATAGAATGTTAGTATCTCACTTGTTGGAATTACAGAAGTTCCTTTTACTTCGCTTGGTTTACTAATCATTCCGTGAGTTGATAAATCAGTTCTAGAAATATAAGAAGTAGCACTTTCAGTGCTAGTTGCTCCCGGAATAGGTGCTGGAACAAATAAAGTAATGTAGGAAGTAGCTACTTCCTCTCTGCTAGATAATATTGTGCTTGAATCAGTAAATAATGTAGTAAAGTAGGTTAATGTTGTATATTCAGTACGAATAGATTGCACAAGATCTTGGAATGTAGGTTCTACACTCGAAGGGGAGCTTGAAATGACAGTTGGTTTAATGCTTATAGGTTCAGGGAAAGGTGTTGTTGTTGGCTCTTGCAGCTGTTTAACTAATTCAGTTATAACACTGGGTGCAACTTCAGTTATGGAAGAAAGTATGGATTCTGTTCCACTGAACAACGTAATATAATGTGTATTTGTTGCTTGTATAGTCCTAGTTGTATAAGATTCTTTTGGTATCAAAGAGGGTTGCTCGAAACGGTTGTCCAGTGTCAGAGTAACTACATCAGTTTCGATTTCTTCTAATGGTGATACTATGGATTCAGTGCCTCTAAACAGAGTTACAAAATTTGTACGAGTTCTGAAAATTGAAGTTGTGGTAGTTGATGCAGGTTGAAGGACTTCCGTTGGTTGTATTTCTGTTGCAAAATTATTTGGCATTAAAGTTTTAGTTATAGTGTAAGTCTCGGTTGAACTTACAACTGTGGATTGCAGTTCTTCTATTGGAGTAACAATTGTTCCTGTACCATTAAACAATGTGGCATAGAAAGTGTGTGTTGTGTATAAAGTGGTGCTGACCAAATTCTCGCTTGTTTCAGTGATAGTCATCGGTTCAGTAATTACTTGAGCAGGTTGTGTCTTAGAAATTGTCTGAGTAACAGGAACAGAATAAACATTTGTAATGACTTGCTCAGATGTTGAAATCGAAGGGGTACTGCCGGAGAAGAATGTGGTAAAGAATGTGAAGGTTGTATAAAATGTGCGTGGCTCATAGAATGTCGTGACATCCTTGTTTGTCATCAGAAGAGCATCTGTTACGACTGTTGGGCGTAGTGTAAGCGCAGGCTGTGTTAGTATGTGGGTAGCTTCAGCTTCTCCATCAGTTGCAACTATCAAAGTAACTCCATTGGATATCTTAGTTCCCAAATTGATCCTTGGCCCAACATTCAATTGATTGTTCACGAGCTGAGGTTTCAATGTTTGAGGAGGTTGTCTCATTATGTCCGCAGATGATACTGTAAATAAAATATTTCGTACAATTTATTTTTATTTTTAATATGCAATTTAATAATATTACAAAGATATATAGTTGTTCAAACACTTTAATGTGCATAGAAAATAAAATTTAACAAAACATAATAATACGTAATAAGTAATATAATATTATTAATAATTACCTGCGATTTCGTCGCCGTAGTCTAAAGTTGTAGTAGAAACAAAGGAGAGGTCAGCATTAGAATCTAAAAAAAATTATAAATGTATTTCAAAATTAGAAAATGGGAGTCAAATGCATTAAAATAAAAATGAAATTACATTTCTGATTAAAATTTTAATTTGAAATTTTCTTCGATACTTGAGTATTACGCTGAGCTCCGATAGCATTCTTTTAAAATGGATGACATTTTAGCACATTTATTTTGCCCCCGATAGTCTAAAACTATACAGTTAGCATGAAGTGGTGATGAAAATGAAGTGAAGAACAGCAAAACACAAAATGTTGAAAATAAAAATTTATATTCCTTGCAATAAAAAAAAGCTTAATTGCGTCTGTATAAATTGAAAATACATTTATTAAAAAGGATTTTTAAAAACAATTTGTTTTAAAAATAATTTATATAAAAAATGAGCAACGTATATTAAAAACAAAATTCCATCCATAGACATTTTTCACTTAAATTTCTCCTATAAACATAAAGTATTTTCCACTTTATAAGAGCTAATATAAAGTTAACTGAACTGTAGCTGAATTCGACTTTCTCATTCCAGAATCCATTTTTAAGTAGATTGCGATATTTTCTTTTCTTTTTTACAAATTTTAAAAGAAGAAAAATTTGAAAAAATGTGTAATGTTGGTTCAAATGATCACAATTATAATATATTACCCTTCATTTTAAAGGGCTTGAAAAAGTATTTCCATTGATACCAAGTTTAACAGTATATCCCCTACCCTACACACACACACGAGAGGAAACAATGATATTTCGAACACAAAAATTGTGTCGCGATTATTCTTCACTGTATATCTGATTTATGCTATAAATTCAAGCCTAATTAGTTGTAGTTAGTATAAAGTCAATGTAACTGACACCTCACAAGTATTCCAAAGATATACTACCTCGGAGCTTCACTATCTGTTATGCTAGTTAAATAGGGCTTATCTTATAAGAGAATTGGGAAATTAGGATTTATTTTCGTATGATGTTGTCAGAATAAATATGAATAAAAATAATAAATATATTTGTGGATGCGTAATACAAATCAACGGTTTAAAAGATAATATTTTACAATTACATTCTTCTCAAATTGCCTCTAAATAAATGTTTAGTTATATGACTTATATTCTGTTACTCATTCTACTGTTTGCTTTGTTATCAAAGTGCATGAAGGTATGAATTATACTATGCAAAGTTTTACTAACTACCTGCACGTTGTCCCAAGAAACAGAAGTTAATAGACGTCATAATACAAAGCAGTGCAAATTGGATGCAAATAAGAGCGTCTATTATGAAAATCAGAATGACTAAAACAGTGTTTAATAATGACTTAAAGAAACACAATATAAAACTTTTCGAATATTCTCAGTCTTTAAGCTACACAAACAGTTGGATAATGATATAGAGAAAACTACAATAGTGGCAACAAACAGTCGTTGATTATGCAAATAAGTGGTAATCACACATATTCATAAAGCTATTGTTCAAACAGGTAGTAGCAATGATTCCACTTACAAAAATCTATCGTTAGAAGAAACAATATATGTATAGAAGTTAGTGTGTAAAGGTATGGGTGTAAGTAAACTATCTAAGAAACAGCGCCAATATAAAGCTTCAATAAACATTTAGAAAATGTGTCAGTTTAAAAATCAATCGCAAACACTATATTTTTTCTTCTCTTACAGAAAAGCAAATAATAAAAACTAGCTGTTTGTGGTAATACCTTTGATCGTCAAATTACGCAACAGTCTATCTTAAAGATCACCATTCACAGGGCATTAAAAATATGAATCAATGTAGCATATGTGAAATTCATTCGAAAATTATCCTTAACGTATTGGTACAAGCACACAGAAAAGTTTTCAATACTCTAAAACCCATAGTGTTTGGGAAGAGCGTTGGAGGTGCTGTTTAGTGACGAAAAATTAATCTGGATGGATCGAATGGATCTAATCATTATTAGTATAATCTACGTCACAAAGGTTAAACAATGAAGCAGATGAAAGGATGACGGATCTGAAATTTTTGTCATAGTTTACAGGGTGGGAAATGAAACGTAAAGGAATTACAGGGCTCTTACTCGTTGAGAAGAGGCCGCTCCGCAAACTTAAATGCATCATTCTGGTTGAAGAAGAAAACCACGTATACAATTTTCATCTGGAGAAGAAAAACCTTTATTCAAAATTTTGTGACACCGAATGTACAGCCTTATTAGTTTGCAGCAGTTAATCGCACTTCCAACTTTTGAGACGATGAAGAAATTTATAAATAGGGAAAAAGCCGACATGCATTTCATCTATAGAGCTGCAAATGAGAATGGCAGAGAGACATAAGGCTGTGCAGGGAACGTTTCCCCCATAGGCGGTTGCCCAATCGTAAAACGTTCGAAGGCTTGCATCTGCAACTCTGTTAATCGGTATCCTTTCTCGCTACCAGATCTGATGCAAGTTGTGCAAGGAGTGCTAGAATATTAAGTGTGGAACAGGTTATTCTGGATACAGTAGCAGTTCAGCCAGGCATAAGCAAAGGAGCATACTCTTGGTGTGTTACAATCCACCGAATGGCAGGTAGCACACACCAAACCAATCATTTTTCGTCATAGTTTACTTAGTCGGAAATGAAACGTAAAGGTGTTACATTGCTCTTACTCGTTGGGAAGCTCCCATAGCTTGGCCCCCACGATCGCTCCATCTGTCGTGTCTTGACTACTTTTTATGGGGATATCTCAAGAGTCTTGTTTATGACACTCCCCTTGAATCTGAAGAGGAACTCGTCGGCAGAATTTCGGAAGTGGCCGACATGCCCGGTCTGTTTGAGAGATTTCGCTAATCCCTCCTTCGCAGCTGTGAGACGTGCATTCAGGTTGGCGATCTCTCTTTTGAGCCATTATACTGTAAATATTGTTTATTAAATGTCATTTTATAATTTGGAAGTCATTCTTGTGTTTTCGCCTCACCTCACTGGTTTCACCATCGGCCTACTGACGCCTTTGCGTTGCATTTCCGACCCGGTAAACTATGGCGAAAGATGCTTAGTTTGGTGTGTATTACTACCTCGTAAAATTTGGCTCATCTTTTTTTAATCATCCTATATGTGGTAAAGACTGAATTTTCAGCAAAATAACATGTTCGGTAACAAACCGGAATCCACAACTACTTGGTTCAAATCGACAAATGTACAATTATTTCCATAGTCATCTTGAGATCCAGATTTAAATCCAGAGGAGAACTTGTGGGGTATTTTAGTGTGCAGTGTCGATGCTATTTACAGACAACTTACCAGTATTGAGCAAAGCGTAGATTGGAACAAAATTTAGTTTTTTAACAAAGTATTATTTTACAAACAATTTAATTCTAACGATATAGTTTTACTATGCATCACAATATTCAATTTATAATTTATTTATTTTAAATTATATTTTGTGATATTATTTTATTGTACTTTTGATCTTTTATTCCATATTTTTCCCTTATTTAAGAAGGTACGACTATTTTGATTACACTATTAAAGCAAGAGTCACCTGAATATTTAGTTATACTCAGATAAGAGTTAATTTAATATGTAGTAAGTTTATAGTGTTAAAACTGTTAGTGATTACAAATGGTAATTGTATTCGTACTGACATGTTAAAAATTCAATCAAAAATATAAGACTTTTTCTAATGGATAGACACTTTAATCTCTCACTCATTCGCCTATATTAGCGGACGAATCGCAAACCATTTAGATATCACATGGCGTTGCCCTGGCGCAGAAAGAGGAGGCGGAACACATTACACCCTTAGAGGATACCACAACATCCATGCCTACTAGGTTGAACTCTTAACTCCGACAATCGAACGGGCATGAGGAAAAGCTTGCCTTAGACCGCTCAGTCACCAATTATAGATAATGTTCCAAGTATAGAAAGTTTATGTTGCTTGAGCATAGAAGTTTTTGTAGATACGTTGAAATTTTGATAACTTACAAACATATCATAGGCAAAAATACATACCTAGTGTTTCTGTAGCAATTCTCGAGTTCGTTTCTTCTAAAGTAGTAAATGTTGCCACTCCATCAACTGTATATGGAACTGTATAAGTCGTAGTTGTGAAGTACGTAAGTACGACTGTCTTGCTTGGATCAGGTGTTACTAAAGATGATGATGTGACAAGAGCATTTCTGTACGTAGTACTGAGTCCAAATACTACAGGTACTGACGTAACTGTTGTGTAAGTCTCGTATTCAGGTTCGTTAGAAGGACGAGGTCTTCGGCTTACTTTTACAGAGACTGGACGTTTTGGCTGTCTAACTGGTCCCCCAGTTGGAGATGCAGTTCTAGTCACAACATAGAATCGAGGGCGAGTTCTGGTTGGACGAATGAGCCCTGAATTTGTTCTCGATGCTGACACTCCCGGTGAACGCCTTATCGTAATTTTCAATCTTTTACGACCAGCCGAGGTATCTAAATTAAATAAAATATTTGAAATTACTCTTAGAATAAATGTGTGGCAAATTTATTGTTTAAAGAAAAGAAAACAGTCAAACATAACTTTCTATAAAGACAAACGTCTTAAAAATGGAAAAATGGAAGAATTCAATTACTTATACGGCTCTATATATTAATTTATCATTTAAATCTAAAATTTTTGGCCCTTTTACTTGAATTGCACTTTTTGAATGCCAATACTATACCTCTAAAAATTAAGCAATACGGTTTTTACTATTCTGATATATAACAAAATTAAAAAAAAAATCAGCTAAGTTAAATTCAAGATAAATTTTTAATTTTTAATTTAATGAAAAGAAAAATATTTACAGTTAAACGTCCTTTGAAACAGAAGTGTTTAAAAAATGAAAAAGATTTCAATTAACTATACAATTCTATAGCTTAATTTATTAGTTAAATCTAATTTTTTATCAGTTACTTTTCTAAAAATATGTAAATATTAAGAACACAAATTTACTAACAGAAATAAAACAATCTGAAAATAGAAAACATTCTTACTTGTGCTTTCATCTTCTTCTGTTGATTTTGTGTCTTCCGTAGTATATTCATCTAAGTCATCATCTTCTTCTGTGACATCCATGTCTTCATCGTCAAAATCATCAGAATCTTCTGAAGTATTCCCAACAGCATCTGAACTTTTGTAAGTATTGATATCGGGTTTCAAAGAGTTTAGACTAGCTTCTTCTGAAGCAAGAACTCTAGAAGATACTGGTCGGACACGTACTCGTACTCCAGGCCTTGGAGCAAAAACTCCACTTCTTAAAGTACCTGGTCTTTGTAAAACAGTACTTGCTACTCGTAAAGGACCCCTTAATGACTGAGTTCTTATAACGCGGGTATTAGAAGGAATTTCTGGAGTAGCTGCTTTGTTTGATGATGACCGATGTGTCCCTTCAAAAACTTCATTCGCCGAAGAAAAGGAAGGCTGGATAGGTACAGTCTGAGGGTATGTTTGTTGATCCTGTACTTCAGCATCATCTGGATCTAGATAGTTGTTAAATACAGAGTTTGTTTCTGAAGGAAATACTTCAATCAGCGTTGGTGTCATGCTTCCTCTGTCAATAACTGCATTTTTCAAACCATCAAAATGAACTACAGTCTTCAGCTCAAGATTGACTTCAGTAGTAGTTCCTCCTGCAGTTCTCAAACCAAGATTCACTATCTGTTTATTTGGCTTCAGTGTGAGCAAACCGGAACTATCAATTGTGCTTGAAAAATCTTGGAGTATAAAAGGTTCAGTTTGGGTATCTATGTTAGACATCGTCTCTGATCTTTGTGAATGGGTACTTTTATCACCATTTCGTAGAGTGTAAAAATATGTAAATAAGGTGTAATAAGTTTTTGGTAAGGAAGCAATATCTGTGATAGGTATTGTTCGAATTGCTGCTGCTGGAGTTATATCTTCGTCGTTTAGAGAAACACCTGATGGTTTAGTGTGGTACACGTCACTGTTATAAAGTTGAACTCTAGAGGCTAGATTTACTATTGTGGTAGTAGCGCCTTGAGCTCTGGAGCCCAAAGGTACTGCTGTTTGAATTCCATTATGTGTAGTAAATCCCCCTCTTGAACGTATAAGACCAACCAATTTAGGATTTAAAGTTTCTGTAGCAATGTTTGACACCACAGCTTCTCTTGTGGAATAAGCTGTTGATGGTCCATTCAAGAAAGTTGTCATATAAGTGAAAGTGGTATAATAGGTTAAAGGTAACGCTTCTGTATATTCAGCATAATTTGAATCACTATTTTCTTCGTCCTCATTCATTTCGTTGGGATTTTTGATATCTTGCACTGTAGCAGTGTTAGTAAGAACAACAGGACCCCGAGCTCTAATTATTGGTTCTTTTTCCTCTGCCAAAGTATTAACAATAGGTTTTCGATCCAGCAGTTCCCTTCCAGATTGTGGTCTTGCTTGCTGAGAGTTAACTGGTCTTCTTAGCCTTATGACCCTTCGTGGTGCAGGAGTTACAGTTGGTTGTGGTCTATTTATTTGGTTTCGTATTACGCCTTCACCGAACTGGTTAGAATTTAACGTTGTTTCTTCTCTGATTGGAGCAGCAGGAGGTATGTTTTGCCGTGTAGGTGTGTAACTTGGTAGATTTCTCATTGCATCAAATCCATCATTTTGAGTTGGCCTACTGTTTCTTATCGGAGAAAAGTTGGAGGGATTTCTTCCAGAACCAAGGTTTGGTTGAACGTCTTGTAATCTGTTTGGTCTGCTAACGCCATAATTTAAAGGTTGGGAATATGGATCACGTTGGGAATATGGATCTCTTTCGAAATCTGATGGCGCATTCTGTCTATTTGGTGCAAAATATTGGACATTTCTAAGCGTTCCGAAACTATTTACTGGTCTGTCTTGTGGAACAAATGGTCTGCTAGATAAATTTGGTACATTTCGTCTTGATCCGATGTTTTCTTCTGGGAAAAACTCTGGTCTAAGACTAAAATCTGCTCCAGGTGGAACATTTGGAGAGAAATTTTGATTATTACGTCTAAAATTAAAATCGTCTTCGTTGCCTTCATATGGTAGATTTTGTGATCCAGATGGTTTCAACCTACGAACGTATGCTCGTCTAGTAGGTACTACTCTTACTGAAGGAATTGGCCTATTGAGTCCCTCATCATTGAAACCAGGACCTATTAAATGAAATGTGTCAGGTACATATGTATAATCATCTATTGCTCGTGCTGTACTGCTCTGTGTGCCTGAAACACCATCTGTCTCCTTTAGAATTATGTTCGTTTCTTTGGTCGCTTTATCAGTACTTTCGCCATCGCCATCAAACTGCAGTAATTTTCTAACGTTATAAGTATCGACTTCAACAAAATTTTGATTGAAATATTCCTTATTTGTCACATCATAATCAGAGATTTTTGTTGTAGTTTTATGATTTTCTCTACATTTGGTTTTCAGAAGTTCTGCTTTTGTATATTTTGTATTTTTAGGGCTATCGATACTTATTGATGAAAATAATGTTTCAGTGGCACGATTACCTAACGATTCCTGCTCTTTGGTAGAAAAACTACTATGTAAAACTGTTCCTACAAACGGTTCCTCATTTTTAGAGAATGTATTTACATACGAATCTGTTGTTTCATCGGGAATATTGAGTGACGTAGAATAAGGAATGTCCTCTATGGCCGTTGGATTTATGTGAGATTCTGTTACACTTCGAGCAAATCTTGTGTGACCATTTAATTGAACAGGTACAGTTATAAGCGTAACTATTGAAAATACTTCACCGTTGTGTGCTGTAAATTGAACTGTGAGCTGCGTAGTTATGGATGGTAATATGAATACTGGTTGCGGAAAAACAAATGGAGGTATTGTAGGCTGTTGTGGAACCTTAAAAGTAGTTGTTTTGACTAATGTTTCCTCACTCAGAGATGTGCTTGTAAGTGTAGTCAGTACGGTTTTACCGTTAAAAAATAAAGGGAGAACTGTTGTAGAGGTTATTGTTTGAGTAGAAACAAATGAATTTTCGGACAAAGATAAAGAGAAATCTGAATTTTGGGCAGGTACGGGTGGAACAAAGGGATTTGGAAAATAAGGAAACTGTTGCTGAAAAGGTACTGATGTTGTTTTTTCTTCACGAATTGTATTTGTTTGAGTTAACAGTGTAGTCATCTTTCTTTTAGCTAGAATAGTGTCAGTTCTGGTGCCAAATCCAACTTTAATGGCTACAACTGATGTGCTTTCAATTTCAGTTGTAGTTAATATAATCTCAGTAATAAGTGTAAATTGTTTATCAGCAGGTAGGTTTGCATCTGGGAGGCCTGTTTTAGCGGATAACAAAGTTTTAGTAATGCCACCAATAGTATAAAAGGTTAGATCATTCGGCTGAATTATACTAGTTGTAAAAGAAGTAGTTGTAATTGTTGCAAATGATGTTTTTAACCCTAAATGAATTGGGAGTGTTTTCACTGTTGTAAAAACTTCTGTTACAGTAATAGGTCCGTTTGAGCTTCCAGTTATTATATCTTCCGTTTCATTTACTGAAGAAAAGTGTTGGGTAATAGTGGAAGAATGTGCTGTTGTCGTTGCTTTTATTGTTCTAGGATCAAATTTAGGAGGTCTCTTCAAACCCCGTGATCGACCAAAAACTGGTAATGGCAAAGATTTCGGCTTATCTGGTCTTACTTCATTATCATCGTTATCAAAGACTGGTTTATAGGAAATTCCTTGCCTATTTCTATTACTGTTATTTAAGGCGCGGCTTTTGCTTTTACGCTTGTTCTCTATCTCTTCGGCTTGTAAGTTATTACTGCCATCAGTATCGTCTAGCGAAGTCAGAAATCCAGCTGTAGGTTTCAAATTGATTTCAAATGTAGTAGTTAGAGTGAAACGTCTTTTGGTGGAAGTGCTGTCAAGTGGTTCTGATATAGTTGATCGTATGTCGTAATCATAGTCACGTAAGCTATTTTTATGACTCCTAGATGAAGCGTATGAATTTTTAGTTGTCATTCTTGATCTTCGAGAAGAAGGGGCTATTTTATTAGATCTGGATTGTATAACAGGTACCGTAGAACGTGCGGCAACTTTTGGAGGTTTCGAAGGTCTCCGTAATCGAAAAGATGATGTGGATGAGATTTTTATTTTTTGTTCAGTTATAGATTGTGGAATAGCTTCACTTGCATCAAAATCTTCATCCATTTTAGAAATTTCATCAGATTCCTGTTTTCCAAACTTTCTAGATCTTGATGATTTCAATGTAAATGTACTGCTTGAGGACGTCGGTTTGATTAATGACGAAGTTTTAGAAACGAGTGTAGGTTTACTTCTTTGGGTTCTTGCCAAAAAGTTTGGAACGCTCTTTGACGTTTGAGGTAATCTTAATACAGATTTTGTCGGATTTGTTGAACTTCTAATAGTTGAAGTGCGGTAACCTCTGTTACTTGAAGAACTTGAATCTCGTTTAAACGTATTACTTGGACTATATTTACGTGAACTACTTGTGGAAGAACCAAACCGTTTGCTGCTTCCGAAGGAAGATCTGATTACGGCAGGGGATCGCTTCGAGCGTTTAAGGAATCGGTTTGTTCTCAAGTTTATGCTTGTCTTTAATCTTGTTTTATCCTTATTATTTATATCAGAATTATACTTAGTTTTAAGATGGGAAGGCTTTTTAAGAACTTTTGATGTAGAATGGAGTTTTGTTATATTTGATATAGACTCCAATGAGAGCTCCTGAAAAATAGATGTTGGCAAAGGGGTTGTTAATGCAAGAGAAACATATTCAGTTTCCTTTTGAGTTTTTATGCTATCAGTAAAAGAACTCCGAAGATATGGAGAAAAGGGATCGTTCCTTTTTATTCTGCGATTTAAGTCGTCACGGGAGAAAGATAATCGCAATGCCTCAGGTAATAAAACGGGGAAAAAGTGCGTCGAATGATCATTACGGCCAGTATTTTCTGATACTTCCAAAGAGTATATCTCTGATGACACTGTTTCACTCACACTTGCGACCACATTTTTGCTGGGCATAATATCGGAACTTTCATGAAAATTGTTGTCAATACTTCCATCACTTACATTTTTAGGATGTAAGGAAAAAATTGTTGTGTCTTGATCATAGTGAAAAGTTGTTGCTTTTTCAAAATTTTCTCCCGAAAATATTGTCAGTACTTCAAACTCTTGCTCAGATAATGAGCTTTTTACATCCGTAGAAATTTGAAAATCTTTTGTTAAATATTGTGTCTTTGAAGGTTCTATAGTAATTACAGATACGCTTGGTACATGAGCGTAATTTCCGTCGAGAAATGTGCCATGTACTTCAAATATGTGCTGCGTAGTTGTACCATTCGTAACATGAGCTCGCGTAGAAGCATGAATCAATCCAATTTTAGAAGATACGGTGTTAACGGAACTTGAGGTTGATGGACTTGATAATTTTGCATTACTATAATCATCAACCGTTCTTTCTATTTTCATTTCAGAAAAATGGGAAGAAATGTCATATGTTATTGGATCGTTTTGAGGAACTAATGTTTCTGTTGATATACTAGGCACATGCGCATAAGTTCCATCTAAGTACGTTCCATAAACCTGATAATGATATCGGGTTGTTATGCCATTTAAACTTTTCTCACTTATGGATGCGGTTACCAGGCCAGTAGTTAAATCTTCAATATAAAAGGTTGGTAAAGATGTAGAAGTAGGTTCTGGTTCAACAGTAGAGCTAGTAGTCTGAATAATCGTTCTAGTAGTGTATGTACCCAAATGCGCATATGCGCCTCCAATATGAGTTCCATAAATTTCAGAGACAAAGAGTAGAGTTTTAATACCATCTACTTTACTTCTTAATATTCTGGTAGACAATAGTCCTGTTTTCCTAGTTCCTTGTGGAATAGTTGTCGTATAGGAAGGTAATCTATGCCGTGAAGTTTCTCTTGTTGATGAAAGGGGCTGAGAGCTAGTAAAAATTCGAGCTGTTTGAGCATAAGCACCACCAACAAAAGTACCATGAATTTCTGTAGTAAGATGCACTGCTACAGGACCCCGCACCTTTCGAGATACAATACTGCGAACTAATCCTGGAAGCCTAGAAGGGCTAAACATTAAAGTCGTTGCTGGCTTTGAAGCATCTATTTCAGAAATAGGAATTACGTCAGACCTTGATTTTGCTCTTTGCGCATAAACTCCATTAATATATGTACCATAAATTGTGGTGGTGTATTTTGTAATTCGCCCATTCTTTTTTATGTCTGATGTCAATACTGATATAGTACTTTTGCTACCAGACTTTAAATCTACTGATGCAGAATTCATGACAGATTCTGGCACTTGTTTTCTAGTATTTATATCATTTAAATTCTCTGATTGTTCACTATTGCTCACATTTTGCCTTTCTTCCGAAGTCAGATTTTCAGGATTGGCACCCGATGATTCAACAAACGCTAAATATGCTGCAAAAGCCTTGCTAAATTGATCATTGTTTAGAAAGTTATCATTTATTTCTACAGGAGTCGCTGTAGGGGTTGGGAAAGTTGGCGTGACATCTTGAGGGCTAAAAGATGCAACTAGATTGTTTTCCACTGATATATCTTCTTTAACAATGGAATTAAAGATTTGACTACTTAATGCGGGTGAAATTAAATCAAAATTTTCACTCATTTTATCTTCATTTTCAACATTATCATTGTTTATTTCTAGGCTTAAAAGTTTCCTTTGTGGAGTAAAATTGATATACTGGCTATTACTAGGTTTTCTGATATCTGGAGTATATCGTTTCCTCCTTACACCGTGATACCTAGTTTGCTTTGTGTGAGATATTGAAGTCACTGTAGGAACTATAACATCAGTAAGAATTTCAGTTACTGTATGTTCTCTGCTCCTGACAGTAGGTGATCCATTTTGTAATTCTGTAGTAAAATATGTGTATGTAGAATAAAACGTAACACGTGTAGGTTTGACTTCAGATGCGATGTAAGGAATTGTGTTTGGATAACTCATTCTTCGTCGTTGCGTAGACGCTGCCCTCAGTGGTAGACTTGTTAAATACTTTTTGCCCCCATCCCGATCATAGCTGTCTCTTCTATAGTAATTCTGATGATAGTTTTGCTGTATATGTTCTTTGTTGCACGATAAACATCTACTATTAACATTACTAACAGCTATAGTTTCATAAGATGGAGCCCTGACTTTTGTGACGAATGAAGGTTTGTAAGGAATACCTGCTCTGGAAGGTGGATAACTAAACTGATGCCTGGCAATGGCTCTTTCCGGCAGCAAATCGTAAACCTTGGTAGTGTGGGAACCAGTTTGGCGTCTACCTGTTTTTGTTACATAATTACTGATTGGCTTTCGTTCATGTCTGTGATAATTATGTGGATTTTCATATGAATTTGAAAGATGTGGATAATATGTTGAACCAGTAACTTTTGTGTTTGTTAATACTTCTCTTTTACCACCTGGTTTAAGTACAGTAGAATAGTAGGTATAAGTAGTATAATGAGTCGTTGGAGTAGCAGCTATAGCATGCCTAACTTCTGCACCTTCTGCATCTAAATCATCACTAGTAAAGAGCTCTATTTTATCCGAGTTGAATGATGAATATTCTGGGAGAGAGAATTTATTCAAATCTGTTAACTCCAAATGTTCAATGCTAGGAGTTTCTAAGATGCTGAATGATGTATCTATTGTCGTGGAGGGGAAGCTTGGTTCTGTAGATGCTATAAAACTAGTACTATATAAAAAATCTGTAGTGCCAGTTATGGAATTTTTTATGTCACTTCTTAAAGTATAATCTGTGTCAGTGTTTTGAAATGTTGAAGTTTGCCTTTCTGTAAGAAATTGAGCTGAGCCTGTTATTATGTCAAGGAGTTTCACAGAAGATGTAAGAATGCCCTTAGATTGATCTTTATTTTCATTTGTTTCTTTCTCAACCGTTGTCTCATGTCCCCCCAAATACCTCCGATTTATGTTTCCTGTTATGCTAAAACCGGTTCTATTTT
This sequence comes from Amaurobius ferox, assembly GCA_951213105.1. Lineage (NCBI taxonomy): Eukaryota > Metazoa > Arthropoda > Arachnida > Araneae > Amaurobiidae > Amaurobius > Amaurobius ferox. The sequence goes on from OX578134.1 coordinate 75,532,399, forward strand.
CTTCTACTTTCGAAAAATTGCTAGTGTTGTTAGAATTACTTACTTTCTCAGTTAAATTTTCATTTACAACATTTCCCAAATCGTCGATATTTGTTACTATACCAATTCTGATTCCTTTAAAATATGGAATTTCTTCTTTAACAGGCTTAGATACTTCAAATAATTGTGATGTATCATTGTTAAATATTTCACTTCTTTGAAAAGACCCATTTTCTTCACTTGTATTTTTATTACCGGAAAATAAATTATTTTCAGTCAAAGTAAGGTTTCTGTTATAGTCGGCTTGAAATGAAGTTATGTTTTCTGATCTATTCGTAGAACTAACAGTGGACATTTTTTCTGTTATATCATGCGCATTTTTTACTATTGACAAATTACCCTGAGGTTCTTTTTCATCTAGTGAAAAACTTTCAGTTGTGAAAATTTCAGCCTCATTCGTGCTTAAAAGTCTTCGAATCAAAAATGGTTTTTGATCGGATTCCGGAATTTTGATAACATTTTCAGAATCATGACGTTTGGACCTGCGATTTAAATTTGCTTTGTATGGCGTTGTTTGTACACGATTTAAAGATGCAACGGTTGGCACTATCACATCCGTTAGGATTTCAGTAACTGTATGCTCCCTTGTTCTTACAATTGATGATCCATCTAAGGGTTCTGTTGTGAAGTAAGTATACGTTGAATAATATGTTACATGAGTAGGTTTTATATTCGAATCTGGATAACCAATATCATTGGGAGCACGATCGTGCACCTTTCTAGCGTTATCAGCTACATTTCTAACTGGAACTCTAGTTAGATAGTTGTCTTTTTGAACACGAGTGATTCTATCGTAAGATCCAGATAACTGGTGAGGTCTTTGTATTCTAAAATTTTGACAACTCGGACATATTTCATGTAATCCTTGTCGTCTGTAAGGACTACTGGATCTGTGAACCACTTGAGAACCAAGACCATATATTGTGTCTGTTGGAGAGATTGTTCTTATTAATTGAGAAGCCGGCGATGAATAAATGCGTCTTTGAATATTTTCATTTCGATATTCTGGAGAATGACTTGCATATAACTTCCTCTTATTGTATGGTTTTCTAATATATTCCTCATTGTCATAGGAATGAACTGATTGGGGATAAGTAATAGATGATGAAACCTTTGTACTGGTTTCTATTATGCGACTGCCTCCAGGTTTTAATTTTGTGGTGTAATATGTGTAAGTAGTATAATGTGTCACAGGGGAGGGAACAATTGCTCTTCTTATTTCTGCACCTGCTGGAGTTAGGTCTTCTTCGTTGAATATCACTTGGAAACCGTTGTTTATTTGAGGCAGCGAATTATTTTCATGATTATTTTCAACAGCTTCTGAATTCATAGTTTCAAGCGGCGGTGTTAATGTTACACTATCATGTAACTTAAATTGAGAACTCGGTAATATTTGAAGTTTTAGAGCATGTGTAATATGCGATGCAAAATATTTAAATTTTGCAGAATTTTCGGGATGTTTTACTGAAGATTCCAATAGAGATTCTGTTCTACTTGTTACATTTTCAGAGTCATATTCTGCGCTCAAAAGTCGTCTTAATGCTCTAACGCCTATTGGATTTTCAGGAATGAATAAATCACGCGCACGTCTGTGATTAGGTAACTCTCTATACGCTTGTGTTGCTTGTACACCAGATAGACGCCTAACTGCTGAAACTGTAGGCACTATGACATCAGTTAAAATTTCTGTAACAGTATGCTCTCTACTTTTGGTTATTGGTGTTCCATCGTTTAACTCCGTGGTAAAATAAGTGTATGTGGAATAATATGTTACACTAGTCGGTTGAATTTCAAAGTCATTGTGGTGATTTGAATTATGTGAAATGTACCTATTACTATTTTCATTTTCTTTATATCTACTATTAGCTCTGTTTAAAGAAGGTGCGCGCCCGTGTTGTAGATTTACTCTATTTACTCGATTTTTATCATTATCATTTATAGCTATACGTCTTCCTTGTCTTCCATCAGCATAACTATTTGTTCTACTGAAAGTATGTCTGATAGGAACAACATGAACTGTATCTACAGTGTGCTTCAACGGCATATCTTCTGGCTTTACAGTTCTTTTGGATCGTATTCTGTCGCCGAACTTTAAAGTTGGGAGAACAACATCAGACAACACTTCTGTAACTGTATGTTCTCTAGTGGTAACTACTGGTCTTCCGCCTCTTGTCAATTGTGTTGTAGCATAAGTATACGTCGAGTACAGAGTTGCAGTACTTGGTAATACTTCTGGATCTACGCGTTGAGATCTACGGCTAGGCAAAACGGTAGTTCTTCCGCGAACTCTGTTATGACCATCATGTCTATAAATAGTGCTTTGATCTTCTCTGCATACTCGGCATTCACCACCATTATATCCACCATCATAGTCAGGATGTGCATAAGTTGTACGTCGAACGTAAGGGATACTAGGATTGGGAGTCACATTGGTCTCAGTTACATATCTGGTATCTACATGAGTACTCCCACCTCTTAATTTAGTCGTGAAATATGTGTAGGTTGTCCTATGAGTAATGTAGGGATCTGCTCCTTGACGATTATATGGACTATAAGTTTCAGCCACTGGCGCATTGTATATCACAGGTCTCGTAGGTACAACTCTGTGAGCTGTTTGTCTATTATTGTACCCAGGTCTTGAATATGTTGGAATTGGCGTGACATTTGTTTCAGTTTCTTCTCTTGTGTTAACAATTGGAACTCCATCTCGGATACGTGTAGTGTGGTAAGTATAAGTTGTTCTATGAGTGACTCTGTCTGGCTTATATAAATTCGGATCAATACGTTGAGAATAAGTTGGAACTGAAGTACGTATGACTTGTGTTGCCGCGTAACCTGGTCTGTAATACGTTGGAATTGGTGTCACAACAGTATCGGTTTCTTTTCTTGTTTCTACTACTGGAACTCCATTGCGAAGACGTGTTGTGTAATACGTATATGTTGTTTTATGTCTTATATCACTAGGTCTTGATGCTCCGATATATGGCGCTTCTGTCTGATAGTGAAGTGTTTCAGGATAATCTCCACCATAGTAAGTTCCTATCTCAAATGGGGAGTACCGCCCTGTCGGCAATGGTGTAACGTCAGTTTTTGTTTCCTTTCTAGTTTCTACAAACGGCGTACCTCCTCTGATTCGTGTTGTGTAATATGTATATGTTGTACGATGGGTTATTTCACTGGCTCTACTTACATCATACGGTACCGTTTCGACATGATAATTTTCATCAGTTAACGGTCTTCCTATGTAACGGGTCTCATAATCATCATGAACGTGAGTATTTCGTATCCTACATTCGTCGCAAGGTTGTCCATTTCCTTCATATCCATATACTGCACGATCTGTGGGTTCAAGAATAACTGAATCAACATGAAGACTACTCTGAATCCTACTTCCACCTCCAGGAATGAGAACAGTTGTATAATAAGTATAAGTTGTATAGTGAGTTGTAGGGGTCAAATAAACTCGCGCATCGGTTGACACAATTCTGCCTCCTGGTCGTAAAATGGTCACTGATTCAGACACAGCTCTCTTTGCTCTACCTTCTGATTCATCTGCATTGCTTGAAAGTCCAGCTTCCAGTATTACAGTGCTATTTGATACCTTATTTTCAGTAACTTCTTCTGTTACTTCTTTTCCTAGAATAGAATCATCTAGTTCTGGTGTTACTGTTGACGTTTGGGTTTCATATGAAATAGTTTTTTCAAAAAATTCCGTTTCTAATGATATCATACTTGAGGATAAAGATGGAGCCATTATATTTTTTAAATCTTCCAAATTCATGCTAGGTAATAGAAGTACAGTAATATCTGTCATATCGGTTAAATCTTTGCTTGTAGATTCTCCAGTTTTAATAGGTTCTGTCACAGCAACGCCTGCTGATTTTGCTGACTTTTCAGGTGATTGAATTGTTTCATTTAATTTGGGAATTTCTGATACAGAATCACTGACTTCATCCGAATCCGTACTTGACAACTCAAGCAATGCATTGACTGAAGAAGGCGAAAATAATGCACTGTCACTAAAGTCTAATGTACTTGCAATTCCTATGAACACCATTACTTGACTGCTGTTTATTTCAGTAACATTCAGATTATTGGAATCATGATTTTCCAAAACAATTCCATCCCTTTCTTTATCCATAGCGATTTCAGCCAAATGATGATCTTCTGATAGCATTGATGGTTTGTTTACGCTAATGGATTTATCCGTTTCAGTATAATTTGAAAAAACTTCGGTTATGTCTAGAATCAGGGACTCGTTGTTTTCCGATATACTATCAACAGGTGTTGAAGTTGTGGGATTTATATTTTCTATATTTGTTGTAACAAAACTTGTTCTCATTTCTGAATTCGAATTAATTTCCATGTTATCACTGTCTGATGATTTAGGTGAAAATATTGCAAACAAATCACTAGCTTCAGGAATTTTTAAACTTGTTTCCATTGGAAGGATATTTTTAATTTCAGAATTCCTTATTAATGCATCAGTGTCATCAGATTCAGTTATGACCTCTGAAGATGGTAAAAATTCTGTCTTTGACGAATTTTGAATAGTTTCGTTTGACGATGGAAGCTTATTTAAAAATGTTTGCATCTCTTCAGTTACTACACTGGTAGTAAGTAAAGTTTCCGCAGCAACTGTAGGAGTAGGGAGAATTTCGCTATTATCATTATTCAAGTTCTCTAAAATTGTAACCATTTCAATTCTTAGTAGAGATGAATTGCTGGAATTCGATATAATCTCAGAAATATTATTATCAACCATTCTACCCACTAAATTAAACAATTCTGGTTCACTTTCAACCACTGAGGAATGTTCGTCATCAAAATCGATTTTTTTATTTGTATCTATTGACAAATCATCTTCTCCATCTTCAGCAGAATGAGCAATTACTACTGCTGAATGGTACAAAGTATCTTCTACTACAGACGAATGAATTTGTGTGGATTGTGAATTTGAGTCATCCTTAACAATCGTAGGTAATATATTAAATCCTGTATCCTGAAGAACATCTGTCAAAATGCTTTCACTTAATATATCTCCAGTTTGACTTTCATCATTTATAGTGATAACATCAAGTGAAGTGGAAAATGTAGGGGTTGGCATAATTGGAAAATCGTTGGCAAGTTTTGAACTTGAAAGAACACTAATGAATGCGTCTAATGCTCTCAAACTCTTGTCGTTAATACGCTGGGAATAAGATCTGAGTTTTTTAGTTGCTGTTATTTTTATGGCATCAATATTTTCTTTTGGATATACTTCAGTTGCAACTACATCAATATTATGAGTACTTAATTCTTTTATATTCTCTGTGATAGTTGATGTTATTTTGCTGTCAGGATTCATACTTCCAGTGGTCAATATTGGTGTATCAATAGTGTAGTATATTCTTGAAGTGCTGTGTACGATGTGAGCATATGTACCACTAATAAATGTTCCTTCAATTATAGTCGTCCATTCAGTTGTTCTGCCATTGATTATATCAGTACCTGTAGTAGACATGACAATTCCAGTAGTGTGGATATTACTTTGAGGCATATAAGGAACGGTCGGAGAATGAACTAATGGTACGTGACTTATTTCAGTCTCAGAACTTTGCAAACTTCTCTCAAAGGCACGCTTCTTTTCAAGTTCTAAAGCTTCTTCATTAGAAATTGATAGCAATTTTCTTGCTTTAATATTCTTCACAGCTTTATTTTTATTATCAACTTCTTCTTTAATTTTAGCACCATTATTAATTTCAGATTCATTTTGAAATAAAGCTGCTATTTTCATCATTACATCAGTAAATCTTCTAGGTTGGTATTCATTAATTTTTTTAACCTTATCTTTAGCCGTCTTCATAAAAGCTTTTTTGTTTGCCTCAGTATCATCAAATTTCATGATAGTGTATTCCGCGGAGGGTTGAACAGAAATCGGTTCATTGACAGCAGTCTGATATATCTTTCCTGAATTTAGAGAACCATACGCATCGGTCTCAGCCCTGATCATAAAAGGTCTTGTGAACAAAGTCTTCTTTCTTCCATGTGATGCCGAAGATTCAATATTGCTGTATTTTGCTACATTAATTTCTGATTCTTTCATTGGATTATTATCTTCTCGGCTAAGTCTTTCATTCAAAAATTTCGTGTAACTGTACTGGAAATTGTTGGGATAAGTACCGGTCATGGATGGCTGCAAATACAGTACTTTTTCATGAAGCGTCCTATCATCTTCTGCTCCCGAACTTGCTTCAAATGCATCTGTTCTCGAGCAAGGTTAAAACAGTATGTAAATATGTAGAAATACAAACATATAAGTTTATGTTTTAATGGCCAGCGATTATTGTCTTCAGCTTCACGAAAGCAGTGATTCAGAAGGTGCCGCTAAGGCTTAGGCATCAATCAGCTGCAAGCATATTAGTGAAAAGCAACACAAGCTGTTGTTTCTTGAGAAATGTAGACGAGACAGAGCTCGATATAAAATTAATGAATTTTCAGTTATATTGAACTATGTTTTGGGTGATGTGTATTGTTGAACGGTGAGTATCAGTTATATTTGCGTAGTCATGAAAATAAATATCAATGAGTATTAACGTGCTTTGCAAGAGTATCACAGCTATTCATGTTCATAATATGAGTATCATGTTTTAATACTGTAATAATGGATACATATCTGAAGTGAGGTCATTTTATGAGGACGTGCAGCGTTTGAAAATTAACGTATTCGCATATTCCTTGATATAGCATAGAATTTTTTAATGTATTCTATATCTGATCCAATTTTTCCATAAATATTATTTTTTAAATTGAATTTTAATATTTCAAAGTCTTTTATATGCCACATCATTTTTGCATGAATTATAATATTGTGGCAGAAAACATAATCATTGTGACCCGATAAAAACAAGATCATGCTTGAAAGTCACAATTTGCATAAATTGTAAAGAATTATATATACAGATTATTCTTTCTATGAAATTCTATATTAATTAATTTCTGGCTCATAATATGCATTAGAAACTGGTGAATTTGGTAGAAACTTTTAATTTTCTTTGACGAAATTTCCAAGTTGTAGCTATGTACCAAATTTGAATCAGTGCATAACCCAGATTAAAATAACTCTTTTTTACAAACAGCTCTATATACATGTATAACTCTGTGTATAACTTAAAAAATTAATTGCATTAAATGTTGTTAAAACTAAAATGTTGAAATGAGCTGTAGTTCACACCTGTTTAAGGAATTTGACATGTATCTCTGTAGGCATGTTGATACCACAGTATATACGATTTAAAATGCTGGTCAAATTTGTAAAATGTTTGAAACTTGATTTATGAATCATTAAACGTAAATGTCTTGTTAGAGTGGGGACAAACATTTTATAAGTTGTAGTAGGTATTATTTTGGAAATTATTTGGCATTGCAAATCATAAAAGATTTCTTATGTGTCTTGTCACTTTTAAAAAAAATATGATATTGTTTTCTATTAAGTTAATTCAGAAAGATTGTTGCTGGAACTAATAGGTAAATACTAGGATTTTATAACAGCATACAAATATTTAAAAAAAAACTGTAGCGTTATTGTAATTTAAATGAAAAATTTAATGAAAGTTGAGTTTAGTATTTTTATTAATAACTTATTGCAAAATGTCTCTGTAAAACAGCTTCACGTAAAACACTTGTTATAAAATATTACATTTTAACACAAATGCGAATTAGAATAAGCAAGTTAATACATCAATGTTGGATTATTTTTTGTGTAAGTAATTAATAGTATTTTTTGCTGATAAATTTAAACATCTGTTTAGTTTTGGTTACTAAATTTAAATTTGAAGTTTCTTCGCTGAAGCCAAGCATCTACTTGCAATTTAAAGCATTAGCGGCAAGCTTCTTTGTTGAGCACACAGAGCAGTATAACAAATCAAGCGCACACTGAAAATACAATAAGCAAAACAACATTGAAAAGGTACATGGCATAACATTTATTACATTAATTGCTTAGGATCACAAATTTATAGTTATGAATGAATCATTATACAGTCAAATATGTTTCATGAAATTACCATTTCAGAAGGAAAGTGTATAATGCTGTGACAAAGACCCTATGCACCAAATGAAATAGGGAGTATGTCGTAGTAAATTCTATGGAGTGGCGGCAATTCAATATAGGGACGTTTTTATTTCTTCCTATAATGTATAGTATATGTAAAGTTGTATAGCATATATAAAGAGAAAGCAGTGTGTCTGGATAAAATATTCGATTCTTGCCTTTCAATAAGTTTACACGTTTCCATCCTATCTTAATACGAATTTTCCCTTTTTAGTGATGTCTGTACGCACAATATATCTGAAGCAAATTAGGTGAATCCGGATAAATTTAGTAAAGATTATTTTAACCCGTTAACACATGAGACACATTAATTTTCAGAGAGATCGGACTAAGCAAAGACTGCCAACTCTTAAAACTTTATTTTTTTCAAAAATGGAAAACAAATGATACAAAGTAATTATGTTAAAATATGTTAAGAAAACAATTTTGTATGTAATATTATGTTTAAAACTAAATGACATTTATAGGAAGCTAAAATACGCAGTTCTCGCTATATTACGATTTTTTAATGTAAAATGGAAAAAAAATATACTCAATATTTAGAAACTTTAGAAATTTTATTTTTCCTCAGATAATTTGATGTCTCTCGAAAAAGTTAAGGAATTTTCAACCTTTCTGGTAGGTCTGGGTTTCAACAACAACAACAACAGATTCTAATTAGCAACTACAGTAAGAGTTAGGTATTGGATACATAAAAAGTATTTCAGGCTTCAATCCCGCGTGTTACAAAAAGCGTAGCCAGGACTCGGAAAAGGGGTTATGATCCAATGGGAGTGTTATAATGTGAATTTCGTTTTCTAATATAGACTCTATGGATAAATAATGCAGTTATTCGCCAATTAAGGGGGTTATGTCCTCTTTCCAACGCTTGTGGATATAACACAGCCTTAAGTTTTTAAGGAAAGTTTAAATTTTAAGGTTTTTAAGGAAAATTGAAAAAAGAGAGAAATTCGGTTAAAAAGGAACTCTTCAAATACTTGTGATAAATTTATACTCATTTATATTTAAAGAAAGTTGAAGTTTGAAAGTTTTTAAGGAAAGATGAAGTTTTACGATTTTTAAGGAAAATTGAAGAAAGAGGGAAATTTGATTAAACAGGAACTCTTCAAATTCTTGTAATAAATTTATACTCATCTATATTTAAGGAAAGTTGAAGTTTGGAGGTTTTAAGGAAAGTAGAAATTTTACGATTTTTAAGGAAAATTTTGGAAAAAGAGATAAAATTTTATTAAGCAGGAACTCTTCAAATTCTTGTGATGAATTTATACTCATTTATATGCTATTGTATAGCAGTTAAAAACATATCAAAATTGTGGAATTTCAATTTAAAAACAGCATGATGGTAATTACTATATTACATATGACCATTCACGACAAAAGTCAAAACTTTCAAAATAAATAAATAAATAAATACTAAATAAATGCAAAATGTTTCATTTAGTAATTTAGCTATGATTAGTGTTGTGCTTTATAATGGCAGATAGGAATACCTATTATTATTACCCTATTCTATTGAAAGATATTTCATTAATCAAAGAATGTTTGCAAAATGTGTCAAAAAGGAAATATAATTTTTAAAAGTTGTTTTAAATATCAGGTAAATTTTAAATTAAAATTCCAAAAAGAAAAAGTTTTGCTGTATAGCTAGCTACAGCAGCGATCTCAAACACTTTTGTCGTTGAAAACTTATCTTAATTAGATAATTTCTATGGAACATTTAATACTTTTCTTATCATTTATTGTTTTCAAAACTTGGGGTATTATATTCAAAAGCATTTTATTATACTAAATAATCTAGAAATACTCATTAACATAAATGAAAAACTTATAAATGTAAAATGTAAAAACAAAATGAAGGTAAATAAAGTTCTATTGAAAACGCTTAGGTTTCATACAAATTAGATAGAAAAGAAATCTATAAAAATAAAGCGTAAGTTTTATATTAATAGAAATTACGTTCCTATCATCATAACTTTACTAAATATTAAGAAAAGTTCTGGAAAATTAAATCTTTCTTTCAGGTTATCAAAAAGTAAACACACTTTATGCAATGAATAAGACAAGACTTAAGCAACGTACTTAATATCTGCATAATTACGTGTTTTCCTTATCTTTATTATATGTCTAATATATGATTATCCGTTGCCCCGTAATACAAAAGTCCAGTCTCAAATACATATTATAAGTGTCCTTGCAATGTGTCAGTCTAATTGGTGTCATTGTAATATGCCTTTTCAATTGGTGTCATTACAGTGTGTCATTCCAATTGGTGCCATTGGAAAGTGTCTCTCCAATTGTTGACGCTCCAAATTTTAAACAGCAGACTTCTTCAAATGACGTTTTGTAACATATGTGGTAGATTTGGGATGATCACAAATTTATAATTATTTTTAACATGATAACTAAAATATATATTTCAGAAAATTAACAATCGGGTTTCGAACCCATTCACATTTTAACAACCGGCTACTGAAACCGATGAAAACTGATTGAATGGCACCATTGGGTAGTATTAAAGGAAGAAAATCCGCTCAGACTGAACGTTAAGCTCATATTTCCAGTACTCTTTGATTAAGCTGCATCAAAAATTATTCAGTGGAAGATTTTTAAAATTGGACGAAAAATTTAATTATGAACAGTTATATAAAAATAATAGTTATGAACATTTTAAAAAGAAAACAATAGTTATGAACAGCATATAAAGGAAAGGTTATGAACAGTTATGAACTTATGTTAAATAGTTATGAGCTGTTTAAAAAAAAATTCACGCCAACTGAAAGTTAAGTGTATATTTTCTGTACTCTTCTATTAAGTTGCACAAAAACTTATTCAGTGGAATATTTTAAAAAATGGACAAAAATTGAAATAATTAGATGAATGCTTCCACATTTAATATGAAACAGGTTTTGTTTTGGTTTGTGTAACATATCATAACACAACATCAGAAATAAAAATTCTGACAAAAATATTTTATTGTTATTCTAAACGAATTTATATTTCTTTAAACAAATTAGAGAAATTAACTTGCATTTTTATACATACATATAGATTATTATAGGGTAAGTCAGAGATGTGCCAACTTGGGGAATATGCCAGTCTGTATTATTTCAAAATCCACCCGAGAGATTCCGCTCTTTTCTACATCGTTATGAAATTTTTAAAGTTTTACTTTAGTGACAGCCATTACTAACATGTCCTTAGTGCTTTTTGCACATTTTGGCAGACATGTCATTTTTTTTTATTCCTTACACTTTTAAAGCCTCAATAAATTCAACATTTAGTGGGAGGAAACTATGAAGGCTAACATTTTATTGTATATTGGTTCTTATAAAGCGGTTATTCCCAACATTTTTTGTCATGCTGAACACTTGAAATATTTCGTAAAATTTCACAAAATCTGGGATAGGGATAAATTACAAAATAGACGCGTAAAGCAGTAGAGTTCATAAATATTAACTAACTCCCTTGTTAATATTTATGAATTTATTAAAAATTAACAAAGGAGGATATATGAACTTATTAAATATTAACTAAAACCTTTTAATAAAGTATTTTAAAAGTAATTATTGCCTAATTGTTTTGTCAATTACTAATAAAAATAATAACAAATATTTTTACTTTACATCTGGCTTATTAGTTATAAACAAACATTGTGTACCACATTTTGTAATAATTTTCTGATAATATATTTGTTTATCAAAAAATTGTTAGCAAGAAAGAAAAAAAAACCCTGCATTTCATTGTTTCCTTCTCTGCAATACATGGTAATGTATAGGGAAAGTAGTAGAATCATGTCGAACTCGAGTTTTCAACGAATCTACACGTTTTGGGACCTCTAGAACACGAAAAAACTATTTTTAGCGTGACGTCTGTGTATGTGCTTGCGTCCGTCTGTGCAATATGTGTATTCACTCTAGCGCAAAAATTAATTGACCAAATTTCATAAAATTGTATAGGTGTTACAGTCGCTTGTAGATTACCCTGACGCTGATTAGATTTTTTGTATGATTCGGGATAGAAACCTGCTTTTTTTTCTGAAATGGCCCGCAAAAATCTTATGTGTCCACTATAGCTAAAAAACTAACTGGCCAAATTTCAGAATAAAAAAAAAATTCTCGTGTAGATTAAATTTGGTGTTGACTCAATTTTAGTACACTTCGGGAAAAAATCCTGCCACATTTGCAAAATGACCCGCAAAAAAAGCCAACATATAAAATCAAAGACTACGTATGCTCAAATGTATCAATTAAATGCTTATTTTATACATAAGTTTTGATGATAAAAAAAACAAGACCAACCCCACTATTCTAGTACTAGCCGTTCTCGAGACATTTTAGTTTTTTCACATTTTTGCTACTCCACGCCTTTCAAAATATGTTCAGTCACCAAAGGAAAATGAAAATTGAAGCAAATTCAGTGTAATTTAAAATAACTGTGCGTGTTATTTTTTTCTAATTCAACTCTTTAATGAATTATTAAAAGAATAAAAAGAAAATTAATGAGTCTCTAGAGAAGGTCATGTGCTCCCCACATCCGATTTTTTTTATATACATTCATATTTTCATGTGCTGTCTAATTAAGAAAAATATATTTTAACTTATTTGGCATTTTTTTTTTCAAATGTTTATCTGGAAACCCTATGAGTAGTTGCTGGGAATGCTGGGAATGATCACTACTGTCAACTGAATCCCTTGCCGCTACAAAAATTCCCCGCTTCAACAAAATTTATATTTCCAATTTAATCTTTCCCTGCAAAGATTTTAACTATAAAGATAATATCAAACTAAGTTACACTTTCAATATGCTATTACAGACTTTCAACATTCATTAATAGATTACGCTGAAATTTTAATCAATTTAATTATTTTTACTCACTTGCATAAAAGAGGGCAAGTTGTGAATTTTTCATAAACTTTTCCAAATTCTCACGGAGCCCCTGGCATAGGTTCGCGACGGAACTCCGGGGTTCCACCGAATCCTGGTTGGGAATCACTGTTATAAAGTCTGTTGAGCCAAGTAAGATTAGATAAAATGCAGTCATATTATGAGTGTTGGCTGATAATGTGTTCAAACGGCCTTTAGGCTAATATGCCAGAGCCTGGAGTAATATGCGATATGACTGGAGAGATTAATCAATGGCTCAAATTGACTAGTCTAGAAGAATTTTCTCTTTTTATGGACACGAAGAAAATGGAAGTACACTATTAAGAAGCAGCATGTTTAATAATTAACTTACTTTTATCATATTATTTTTTAATCAACCAGTAATTCAAAAATTTCTGTTCGTTTCATAATTATACTTAACTGCTACCTATTATTATCAATTTTCCTGTTCAATGAGCAATGTAGATCTAGTTGTATTTCTAAATTCTTAAAGGGATTCACTATGATTGGTGATTTTCGCCCAGACTGGTATATACCCCGATCTCCCCGGGAATATGCCAGTACGTTAAAATATTTTATATTATACTGAACGTTGACCGTGAAAGTGATTTGAATCAATTTCATACTTAAATGTGGCATATTACCCCCCTTACCCAACATATATTTTACGTATGTACTGCAAACGTTAATTTATCTTATTTGTTCAATGAACATAAATGTTATTTTTAATTGAATTTTTTGAAAGAAACATGAAAGACATTGAATATATTGTAACTTTATTTCTCCTTCCTAGATGGCACTACATGCTAAGCAGACAACATTTTATTTGTATTTGTACTCACTAAATCGCGACCAGAGTCAGAGAGAGAGAGAAAGGACGTAAAAATATTACTTTGGAAAGACGACGGAGAATATTTTCGTAAGAGGCAGATTTGGTCCCACTTCCAAGAGGGAATGTCTTGTCGTGGAGGATTTTTTGGGGAGGATTATGAAGCAAATATCAGATATGATTTTGCTGCCAATGGAGCAATGCCTTTTGTGAAGGAGTTCCTCAGAGAAGTGTTGTTGTGGTTGAGACCCAGACCGTCCGACCTACCAGAAAAGTGTAAGGTAACTGTTTGGACGGACGGGAAGTGCCACCGAATTTAGACCGGAACCCAGTGGGGGAGGCATCCACAGGGACTGTACCCTCTTTCCCTTACCACCAACCTCTACGAAGGACTTACGGACCCACATGTTTAACGTGATCGTACTCCGCGTGAACACTGCGGCAGTTTTGGCAGTGGCGGGAATCGAACCCGGGCTAACCGAGTGCAATTCCCGCGCGCTAACCACTGAGCTACCGCCCCCTCCTCAGAGAAGTGCCGAATTCCCAGGCCGACAGACTCATCCGAAGACTGAGAAGTGTGTAATTTTTACACAGAGAAGATTTTACACAGAGAAGATTTTTACATAGAGAATTTTTACCTCAGAGAAGTGTGTAATTTTTACGTCATATTGTAAAAATCTACCAAATCCAGCACATAAATACCGGCTGCGTTACGGACTGAAAAACTATTAAAAATATTGCAAAATATCTTATAAGATATAAATTTTTATAAACTATTTTTATCAAAACCTCGAAAGCGTTTTGAAGAATCTAAAAGTTACGAGAAAATTATTTTTTATTGAAGCGTTATACTCTTTTACAATCAATCAATATCTACGCAAAATTGTTTCTAAAATTCCGTCTTCAGAATTTCCATAATCACTTTTACAATTTCGGGCACACAATACCAAAAAATATATTCTTCTTTTCCGATATTCAACAAATAATCTTTAGGAAGAGTAATAGGACGAGAAAGATACATAATCAATTTTCCGTAGGTTCCTGGTCATCTTACGAAAAATTTCGTTGAAAATAGCATTTTGGCACACTAATAGAGGCAATACTTTTTGCGGAACACTTACAATTTTACAATTTACAGTTCATTCTTTTGTTTTTCAATTAGCTATCTAAAGTCTTACTACATGATTTCTAATAAAGTAGAATCTTATAACTTTCAATGCAACAATAAGTCGATCAGTACAGAGAACTCTCTCCCTGTGGTAAATCTGAACGTGAGGTCAATTGTGTTTTTCCGTTTCAACATAATACTTTATCATTGCGGATTTTATGACTCCCTTTGCCATTTTCACTGTGTACTAAAATGTTGAAATACAACGGTTGAGGATCAATACCCGATGCATACGAGCAATTTAACTCACCTGGAATGCATTCTCCCTCTCTTCTTCCCTTCCTCCCTCTCTCCCGCGCTCTCTCTCGCTCCCTCCCCTCTCTCCCTCCCCTCTCCCTCCCCTCTCTCCCTCCCCTCCCCTCTCCCTCCCCTCTCTCCCTCCCCTCCCCTCTCCCTCCCCCTCTCTCCCTCCCCTCTCCCTCCCCTCTCTCCCTCCCTCTCTCTCACTCATTCTCTCTCCCTCTCCCTGCCTCTCTCTCTCTCTCCTTCTATCTCTCTCTCTCTATCTATCTATATCTCTCTCTGTGTCATGCGTTTTATGCAGTCTCTCAAATTTTTTAAGTGTGATTAATTTTTTAATCATGTTTCCACCATTTCTAGCTTCGTCTAGCTAACGCAGCTTTTTACGTTAATTTTGAATACATCTTTAGAATCCCATGTTATTACTTTTTTGTTTGCTTGAGTAAATATGCTGATATCTTTAATTATTAAATTATAACTTTAATTATTAAATTAGTCATCAAATATTTATATACAACTGCATTGTGAGTTACTACACTTAGATAAAGTAGCATTTATTTGAATTAGAAGTTAAAATTGTTTTTCTAGAAATTGTCCAAAAATCTGAAAAAGTGAATCACTAATTATACCAATTTTACGTTTTCCTACGAATAAAATGTGTGTGTTATTATCATGCTATTCAGGGCGCCATATAGGAGAAATAGGATAGTCGGTTGTCCTTCCCTCTTCAAGGATTTCCAAGTTATTATGTTTCTTATATAATTTTCTTTGCCATATCATGTTCCAACCATTTGAATAATAATCTATCAACTGAGCCCTAAGAAATGCTTTTGCCAAGAAATTATTATATTGGCATTACTTGTGTTACTTATAGTAAGTCATTGTGTATTTTTCGTTATTATTCTGAATTCCGTTTATTCAAATTACCTCCAACTTCGTTTTAGCAAAAGATTCTATACCGTTACACGAGGGTAACAACAAATAACGCGATTCGAGATTCTACTGTAAAATATAAACAAGATTCTACTGTAAAATGTATGCAAAGAACAATGTATGCACAAAATGAAAACTACTAGCTTCAATTCATTCATTGTAAGTAAAAAAGTTTCTACTTACGTATTTGCCGCTTCCGCCTTCTCTTTTCAACAGCCAGAAGGTCCTGAAGTCTACTTTCATCAGGACATTTTGCTGTTTTGTTTTGGCTTTTATCTAAAAAAATATATATAGATTAATAAAAGACATTTTTTAAAACCAAGCAATTAGGGCAATTTTGTGATAGCTAAAATACTTCGTGGAAATTATTTTATTTTAGTTTCTATCTCTGGGAATCAACTGCATTTACTCTGTTACAGAAATTATCCCAATTTACCCTGCATTAGAAAAGGAAGATCATCTAAGTATTTTTAAATTACCTCCTAGAGATCTTCTAATCACATCTAAATTATATAGAAAGAATTTTTTAAACGAGCAAAAACAATTTTTGAAAAAAATATAATTATAAAAGAAATTAATACCTAAGAGAAGTGCAATTTCTGTATAAAGCAGATGAGTTTAAAAGCATGAAAGCTTATTTGTTATTATTGTACAAGAAAATCTGAAGACTGAAACTGGAAACCTTGCCTGATTACTCTTTAAGCCTGTTTTATATGAAAAAAAAAAAGTAATCCTGTCGGGAGGGTATAGGGTATTAGCCCGTGAAAATAATTCATCGATCATAGTTGGCATTTAAATGTGATTCATAAATTTAATTTACATTTCCCATTTAAGTTTGATTTGTTTACCTAAGAATTACACTGTTAGAAATTATATTATTAAACATTTTGCCACAATTGACTCAAAATTTTTCTTTATCGGACATTTTTGAAACAATATTTTTTCGCATAATCACTATGTTCTAAGGAATTTTCTTACTAATTTTGTTTCCATTTTGATATCTAGATATCTCTACCGAATATGTCGAATGTGAAAAGGCTTTACTTATAATCCTCCTTTATATAAAATCAATGTTATAAAATTTATCTATTTATCCATTTAAGCGACTTTTAAACCTAATATCAAACTGATCTTACCGTATTATTATTTTATCACGCATGAATGTCTGGAAAAAATAAAGATGATTTTTTAAATTTGTACTCATACAGCTTTGATTTTAAGTGTGCGCAAAATATTCTTTGGAATATTAATTTCTATGACCTTCTGATTCGAAACATAGACAGTTGATGCTGCACAAACCTGCACACACAGAGCGTTGTTTTAAGGTGTACACAAAATATTCTTTGGAATAATATTTTTTAAGAACTTCTGATTCGAAACATAGCCACTTGATGCAACATAAATTTGTACACACAGACCGTTGTTTTAAAGTGCACAAAATACAATTCTTTGGAATAGTATTTTCTATGAACTTCTGATTCGGAACATAGACAGTTAATATTTTTAATATCGCACGATAAAATAAATATACGTAATTGGTCTCAGTCTTTTTCGAATTCAATTAGCTACAAAATGATGCTAAAATTAGAATATCCGCTATTTAAAATTTTTAAAGGTAAGTCCACCCAGTTTCCTTATATATCACAACTAGATGGAACTGGAAATCAAACCCAATCTTCCGATTGCTTTCTATCTCCTAAATTGCTCCCAATCTCTTGATCACAGCATTCCTAATATTCTAAATTGGTCTCAATCTCCTGATTTCAGCAGTACTATTTTCCCAAATTGCTCCCAATCTTCTGATACCAACACTCACAATCTCCTAATTTGCTCTGAGTTATGAAGATCCTAGCTACACCATCTGGCCATGCTAGGTAATAATACCTTTCAGTAGTATAATTACGTTTCTAGAGTAATTAATTGCAGCATTAAAATATTTTTTCGCTTCAATTGTATGTAGAATGACTTTATGAAAAAAATGTACTTTCCACATCATTTTTTAAAATAGAAAGAGCAAACAAAAGCTTTTACTTCAATGTGTTGGCAATAAATGGCACAAATATAGAATTACATATGAAGAGCAAGTCCCTCTGACTAAAAATGTTTGCATTTCTTTCTTGAAATATTTAGGGAATTTAAATTAAAAATACTGCATTAGCAATAGTACAAAGAGTTAATTAAAAGTATCAAGAGTCTTCGGAGCAACAAATAGCCTTTCCTTTAGGATAATAAGAGAAAATAACCATACCAACAAAAACAAAATTGTGACTTTATAAGAAGGCATTTTTCTTTTCTGGCTGTCTAAACAGTCTGATTTTTGCTCCCAAACAGGTTGATAATTTGACAAATTGATACTACTACAAACAGGTTGGTCGAGGCTGTATACTATTATTTTAATTTCACATAATTTTAGATGGTAGATTCTGGGTAATTTCATACAGCAGAGCAAATTTCTATAAAGAATTGTCTATACAATTCACTTTTCTTAAATCTTGAACATTTTTACGAATTAAAGTGCCATTACAGGTAAAATAATTTCAACAATAACTGGTAAAAACGGCTTGCTTTAAAGAATCTGGTTCGCAAGGAATTTTTCTTGTGTTCTTTTAAAATGTTCGTGTTATTTTCGAAAGGCCCCCACCCCTCTTCTTTTTTTTTCAAATTCGCAACAGGTCAGTAAAGCTAACAAATGAGATGCATTTCAGCCGATTATTAATAGTTAATACATTTCTAATAACACTTTCAGTCCTGCCTGTTGTGGTACGTCAGGGTAACTTGGAATAACGTCAAAATAGTTCATGCTTCGTCAGCTATATAGGCGAAAGATTTAATATCAAACGACTAGCTATTAAAAAATATTCAGGGACAACGAAATTTTATCTAGGATTTCCCTCTGTTACAATCTACTGCTATCTTTTTCATGAATTTATTATTGGTTCTTTGCAAAGAATAAACAAGGAACTCTAGTTTTATCATACCAGTTATAAAAATCTGATGTGGGCAGCACATGACTTTCGCTGCAGACTTATATCCACGTTCTCTTTATTTCAATTAAATTTAATTCACTTTTAATTCAATTTTCGTTCTCATTTAATAACTGGACTTATTTTCAAAGGTGGCGTGGAGAAAATACGAAAAAACTAATATATCTCGAGAACGGCTAGTCCTAGTGTAATGGAGTTGGTCTTATTCTTTTCTTCGTTAAAAATTACGTATCAAACAAGCATTTAATGGATATATTTGAGCATACGTAGCTTTTTAGTTTAGATTTTGACAATTTTTGCGGGCCATTCTGCAAAAAAAGGCAGGTTATTTTTTTCTGAATCATACTAAAATCTAATCAGCACCAGAGTGGCCTATACGTGACTCATCTGCCGAATTTTGTGAAATTCGGTACACTAGTTTTTCAGCTAGAGTGGATACAAGCTTTTGCGGGCCATTTCGAAAAAAAAGGCGGGTTCTTTTATCCCGAATCGTACCCAAAACTAATCAGCACCAGATCCACCCACAAGTGACTTACCTACAAGATTTTGTGATATTCGGTGTAGTAGTTTTTTAATTAGAGTGGATACAAAATCTGCACAGACAGACAGACACACAGACAGACACACAGACAGACAGACACACCGACACACACACAGACGTCACGCTAAAAATGGTTTTCTCGTATTCTAGAGGTCTCGAAACGTGTAGATCCGTCGAAAACTCGAGTTGCGATTTTCGACATGATTCCAATACTTTCCCTATACATTACCATGTATTGCAGGGAAAGTAAAAATCTGATGTGGGCAGCACATGACTTTCCCTGCAAACTTATATCCACGTTCTATTTATTTGAATTAAATGTAATTCACTTTTAATTCAATTTTCGTTCTCATTCGGTAACCGGGCTTATTTTCAAAGGTGGCGTAGGGAAAGTACGAAAAACTAAAATATCTCGAGAACGGCTAGTCCTAGTGTAATGGGGTTGGTCTTATTCTTTTCGTCGTTAAACATTACGTATTAAACGGGCATTTAATGGGTATATCTAAGTATACCAAGTTCTTTAGTTTAGATTTTGAAGATTTTTGTGGGCCGTTTTGCAAAAAAAGGCAGGTTATTTTTTTCCGAATCGTACCAAAATCTAATCAGCACCAGAGTGACCTATACGTGACTCATCTACCGAATTTTGTGAAATTCGGTTCATTAGTTTTTTAGCTAGAGTGGATACAAGCTTTTGCGGGCCATTTCGCAAAAAAAGGCGGGTTCTTTTATTCCGAATCGTACCCAAAACTAATCAGCACTAGCCCCGCCCACAAGTGACTTACCTACCAAATTTTGTGAAATTCGGTCCATTAGTTTTTTAGTTACAGTGGATACAAAATCTGCACAGACAGACAGACACACAGACAGACAGACAGACAGACAGACAGACAGACAGACAGACACACAGACACACGCACAGACGTCACGCTAAAAATGGTTTTTTCGTAATCTAGATGTCTCGAAACGTGTAGATCCGTCGAAAACTCGAGTTGCGATTTTCGGTATGATTCCAATACTTTCCCTATACATTACCATGTATTGCAGGGAAAGTAAAAAATCTGATGTGGGCAGAACATGACTTTGCCTGCAGACTTATATACACATTCTCTTTATTTTAATTAAATTTAATTCACTATTAATTCAATTTTCGTTCTCATTTGGTAACTGGGGTCATTTTCAAAGGTGGCGAAGAGAAAAAACGAAAAACCGAAAATATCTCGAGAACGGCTAGTCCTAGTGTAATGGGGTTGGTCTTATTCTTTTCTTTGTAAAAATTACGCATAAAACAAGCATTTAATGGAAATGTTTCAGCATACGTAGTTTTTTATTTTAGATTTTGTCGATTTTTGCGGGCCATTTTGCTAAAAAAGGCATGTTATTTTTTTCCGAATCTTACCAAAATCTAATCAGCACCAGGGTGTCCCACAAGTGACTTACCTACCAAATTTTGTTTAATTTGATCCTTTAGTTTTTCAACTAGAGTGGATACAATCTTTTGAGGGCCATTTCGCAGAAAAAGGCGGGTTCTTTTATCCCGAATCGTACCCAAAACTAATCAGCACCAGAGTCGCTCACAAGTGACTTACCTATCAAATTTTATGAAATTCGGTCAATTACTTTTTTAGTTACTGTGGATACAAAATCTGCACAGACAGACACACAGACACACAGACAGACACACAGACACACAGACACACACACAGACGTCACGCTAAAAATAGTTTTTTCGCATTCTAGAGGTCTCGAAACGTATAGATCCGTCGAAAACTCGAGTTGTGATTTTCGGCATGATTCCAATACTTTCCCTATACATTACCATGTATTGCAGGGAAAGTAAAATGTGTACTTAGTTCAGTTATTTTACATAATCTATGAAATTCCATCATGATAGCGTATTGATGTTGAATCAGATATATGATGTTGAATCAGTTGAGACCTCAGCGGCACACATGCACATACACTTACTCAAAAAGAATTGCTTGCGTTATTTGTTATAAAATAATCGAGCAAATTATATCGCTTTATGATTTATTCTATATTCATCGAATGAGATTGAATTAAGATCAATTTCCACGACAACATTTTTATCACATGCTTTGTTGGTCAATATATATAGATCCATTTAATGAAATATAATTGAATACGTTCCACACATAGTTCTATATAATTGAAAAACAGCAATTTACGAGCAAATCTATCTTGCAGTTTCAATCATCCCTGATCCAAGATCGTAAAAAATGCCTTTTTACGTACAGGAAGAGAGAATAAGTTAATTAAACGTCACTTTGAAATTTGGACTGTGAAGCATAATAGCTTATTGTAGTAATTTTAAATGGAGATGTAATGTATTCTTAATGTTATTTTTATGTTGCTAATGATAATATAAAAAACAGAATTGTAACATTTGTGGTAATACTTTATTTTCAAGGTAAAAGATTTTTTTTTCATGAATACGTAAATTATAGGTCTAAACTTCTGAAGTGTTAAGGATTTATTCTTAAAACCCAGTAATGGAATTCAAGAGATGGATATAATAAGTATGGTTGTTTGAGTTTCAACCCAGAGTTAGAATTGTTATTGTGACAAAACTGGTCTCGTAATAACTGGCCTCTAACATAATAGTATTGTAGCGATTTTTCCGTTATTTGACTTATATTTACGAGAAATACTAAAACTTATTTAAATACTAGCTGTTTCCCTTCACTCTTTGCGTGAGTACATAGCTAGAGGTCACTAATTGTGACACCTGCACACTTAATAAATATTCTGAATATTAAAATTCGTTTGTAATCATTAAAATGGCGCACATATCATAATTCTATTAATATGGAAAATTCAATATATAAAACAATATTTCATGTCCGATCATTGTATTTTGCCTTATTTTCAATGTTTCAAGTATTTTAAGTTAAAATCAGATAATTATAGCCTTATTTTTCAATAGTTTGATTTGAAAAATATCCAACATACGACTTCGGTATTTGCAACATAAATACCATAATAGGATCAATGGAATCAAGAAATATAAGTAAATTCATTAATAAAATATAGTTTAAAATAATGTTTGCTTTAACTATAAATTCACATATCTCAATAACAGTTGATTTCACATCCATAGAGTTAATTAAGAAAATGTAGAATATTTTTTCTGTGAATAGTGATATAAAAGCGATTCTGTGAGCCTAACAGTTCTCTAGTTATAGATCAAAGAATGTTAGAATAAAAAATCCGCGATTTATAGATTTTTTTAACAAAATTCCAAGATTTTAGATTTTTATCATGATATACAGGTTGTCTCAGATGTATGCAAAATTTCAAGTTTCTACCTTCAGATGTTCGGGCTGTGTAAATTATCCCATATTCAGTCAGTCTATCTCATACAGCTGTGTGATATAAAAAAAACCACAAGGAGTTTTGGAGATTTGTGAACTTTTAGAACAAAATTCCAGAGATTTTATTATTTTCTTATTACTTATAGGTGAAGTATTAAGTGTATGATATTGTTTCAAGTTTCTACTTTCAGTAGTTTGGACTGTGCAATTCACCCCGTAGTTAATCAATCTCGTTCAGTTAATATAGATAACAAAAGTTATAATTTAGTACAAAAACCCTACCTATCAAAGTATTATTTCAACGTCGATTTTCGAATGTGACAATTTAGCGTAAATACACCTTTTAATACCTTTTGAATACATTTAGAGCAGATTTGGAATGATATACGTCCGTGTATGTGTATGTATCGTGAGTTGTAAACACATTAACTCAAGATAATGCACATATAATCATAACATTTTGTAAATGGATGGACTTTTAAAGTTTCTTCAAACTACTGTTAAAAAGAAAATTATGTTAAAAATCTTCATGAAATACAACATAAAACATAATAAGGGAGCCAATCAGTTTCAAAGGCAATAGAAACACCCTTGTTCAAGATAGAGCAACAACGCTAGCAAAGTAATTTGATTTAAGAATCTATGTGAACTAATCTCATGAAATAAAAAGACGGAAACAAATTCTTAAAACTGCTGGAAAAATACCGAGAAAAAGCATTCCAAATATAACAACCGAAACTTGTTGTTTTCTTACGCTCTACCTAATTTTATTATCTTTTATAGTATTGTATTTTTCACAATAGTTTTGTATATTTATTTGTCGTATATAGTTGGAATTAGATTATACGGCTAAAACCGTGTTTTCCTTAGCATTTTGTTATATTTTATTCAATTCGTAATTTTTTATTTTCTGGTATATTTTACAGCAGCTTGATAGGAATAATTTTTTAATTTAGTTGATTTTTAATTTAGTTCATATAGATTTTTGAAGCCAGCTGTTTTTCTGCGTTTTATGTTATAGTGTACTTTATTTTTGTAGTGTTTTCTATTAAGTGGTATGTTTTAGTTGCTTTTGACGAAATTTTTTATGTTAGTATATGAAGTTAGCTCATAGCTTTCAGAACCGATATTTTTTGTTATATTATTAAATTTTATCTTTTATTCACTATTACTTTTATAGTTGTTTAAAAGTATGTCTGAATGTTTTTGAAATTCATTGAAGAAAGCTCATCGATCTTCAGAAATCTCTTGTTTATTTTATTTTTTGTTAAATACTAAACAATGTTACAGTCTTTTATGTAAAGTTTTCTTACAATAATTGCTTAGTTTTTAGTTTGTGATGATCTTGCACATGTAACTTCCAAAACCATGTGTTTATTTTTTTATCTTGGCATAGAGTGTTTACAGTTTTATTCACTACACAAGTCTCTTTTATTCCTTATAGAGTAGGTTCATATTGTTCCTAGTTTGTTTATTTTCTATTCAATTTTCCAATGTCTATTTAGTCATACTTTTCCTCATTGCCAAGTTTCCAACTCTCTATTGACAGATACATTTCTTGATTTTATGGGCATAGTTGCTCTATCAACCTGTCCTAAAGAAAGAATCTGTTTTTGCCACTAAAACCGATTGATACTTTTTTTTTCTTTTATGCTGTATTTTAGCGTAGATTTCTATCAACAGTTTAAAAGTAAATAATTTAATTTCGTAATACGCATTATTAGAACGGGTATTATTCAAATTTTATATTTTGATAATATTGTTTTTTTTTTTGAGTAAGTGAGCACTAATAGAAAACTCAGCAGTTTTTACTGAAAAAAATACTTCAGAATACTTATTAAATACTATTTACTATAAAATACTTATACTATTCAGTTTACACAGATTTAATACATCATATCAGCGAATTTTTACGAATATCAGCAAAGCACTGCATAATGAAGAATTTTATCTGGGAGATTTTATCATATCTCGCATTGAAATAGACAGATTTTCTTCCTTAAAATCATACATATCTTTTTAAAAAACTAAAAACTGCCCTATGAAAGCATATTAAAAAACAAATCATTTTTGTTTTAAAATAATAACGATATTTAAGTAAAATTTAAGTCAGGAATATTTTTAATATCTCAATTCACCGAGTGTCATGCCTGCGTTTTATAAAAATAACAGTATGTAAAAAGATCTCATGAAGTGAAGAAACTCTGAGAGAGACTGTTTAGAGGTTACAAAGGAATTTCATTCCAAGAGGCCGAATTTTGTTACAACATTTCAGATACATGTGGGTCCGTAAGTCCTTCCGAGAGATTGGTGGTAGGGAAAGGATGGTACGGTCCCTGTGGATGCCTCCCCCACTGGGTTCCAGTCTAAATTAGGTGCCACTTCCCGGCCGCCCAAACAGTTACCTTACACCTTTCTGGTAGGTCGGACGGTCTGGGTCTCAACAACAACAACAATTCAGATAAGTCTCTAAAATGTAGTCTAGAATGTGAGAATTTTGTTAAAGATCTATTTTAATCAACATTCGAGACGTATTTTTAGATAAATTTAAGCATAATTCCTTGCTAGCTACACACTTATGCTTAAACATAAAATACCAAAATACAAATTTTCTTACTACATGTCATCTATAATGATACAAATTATAAAAGTCTGCATACTATAATAATTATTTTTTTATCTGATTTTCATTTTTTATTTTATCTTAATTACGTTTCCTACATTTTAATGAGGTTTTAGAAATTACAGGGCATTTTTAAGGAGCGAGAATTTTTCCTGGAATATGGCATCTCTGCAGTTTTGTTTACCGATCCAGATATATTTTGCAGTACTTTATTCAAGGTTTTTCATTCTCTTTGATGTTTACCTGCAGTTTAAAAAGAAAAAATAAAATATTTTATATTTCCAGCCAATGAATTTTCGGACTTGTTCATCCTTTATCGCTTGAAAGGAAAACAAATATGTGCCATCTCTTCACAAAAACTATCTTAAGATATGTAGAGTAAGTAAAAATCAAACATTGAAACAAAATAACTGAATGTTGGCTTTTCCATGAAATTAATAACATAACATCCTAAATATAATAAAATATTCATAAATAAACACATTTTACATAATAAAAGTGTGGCGAATGTTGTATATTTTAAATAAAATGAAGCGATTTTCTTTCTTCAAAATTCTCAAATTCGGTTTACAGCTCAAGTTCTGTTTACATTTAAGTCTCAAGTTCTGTTTGCATTAAAGAATTATGCCTTACTCACCGGATAATGTGTTTTTTATAACATGAAGGACACACATAATAAATATAAATAAGTAAAAGTGTTTGTTTATGTGATTCAATTTACACAAATTATATTTAATTCCCATTTAGAGTTATGAATATATAACATCATTTCCGCTATTTCAGATTCTCACCTTCATCGGAGCTGTCTTCGCAGTCCTTCACTCCGTCCTTCACCTTAGACCCTTCGATACAGTGTGGAATACCACAGCGACAGCGAAACTGTCCTCGGCCACATTCTAGAAACAAGGAAGAGAACGTAAATAACGGTAAAATTAATTCAAAATGACGAGAGTGATTCAGTATGGTAATCGATAAAGCAATTTATTTCTAAACAGATATTTTTTATCAAGTACTGTAAGCAATGGAAAAATGATGTCATCTTAAGCAAAAGCAACACTGATCTTTGAATTAAAAAAGTATTATGGACTGGACTTGTGAACTTTGGATATTTATAAAAAAAAATGGCTAAATCTCAGAAAATGTGTGCTTTAATTGGCCAGAAGATAGTTTACATTGGTCAATTTAAAGTTTTACTCGTAGTTTCAAGACGATATAATAATCAAGAAATTGACAAAAAAGCCTTCATACGGTGGTAAGGAGTAGTTACACTTTCATTTTCGGCAGAAATATTAAAAGTTTTATTCCCGTTTGCACACTTTCATACAGTCATGCACATTTTCAGAAAAACCAGAAGTGCTATATCCAGAATCAGAAATGGAAAGCCTTAGTTAACCCCTACCTTCTCCAAAATTTGATGCTAAATCCATATCAGCCATCATCTAAGCTCTATCTCTAACCATTCTTGTAGAAATAGAAGTTGCAAAGGAAATGCACATTTTTTAATCGAAACTTATATATCTAAAACATGAAATGGACCCTCTACTGTATGATGAATCCATATCAATCACCATCTAAGTTATATCTATAGCCTATTCTGAAAAAAAAAATAGATGTTTTAAGGAATTTTTTTTAACCGGAATTTAAAATACTTAGCAAATTCCCCTTTCACCTCAGAAACTTAATACTACATCCATATATGTTATCATCTAATACCTTCCTGAGAAATATATGTTTCAAGAATTTTCTTAAACCGGAAGTGAAAATCCTTAGTAAACCTCTACTCCTTCTGAAATTTGATACTAAATCCATATCATTTGTCATATAAGCGCTTTCTATAACTGATCCTGAAAAAATAAATATTGCAAGGAAATAGATGCTGCACATTTTTAAACCGAAAGTGACATCTCGAGAATCGAAAAGGGAAATACTGAATCACCCCCTTAAAAATATAATACTGAATCCATATCAGTCATTACATAAGATCTATCTATAGCCAATCCTGAAAACTATATGTTTCAAGAAACATTTTTGAACTCGAAGTGGAAAAGGAACCGGAAGTGGAAATTCTTAGTGAGACACCCTACTTACTCCAAAATTTGATGTTGAAACACGCTATCTTCTTCAGAATTGAATGTTAAATCCATATCAGTTATCTAAGCTCAGCGAATCTTGAAAAATAAATGTTTCAAGGAAAATGCCAGAAAGCAAAAAATAAAAGTGTACACATCATTTGGCACAATATGGAGGCATAAATTTATTGTTTACAATACTTTGCTTGGTAACAATGAAAATTTATATAGAATATCAAAATAAAGCATTCATGAAGACACTGACAATAAATATTGGGAATTTAGATATACCAAGATATTTAATTTATAATATTAATAACATTTTCATCTATTTTTTCCGGACACTTTTGATAGTTTCTGAACGTGTCAGACACTATTGATTAAATTTATTATGCATTTGATAAAATTGCGCATGAGATTATAAATAAGATTTGTAGTTACATTTTTATAAATGGTAAAATAAGACCTATTTAAATTTCCTTGTTTATTTCACTAAATGTAAGAGTGAAATATTTATATTAATTCTAATATTAGATCGATGCTTGAATCGATACGTTTTCGTGCTAATTTTAATCGATGGTAACAAGAAATTAATTGTTTGTTAACGAGATTTAATTACGAACTCTTATTTGATCTAACTACGAACATTTCATCGGGGTACTTTTCTTCACTGTATTACATTTTGGAAATATTTTCTCTTTGGTTGTCCTTAAAGATAAAACATTAGCCGTCAGTAGAAATTGGAAATATTTTCTCTTTGGTTGTCCTTAAAGATAAAACATTAGCCGTCAGTAGAAATTGGAAATATTTTCTCTTTGGTTGTCCTTAAAGATAAAACATTAGCCGTCAGTAGAAATTGGAAATATTTTCTCTTTGGTTGTCCTTAAAGATAAAACATTAGCCGTCAGTAGAAATTGGAAATATTTTCTCTTTGGTTGTCCTTAAAGATAAAACATTAGCCGTCAGTAGAAATTGGAAATATTTTCTCTTTGGTTGTCCTTAAAGATAAAACATTAGCCGTCAGTAGAAATTGGAAATATTTTCTCTTTGGTTGTCCTTAAAGATAAAACATTAGCCGTCAGTAGAAATTGGAAATATTTTCTCTTTGGTTGTCCTTAAAGATAAAACATTAGCCGTCAGTAGAAATTGGAAATATTTTCTCTTTGGTTGTCCTTAAAGATAAAACATTAGCCGTCAGTAGAAATTGGAAATATTTTCTCTTTGGTTGTCCTTAAAGATAAAACATTAGCCGTCAGTAGAAATTGGAAATATTTTCTCTTTGGTTGTCCTTAAAGATAAAACATTAGCCGTCAGTAGAAATTGGAAATATTTTCTCTTTGGTTGTCCTTAAAGATAAAACATTAGCCGTTAGTAGAAATTGGAAATATTTTCTCTTTGGTTGTCCTTAAAGATAAAACATTAGCCGTCAGTAGAAATTGGAAATATTTTCTCTTTGGTTGTCCTTAAAGATAAAACATTAGCCGTCAGTAGAAATTGGAAATATTTTCTCTTTGGTTGTCCTTAAAGATAAAACATTAGCCGTCAGTAGAAATTGGAAATATTTTCTCTTTGGTTGTCCTTAAAGATAAAACATTAGCCGTCAGTAGAAATTGCAAATATTTTCTCTTTGGTTGTCCTTAAAGATAAAACATTAGCCGTCAGTAGAAATTGGAAATATTTTCTCTTTGGTTGTCCTTAAAGATAAAACATTAGCCGTCAGTAGAAATTGCAAATATTTTCTCTTTGGTTGTCCTTAAAGATAAAACATTAGCCGTCAGTAGAAATTGGAAATATTTTCTCTTTGGTTGTCCTTAAAGATAAAACATTAGCCGTCAGTAGAAATTGCAAATATTTTCTCTTTGGTTGTCCTTAAAGATAAAACATTAGCCGTCAGTAGAAATTGGAAATATTTTCTCTTTGGTTGTCCTTAAAGATAAAACATTAGCCGTCAGTAGAAATTGGAAATATTTTCTCTTTGGTTGTCCTTAGAGATAAAACATTAGCCGTCAGTAGAAATTGGAAATATTTTCTCTTTGGTTGTCCTTAAAGATAAAACATTAGCCGTCAGTAGAAATTGTAAATATTTTCTCTTTGGTTGTCCTTAAAGATAAAACATTAGCCGTCAGTAGAAATTGTAAATATTTTCTCTTTGGTTGTCCTTAAAGATAAAACATTAGCCGTCAGTAGAAATTGGAAATATTTTCTCTTTGGTTGTCCTTAAAGATAAAACATTAGCCGTCAGTAGAAATTGGAAATATTTTCTCTTTGGTTGTCCTTAAAGATAAAACATTAGCCGTCAGTAGAAATTGGAAATATTTTCTCTTTGGTTGTCCTTAAAGATAAAACATTAGCCGTCAGTAGAAATTGGAAATATTTTCTCTTTGGTTGTCCTTAGAGATAAAACATTAGCCGTCAGTAGAAATTGGAAATATTTTCTCTTTGGTTGTCCTTAGAGATAAAACATTAGCCGTCAGTAGAAATTGGAAATATTTTCTCTTTGGTTGTCCTTAAAGATAAAACATTAGCCGTCAGTAGAAATTGTAAATATTTTCTCTTTGGTTGTCCTTAAAGATAAAACATTAGCCGTCAGTAGAAATTGTAAATATTTTCTCTTTGGTTGTCCTTAAAGATAAAACATTAGCCGTCAGTAGAAATTGGAAATATTTTCTCTTTGGTTGTCCTTAAAGATAAAACATTAGCCGTCAGTAGAAATTGGAAATATTTTCTCTTTGGTTGTCCTTAAAGATAAAACATTAGCCGTCAGTAGAAATTGGAAATATTTTCTCTTTGGTTGTCCTTAAAGATAAAACATTAGCCGTCAGTAGAAATTGGAAATATTTTCTCTTTGGTTGTCCTTAAAGATAAAACATTAGCCGTCAGTAGAAATTGGAAATATTTTCTCTTTGGTTGTCCTTAAAGATAAAACATTAGCCGTCAGTAGAAATTGGAAATATTTTCTCTTTGGTTGTCCTTAAAGATAAAACATTAGCCGTCAGTAGAAATTGCAAATATTTTCTCTTTGGTTGTCCTTAAAGATAAAACATTAGCCGTCAGTAGAAATTGCAAATATTTTTTCTTTGGTTGTCCTTAAAGATAAAACATTAGCCGTCAGTAGAAATTGGAAATATTTTCTCTTTGGTTGTCCTTAAAGATAAAACATTAGCCGTCAGTAGAAATTGGAAATATTTTCTCTTTGGTTGTCCTTAAAGATAAAACATTAGCCGTCAGTAGAAATTGCAAATATTTTCTCTTTGGTTGTCCTTAAAGATAAAACATTAGCCGTCAGTAGAAATTGCAAATATTTTCTATTTGGTTGTCCTTAAAGATAAAACATTAGCCGTCAGTAGAAATTGGAAATATTTTCTCTTTGGTTGTCCTTAAAGATAAAACATTAGCCGTCAGTAGAAATTGGAAATATTTTCTCTTTGGTTGTCCTTAAAGATAAAACATTAGCCGTCAGTAGAAATTGGAAATATTTTCTCTTTGGTTGTCCTTAAAGATAAAACATTAGCCGTCAGTAGAAATTGCAAATATTTTCTCTTTGGTTGTCCTTAAAGATAAAACATTAGCCGTCAGTAGAAATTGGAAATATTTTCTCTTTGGTTGTCCTTAAAGATAAAACATTAGCCGTCAGTAGAAATTGCAAATATTTTCTATTTGGTTGTCCTTAAAGATAAAACATTAGCCGTCAGTAGAAATTGGAAATATTTTCTCTTTGGTTGTCCTTAAAGATAAAACATTAGCCGTCAGTAGAAATTGGAAATATTTTCTCTTTGGTTGTCCTTAAAGATAAAACATTAGCCGTCAGTAGAAATTGGAAATATTTTCTCTTTGGTTGTCCTTAAAGATAAAACATTAGCCGTCAGTAGAAATTGCAAATATTTTCTCTTTGGTTGTCCTTAAAGATAAAACATTAGCCGTCAGTAGAAATTGGAAATATTTTCTCTTTGGTTGTCCTTAAAGATAAAACATTAGCCGTCAGTAGAAATTGGAAATATTTTCTCTTTGGTTGTCCTTAAAGATAAAACATTAGCCGTCAGTAGAAATTGGAAATATTTTCTCTTTGGTTGTCCTTAAAGATAAAACATTAGCCGTCAGTAGAAATTGGAAATATTTTCTCTTTGGTTGTCCTTAAAGATAAAACATTAGCCGTCAGTTGAAATTGGAAATATTTTCTCTTTGGTTGTCCTTAAAGATAAAACATTAGCCGTCAGTAGAAATTGGAAATATTTTCTCTTTGGTTGTCCTTAAAGATAAAACATTAGCCGTCAGTAGAAATTGCAAATTTTTAACGAGCGAAAAAGCCATGCACAGAGAAATGATATTAAACATTGTTTTATGGAACTTACTTGAAATGTGATATTTAGTATATGAAAATATAAAATTGTTATTCCGATATGTAAATTCTTTCTTTCTCCTTATGAAATTATTTTATATTTTTGAGGATTTATAATTCATTTTAAGAAATGCATATAAATAAATGTTTTTAATTTTGTAAAGGCAACTAAGAAAATTTTGACTCCAACAAAAGTAGATCTATTTGAGGTAGTTTTGATTTAGTGTTGTTTTTGTGGTGCGCAAATTAAAAATATTATTTAAAGTTGGGTTTTTAAATATATTAATTCAGTAAGATTATTGTCATGGCCGTAAATTGATCGTACATAGTGGAACTCATTATTAAATTGTGCATTGTGTTGTTTGCCGCTATTAAAACCCTCTGATTATTTATCTTTAGCGCGAATTCTGTAAAGGAATATTAATATAATACTAAATTGATTTCACTATTTTAACTTTAATGATAAATCATTTATTAATAACATAAAATACTTATTTACCTTATTACAACAATTATTCCTCTTGATCGCGCCGGAGAGAGACAATGTAAGACCATTTGTTAAAATGCCTAAAATGTCTTAAAGACCTGTAATATTTGAGGAACACATACCTTCAAGGCTGTCTTGGCTTGGTCATCAGCACGTACTTTGCCGATTATATTACTGGAATTAACTCGAAGTGTAATTCGCCGATCATATTGTACTGCTGGCTCGAACACTCGTACTTATGTCATTCTCTTAGTTATATCTTTCTCAGTGTCGTGCCTCTTAGTGTAGTACCGTCGTCGTGCTGTAAGTCTCTATTTTTACCAAGTGTCCTCGTTCTTGTCTTTTCGTTCTGTCTTAGGTTGTGGCTCTTTTTCCTCAGGACTGACACTCCTCTTTTGCTCCTATTGGCCGCATTCAGGCTGATGCTACAAGCACATTCTCAATTGGTCAACCTTTTTATCCAATGTCGTTACTTCATATTTTCTTAAGAGTCCTCCAACACCCCTCTGTCTTGACACCCCTAAATTTATGGTTTTCTGCCCTTTGGGTCAGCATGCTGTAAACTTTGGCGTCATTGAGGCTGAAGGTATTGTCTGACGTTTCAGACACAATAAATAACGTACATAAAGCTGTCTCACATTAACTGGTGTAAGATCTATTTCTGGTCTCACAGTTTTCGATTTTATAAGGGCATATGTGCCCATCTTTAAAGATCATGTACTATATTTTTAAATACTTTTAAGTTATAAATATGTAATCTTATTCATAAGTACAGAAGCAAACGTACCTTCGTCGGATCCGTCGTCACAGTCTGGCCAACCGTCGTGAAACCTTTCCCGCGGTATACATTGATGGATACTTTGACACTGGAATTCGTCTTCATTACATTCTGCAATAAAAAGGGTACATTAAGTATTTTCAAATACATCACAATGTGCTATATAATTTTACAGCATATTGTGATATGCAAATGCATTACATGTTTTATATACTAATGCAGTGTCTCCCAAACTTTTAGCACTCCTATACCCCTTTTAGAAATCTTAATCTTATCCGCATACTCCCTTAAAGAAAAGTATTTCAAAGGTGAATTATTTTCGATATTGAGAAGAGAGAATTTGAATTGAGGTTCCCCTACTGCCATGTGGAATCATAATTTTGTATGTATTGTTTTCAGTTACCTTCCAAATTATGGAATTTTTCCATTTATCACTATGGAATTTTTAACGTTCGAGCAAAAATGAAAAATCTTCTTGCGTTTGGATTTCAATTCATCTACTTCTCGTTCAAAAATAAATAAAGAGAAGTTTCTACAAGACATAAATGTTTCTTTAAGGATAAAACATTCGGTCAAACTGCTGAAGTACCTTTAAATTATGTTACTAAGCAGTATGTTAATGAGCAGCATTAAACAACATTTATATTTTAAACGCAAATTTATTATTCTTGTTGATTTAAAAAAATCGGAGTAATGCATAGTAATTCACAAGAAAACAGAGTGATTACAGAAATAAAGGTAAAATTCACTGCCTAAACAAGAAAAATAGAACCTACTAGCAGTAAATTCTGCTATTATTATTATAACGGAGATAAAATTGACTGCCAATCAGTTATGTTGCAAATCGGTTTGATAGTTGATTCAGCACATGGTGTAACACTTCTCTGTTTATCTGTCGTGAAGAAGAAAACTGATTTTGCTTACGTAATCAGTTGATAACATTATAATTTCGTTTAGACCTCGCGAAACACACTGTTTACGCTAATATTCTTTACTAACCAACAGAAAGCAAATAACGCGATAATACAATCTATGCATTCCTTTCGAATATATTTAGCTTAAACCATTGAATGCTTTGAACAGTCTACTTCCGACAAGGCTACGTTTCATCTCTTTTTCTTCACGCAAAACTTCGTTTCACTAAAAACTATACCAAAAGCAACTTACTTCGCAAAAAAATTTAAGAATCATTCCGTAAGTTAAAGATGTGTTGCATAAAAAATAGTGCAGTAGAGAATTTGTAAAGAGATATTTCCAGACAATGTACCCTTTCATTATTTCGAGTGTTTGAGACAGTTGGCGACCTTTCATGAAAAAAATGGCCATTGTTTGAAGCCTGATGCAGAAGTGATATAAAGTATTGTTTTGCTGCCAGCACCTCAGGCGGTACCACAAAGTGACACGTGTATTGTTGAAGATCTCACTATGTAACATGTTTCCGGCGGCGATTAATTTGAATATGATATTAGTAGAGAAATAGGCTTGATAAGTGGAGTTCATGTCATCACAAGCCGGAGTTTCTCATAGCCTTTATTTTTGTGTTGTTTGACTTTTGCACCGTATATTTATTGCAGGTAATTAAAATAAATGACTAAAACATTCAATGATGTGGACAATAGTATGGAATAACCAATACTGCGAAAATATGATCCAATAAACTGTGTAGGAAGAAGAAATGTTTCTTGATAAATAAAGTATTTGTGCTTTGGTGGACGACTTACAGCTACCGGATTAAATTAGAGTTGATTAGTTTGGTGCGTTTGTATTCTCTTAGTCTATTTTGATAGATTCATTTTGGGTTATTTAAACTAGTTAGGCCACTTTTGAGGCTACTGTACATTTAGGTAACTTTGGCCGGAAACCACAGTTTAAGAAGGATTCAAAACCACTACGATTATACATGCATGCTAAGCAAACCTTATCCGTACCCTAAATTCAAAACCGAAAACTTGTGAAGTTAGTTTATCTTATTTAGCACATTTTATGTTTCATAAGACATTTAGAATTAGAAAAATTGTAAAAGAAAATTTTAGTATTAGATGATAAGTTAACTGCGTACAATTTAACAGGTTCAAAAAGGGAGAGAGAAAAATCGATCAAACACTGACAATATTATTATTGATAGATATGTAGTTCCTTACATTTTCGTAGCCAGAGAATTCTTTATACACATCCTTGACTTTAGAAGCTAGATCATATGTCTTCCAAAACCGGATGTTTTCCTCAATTTAGTTATATTCTTCTTCCAAATTCATCCACTGATTTTTTTATTTTTAGTAGGCTATTTGATGGATGTTTAGTTGATAAAGGTAGCTCATATAGCTTATGAAACCGGTAATTTTCTTCATTCAGTGTTATATTCTTTTCTGACCTAGTCTCAAAAGTCGTAGTTAATTATATAGTAGTTCAATTGATGAAATTAACTTTCGAAGCCGATTACTTCCTTCTGTTAATTTTTAATAACTTTAATTACTGTCTCATTCCCCTGTAATTTTTTATCTTTCTTCCTTTATTAGAATTTGGCAGTTTTTTCCTCCCTGTAAACGTTTTCATTAGTTTACCAATAATTTAACGGTTAATATATATTTTCTCTCTGTTTCATTTTAAATTTCATATCAATGTTACAGATTTCATTTTCAAAACCAGCTTCTCTCTTCATGAGACGGGGGGGGGGGCTTTATCGGCTCACGTTGATATGTTCATGGCTGTTTTTTACGGCTAATATCACCCGTTAGCAAATTTTCACGTTGGGTTTGCTGTCTCTGTCTGATATGCTCTTCACTTGCCTCTTCATGGTTCGATTTTAGCTGTTGTTAAGGACGCATACTGTTCTACTGGTCTGAACAAAGGGGCTTCTATCGTCCTTGAAATAATTTTCGTCACCTAATTGATATATGCCTGCTTTCTTCAAGGAAGTTTTGTGAGTCATTTCTTTTTACAAGCAGTAGTTTTATTTATTATGATATACTATGCCCATACTGTATTTAGGTAGCATGTATCAGTAAGTTAAAAGAGATTGGTTTGAATATTATTATAATAAATACAAAATGAAATTTTATTGCTCTAAATTTTTATAGCGCATCCCAAAATTCACAATATAATAAGCTATGTCATGTAATAAAGTATGTAATAAATTGTGTAATAAACTATGTAATAAACTGTATAATAAACTATGTATATGCTCTCCACTTTAAAATACCAAATAGAAAGCTGGTACTACAACTCAATTATTTATCGCTCGTAATTCAGAAACTGGGATATCTATATTGCCATGCTGAAGATTCAAAATACCTTACTATTAATATTAACATAAAAATATATAATTTAGAGTTTCTTTCAATATTTTGACTCTTAAATTATACTACTTACAACTAAAAATAAATAAATAAATAAATAAACCTCGTCTATAATTTATTCCAGACTACGGTTTAATTATCTTTCAAATAAATAAAATAATTATCGAAAATTGCTTTTGCAATTAGCTTTTGAATATAACTTATGCTGTGCAAAACCAACTAAACCATAAACATTTATAGTTTTTCTGGCAGTACATAATTAATATTTAGAAGAATAAGAGCAGAAGATTTATGGAAAAGCTGTATATAATTTAAAAAAAAATATTTGTTGTCTGTATCTCGAAATACCGCCCTTGCACATGCTGTATTTACTCAATTTCTACCGGTCTTTTAAATTTTGTAATCTTGTCTTGTTTAAACAATTCATTCCCTGATAAGTATATGTTTTAAAGATTATATCTTCCATTGGCTAAAACCATTCAAAAAACTAATCT
Organism: Amaurobius ferox; assembly: GCA_951213105.1. Taxonomy (NCBI): domain Eukaryota; kingdom Metazoa; phylum Arthropoda; class Arachnida; order Araneae; family Amaurobiidae; genus Amaurobius; species Amaurobius ferox. Next base: position 75,569,524 of record OX578134.1, read on the forward strand.
CATCTAACGCTAAGTTGAAATGAATGATGATCTATTAATAGAGTTTGAGGTATACCCCTTAATAATAAAGATAAAATGTAAAACAGAAGTTTAGAATTAAAATGCATTGTTAAAAATATTTATCAATTAATTTACTTTAAGTCATTCAGAAATAAAATAGAGCCAAATGTGAATCAGGACAATTGAATAAAATCAGGACAAATGAATTTATAATAGACACATGATTCCAAACAAAAGAATCAATTACCATATTAATCAGCATAAAGAAATGGATGAATGAACAAGATGGCCAGAATGTAGTAGTTATGCTGCGGAGATGGATGTTTTTTAAAAGAAACTGCACAGTCTTTAATACAATCATGCATTATATTAGAAATGAAATAACATCCATCCATCAGAAATCCAATTGACGAACCCATTAATATAAATGTGTAAGAAATAAATCATCATGCTTTAAGATGAAATCAGAATATAATCGGTCTTGAATCAAGAAATATTAGTTTATCTAAGTTTTCATTTTATTATGTGTTTTTTAGATGTTGGTACAAAACTATCGATACAAAAATGTTCATTATTATTTTCGTTTTAATAAACTCTTAACTTTTCAAACGTTTTATTGGAACAGTATATTTTATGGGTCAATAATTAACCAGAGTATACATTTGTTAACACAAATACTCAATAGGTTATGAGATTGTAGACAAAAATTAATTAAAATTTGAGTCAGGCAAACTCACGCATATTTTCAAATGTTCATCTGTTCTACTTAAATTAAAAATATCTAATCAAAAACAAATTAAAATATTTCATTATAACAATGAGATAAACATGAAAAATTTAAATTAATTAAATGAAAGAAGAATTAATTTTAAATTATAATGCTGTCTTTGTTAAGAAAATATCTGATATATTCATCAAATGATTTGCCGTACAAACTATCAAATTTTTAATCCTTTATATAAAGAAAAAAATCAATAAATTAATATATGACAAGAATATAAAATATCTATAAACCATTAAATTTCTGTGGTTTTGCTTCAATTTGAAAATGCATTTCAGTATAAAATTAAAATATAAAACCAAAAGCACTATTTCTTTTACGTTCGGGAAAGTACGTCTACTTTTCTATCATAAATTCCATAATTTGAAGATTTCGAAATCATAAGGTCAGCTACTGAAGTTAAAAAAAATGTTCCCATCATTACCACTCGTAAACCCGCACTACAAGATCGTTATTACGAAATGCCTTTAACAATTTCTCAGATATTCGATTCCCATGTTTGTCTCCAATGATGTTTGAGGAAAGTTGTAAAACATTTTAACCTATATTTCAGAAATAAAGTAGTTGGATGAAAATCATTTTAAATTCTATCTATCTACATATCTTTCAAAACAGCATTTCATCCTAGATGAAGTATATATATTGTTTCAAAATACTAAATATTGTTCAATATTATAAAAGATTATAAATGCGCTAACTACCTCTATATAATGGACAGTTCATATGTTTTATATTTGACGCTTATATTACAAAAAATATTGCAAGAAAAAGTAACTGTAAGAAATTTTATTTTTAAATCACATTTTCTTTTTAATTTAAACGCATTTCTATATTTAATTCCTACTTGCTATGTTTGTATATAAGGTTTTTGCCAAGATGTTTAATAAGTACAATATCTGAGATGACCATGATGTTAAAGAAATATTTTTTATAAACTTTAAACATATTTTCCTAAAAGAAAAATATGTTCAATGTTTGGTCAGCAAATTTAATATGGAGTATCAAGGTTAGTAGAACCACAAATAGTATACCACTAATATAGCGATCGCAAGATATTTTTTAGAATAAACACATACACACACACAAACATACTTACATACACATACATACACACAGACATCACCTCAAAAGCAATCGATTCGAGTTCAAGGATGCTTGAAATGTGCTCTTCCTTCAAGACTTGAATTCGAATTTTCGAACCCATCAATATACATTATACTATGCATATATGGAAAGTAATAATTATTTTATTCGAAATTGATAATCGGTTTTATTTATTTAGATTAAATAATATTTAAGAAACTTTTGACTATACATAATGCAATAATTGTAGGGAATTCTGTTTAAAATAAATTATTTTAGCACTTTGATGTTATTCTAGCTGCTTGTAGCTACTAATCCGATCGCATTTTAGAGAAGTTCTTAATTTGAAATAGTTTTGAGATAATTTCAAATGGATTATATTTGCGTTAAATAATATATTAATATCAAAAGTTTACCTTCTCTAAATATATATCGTTTAGTTCAATTAAGAGAGCATTTTCTTATTTAACTTGTCAGTATTAAAAATCTAAAATATTGCAGGATAGTCTTTATTATAGAGAAATGGATTACAATAGTTTCATTGTATGTTGATAGTTAAATCCTAATTAGCTGTCACCGACATTATCTATTAGATCTAAACATTAACAAATTATGGTTGGCCGTAAATAGTTACAGTAGTGTTATTCTTAATATAGTTACTGTACTAAAATACTTGTTACTATTAAGCTGTGCAAGCCATTATAATAATTTGGAACTTTGACACATTATTTTAAGTAATACATAAAACATTAAAAAAGTAATATATAAAACATTAAAAATGTAACTGTTGATTGGAAAATATAAAAGTGGTAGGTTTTTAATAAATATTTTCATAATATATATGCATATATAAAACATTTTACCCTTCATTTCGTGTCATTATTGCCAAGGACCAAATGCATTTTCTAAAATTTTAATTGTGCAAATCACGAATAAAATAATTAAGATATCTTTCAGTATCTTCATTTTAAGAAACATCTTATGCGGACAACACATAACTTCCCCTACATAATGCAACAACTTCACATATTTCTCTTCAAACTGATTTACAAGATTCATGGCACAATTTTTTTAACGTTAAAAGCAATACGTTGTTTTCAACGGTGAACACACACGTACACATATATCACCTCAAAAGCGTTCAATTCGAGTTCAGGGATGATTGAAACGCACTCGAATTCGAATTTTCGACGAATATACTTTCCCTATACATTATGCTATGTATGTAGGAAAAATAATATTTTTTAAAAAATAAATTACAAAAACGAAAAATGATATTAATGCAATCTAAGTATTTGAATGTACAATCTTTCTTTTCACTGCAGTTATTATAATCCCCCCCCCCACACACACACACACATCAATCAAAAAAGAAAAAAAGAAGAAAAGAAAAATTCGTCAAAAAATGTGGATTTGTATACGGAACAGAAAACAAATAAATAAATAGACTTTCACATTTATATATATAGATGTTTAAACTTCTGAGGTGAACGAACGAATATTTGTGCCAAAAATATAATTCGCCATATACATTAAAGTTGAAATTGAACACCATGAAGAATAAGCCTTTTTTATTAGATCCATATTATAATATAACATAAAAGAATAACTCAATTATATCATGTTTATGATCGCAGACGTTTCTATTTTTTCACCAAGATAATTTTTCCCCTGGCGGAACAAGACGGGAATCAACTTTCCCAAACATTACCTCCATAAGGTCACTAACCAAATGTCAGGTACTACGGAACAGCAGCAAATCTTTGACAGCAGGTGCAATAAGCCACTTTTTTTATCCAGATATCAAAAATAAATGAATACCAGGAAACGTTACCTTCACACTCAGTTTAACTCAGTTTCATCTTCATCCGTAGCTTATGAACGTAAAAGTGAATGTAGCCGTTTTAGGTTCGGCTTCAAAGTTCCTGGATTTTTTTAATGTCTCTTTTAATGGATAGAGGCATATTATGTTTGCACGGGCATTAATAACAACATTAAAAGAGGAATGAAGCCGTCTTTTGAAATAAATGTTTGAACTGTTTTATGAATTGTTTACAAAAATAAAAGTATTCATTGTAGTCTTTTTGTAGTTCATTTCTTACTTTTACCTCAAAGGTACTTCTGAATTTGTTTTAAATTTTGAGGTACGCTGTTAAAAATCACAACTCATGTAATTCGGGGAATTTATTTTAATTAATTTTAATTATTATTATTAAATAATAATATACATATTTTTTTCTTTAATACTAAAAAAATATTGCTAAATAACAAATTTCTATAACAATTGCTAATAAAAAATTTATGAAAAACCCTCAAAACTTTAATTTCATCTTATTACGACCATTGTTGTATAATTTAAAGAGGACAATACAATAAAACCTGTCAGAAATTACAAATGCAAAACGATTATATAATTCCCATGCATATATTATTGAAAGCCTGTTTTACTGAATTCTGAAAAAAACTTGCCACAACTTACGTTCTGTGGGGATTTGGCGCAACTTATTTTCTGTGAGGGCTTGCCGCAAACCATTTTGAGATTTCATAATTTTTTTGGAAAGAGATACAAACCCATCGAAATAAGGGTTTGTTACGTCAAGTATAATATATACTATTGCCAGCTTTGGACGCGACGACTTGGCGAGGTCAAACGTCATCACTTTCCTAAAATACTCTATTAGAGAAAACAGGAGAAAAAATGCTAAAATATTTTATACTTGAAGAGGTAGATCATGATATCATTGCGTTCATTTCTTTTGCATCACCAGACACTTTCTCACGAATTAAGCACAATGACCGAATTTAATGCCTGCACTATTAAACTCAAGATAAGAAGAGACCTTAATAAATTTCACAATTCCGACAGATCTATTCAACTTTGCATACCCACGTTTCTAAATTTATGAAGCGCGTGGGTTACAGCGTGCATGCAAACGCCAGCATCTTTTAACGAGAATTATACCTGCATGTACATTTATAATCGCGTTTATCTAGCGTATTGTAGCAAAATAAAAATGAAGTGCGTGGTTGCATGGAGACGAAAAGATAGAGCACAAACAGGATTATTCTGACACATAGGGTTCCTTGGAAAGCTGTCATGAAAAGTTTAAGCCGTCGTAAAGTTTTCTTCGAAGTTGACTATTGCGTCATTCGAGTGGGGGCAGTGTGTAGAAAAATTGAATTATTTCTGCGTTAGGTGGGTGAGATAACGAAAGTAAAACTTTCGTTAAGTGGATTTGCATTGCTTTTATAGCGAGGGGAAAGATAAACATTAAAATATAACTACACGTTTTTGCAATTCAAGCTGTTTTGATGAATGACATAAATTAATTTATGCATTTAATTCGAAAATACATTTTTATCTTTAATTAATTTAACTGCTCTAAATAATTACTAGAAATTCTATTATGTGTACTTCGGGAAAAAATAAATGAACCACTCCTCGTTGTTCTGCAATCGTTCATAGTAGAGCAAATTCAAATATATTCAATATTATACGTATAATTTTTAATATTATATTTATTCAATATTACACTTATATAATATCAAAGACGTTTAATATTATACAAACTTTTTATATAAAATAATTTTTTATTTTGAATTTCATTCAAAAGTCAAAATTAACAACAATAAACGGTGAAATTGCAAATATGTTATTCATGTGCTATTTCTTCAGTTTGTGAAATGCCCTTTAAAAATATGTAGGCAATGACTAATTTTGCATACTTGGGACTTTGTATGGTTAATTGCATAACAAATTTAGGTTATTTCATTGAAAATAGAATGAATAATATAATATTTTTAATTACTATCGACTTGTTAATTATACGGAATTCAGAAGATTTAGAATCGTATTTAGAAAGCATAGCGATGACTGAAAGTACATTTTTATGCAAATTTTACGTTATGTAGCTATGTTTGAAGGTAAGATGTTCTATAAAACGATAATGATCCTCCACAAAAACAAAATTGTTCCAACAATTGGAAAAACGTTGAAAGGCCGAACTATCGGCTTTTAAAGATCTGGCTTAAGCTTAAAGTAAATCAGCAGTTTGCTAAGCGTCAGAAATTCCACGGTTCATTTATAGATAAACAGTTGAATGCATTTAAAAGCTTTTTATTAAAATACATGTTATGTATTAGTGATTATAGCAATTTGCATCATGTTAAACAGTATTGAGCTTCTCTGCATATTTTAAAAATTATTTAAAGTCTCATCTTGAATTAATAAGTTTAAAACAATATATGTGCCAATCACGAAAACAAGAAAACACATGTGTTATTATCGGTAATGGTAAATAAAATATAATAAAACTTCTAATTACGTCAGTTTAAATAGAAATTGAAAATAAATTTTGGGATGATTCGGATAAAATGCCAATCGCTTTCACCCAACTTCGTGGGTAAAATTAATGGTTTGTCCGATGACCCTAAATTTTTTGATTGGTAAAAACTCATTCAGTATTACCATATCGGTGGTTAAAAATGTCGTGTATGCTGCTGCTAAAATTCACGAGCTCTGAACACCTCAAGTCTTTTGGTAGGATGTTGTTGTTGAGACCCAGACCGTCCGACCTACCAGAAAGGTATAAGGTAACCGTTTGGACAGCCGGGAAGTGCCACCCAATTTAGACTGGAACTCAGTGGAGGAGGCATCCACAGGGACCGTACCCTTCTTCCCCTACCACCAACCTCTCGGAAGGACTTTCGGACCCACATGTTTAATGTGATCGTACTCCGCATGAACACGGCGGCAGTTGTGGCAGCGTGCAAATCCAGCGCTCAAACCACCGGGCTACCGCGCCCGATATGTGCCAACAGCATGCGGTGTTCTCAGGTGGTCACCCATCCAAGTACTAACCGCGCCCGATGCTGCTTGACTTCGGTGATCTAACGAGAGCCGGTGTTTTCAGCACGGTAGGGCCGTTAGCTTTTTGGTTGGATGTGTCATATCAACGAAATAGAAAAGGTATCACAAAGTATGTGTGACCTTTAAATCTGCTTTATGAATACAGACCCCAACTAGATTGTTTGCGTATCTCCCGTATTTACAGTTGGAATCACACATAAATTAATATTTACCATTATGTCGAAATAAAAAAATCTTATAATGACATTTAAAATAGCTCTCGCCATTTGAATTTTCTGAAATAATGAGCAACTACATATAAAGATGATCCCTTATGCAATCATATGCTCATATACGTATTTATAGTAGACATTACTCGGAGTCTAACAATACCTTTGATTTGACTCTACAGTCTAAAGAGCCGGAATAACGAGCGGTGTTCGGATTTTAATTTGGCCGACTGTACATAATATGACGCAAGTGTAGCCAGGATTATAAAAAGTGGAGTGTGGTACAACCAAATTGTGGATTTGCAGTACTGAATTTTGTTTTCCATTATGAAATCCATGGGGATCTAATGTATTTTTTTCTCCAATGGGGGTTATGACCCCCATCACCATCTCCATTCGACACTAATTTAATGTAGCGTTTCATACCAGTTTCTGTATTTTTTCTTTCCTGTTATCGGATTTATCAATAGAAGATGCGCATACACACTTGTGCACTGTAAAGAACGCTTATATCAGTGAGGAATCGAAACACCGACCTTTTGCTGGCCAGATGGAGTTCTATCCAAAAAATGATCTTTCTTTCTATATTTGAAGTGGATGGTTCTTTCATTTCCTTTATATTTCAAACGGAAGTGTATTTCTGATCTCTACGGGATTATTCCTCTGCTACTTTATACAGGCCATCATCCTGTTTGACTTATCTGTGAATTGAATCTGTGCCATAAAACCTAAGAAAATTCTAATTTTACTAATAATCAGAAGATATTTACATTTTAATCTGCGGGGTTGCGTTGCTTGTAAAGTACGTTTGTGTCGGCGATGAATCAAGCAACTGATCTCCAGCGGCTGTCCAAACAACTTTCTATCAATTGGGCTACGGGGTAGCAATCGTATTTCCTTAAATATATTTTTAATTATTGCTTAAGTTAATTTTTAATTATTGCTTAAGTTGATTTTCAAACTTTCTTAAGATAGTGTTGATTATCAAAATGCATTTAATTTACAATTTCAAAGTTTCAGAGATGTCGAAGGAAAAGTAGAAAATAGGATCCGCTATCCTATATAAATGAGTAAAAGGATTATTCACTCTATAGATATCCATCCAACTCTGAATCAACAGAATCTAATAATTTACGACATAAAACCAAGTTTTTTGACACATTTTCCACATGACCTCAACGAACCCGTGATTTCCTTTTCATTCAACACACATATTAATTATTCAGACATGCCACTAATCCCTTCCGGCATGACTTGCTTATTGGAATTATCAAACTTTGCATTTATCCAGATCTTTTCCGCACCTAGCAATGAATGTCACGCTCGCCACGAGATTTCAATCCCCCACATGGTCAGACCGATTTCACGATTTAAACGTGAGAACGTCGCCGCTCTAATTTGCCTGAACCGTAAAGCTAAATACAAAAGCCGCTTGTGTTACTGGGTCAAGGAAGCGGACATTTAGAACTAAGCTGCCGACAAAAGGGGTTAAAATAGCTTCATGACTCTTTATAGGTGTCTAATAATGGGAAAGACAAATTGAGGAGCTTAGGGACAAGAAATTGGAATAACTGGGAGGTTTTAAAGTATGAGATTGTATTCGTTCTTGTTCTGATTTTGATTGTCGCGATACGTGCTCAAGATTCTAAAAACTATTTAGATTGTTTCAATATCAATTTGAGGTGGGTATTTTTTATTTGGAGTTGCCGACTTGCAAGGATTAAAATATGGATAGGGTTGAATAGCCTTACCTTAAAAATAGGGATACCTAAATAGGATCTTAGAGCCGATATGGTTTTACTCTATATTTCTATTAAATTACTCATGCTTGCAGAAGGTTTTCAGCGTAACCGAATGAAAATATTAACTTTAATTATGCTGAAGTTGATATTTGTAACTGTTGACTCTGATCAGACAACGTTTTCTTACAGTATTTCATCAACAACACAAAACGCCCCACTCCCCAAAAAGAAAGAAAAGGATCATATGTATTCCTCGTATAAAATGCATATCTATATATACTTTTATTTATTTAAAACGACTAAAGGTTACTGGTTAGGTAGCTCAAATGAATGGGATCTTGAGCTTCCTTTTGTTCCTTTGTTCTTTTTTAAAACTCGATTGTTTAACAAACATGAAACATTACTACAAGACATGGTACCTCCATCTGAAAAATTGATTTTTGTAAATAAAATTTTAAGACTACAGCTAAACGAATGGCTACAGAATATGAAACTCTCATTTTTTTCTCAGCAATATCAAGGGGCACAAAGACAGGTTAACACCTTTGCTATGTGAATATGAAAATGGTTGTTCAAAATTAAAATATTTTACTATCGTTTTACCAAATATACAGTACACCTAAGAAAATCCTTAAACATCCCCAATAAGTAAGGAAAAGTCAATGTGTGTACACATTAAGTTTATACTAAAAAATTGACTATGCCCGATCGAATAAAAGTAATTTCAATGGCCCTAGTGAAAATTTTAAAAAATTAGGATATTGAACTCAGCAACAAAGACAGAGAGACATAAAAATGAAATTACAAGTCTGAGTAGCAGCATTTTCTGATTAGTGGTACTCGGCAACAGAAACAAGCGAAATGCGTATAAAGGAAATATTAAACTCTCAAAAAGTCATATCATCAGGGACTTCAACATGGTGACAGTTGAAAAGCTTGTCAACATATGCAGTCATATTCTTCTCAGATTCAAATGTACATTGCCGCTGTAGAAGGGCATTTTTAACAGGCTATACATTAGATTCCAGTGTATGCAAGTGTTGCTTATTTTGGCATTCCTCAATAGGAACGCAATTTAATCTTTTGCTTAAGGGTGGGATAGCGTCAATCCCAAACCATCCCATTGGCGTCCATGGACGCCAATGCCTGCAAAAGGAAATCGAACTGTTTGGGATGGGGTATGTCAAATACCTGTTTTTTTTTAGAGGTTCTTCGTTTGGGATGGACGCTGTCCCACCCGTAAGCAAAAGGTTAACCCTGTATGCAATGCTTTCATATCTCGAGTATCGGAAATCTATTCAGATCCATGCTGAATAATGATTGATATTGGAAAAACTCAAACAACGTAATGAGGCCTAATTTGATAAAATAAAGCAGCCTCAGTTTCGAGGATACGTTGGATCCCCTTCTTCAGTGCAATATAGGCCAACAAACACGAAGTCAAAAATACACAATAGGCACAAATGAAACCATATAAAGTCAGGGATTAATCGTCAATCGGAGACAACCAATCAGAAAGCCGAAAGAAGAACAGCCCAACCAATTGACTGAACTTCGTTTTGCTTTCTGATTGGCTCACTTAGGTGTACTGTGAATACATGACTTATGTATCCCTCTACTCAAGGACTCAAGGAATTGCCTTTATTGGAGTACCTAGCAAAGCAAAAGTGTGCTTGCTTTCACCTCCGATCAAAAGTAAAAAAGGTTAGGAAATCAGAATAGGATTTTAAAATAAAGTAGGGATCCAGCAGGATCGTAACGGTGCATGTAAGGCAGATGTATCCCTTTATTTTTTTATATGTGCTATATTTGTATTTTTGACTTCGATTTGCTGCTCCATCCTGCACTGAAGATAGGGATCTAGCGTGTCCACAAAACAACTGAATGCTGCTTTATTTTATTAATTTGTGCTAAATTACTTTGTTTGAGATTTTCATATCGTTTTCACAAGGTGTTTTTACTTTTTAATGTTAGATACTTATCCATCCATATTATTCTTAACCAATCGATACAAAAGTATATTCATACTTAAATGTGATTTACTCTAGCCATTACTCCTTCCACAGTACTCGTTTTATGTGGGTCAAGGTATCTGAGTTTAAAATCTCGCTTGGAACAAACGACTTAAAAAGTCCAATTTCTCTGCGGCCTCAATAGCATTAAAATAGCGGGAATTCATTGTTTTGATAATTTTTTTTCTATTGTATGCAGATGCAAGGTTAAGGACAAGTGAAGCATGGCTAGCTATTTAAAGATGAAAAAAATAAAAGTCCTGCGTTCAAGTGGTATGTGACTAAACACTATGCTTTTAAATTATGTAGACAGTAGAGGTACATGCTTAGATGCTGTTTCAAGGTAAAATTTAATTGAAATGGGAATATAGTCGCATCTGCTTCCAATAATGCAAACAGATTGACAATTTTGCAGATCATATGATCAGAACAAATTAGCTTGCTTGCTTCTAGCGGTCTTGGCCATTATTCGTGAAGATCAAACAACAACATATAACAAAACCTATCTGATGATACTTTAGATTCCATTAAGAGAATGATTTCTATTATTTCTGATACTTAACTGCTCTGTTAATACTCAATGTGTTTATATCACTTTTATCTCTTATAATATTTTATTTTTTAAATAGTAAAGTGTGTTCAAATGCAAAACTCGTGGATTTTTTCGTGAAACTGTCTTGCATTTTTATACTATCGTCCACAAAAAGTAATATATATGTAGAATCATAGAAAATCATTTTTCGCGCTAATTCCTCTGAAAGTTAATCCTGCCAGTTTCTGCATTGCTTTAGGTAGAAAACCATGCAACAGTACTATAATCACCCCACAATTCAACGCAAAGCTGCTTGTTTAAAATACCTACAATTTCTCCATCCAATATTGATTTCTGTACAGATTGGTTGCAAGTTGATGTATCTGTTCAGAACGACAGAAGAACACACGGCAAGAAAGTCCATGCATATTTGCTTTCTACTCCTACTGAATGTTTTTCTGTCGATGAATAAGAAAATTCTAGGCCAAGATTCTTTCTCCATGGATCAGTAGTCAGTGGATTACCCGAGATGTTGATAACAGAGTGTTTAAATAGTAGTCTGATTTGATTTTGTCTATTACTATTAAAATAGGATTAGCACACAATTAAGTCCACACTGCCAATAACAGAACGATTTCATGCTTATTATACTTTCGTCAGCAAGAATGGGAGTTCGTCAGCATTTTAACTCAGAATGATCTTTTTAAAGATGTGTCGTTTTGTCATCACAAGACGTGTCCTATGACGTCGTATGTATTGATTCGATTTAAATAATCATGGTGGTTATCATTAGCCATAAAGTGTCCAAGTGGCATAACGCTGTGGGGAGGGGGGAGGGCGAAGTTGGTTGTATTGGAAAGGAAAAGACTTTTCGTTGAAGTTTTATATATTTTTTGCTTTATTATGGATTGCAAAAGCCACAGAAATAAAATGGATTTTTGATTTCATTGGTCTGATTTCAATAATTTAAGTGTCTATCTGGTTTTTGTTATTACTCATGTTTTGTTACATAGCACTTAATTTCTTTTTACACTTTTATCTACTTCTACTGTAGAAAAAATCAGAAGGAATTTCAAACCTATTGTATAAAAATTAATTTCAGCACACAAGTAATTTCTTGACTGGTAAACGTTCCTTTATTTTCATGCCAGTGGTCATGAATACCTAAAGCAACAAACAGATGAACAAAAACATTGTAAACGTTTACACATCCCAAATGTAATAATGCCAGTTCCTATGTCGTGTGGTAGAAGACCCGAATACCAGAACTGCCCTTATCCCTAATCCCACAATTCCTTAGCAAGGCTGTTTGTTTACAATACTCACAATGCTTCCAATATTGACGTTTCTGTTAAGAACTGCAGAAAAACTCAGGACAAGGCTATCCCCACATTCTGCATCATCGCTTTTTTACCCCTGCTTTGTGCTTTTCCAGCGATGCGCAAGAAAATTCCAGACACAGATTCTTTCTTTATGAAGATGCTCTTTAGTAGTCAGTGCCACGCTTTAGAAAATAAAGCTGCGGATTTTTGACGTGATAACGGTTTCCATGCGGCAGTGGGCAGTCGGCGGTCATTTTTCTGGGCCTCCTTGGCCTAATTCAGGCCTTCGCCTCCCCCCTCTTTGGAAAGTTCTGCGCGCTAAAAACAAGTTATTTTTGCTCCGAGCGGAATGCGAGTAATGCATAAATGCAATTCGAAGGCGGAACCGGTATTTGGGTTTTTAACATATTTTTTTCTACAGTTTAGCAATGGGAAAGCCAACTGGAGACATGACGCACTTAAAATTATAATCAAAAGTGAAATATGTCTCTAGCATTTGAAAAACGTCATTTTAATAAAAATTAACAGCCATGGTATGATTTTTTTAATGCGTGCGTCATACATGTTACTTATTTGTATAGGTAAAGCTTAGAAAAAATCGAATTGCTTTTTTATCAAGAGATTTTTAGGCAAACATTTTCTGACAAAACTGGAAGCTGCCACATTAAAAAAAAATCTGATCTGGGCAGCACATGACTTTCCCTTCAGACTTCATCCACGTTTTCTTTATTTTATTTAAATTTAATTCACTTTTAATTCAATTTTCGCTCTCATTTGGTAACTGAACTTATTTTCAAAGGTGGCGTAGATAAAATACGAAAAAACTAAAATATCTCGAGAACGGCTACTCCTAATGTAATGGAGTTGACCTTATTCTTTTCTTCGTTAAAAATTACGTATAAAACAAGTATTTAATGGATATATTTGAGCATACGCAGTTTTTTTATTTTAGATTTTGGTGATTTTTGCGGGCCATTTCGTAAAAAAAGGCAGGTTATTCTTTTCCGAATCGTACCAAAATCTATAATCAGCACCAGATTATCCTACAAGTAACTTATCTACCAAATTTTGTAAAATTTGGTCAATTAGTATTTTAGCTAGAGTGGATACATGAAATTTTTAAAGCCATTTCGCAAAAAAAAGGCAGGTTCTGTTTCTGAGAATCCTATCAAAAACTAATCAGCACCAGATTCTCACCCAAGTGACTTACATACCAAATTTTATGAAATTCGGTCCATTAGTTTTTTAGTTAGAGTGGATACATACATTACACAGACAAACAGACACACACACAGACGTCACGCTAAAAATAGTTTTTTCGTATTATAGAAGTCTCAAAACGTGTAGATCCGTCGAAAACTCGAGTTGTGATTTTCGGCATGATTTCAATACTTTCCCTACACATTGCCATGTCTTGCAATGAAAGTAAAATATTTATGCATGTGTATTTTTGGATGAATATAGTTTTGGATGAACATTTTTAAACTTTCTGATACACGTCTTACAAAAAGAAGAAGAAAACTATGCTATAATAAACCGCTTGAACTTTTCTATGACGAGTCTTCGACTCCTTTGACTCCTTCTAAATATTGGGCTTCCGGCTGTTAAATAAATCCTTATCGAAAACGTCTTCACTGTTATTTGGGATCCTCAGAATTGGAAATTAATTTAAGATCATTTCCATAAAATCAAACTTAGAATCGCAGCTATTACGATACAATTTGATTTCCAAAATGTCGGTAACATATTGGTTACAATTCAATTAAAACTTCTACTTCACAGGTAAAAAGTATTCATTAAGATTACATCTATGTATTACGATGTTTGCAGCATATAAATAAGATGACATAAGTTAACTAAAAAAATTAAGGTAGAAAACAGAAAAGACATAGTAATGCACCCAAAATAAACAAAAGAATTCAATTGATTATTAGATAAAATTGAGAATGCAAGTCATCAAAATGAGAACCATCTGTATGAATTAAAACTAATTGTTAAAAGAGAGTGAATAGCAATTTAAAGAAGGCAATGAAATTGTAAAATCGTCAGGAGATGTATACAAATCCTTCAAATAGTACTTTTTATTATATATATATATATATATATAATATAAAATTCCAATATAAAATTGCAATGATATAAAAAAATGTTGTAACTCATAAAACCTGAACGTAAAAAATGCTAACAACATAAACGGATGTAAAAAATAGAGAATCATCAATCAAGAGGAGTATAAAATGCATACATTTAGTCAAGCTAAATTTAATCAACGTATATCAAACTAAATTTAAATATATATTGTTTTGTAATTTTATTTTCCTACAACATATTGTACACGGAAAAGTAATGTGATGGGGTCATAACTGAAATTATCATATATTGGTGGATTTAGACGTTGTGAGTATCCTTAAATAGGAATCAACCGTTTTTCCAATGCTATCTATGTATTTTTCTGTATGTCTGTGATTTGGTGATTATGATATCACTTGAATAAATCGACTGAAATTAGGTGTGATTGTTTCCATCGAAGAACTTCAGAGGTCACTTTAGCTTTGGTAGAACGATTTTAATAAATTATTCTCTGTAGAGAAAAATCTGCAGAGAAATCTACAGTTTATATGAATTTGATGAGTATTTTTCTCATTTTTTTAAAGTACTAAAATATTTAATTCGAAAATTTTTAGCTTAGGTTTCGAGCATTAAAATGTTCATCAATAACAATTAACTTAAATGCATCTGTATCATCGTCTTGACTGGCCTATTGTCAACTTGGAATGAATGAAAATCAATTAATCGTGAAATAAAATTCCTATAAATAAAGATATCATTCCAGATCTCTTAAAGATATCATTTTTTTTACATTCTGATACCTATGATACACGTACTAGTATATAAAGTTAAAAATACAAAATACTTTATGTTTTTTTCTTTCATTTGAGTGTCTTAATTTTCTGGCACTGACAGAGAAGATTTAATGCATTTTTAAAACAGCTGCAAGCTGCATTTATTTTAATTTATGCATGCTTTTCTGATACTTTGCATATAGTATTTTTACATTTTTAAGAATAAAATGAAGCTAGTTCTGTTAGAGACAATATCTGTAAATTTATTGCATTTTGTTAATTCCCACGAATATTGTTTCCTTTAAATATGATTAATGATGCCAATCCATATTTATCTTAATATAATTATATTATATTTTATTAAACAAAAGTATAATTCTGAATGTTTGCAAAATCAATATATTATTGAAATCCTAATAACTTCGGGAAGTTGTACATTTCCACAATAAAAATAATAAATAAAATTTATAAGAAAGAAACATCAACTTATATTTTCTTCAAACTGAGCAATTATTAACAAGAAAGATCAATCATGCATAAGCATTGATTATGAAACACTTTCCAACTGAAATGTAATTTCATTTAAAAATTTCTAAAATGTGATTCATTCAGTGGTAATATCTTTTACATTATCACAGTACTACAGTAATTTATTATACTTAAATATTTAAAACTGTATCGAAATATAAATCATCTGATTCTTTAGGCAAAATCAATGAATATTTCATTCATATAACTTAAATTCCAGACTCCAGAGCTAAATAATTTTGTGTGAAAAATATTCAGCAATTCTTATGTAATTCATCTTACAATCGCTTGAGATATTTGCATTCTGCATATGTTAAAATTAGGCTTCCTTGAAGAAATAATAAAAGTTTAGGGATCATTTAAAATCACAACTATTGTAATTGCATAGGCACGGAATTTAGATACACAGATAATACACAGATAATATATATGTGTATGTACTCAAAGTATTGGAATCGTGCCGAAGATCGGAACTCGAATTTTCAAAGGATCTACACGTTTTGGGACTTCTAGAACACGAAAAAACTACTTTTAGGAAGACGTCTGTGTGTGTAAGGGTGTATCTGTGTATGTTTCTGTGTGTCTGTGTGGATATTACATCCACTCTAATTGAAAAACTAATGGACCGAATTTCATACAATTTGGTAGGTATGTTTTTTGTGGGAAATCCTGATGTTCATTAGATTATAGTACGATTCGTAATAAAAGAATCTGCCTTCTTTGCGAAATGGCCGCAGAAATTGCCTTTATCCACTCTAGCTAAAAACTAATGAACCAAATTTAACAAAATTTGGAGTATAATATTTCAATAACCTACAAGTGATTTATATACCAAATTTAACAAAATTTTGTATATAAATCATTTGTAGGTTATTCTACTACGATTCGGGAAAAAGGAACGGGCTATTTTTGCGAAATGGCCAGCAAAAATCGTTATATATAAAAATAAAAGACTACGTGTGCTCAATTATATCAATTAAATTCCTATTTTATATGTGATTTTTGACAACAAAAAGAATAAGACTAACCCCATTACTCTAGGACTAGCCGTTCTTGAGATATTCTAGTTTTTTCGCGTTTTCGCTACGCCACCTTTGACAATAAGTCCAGCTATCAAATGAGAACCAAATTTAAGTTTAACGTGTAAATTCAATGTCATTTAAAATACTTATGTTGTGCAGATAAACTCAAATTATCATTGAATAAATAAAGAGAACGAATATGAGTCTGCAGAGAAAGACATGTGCTGTCCACATCAGAATTTTTAACAATATTACACTAATGATTTATAGAAGTGAACGGGGATTATTTTCAGGCCATTTCGAAAAAAATGTATGATCTATATTTAAAGATCCATCAAATTTTTGTCGAATAAAATGTTCAACAAATTTAAGCTGTGTACCAAATTTTAACTCTCTAGGACGTAGGAAAGTGCATTTAAAATGCCATCAATTAAATTTATCATGAAGAGTTATATAAAATTTTAAAAAAATGAATAATTGTTATCTACCAAATTTATTTTAAAATATGAAGCCACTCCCATATGCAAAACGCTTAAACAAATGGAGAGATATTTATTATATAATATCTCTCTCTTTTCTTTCTGGAAGATATCCCAAAGTCAGAATTTAATTGAATTTGTTTTTTTGCCTATATTAAATAATTTTTTTAATTAAAAAACTACTTAACATATTTTACTGAATTTTTTTTTATATATTCTATGGGATAATGTGAATATTTCCTAAAAATTTCGAAGCAATTCGTGAATTTTAAATTTACTTAAAAAATGTTTGAAAAATTAGGTCCCATAGGGTTCAATGTATTTCATTTTTTCAACCCGGGTTCAATAAAAAACTAATTGGGTGATATTATTTATTTATATTCCCATAGGTCCTACAGACCGTCTGAACAACATACTAAAATTTCATTTTGATAAACTCATTTTTACGGCAGTTATCGTGCTAACGGACAGACAGACAGACAGACAGACAGACAGACAGACAGACAGACAGAATGAACAAAGTCATAAACACTTTTCAACTTTGTTGTAAAGTGTTAAAAACCATATGTCTCTGAGTTCCAGAACATTCACACGCTTAAAGATATAACATTCTTTTGACAACTATCATCTATTTTTCCTATCGATTATCTGATAAGGTATCTTAGACATAATAATATAATTACCAGAATCTGCATCTGAACCAGCAAGGACAGCATTAGATCTAATTTAAATGCAAATATATCAACCGCAACACATCTGACCAGTTTGACTAGGTACCTAGCCTCTACCTACCACCGCCCACATTAAAAGGTCAACTCAAGGACTTTGTCAATCCTACCTCATTAGCCAAATACGGTTCAAACACCCTTTAAAACTCGTATCTCAGCAAAATACTAAATAATATTCATTGTCTCTTCTTCAACATTATCGCTACAAAAAACTTGGTGTTTTCAGTGTGCGAAGACCAAATAAGCTTATGCCCCCTTAATGGATTGGCCGAAAATAAAGATGTGGATAGTAAACGATTGTAGAAATATAAATGATTTTGGAAGATTACAGAGGTGAGATGAGGCAGTTCTTTGAAACAATGACAAGTCCAAGCTTTGCGAGAGTTAAAATTCTAAATCGCTGGTAGGTCTTTTTTTGTAACACTTAACTGCTTTGTCACGATGACTAAAACGTTTTCCGTCATGCCTAGGTGGGTTTGGGGCTTTTTTAAACAATTGTTTAGGGGGTAAATTGATTAAATCCGGTAAATATATGCTTGGGAAATGGGTTCAGGTTAGTTTCTGAAGTGGTTTTGCTGAGGGTCACGCTTGAAGGAATATTACGATTTCTTCTAATCAGAGTTTAGGGGTATTATCATTGTAAGTAAATGGTTACAAAATTAACTGAATACATATTTCAACTCTTAATTATTAAAATAACAGTTTTTTTTCAATTTCTGTCTTGGTGTTGTAGCAAATGTGTCATTAGTAATTGTGACTTAAATTAATAATCTGCTATGTTGGACTGAATGATTCTCGTGTTTAAAGAAATGTGCTACTCGTATAGTGCACATTGTTTCTGATACTTTCTCTACGTTTGTGATATTACATTTTATATAACAGACGATATTCTACTTAACACGATATTTTCCTGAATAAAAGTAGCCATGCATAGAAATTCGTTTAATTCTAAATTCACATTATTTGAACTCAAGTAATAAGAAAATAATAAAATACTTTTATCATTTATGTATCTCCCAATCATATAAAATAATAACATGTATGACGCAATGCGCTACTTTATGCTAAATGTGGATTTTCTCGCACGTTATAGTTTTCATTTGATTCAATAAGTGCAAATCAATGATTTACAGTTCAAGCTAAAAGTATACATTCATGTATTTTCGGCAAAAAAAATTGCACTTAAGTTTAGAAATTTCTTCGTAGCATATGAATCTTATATTGATGAAGGAAGCCGTCCGTATATTTTTAAATGCTTTAGATTATATTGTAATTTGAAAATGTTACAGAATAAGTATGTTACAAAATAATTATTACAGCATCATACATATATTTAAATAAGTTGAAAAACTTTTCCTTTGCTATATTCATGTTGAGAAATTGTTTTAACGCTGACATAGCATGTACGTTGCCTGATGTAATTACCACATGTAATTATTACACATATCCGCATGTGTGCCAACGGCCCTACCGTGCTGAAAACACCGGTTCTCGTTAGATCACCGAAGTCAAGCAGCATCGGGCGCGGTTAGTACTTGGTGGGTGACCACCTCGGAACGCCGCGTGCTGTTGGCCATCTCGGGTGCGGTATCCCCGTGGTTTGCGCGCTAGATTTGCACGCTGCCACAAATGCCGCCGTGTTCATGCGGAGTACGATCACGTTAAACATGTGGGTCCGTAAGTCCTTCCGAGAGGTTGGTGGTAGGGGAAGGAGGGTACGGTCCCTGTGGATGCCTCCCCCACTGGGTTCCGGTCTAAATTGGGTGGCACTTCCCGGCCGTCCATACAGTTACCTTACACCTTTCTGGTAGGTCGGACGGTCTGGGTCTCAACAACAACAACGCTGCTACAACTGCCGCCGTGTTCATGTGGAGTACGATCACGTTAAACATGTGGGTCCGTAAGTCCTTCCGAGAGGTTGGTGGTAGGGGAAGGAGTGGTGGTAGGGGTAGGGGTTGGTGGTAGGGGGTCCCTGCGGATGCCTCCCCCACTGGGTTCCGGTCTAAATTCGGTGGCACTTCCCGGCCGTCCAAACGGTTACCTTACACCTTTCTGGTAGGTCGGACGGTCTGGGTCTCAACAACAACAACATATCCACATGTAAATACAAGTAACATTCAAGGTATATATGCATATCGAACATTTTAAAATTAATTTCAATTTCACATTTAATTTACAGTTTTGTTTTAAGTTTTTTGCATAAACTAAGGGGGATATGAGGCATGGAAATGGGTTAATGGTAAACCTAAATATGTTGTTGAAAACTAATAAAAGTGGTGATTCACAAAACTATGAGTTCATCCTGACGATAAAATCATATCGTTATCACTACATGGTGGCGTTTTCAACACTAGGACTCACATTCCTAATGCAAGGACCAGCATCATTTGATCTGTTTCGCACTTGTCAGCACTCTTCAACATCGAATAGCCAATAACTGAACTGTCAGTAAGAAAATGTGCTCTCATAATTCTGCGAACCTCTATAGTAAACCATCAATCATACTTAGTAACCAGCTTAAATTTGTTCTATTAGTATATAGGCGAATATATGTTATTCAGTTCAATCGTTCGATTCGTTTATACGTATTGACTTTTGTACGTATGCCCCAATTCACACCAAACTTTGTACATCGATTTAGCTACACAAAAGCTCAGTTAGTACTGATCGAAAAATATTGCCACAGGGGATGTTGATGAGGGCAAGGAATGATGCTTGATATAGCAGTGATTTGTAAATAAATCTTTCGATTTAAGAAAAATTACACAAAATTCGGTTTCTTTTGTATAAAAATGTTTTTAAAATCTTTTGTAATAATATTCTTAAAACGTCAAGGAAAAATTTTTAAAATATATTATACGAATGCACGTGTTCTTTCAACGCGCGAAGCATAGCTCAGCGCGTACCTTGTTTACTTGCATATTTTGCTGTATAAAGCACGCGTGTTTTTAAAGTGGAAATAGGTAAAGGCTATCAAGCTACTCTAATCGTTATTCAGTGCTATTTCACTTGCCTGCCGTAATTCATTGCTTTGATTAAGAATTACCGGTAGGATGCTAGTTTTAGTTTCTTATCCATTAAAGGAAGACTTCCGCCAGAAAGTGAACAACTAAACATGCTGAAAATGTTAATATCTACCTGCTTAATTCCTTATGTACACCGTTAACGTAACCTTTTGGTAACCCCATCGTAACGGAATAACATGAAGTATACGAAAACCTGTTGTGTTGTAAGCAGGTCATTTAAATTTGCCGTTTCCATTCACTCTCGTGCGAAAAAGTTTGAATAATCATGAGCTATGCACATGGAGAACAATTTAGAGAGGACGATGTTCATACTGAAAACGCAGGTTAATGACAGCAAGGTTACAAAGATATTAGGGTTACTAGGTTAGGAAATACTAGTTTTTTTTTTCATTCATTTATTTATTTTTTATTTTCAGGAGAAAGCTTTATGACCGCTGGATATGTTGTGCTAGATGTGCAAAAAAATAATAATTTTTCTATTTAAAAACATACAAATTGAGTTTTATCAAAAACGATAAATACAAATATTTGCAGTTCAGCAGCTGTCGTAAATAGAACTTCATTTAAAACACGAATTTTATGTGAAATACGTTTTTCATGTGTGCTTTTATGAATTAAAAAAATGTCATATACTAGTCGGCAAATGAAAGATATGTTTCACATACGAAATTTCACTGAAATTTAAACATTGAAGTTTTGTAGATACTTCAGATGCGACGAACCGCTGACATCATTTAAGATGACGGTATAAGATGTAAGCGTGATCAAATGCATATCAGGTAATGTGCATCTCAATCATTTTTATATCTATGATTTCAACCGTGAAATGCTTGTCTGCCCTTAATATTTCTTTAAATAGCAGCAACTCATGCAAAAACATTGTTTAAACAATGAATTCAATCATTTTTGCAATCATAATCCTGTATTAAGTGGAACCAAGGCTTAATTACTTGCTGGAATAATCTATGCAAATTTACTTCTTGGATGGAGACTACCACTAAAGTAATAGTTCTTTCGTAGTATGTGTCACACGTGCTCCTTTATTTATTTTAATTTTACTCTGTTAATTTAAATTTTTGTGACATATTTTTTTTTATATATTTTATAACCGTGGATCCTATTTGGGTTCTGTACTTCCGAATTTTAAAAGAATAAGCAGAAACCATTTCAAAATGACCGATTTGTTGTGTTTGCCAACATAAAAGAGATGTGACAAATTTTGACCAAAAATCATTGTATGCATTGCATTTTTATTTAATAGTATGCATTAATCATAATAAATATTTTTAAAAATAAATAATTTTGTCATTTAGGAATATGAGTATGGTTATATTTACTCATTTGCATACTTCGAACTTTTGATATTTACTAACTCCTTTCAAGTTGTGGCATAAGCCAGTTGATTTGCTAGTTTGAGTTGAAAATTTCTATCTGTTCAGGATGATTTTGCTGCATGTGTCGAAGCAGATTGAAGTAAAAATAAAATAGTATTAGATTATTTATGTTGGGGAATCATTTATGTTATACTTTTTTCTATTGATTTAAATGCGTTGCCAAATATATTAGTTTATAGC